>CM066033.1:916770857-917370857 GCA_033557465.1 Ichthyophis bannanicus
ACAGCGTATCGGGGGTTAGACGACGACGGGGAGGAGGGGGTGAAGAGGACACCAGAGAAGAAGGCGTCGGAAGGGGAGAGAAAGTAACTGAAAATAAGATACAACGATGGTCAGACCAAGGGATATCCATCAAAGAAGGGGGGGGGGGGGGGGAAACCTGAGCTGCCAACGCGGGAGAGGATACTACGAGGTCCAAAGGCTGACCAGGGGTTATGTTCCCCTTCCAGCAGATTTGTGGAGACAAAGAACCAATAAAAAGCCCAGATTTCGATGACATCACTCCTATGCCCCTATTCACCTCAGCCACCAGAGGTCGCCCTTCAGTATTCGCCCCAAAGCATACGGGAGAAACATGGCAAGCCTCACACAACCTCAATCATCTGCAACAATGAGTAATCAACAGAAAAGAACTATGTACAGTAAAGCATAAACAGAAAGCTGTCCGAAGATGAACCTGGAGAACCAAAATACCACCCCCCCCCCAAAAAAAACGAATAAAAATCATATACCGACCCAAGGGTATCGCAGCAGAAGAACAGAACAAATATAGTTTTAGGGGCAGGCTCCTGTTCCGTGCTGGTAGCATCTGTCAAGTTCAAAGGCAGATGAGACCCTGGCAATGAATGCCACCAGTTCATCTTTCTGGAACAGGCAGATCACTCCAGCCTCTTCACAATCTGAAGGCAAGAGTACTTCTTCATCCACTTCAGAGATCAGTACTGGGCCATCTGAATCGAAGTCATAATCAAAACCTCGAACAGCTTGCAGCTGTTCCTCATCTCCAGGGGGTACCCTTCACCAGGGATGCTTCATATGCTCGCAGGACTATACATTCTATAGACCCCCTAGAGGACGATGAGCGTCTCACAGCAGAGTCGCCAGATCCTCTGGCTGACTGGATATTCTTACCCATAGTGCCATCCATCACCTCCTGCCCTAAGGCAGGTAAGGCCGGACTAACTACACCCCGCCCCCCCCCCCTCCCAGGATGGGAGAGGGAAAGCAGGCCCTCCAGAGACGACTCAGAGGCTGCTATGTAAGAAAAGCAGAGTCCAGGATCCGGAGATGAGGCACCTCGCTTGCCACAGGTCAAACAACATGTCCTGGAAGAAAGAGTATTAAGGCAAGCATCACAACAGCATGCACTAAGGCTGAGGTGGCCCAAAGGCTCACTTTAACTGCGCTTTTATTACAATGCGCATTACAGGTGCTAGGGAAGGTGCACACATTGGAGCAGCTTGGGCAGAATGTGCATTAAGATAGCACGACTGCCAGGTGTGCAAAAGGTAAAAATGGCATTAACACGTGCAGAAAATGGCGGAAAACCCCTACAACGCACCAACGGTCACCAGGAGTCTATCCTGAACTGCATCCCAGAAAGACTGTTGGGAGTCCCAAACAAGGATAACGATGAGGTCAAGCCTTGGTACTCTCCCACTGAGAGCCACAGGCAGAGGATCCGTGCTGGGCTCAGTTCTACTCCCCTGAAACTGTTTCTCTGGCTTGGCAGCATTTTGTTTAAGATGGTTGGCAGGCAGATTCCTCTGAGAGCCTTCTGCAATCTTTGGGAGAGCGCAGTGGAGGGGGGAGGGAGGAGGGGGCGTTGAGGTTGTGAGAGGCTGCTGAATTCTTTCAACCTTCCAGATTCTTCCAATTTTCTAATTGCTCAACAGGCTCTTATCTGGAACCTCCCACATCGCGCTCAAGTGAGTCACCCTCAAGGTGGTCATTCACAAGCTTTTAATCAAATCTTTTCCTTTGAATCGTCAGATTTTTTTCCTTCAGAGAAGAGAAAATTCATCCACCATTTGCTGGAGACTAACACACTGAAGAAACCTCTGGTAGCTGAAGCAAAAAGGGGCATAGGAGCAATGTCATTGAAATCTGGGCTTTTCATTGGTTCTTTGTCTCCACCAATCTCCTGGAAGGGGAACACAACTCACTTGTCTCGACTGGTCTAGCAGGATGATATGAAAAGCATAGTTACTCACCTGTTACAGGTGTTCTCCGGGGACAGAGGAATCAGTCCTCACATATGAATGAAGTCGGCACAAACGGAGCCGCACAGATGCTTCTTCCCAGCTTTCAAAGAAAGCCTTTGGGAGATGCACCACACATGCATGGTCCCCTACCCACCCAAGGGTGCCATCTTGCCTCAGTCAAATGACACAGCTAAAGTCAGCAAAAATTGACAAAGTAGTAACTACACGGGGAGGAGGGAGGGTTGTGAGGACTGATTCCTGCTGTACCCGGAGAACACCTGTTACATGTGAGTAACTATGCTTTCTCTGGGAACCAGCAGGAAGTCAGTCCTCACATATGGGACTCCCTAGCTACAGGCTACCGAAAACCTGTAAAATGCCATGGATGACCAGAAAAAAGTTGAGTCGGGAATAGCAGAAACGGAGTCTTAAATTAACAGAATCTTGAGCGACCCAAGTATCCAGTGAGGAACCAGCACCCCCGTAGCCTGAACACAGAAGTGTCGGAAGGAAGGCATTGCCTACACCCCAAACAGATGATGGAGTACGGCCTGGCTGAAGGAGCTGTCCTGTTGGGACTCCCTCTCCAGGCAGTAATGAGCTTTGAAGATACGAACTGAAGACCAGGTGGCAGCCTGACAGATTTCCGTCATGGGAATGGGTTTGCCACAGAGACCGCCATGGCCATGATGCCATGCGCTGTGACCCAGTGGTCCAGCAAGAGCCCAGCCTGTTCGTAGGCAAGGGCAATACAGTCCGCCACCCAAGTGGACAGAGTACACTTGGGTCACTGCCTCCCCCAGCTGGCTGGGGTCATAGGAGATGAAAAGCTGAGAGGCTTTGCGGTGGCCCTGGGTATGATAGAGGTAGGAGGACAGGGCCTTCTTACAGTCCAGGGTATGAAGGACAGTCTCCACCCTGCTGGCGTAAGGCCGCAGAAAAAAGCTGGGGAGCACCACCTCTTGACTGAGGTACAATGGGGACACCACCTTGGGATGGAACTTAGGATGCATGCGGTGCATGACCCTTTTCTTATAGAACCTCGTGTAAGGCGGATTCACCACCAAGGCCTGAAGCTCACTGACCCTGCGAGCGAACGTGAGCACCACCAGGAAGACAACCTTCCATGAAAGTAGCACAGATGGCAAGTAGCCAGGTACTCAAACGGTGGGCCTGTGAGCTGTGAGAGCACGTTTAGGTCCCACTCCACCACTGGTGGGTGGACAGGGGGTTTGGATAACAGGAGGCCTCAGAGGAAGTGGGTTACGAGGGGCTGGACAGCCAGCCAGGGATATGGCCCGAAGCTCTAGGAGATTGATCTGCTGTTGGCTTTCCACCTGTAACCAACTGCCCTGAGTGCAGAGGTCCTTGTAATTAGCCCCCCAACCTAGAAGGGAGGCATCCGCAGTGAGGACCCTCTGGGGGGGGCAGGGGTCTGAAAAGGCATCCCGGCCTGAAGATACTGAGGCACTTGCCACCAACTAAGGGGAGGTCTGCCAGCCGGTGGGTCACCATCATGCTGTCTTGTAACCGACCCATGGCTTGGGTCCACTGGGAGCGGAGACACCACCGGGACACCCTCATGTGAAGGCGGGTGCCCGGAGTAACATGGACTGCAGATGCCATGTGGCCCAGCAGTCAGAGCAGAAGGTGCTGCACATCTGTAGCCAACGCCCTGAGGTGGTCTGCTTTGTCCAGGGGCAGGAAGGCTCTGACCTGAACGGTATCCAGCCCTATGAACTCCAGACATTGTGTTGTGAGGAGATGGGATATAGAATGGTTTATGACAAACCCCAGATACAGGAGGACATGCATGGTGCGGGCCATGGCCTGCTGCACCTTGATGGCCGAATCCCCTCTTAAGAACATAAGACATGCCATACTGGGTCAGACCGAGGTCCATCAAGCCCAGTATCCTGTTTCCAACAGTGGCCAATCTAGGTCCTACGTACCTAGCAATATCCCCAAAAGACACAGGTTCCACAATGCTTGTACTGGGTCAAGCATTGATATCCTGGGTCCCTTTTTAATAGTGGTTTATGGACCTTTCCTCCAGGAACTTGTCCAAACCTTTTTTAAACCCAGCTATACTAACAGCCCTTACTACATCCTCTGGTAACAGATTCCAGAGTTTGATTACACGTTGAGTGAAAAAATATTTTCTCTTATTTGTCTTAAATAGTTTACCCTGTAGCTTCATTACATGTCCCCTAGTCTTTCTATATTCTGATAGCGTAAACAATTGATCCACGTTTATCCGTTCCACTCCAATTCATTAATTTATAGACCTCTATCATATCTCCCCTCAGCCGTCTCTTTTCCAGGGTAAAGAGCCCTAACCTTTTTAGCCTCTCTTCATAGGAGTAGCCTTCCATCCCCTTCACCAATTTGGTGGCTCTTCTCTGTACTTTTTCTAATAACGCTATGTCCTTTTTAAGATACGGCGACCAGAATTGCACACAATATTCAAGGTGCGGTCGTACCATGGAGCGATACAGAGGCATTATAATATCCTTTGTTTTATTCTCCATCCATTTCTTTATGATACCTAGCATTCTATTTGCTTTCTTGGCCGCCGCTGCACACTGGGCGGAGGGTTTTAACATGTTATCCACGATGACTCCTAAGTCCTTTTCCTGGGTGGTGGTTTCTAATGTGGAGCCTTGCATCGTGTAACTATAGTGTGGGTTGTTCTTTCCTAGGTGCATAACTTTGCATTTGTCCACATTAAATTTCATCTGCCATTTGGATGCCCAGTCTTCCAATTTATCCAGATCCTCCTGCAGTTTTCCACAATCCTCTTGGGTTTTAACAACTTTAAACAGTTTTGTGTCATCTGCAAATTTGATAACCTGACTAGTTATTCCCTTTTCCAGGTCATTTATGAATATGTCAAAAAGTAGCGGACCAAGTACAGATCCCTGGGGTACTCCACTATTCACTTTTTTCCATTGGGAATATTGGCCATTTAGCCCTACCCTCTGCTTTCTATCTTTTAACCAGTTCCCGATCCACAATAGTACACTGCCTCCTATCCCATGACTTTTTAGCTTTGCCAAAAGTCTCTGATGGGGGACCTTGTCAAAAGCTTTCTGGAAGTCCAGATACACTATATCAACCGACTCACCTTTGTCTACCTGTTTATGCACACCTTCAAAGAAACATATCAGATTAGTAAGACAAGATCTTCCTTGTCTAAAGCCATGTTGGCTGTCTCCCATTAGGCCATGACTATCTACATGTTGTGTAATTTTGTTCTTTATGATGGTTTCTACCATTTTCCCTGGTATTGACGTCAGGCTCACCGGTCTGTAATTTCCCGGGTCACCCCTGGAACCTTTTTTAAAAATTGGTGTTACGTTGGCGACCCTCCAATCTTCAGGTATTACAGATGATTTTAATGAAAGTTCACAGATTACCAATAGCAGGTCTGCAATCTCATATTTCAATTCTTTCAACACTCTGGGATGTATATCATCCGGTCCAGGTGATTTGCTACTATTCAGTTTATCAAATAAGCCAGTTGTCCAGGTAGGGGAAGACTAAGGTCCCTTGGAGGGGAAAGTGGGCCACGACCAACGCTAGGCACTTGGTAAAGACTCTGAGGGCGAAGGCTAGGCCGAAGGGTAGTAAGTACTCTGTACTGGTAGTGGCCGCCCCCCACCATAAACCTGAGGTAATGCCTGTGGCTGGGATGGATGAGGATGTGAATGTAGGTATTCTTTAGGTCCAAGGAGTATAGACAGTCTCCCTTCTGGAGGTATGGCAGCATGTTCCAAGGAAGAGCATCTTGAACATCTAGCTCACCAGGAACCTGATTAGATCCCACAGGTCTAGGATGGGCCGTAGGTCCCTCGCTCTTTTGAGTACAAGGAAGTACTGGGAGTAGAACCCTTTCCCTCAAAGATGTGGAGGCATTGGCTCCACTGCCCTGTCCTCTAAAAGACCTGTGAGTTGCTGCAGTAGCAGGGTCTGGTGGAGGGGATTCCTGGGGGGGCTCTCCCAGGAAGAATGGAGGGGGTGTCTGCAGCAAGTGGAGGAGGTAACTCTCCCTGACCACCTTTAGTGTCAAGGTGTCGATGGTAATGGAAGGCCACCTGTGGGCAAATTAAGACTAGATGTCCCCCTTTGGGCTGCTAGGGTGGGCCACCTGGGAGGCAGGGAGAGGCTATGCCCAAGGAATCAAAAGCTCCCACCAGGCTGGGCCAGAGCCAGTGCCTGGGTTTTGGAAGCCTTGGGCTTATGAGAGCCATCTCCTTGTCCCTTGGCCTGCTGACCTTTGTTGGGGAGCTGGGAAGGCCTGATACGGAGGGTAGCTTGCGTAAGCCTTGCCTTTCCTAGAATGAGGGCTTTTTTCTAGAGGGCTTCCATCAGGCAAGGATAGCAGTCTTCTTAGAGAGCATGGGTCCTCGTCAGAAATTCAGTCTCCAACTCTGCAGTCTTATCCGTCATGGGTTTGCCAAAGAGATTCTCTCCCTGGCAAGGGACATCAATCAATTTGACCTGAACACACTGCTCCAGATCAGAAGACTGTAGCCAGACCTGGCACTGATGCCTGCCGCAGCTACTCTAGCCGCTGACTCAAAGCAGTCATAGGCTGCCCGAGTCATAAACTTGGAGCATTCTCTGACACCCAAGGCCAAGGTCTGGAACCACTGGAGAGGTTCCTTGGAGAGATCAGCCGAGAAACCGGCAAGCTCCTTCACCGGGTATCTCAGGTACATGCCCATGTACAGCTAGTACATGGGCATGTCTGGAACTGGCCGATCAGCATCGAGCCCTGGTAGCACTTTGTGCCCATGGCATACAAAGCATGGGCCCCCCTCTCCGGGGGCACTGAGGAGTGCATCTTTTGGCTCTTGAGCCGATGCATGGTTAACTCCATCACCATAAAGTTATGTGGCAGCTGTGCCTTCTGGAACCCAGGGCTCCGGCAGACTCAATATATCGAGTCCAACCATCGGCTCATGATGGGTAATGATGCAGGTGTCTCCCACATGCGGAGAAGTAGCCATTCCAGGATTTGAGGGATGGGCACCATGAGTGTCTCCTTCAGGGGGTGGGGGGCCTCGTACTGGAGGATCTCGACTTCCTCCATGCGAGCAACTTCCTTCGACTTGGTGTCGAACACCAGTGCCTTCACCATGGCTCGCACAAAGTCGAGGAAGGCCATATCCTCAGGCAGGGACCGGCGCTGGGTTATGGTGGGAGACAGATCTGAAGGCATATCATGGTGGCGTCAGGTGTCCGGGGACTCCTCATCAGTCTCCTAGTCCGAGTCATAGTCAGTGGAGGAGTCAAGGGAGGGTCCAGGTCCCAGGGGTCGGGTCCCGGGCCTGAAGGGCCCATGTCCCTTGGAGGGTAGCAGTCAGAACCACGGGCACTCATCAGGGAGGATTCTCAGCCCTGAGGATCAGGACCGGGATCGAAGCAGAGGGATATCTCAAGACTAGTAGTGCTTGAGGACTGGCTCAACCACTGGGGACATCCTCGAGATTGAGGACCCAGTGGCTGGAGCTGATAAACTCAAAGAAACAGACATCAGAATATTGTGTGCAATTCTGGTTGCCATATCTTAAAAAGGATATAGCGGAAATAGAAAAGATACAAAGAAGAGCCACCAAAATGGTAAAGGGGATGGAAGGATACCCCTAGGAGGAAAGGCTTAAAAGGTTAGGGCCTTTCAACTTGGAAAAAAGATGACTGAGGGGAGATATGATAGAGGTCTATAAATTAATGAATGGAATGGAATGGGTAAATGTAGATTCGTTGTTTACGCCATCAAAAAGTAGAAAGACTAGGGGACACACAATGAAGCTACAATGTAACCCAATTAAGACTAATAAGAGAACATATTTTTTCACTCAACGTGTAATCAAACTTTGGAATTCGTTACCAAAGGATGTAGTAAAAGCTATTAGTGTAGCTGGGTTTAAAAAATGATTTGGACAAGTTCCTGGAGGAAATGTCCATAAAACATTGCTAAAGAGGAACGGGGAAATCCACCGTTTGCCCCGGGACAAATACTGTGGAACCTGTGTGCCTTTTTGAGAACCTGTCAGGTACTTGTGACCTAGATTGGCCACCGATGGAAACAGAATGGGTTTGATGGACCTTGATCTGACCCAATATGGCATTTCTTATGTTCTTGCCATGATCTAGAAAGTTGTAGATTTCTCTGAGGGGGATCTGAGCATAGTCTTGGTGCTGTGATCAGGGTGAAAACCAGACTGCCAAGGGTGTAATACATGAGCGCATTTGACAGTCGAAAAGCTAGGAAAATACAAGATGTTCAGTGAGTTTGGAAAGGAAATGGATATTTAAAATGGGGGATAATTGGCTGGATCCAGACAGTCAGAGTTAGATTGTTTTCAGAATCGGATACATAAGTTCTATTTTCCATGCATCAGGGACAGCTCTGGAGGAAAGTCTATAATTGAAGATAGTACAGGCAATATGGAGCAGTCCCAGGGATTGATCCCCAATCCAATTAGAAGGAATAGGGTCTAAAGGACATGTAGCCTTTTACAAAGACAGAACAGTTTGGGATTTAAAGAAGTCAGAAGCTACAGTGAAGGAAGACCAGAGCATGAGCTGGAATAGTGGGAGAGGTTTTATCAGGATTCATTTTCACAGAAGATTTTGTGGAGGGAAAACTTTGGTGAAGCAGTTGTCATCTTATTGTATAAAAAATTAGTTAAGGTGTTGTGGGAGGAGGGGGGGGGAGGAGGTCCTTGCCATGCAATGGAGGGAGGTATTGTATTCATCTTAGAAAGTTCTTGTACAGCTGGAAAATAAAGCTTCTTTGGACAGTGAGGGTAATTGTTAACCATGGTGGTGTAGTAGTCCTTTTTTGCCAGGGTAATCCTTGAAGTAAAAGAAATGACAATTCTCAAAAATGGCAAGAGTTTCAGGAGAGACTTGTGTTTTCTCTACTGCCTCACCATTGCCTCAGTAAATAAAAGCCAGCATGGTACTAGGGATGACAATGATTAGGTCAAGAGCAGTATGGTTTCTCCGGAGTAACTTTATCTAAGGTTGTAACTAGGTTTCAATGTCAGAAATTGGACTACTCATTAAGGTGGAGTTTGTCACATAAGATATGCCATACAGGGTCAGACCAAGATCCATATCCTGTTTCCAACAGTGGCCAATCTAGGTCATAAGTACCTAGCAGTCTCGCCAAAAGACACAGGTTCCTCAATGCTTGTATTGGGTCAAGCAGTGATATCCTGTGTCCCTTTTAATAATGGTTTATGAACCTTTCCTCCAGGAACTTCTCCAAACCTTTTTTTAAACCCAGCTACACTAATAGCGTTTACTACATCCTGTGGTAGCAAATTTCAGAGTTTGATTACACGTTGAGTGAAAAAATATTTTCTCTTAGTAGTCTTGAATAGGTTACCCTGTAGCTTCATTGCATGTCCCCTAGTCTTTTTATATTCTGATGACATAAAGCATAGTTACTCACCTGTAACAGGTGATCTCCGGGAACAGCAGGAATTTAGTCTTCACATATGGGTATGGTTGGTACCAACGGAGCCTGCGCGGGAACGCTCCCCAGCATCCAATTAGAAAGCTTTTGGGAGCATCCCACAGCACCTGCGTGCTGCCTTCCCGCCTTTCCCAACTGCCTCTCTCCAGTTGAGTTTAAAGCTGAGACAAAGAGAGAGAGAGGGAAAGAGAAAGATAGATAGAGAGATTCAACTCCTAGGGGAGGTGGGTGGGTTGTGAAGACTAAATTACTGTTGTTCCCGGAGATCACCTGTTACAGGTGAGTAACTATGCTATCTCCAGGAACAAGCAGGAATGTAGTCTTCACATATGGGGACTCCCTAGCTTTAGATGCCAGGGAGAGACCCCAGAAGTTGTGTGTCCTTGTGAAAGGGCTCCACTTCCCCCCATGGATCTCTGGCATCCAACCAGGGATGGTGGGTAGGAGTTGATTAGGTATCGAACAGGTGTTGGAGAACAGCCTGACCAAACAAGGCATCCCAGCGGGAGTCCTTGTCCAAGCAGTAATGGGCTGTGAAGGTATGAACCGAGGCCCAAGTGGCTGCTCAACAGATGTCGTCGATAGACAGAGAGTGCAGATGAGCCATTGAAGCTGCCATAGCTCTCACATTGTGAGCTGTGACATGGCCCTCCAGAGGAAGGTTCTTACTCTGATAGGCAAAGGAAATACACTGTGCAATCCAGTTGGACAGTGTTCTCTTGGAGACTGGAAGTCCCAAATGAGAAGGATCAAAAGCAACAAAGAGTTGAGAGGACTTTCTATGTTGCTGTGTTCTTTGCAAGTAAAAGGCTAAAGCTCTTTTACAGTCCAAAGTATGAAGATTCCTTTCTGCATTTGAAGCATGAGGTCTTGGAAAGAACACAGGCAGGTAGACCGCTTGGTTAAGATGAAAAGGCGAGACCACCTTTGACAAAGTGTGGATGAGTCCTAAAGACTACCTTGTCATGATGAAACTTTGTATAAGGTGGATCAGCTACTAGTGCCTGCAACTCACTGATGCGACGTGCTGACGTGATTGCAATGAGAAAAATAACTTTCCAAGAAAGGAATTTCAAGGAGGTAGTAGCTAAGGGTTCGAAAGGTGGCTTCATGAGCTGACCAAGAACCAGGTTTAAGTCCCATGCCACCGGAAGTGGACTAATGGGAGGCTTAGCTAGAAGAAGGCCTCTCATAAATCTTGCTATAAGAGAATGGGAGGAAATAGGTTGTCCATTTAGAGGCTTGAAAGAAGCTACAATAGCACTCAAATGGACTCTTACTGAGTTTTTCTTAAGTCCTGCATTGGATAAATGAAGGAAATACTCAAGTAATGATTCCAGAGGTATCGCAAGGGGGTTAAGACCCTTCTGCGAACACCATATGGTAAACCTCTTCCACTTAAAAGCATAAGAGCGTCTTGTGGAAGGCTTCCTGGAAGCATAAAGGACATCCTTTACTTGCTGAGGGAGATTAAGACCATGAAGATCTAGGCCTTCAGCAACCAAGCTCTGAGATGCAGAGACTGGGAATTGTGATGCCATAACATTCTGTCCTCCTGTGACAGGAGATCTGGAGCAGATCCTAACTCCAGGGAGGGGGCTTAAGAGAGATGTAGAAGCAGAGGGTACCACACTTGCCGTGGCCAATGTGGAGCTATGAGAATCATACGCCCTCTGTCTCTCTGAAGCTTGAACAGGGTTTTGGGAATTAGGGGAATGGGTGGAAAGGCATAAAGGAAGTCTTGACCCCAGTGAAGGAGGAAGGCATCCCTGGCCTGAGAACCCTGAGCCGGAATTCTGGAACAGAACCGGGGAAGTTTGGCATTCAACGGACTTGCAAAGAGGTCTATGTCCGGGGTTCCCCAAATCTGAAAAATATTGGCCACCTGGTCTGCATGTAGAGACCATTCATGTGGAAGCAGTACTCGACTGAGTGTCTGCCCAAGAGTTTTGTATGCCTGGAAGATAAACTGTCAGGAGATGAATCTGATGCTCTCTGGTGAGGGCCCATAGTCGCAAAGCTTCGTTGCAAAGCGACAGAGAGCCTGTTCCTCCCTACTTGTTCACGTAGAACATAGCTACTTGATTGTCCATATGAATGAGGACTGTCTTGTAGCTGAGCAGGGTGTGGAACACTCGAAGAGCAAGGAAGATTGCTCTGAGCTCTAAGAGATTGATAAGTAGATGAGTCTCCTGTGGAGTCTAAGTGCCTTGGGTGGAGAGGTCTTGCAGATGAGCTCCCCAACCCATTGGTGAAGCATCTGTTGTGAGAGTTGCCTGGGGTAAAGGCGGTTGAAATGGGGATCCCAGCAACAGGTTCTGAGTGGACTGCCACCATTGGAGAGACAAAATAAGACGATTTGTGTTTGCTATTTTGTCTGACAGGCACCCTGATGCCTAGGTCCATTGAGTGGATAAGGTCCACTGGGCTGCTCTCATATGGAGGCAAGCATAAGGGACCACATGCACTGTAGATGCCATGTGGCCTAGTAGCTGTAACATTTCTCGAGCAGTGAGATGAGGTTTAGCACTGCTTGAGAAGCTAACTGCACCATGCGAAGACAACAGGCCTGGGGAAGACAGGCCCTCACTTTTCTGGTATCCAGCAAAGCTCCTATGAACTCTAGAGACTGAGTAGGAGTTAGACTGGATTTTGGGATGTTTATGACCAGACCCAAATACTGAAGGATACGCATTGTGCAAGATAGGGAAGTCCTGGCCTCTGACTCTGAAGGGGCTTGAATGAGCCAGTCGTCTAAGTATGGGAAGACAAATATCCCTAGAGTACAGAGAAATGCTGCTACCACAGCCATGCATTTCGTGAACACTCTTGGTGCTGAGGCCAGGCCAAAAGGAAGCACCCTGTATTGGTAGTGCTTTCCTTGAAAAAGGAAACGAAGGAACTTTCTGTAAGCTGGATCGATGAGAACATGAGTGTACGCATCCTTGAGATCTGGAGAACAAAGCCAATCCTGACTCTGAAGGTATGGCAGCAGAGTTCCCAGAGAAATCATCTTGAATTTCTCTTTGAACGGGAATTTTTTCAATTCTCTGAAGTCTAAAATAGGTCTGTCCCCCCCTGTTTTCTTTGGGATAAGGAAATAGGGGGAGTAAAACCCTGTACCCTGTTGATGAATGGGTACTTCTTCTATTGCCCCTTGGGCAAGAAGCATAGTGACCTCTTGATCTAACAGGTTGATGAGAGAGGTCTGAGAACTGAACTGTCTTACCATTGTGGGAGGGGACATGCACAGGAAGTGAAGCTTGTACCCCTCTTTTATAATGGAGAGTGTCCAATGTTCTGCTGTTATCTGCCCCCATCTGGGGGCAAAGTGAGACAACCTTCCTGGAATGGTGGAAGGCTCTGGACCATTGAGGGCCAGGAAGGCTAAGTTCTCTAGATGAAAGTCAAAGGCTTTGTGGAGGCTGAGACTGCTGAGATGGTTGAGGCTTGGCAGTCTTTGCTTTCATTTGTTTAGGTGGTTGCTGACCTTTCCGGACAGGCTGACCTGCAGAACGTCTCTGCTGAGAATAAGAGGGATAAAACCTCTTCTTTTTTGAGAAGAAAGGTTTCTTGAAAGATTTCTTTCTTGCAGGATCAGCTGTGGCTTTGGATAACCTATCCAAAGTGGAGTTGTCAGCATCCAACTATTTGGCTTTTTCTTGCCAATTTTTGCTGAATAGGTTCTCACCTGTACAAAGGTTATTTCCATGTTTGTCCTGCACCCAGAGCTCCAAATCAGATGCCTGGAGCCAGGCAATTCTACGTGCACCTATGGCAATGGCAGAGGTTCTGCTTATGCACTCAAAACAGTCAAAAGCAGCACGATTGACAAACTTAGAATCATCCTGGGCATGCTTAACTAGTGTGAGAAAATCCTGCCTCTTATCTTCAGGAAGAAGAGGGCTCAAAACCTCTAAATCTCCTGTGACTTCTTTAAGGAACATTCCCATATATAAAATATAGGAACTGATCCTGGCAGAAAGCATGGAAGCCTGGAAAGTACGACATCCAAAGGCATCCAAAGTTCTACACTCACGTCCTAGAGGATTAGAGGCATGCCTCTTTGCACTCCTGATCCTTCTCATAGCTGATTCCACTACAATAGAGTGGTGAGGAAGCTGAGTTTTCTGGAACCCAGGACAAGGAGGGAATCGATACATGGTATCCAGTCTGCGAGAGTGAGGAGAGGTGGTAAGAGGTGTCTCCCACATTCTCAACATGAGATCATGTAAAATGTCATGGATAGGCAGAGCAGCTGCCTCCTTAGGAGCTTTGGGATATTGCAAAATCTCCAACTCCTTAGCCCTGGGTTCTGTTTCAGGAGCCACAGTGATGGACAGACCTCGAGCCACCTCTCTGATGAAATCCTGAAAGGAGATATCTTTTGGAGGACACATCCTACGCTTAGGAGAGGAAGACTCCTCCGGGAGAAGTATACCATTACCGGCCGAGCTGTCAGAATCCTCGGAGATCTCTGAGGATTCGAAGTACCGTCTGTCCGGATGCTCTTGAAGAGCCCGATACCCATACCGACCGAAGTCGGTACTGAGGGGAATCGGTACCGGTGTATCGGCACCGGAGGGCATCGCATGACTGAGTGCTGGCAAAGCCGACACCGATGTCGATGCTATCAGTACCGGTACCGGTAGAACTGTCTGACGTGGTTCCAAGGGTGTCGATGGCGCAAGGAGAGCCGCCAGACTGCGTTCAATAGCCAGGAACCTCTGGTCTATCGACGCTGCCGATGCCTGGGTATTGGTACCGGAAGCAGCCGGTACCCCAGAGCATGGCACCAGTAGTTCTGCCGAGGTCGAGGCCTCGAGAACATCCTGGAACCCGATAATGCTTTGGAAGCCGAAGCCTCCCGCCGGGGCAATTTTGCTGGTACAGAACCCTCAAGGACAACGCCAGAGGCATCTCGATGCTTGGAAGGAGATCTACCCTTTGAGAACCGGCTAGACTTATGCTTAGTTACCTGAGATCCATGGGAGGAAGACGAAGCCCTGGAAGACGTCGATGCCACAGAAGCTGCATCAGAGGGAAAAAGGGCGCTGAGCTTAGCAGCTCGGTTTTGTCGACCCCTCTTGGACATCATGGCACAAGCCATACACTTGGCGATGGAGTGGCCAGGACCTAAACATTTAAGACACCACTCATGAGTGTCGGTGACGGAGATGGTACCGCCAAACTTGGTGCACTTCTTGAAACCCGAAGCGGGTTTTTCCATAATGGAGGAAAATTTGGGGCCTAAGGCCCAAAATGGCGCGTGCACCTGGGAAGAAAAGTTTGGAAAAAATATAGAATAGTTTTTTGGTTTTTTTTAAAGAAAGAAAGAAAAGAGAACCGGCGGTACCGGTATAGCGTCGAGAAAGGCAGACGCGACCACAAAAAATAAAGAATAAGGAAAAACATTTCTGCGGTGACAGGAACAACGACCTGATGGCTCCGCGGAAAATGAAGAACTGGAGAAAGGCAGTTGGGAAAGGCGGGAAGGCAGCACGCAGGCGCTGTGGGATGCTCCCAAAAGCTTTCTAATTGGACGCTGGGGAGCGTTCCCGCACAGGCTCCGTCGGTACGAACGATACTCATATGTGAAGACTACATCCCTGCTTGTTCCTGGAGATACAATCAATCTATATTTACCCGTTCCATTCCATTCATTAATTTATAGACCTCTATCATAACTCCCCTCAGCCGTCTCTTTTCCAGGTTGAAGAGCCCTAACCTTTTTAGCCTTTCTTCACAGGAGTATCCTTCCATCCCATTTTGGTGGCTCTTCTCTGTACCTTTTCTAATAACGTTATAACCTTTTTAAGATACGGCGACCAGAATTGCACACAATATTCAAGGTACGGTCGCAACATGGAACGATACAGAGGCATTATAATATCCTTTGTTTTATTTTCAATTCCTTTCCTTATGATACCTAGCATTCTATTTGTTCTCTTGGCCGCCGCTGCACACTGGGCAGAGGGTTTTAACATGTTATCCACGATGACACCTAAATCTTTTTCCTGGGTGGTAGTTCCTAATGTGGAACCTTGCATCGTGTAACCATAGTGTGGGTTGTTCTTTCCTAGGTGTTTAACTTTGCACTTGTCCTCATTAAATTTCATCTGCCATTTGGATGCCCAGTCTTCCAATTTATCAAGATCCTCTTGCAATTTTCCACAATCCTCTTGGATTTTAACAGCTTTAAATAGTTTTGTGTCATCTGCAAATTTGATAATCTCACTCGTTATTCCCTTTTCCAGGTCATTTATGAATATGCAAAAAAGCAGTGGACCCAGCACAGATCCCTGGGATACTCCACTATTCACCTTTTTCCATTGGGGAAAATTGGCCATTTAGCCTTACCCTCTTGCTTTCTATCTTTTAACCAGTTGCTGATCTACAATAGTACACTGCCTCCTATCCCATGACTTTTTAGTTTTGCCAAAAGTCTCTGATGAGGGGGGAAAGAGTCTGCTGTTGTGTAAAATGAGATGGTATTGCATGAGAGTTGCCTGTGAAGGGAGTTGATAGTGGGGGCATTAATATCAGAGTGAGAAGGGAGTATGGGTTGCACAGTAGGCAAATCAAAGGTGATCAGGGATGGTTGGTCCAATGAAGGACTGTGCAACAGAAGTTGGTAGGGCAGGAGAGTCAAGAGTGTGATCTGTCATATGGGTTGAGAAAGACATGTTGCAGGAGGCCAAGGTCAAATAGAAGTAATGCAAAATACTTGTCACATGGCCTGGAGAGAATGCAAAAGTGGATGTTAATATAGATGAAGCAGTAAATGGGGGGGAAGGAGATTGTTAATTTAGAGAGAAATTTATTTATTTATTCACATTCTCTTATATACCGCGCTATTCTGCATCAGTGCGGTTTACATTGAACAAACTGACATTACATTGAACAGGGCATTATAACTTGGAGATAACTATTTTACAGGGAACATGGGCTATGAAGGGTTAAGTGGCTTGCCCAAGACCACAAGGAGCACATGTGGGACTAGAAACCCCAGTCCTTCCGGCCCAAGGTTGCTGTCCTCTAGTGGGATTTGAACCCCCGACCTTCCGGCCTTTAGTACCTTGCCCCAACCACTAGGCCACTCCTCCACTCCGGTGGAGGGAATCCATATTGCTTAGTCGAGGGGGCAGGGAGACGTGCAGGCCAGGGTTAAAATGATTTTAACAAGGAGAGACTCTGGATATCACCAAAAACTCTGGGCCAGGTCAATGAAGGTAGTGTGTTCCATGTAATCAAAACCACACTGCCACCATAGTGATAGAAGCAGAGAAAGCGTAGTTACTCAACTGTAACAGGTGTTCTCTGGGGACAACAGGAATCAGTCCTCACATATGGGGTGACATTGGTGCCAACGGAGTCCACGCGGCAGCATATCCCCAGCTTTCAAAGAAATCCTTTGGGAGATGCACCACACATACGTGGTTCCTTTCCTGCCCATTGATGTCATCCTGCCTCAATCTAAACATAGCTAAGATGGTAGAAATAAAATAAGGTAAAGCAGCAACTCTAAGGGGAGGAGGGAGGTTGTGAGGATTGATTCCTGCTGTCCCCAGAGAACATCTTTTACTCCCGGAACAAGCAGGAAGTCAGTCTTCACATATGGGACTCCCCAGCTACAAGCTACCGAAAACCTGTACAAAATGCCAAGGGTGACCAGAAAAGGTGAGACGTGAGCAGCAGCAGTTGAGTCCCAACTGAGAGATTCTCGCAAGTGTTCAGCAGGGAACCGGCACTACTGTAGCCTGAACACAGAAGGTCAGAGGGCAAGAGTTAACTACACCATGAAAAGATTAGGGCCTGGCCGAAGGCGCTGTCCCGTCGGGACTCCCTCTCCAGGCAGTAGTGGGCTGCGAAGGTATGGACTGAAGACCAAATGGCGGCCCAGCAGATTTCCATAATAGGTACTAAACGCAGATTTGCTGCAAAGGTAGCCATGGCCCTGATGCAGTGTGCCGGTGGTCTAGTGAGATCCCAAGGCTGCTCACAGGGCGATGGTGGGCAGATTGGGATCTTTGGACAACATAAGGCCCTGCAGGAAATGAGAGATAAGGGACTGAGTCAAAAGGAGATTGCCCTTGATGGAGTGGTGGTGCGCCGCAATAGCGCTCAGGTGCACTCTAAGTTGGACTTCAGTCCCACCTGGGACAGGTGGAGTAGGTACTGGAGCACCAGCTGCACCAAGCAGGAGAATGGGTTCACCTACCTCTCGTCACACCACACCACACCAAATATAGAAGCTACTTGAATGTGTACGCCATTCTCGTGGAGGCCTTGCAGGATGTCAGAAGGACTTCCTCAATGTCTCGTGGGAGGTTGAAGGGAGACAGAGCTACCCCTTCATCAGCAAAGCCGTGAGCAACAGGAACCCCAGGTTGGGGTGCAGGAGAGAGCCCTCCTCCTGTGAAAATAGTCCAAGGCTGCGGCCCAGGGGAATTGGAGGCACCGCTGACAAAGAGAGAAGCAGGGGAACCAAGGTTGCCTGGGCCAATAGAGGGCTACCAGAATCAGTGATGCCTTGTCGTGCTGGACCTTGAAGAGCGGCTTGGCGATCAGTGGTGTCAGCGGGAAGATATAAAGGAGTCTTCCGTCCATGGGATGAGGAACGCATCTACGGCCACACAGGACTGGTGCGGATGGTAGGAACAGAAAGTGTAGTTACTCACCTTTAACATGTTATCTCCAGGAACAGCAGGAATTTAGTCTTCACACATGGGTGACATCAGGTACCGACGGAGCCCGCGTGGGAAACTCCCCAGCTACCAATATGAAAGCCTTTGGGCGCCTCTACTGCGCCTGCGCTGCTGCCTTCCCGCTCTCCCAATTCCCTCTCCTCAGTTGTGTTTGTAGCTGAAGAAAAGGAGTGGAAAAACAAAAACAAAAATAACCCTACAACTCCAAGGGGAGGAGGGCAGGTTGTGAAGTCTAAATTCCTACTGTTCCTGGAGATCAGCTGTTACAGGTGAGTAACTATGCAATCTCCAGGAACAAGCAGGAATGTAGTCTTCACATATGGGACTCCCTAGTTCCCAGATCTCTGAAGAGTTGGACTGGGTCAGAAAGTCGGAAAAGGTCATTTGGACTTAGACTTTCTCGCCACGGAGATCTGGTAAAAAGTGGGCGGGAGGTAGGAGTTGTTTCTACGTTCCAAAAAGATGCTGAAGGACCGCCTGGCCAAAGGATGCATCCTGACGGGAGTCCTTGTTCAATCAGTAATGGGCTGCGAAGGTTTGGATAGAGGACCATATAGCAGCTCGGCAAATCTTGTCAATGGCTACTGAACGGAGGTTAGCACCAGAGGTTGACATTGCTCGGACATTATGAGCAGTTACATGTCCCGTGAGAGAAAGACCTGCTTTGTCATATGTGAAAGAAATAGAGTCTGCTATCCATTTGAATAGCGTACATTTGCTCACTGGAAGGCTCAGGTGAGAAGGATCAAAGGAGACAAAGAGCTAGAAAGACTTCCTAATGTTTTCTGTCCTTTGGAGATAGAAGGCCAGAGCCCTTAAGTGTATGTAGGGTGGCTTCTGCATGAGAAGTGTGAGGTCTTGGGAAAAAGACCAGCAGGATCACTAACTGATTGAAATGGAAAGATACTACTTTTGGAAGCAAGTGAGGGTGTGTCCGAAGGACGACTGTCATGATGAAAACGTGTATACGGAGCATGAGCCACTAAAGCCTGCAGCTCAGTGGTGTGCCTGGCCAATGTCAGGGCGATGAGGAATAAAATCTTCCAGGATAAGTATCAGAAATGTGTGGTTGCTAAGGCTCAAATGGCAGTTTGAGGAGCTGAGTTAAGTGCTGTGTCATCTGTTTCTAGCTCTCCTGCCTTCTCCCGCCAGTTCTTCCCAAACAGGTTTTCACCAGTGCAGAGGATGGAGCCAAGCCAAACGCCTTTCACCTATGGCAACAGAAGAAGCCCTACATGACTCAAAAGCATTAAAAGTAACTCTATCCACGAATTTAGAGACATTTTGGCTGTGAGCCAAGACAGTCTGGAAAGCTGGATGCTTCTCTGAAAGAAAAGGGAGAAATCCCTCCCAGTCTTTATTAAGTTCCTTTAAGAACATTCCCCTGTACAGAATGTACGAATTTATCCTACTGGATAGCATCGATGCTTGAAAAGAACGACGGGCAAAGGAATCGAGATTCCTCGACTCCCTGCCCAGAGGAATGGACGTATGATTTTTACCACTTTTTATACGGCGCATCGCCTATTCCATTACCATGGAATGGTGTGGAAGTTGTGGCTTTTGGAAGCCGGGGCATTCAGACACTCTATACATGGTGTCCAACTTATGACTTATGGAGAAACCGTTAGAGGGATCTCCTACATCCGGAGCATCAGGTTATGCAGGATCTGCTGTACCGGAAAGATTGCAGCCTATTTTGGGGCTGTGGGGTACTGGAGGATCCCCAGTTCCTCTGCCCTCGGTTCCGGTTTCGACGCTGCTGGGATGGAAAGGCCAGCCACCATGTCTCTGATCAATTCCAGAAAAGACATGTCGAGGGGATTTACGGTGAGTTCTTATTGACAGTGGTGAGGGCTCCAAGGCAATGTCTTGGAGGACATTGGAATAGAGGAATCGGTGATCAGAATCGGAAGTGTCTGGATCCGATGCCAGAGAGTATCGCTGATGCCGATATAGACATGAGCAGAGGTGATGCTCCTCAATGTCCTCAGGGGCTAATCTTTGTGCAGACCAGGGAGGTTCCGTGTCGATGCCGATACCAGGCCCCATACACATACTTTGGTGCTCTGTGCCCGATGCCAAAGGCAAGACCAATGCAGACTGTTGCACCAGAGTGGATAGAATCATCGAGGTTGATGCTCCTGGCTGCATTGCTGGGGCTGTCGGTGCTACTGGAACCAAAGCTGCTAGAAAAGCCGCTATGGTCCTTTCCAAGGACAACATAAGCTGATCCAGGGAGGTAGTCTGTATCTGGTTCAATGAAAGAAAGGGGCTGGGCACTACCGTACCAGAGCAAGGCATCAGGGGTTCTCCGGAAGCAGAGGCCTTGGGTGTCTCCTGAATCCCCGTCGAGGCTTTGGAGGACAAGTCCTCCTGCCAGGGATGCCTGGACCAATGACCAGATTTAGAGGAAGTCCTGGACAATTCCCGGTGAGTCAAACGGGATCTTTCTCTGGATTCCCGAGACTTTCCCGAGGAGTCTTTGGACGTTTCTCTCGGTTCCTTCAGTTTCTCAGAGGAGTCTCAGGTTTTTGACTTATCTTCTGGAGGCTTAGAAGGAGAAGTGGCTTTGTTAGTCTTCTTCTCTGAATGCCTCGAATCCTCGGAGTGCTTTGAACCGTGGGAGCAGGACGATGCTCTGGATGAAGTAGAGGCCAACAACAATGAGTCAGAATCTCTAGGCACCTGTTCATCATTTGCTTGCAGAGGGGGCAGTCTTGGGGAATATGGTCAGGACCAAAGCACTTCAGACACCAGTCATGTTTATCCATAACTGAGATGGTGCTGGAGCACTTGGTGCATTTTTTGAAAGCACTGGAGAGTTTCTCCATCTTAAGATGGTGAGCAAGGCACAAGGGGCATGAGGACCTGAGTAAAAAAGTTGTTTTTTTTTGGGGGGGGGGGGGGGTTAAAGAAAAGGAAAAAATAGGCAAAAGAATGAAGGGAGTAGTATCGAATGATACCTGCTGTGGTTAGGCAGAGTGGTTAAGGAAACGTTTTTAGAAGTTCTTTTCTGCGGTGATAGGGTAGTGACCCATTGGCTCCACGGAAAAAGAAGAACTGAGGAGAGGGAGTTGGGCGAGCAGGAAGGCAGCAGCAGCGCAGGCGCAGTGGAGTGCTCCCAAAGGCTTTCTTATTGGTTGCTGGGGAGCTTCCCGCGCAGGCTCTTTCGGTACCCGATATCACCCATATGTGAAGACTACATTCCTATTTGTTCCTGGAGATGCAGAGCAACTGCGTGTTGTCCGGGCTGGCGAACAGGTCAACTAGGAGGATATCTCAGAGTTGGAAAAGCTGGGAGGACACTCTGGGGTCCAGGCGCCACTCGTGCAGCTACAGGACTGTTCAACCTGTCTGCCAGGGCGTTATCCAGGTGCCACTCGTGCGGCTACAGGACTGTTCAACCTGTCTGCCAGGGCGTTATCCAGGCCCAGGAGGCAGACCACCCGCAGGAGCATTCTGTTGCATGTCGTATATGAAGAGAGGGCTACTGCCTCCTGGCAGAGGGAGTACAACCCCGTGCCTTCTGTTTGTTGACATAGAACATCGAGACTTCGTTGTCCATCTGGATCAGAACTGACTGGTGCTGCAACCGGTGGCAAAAGGCTCGGAGGGCCAGAAATATTGCTCGGAGTTCCAGGAGGATGATCTGCAACTGTCACTCCTGTTTAGGACCACATGCCTTGGGTGCAGAGGTCCTCGCAGAGAGGTGTCCATAGTAAGGACCTTCTGGGGGGTGGGTGCCTGGAAGGGCATTCCAGCCTGAAGGTGGCAGGGGATCTGACACCAGTCGAGGGAGTCTGCTAGTTGGCGGGTCACTTTTACCCCGTCTCGAAGCCTGCCCCTGGCTTGTGTTCACTGGCAGCAAAGGCACCACTGAGCAGGCACAGGAGAAGGGGTGAAGGCAAGGACCGGCAGTGCTGCACCTCTGCGGCTAGTGCCCTGAGGCGCTCCGTCCTCTCCAGAGGTAGGAAGGCCCTGACCTGGAGGATGTCCAGCTGAGCCCCTATGAACTCCAAGTACTGAGCTGGGGAGAGGTGGAATTTGGGGTAGTTGATGATGAACCCCAGATGCTGCAGGGTGTGGATGGAAACCTTGGTGGCATGGTGTACTTCTGCATCTATACCTCCCATTATGAGCCAGTCGTCCAGGTAGGGAAAGATAAAGGCCCCTTGGAAACGAAGGTGGGCTGCAACCAACGCTAGGCTCTTGGTGAAGATCCTTGATGATGATGCCAGTCCAAAGGGTAGTGCCCTGTACCTTCTCTCACCACAAACCGGAGGTATGTGGTTGAAATGGATCAGGATGTGTGTATAAGCATCCTTTAGGTCTAAGGAGCACAATCAGTATCCCTGCTGGAGGTAAGGCAGTAGTGTTCAAAGGGAGAGCATCTTGAACTTCTCCCTCAACAGAAATCTGCTCAAGTTCCATAGGTCCAGGATAGGCCTGAGGCCCCCTCTCTGCTTGGGAACGAGAAAATATCTGGAGTAGAAGCCTTTGCCCCAGAGATGTTTGGGAACTGGCTCCACCAACTTGTCCGCGAAGAGGTCTGCGAGCTCAGTGAGGAGTAGAGTCTGACGAAATAGAGGCCTTGCAGGTTCTCTGGGAAAAATGAGAGTGGCATCTGCTGCAGGTGGAGGCGGTATCCCTCCTTAACTACTTGCAGCACCCAGGAATCGGTGGTAATGGAGGACCATCTGTGGGCAAATAGGGCCAGACGCCCTCCTGTAGGTTAATGAGAGCCTCCTGGGGGAGTGGAGGCCATATCCAAGGAGTCAAAAACTCCCTCAAGGCTGGGCAGGGGCCAGTGCCTGGGTCTTAGGCTTGCGGGGACCGTGCCCTTGTCCTTTGGACTGTTACCCCTGCTGTAGGGCAGAGAAGGCCTGGTATTGTGGTGCACTACTGAACACCCCCTTCTTCCTCGGGAAGAAAAGCTTCTTCCCCAGGGCCTTTTTACGAGGGTGCATAGAGGTCTTCTTTGAGAGGCAGACTGAGTTTCTGACCAGAACCAATCTCGGCAGCCATGTCTGATATGGGTTTTTCGAAGAGATTCTCTCCGGTGTAAGGGACATCAATGAGTTTGTCTTGGACCCACTGTTCGAGGTCAGATGACTGCAGTCACGCCTGGTGTCTGGCACCAATGCCAGTGGCGGCCACTCTGGCTGAGGATTCAAAGCCATCATATGTTGCTCGAAACAAACTTTGAGCACTCCTTGACTGCTGAGGCCAGTGACTTGAACTGCTGAAGAGGTTCCCCATAGAGGTCTGCAGAGAAACTGGAGAGCTCCCTCGCTAGTTCCTTTAGGTATATGCCAATGTATAACAGGTAGGATTGGACACGGCAAACCAGTACAGCATTTCCAGCCGAGGGCATCCAAGGTCGACAGTAACTGAATTCAAAAAAGCATGGGACAAACACAGAGGATCTCTAAAGGTAAAAAGAGGACTGTTGTAGCTGTTGATATGGAAGGACAGATTAGATAGCCATGTGGTCTTTTTCTGTTGTCATATTTCTATGTTTCTATGTCCCTACCTGGGGGCACCGATGAATGAGCCTTTTAGCTCTTGAGTCGCCACGTGACCGACTCAACGACCTTAGAATTGTGAGGGTGCTGGGTTTTCTTTAACCCCGGGCTTTGGTAGACTCGGTACATGGCGTCTGTGAGATGTGCCCCAGTTACTCTTCTGTAGGTCCTGGGTTCATTTCACGTCACAGACGCAGGAGGGCTTGTAATAAGACCAGCAAACAGGTGTGGCTTGGAGAAAGGTTTTTATGTAAAAATAGGCTTAATACATAGGTATTGAACAGAGGTATATAGTGATTGCTACAGAGCTGTTTCAGTGTGTATCATTGAATCTGTGTGTGTGCATGTGTGAAGTGTGAGAGAGATAGAGGCCAGAACCTGTGGGTCAGAGCCGCATGGTAGGCCAGAACATGTGGGTAGAGAGAGAGAGAGGGGGAGGGGTGAAGGGAGTTGATCATCAGAGCCTCATGGTAGTGTCCAAACCTGTCCGATGAAGGAGGGAGAGAGAGAGAGACAGGAAGTGTGTCTGTCCTTTATAGTGCCTCTCCAGCAGTTCCCCTTGAGGTCTGCTATTGTCTTTGGCCACTCCCTTTAAGGTCTACCCATCTTGATTTAGCAAGGAGGGGCTGCAGCCAGGTCCTAGAGACTGACGTCACCCAGGGGTCAGAGTTTAGACTGAATTAAACAGAGTCCATAGCTGCATGAAATGTATGCTGACAGCGTCAAGCTGTCTACTCACAAATGGCAAAGATGTCGTTGTTTCCCCCATATGGAGGAGGCGGTGCTTGAGGATCAGAGAGACAGGCACCATGAGGGCCTCCTTCCAAGGGGCCTCATACTGGAGGATCTCAAGTTCCTGCGTACGGGGTCCTCCTCTGCCTTGGTCTTGAACGCGAGCGTTTTTTCTATATCCTGCACAAAGTCGAGGAAGGCAACGTCCTCATGAGGGGAACGGCACCAGGACACCGGTGGAGATGTGTCCGAGGGCACGTCTCTGTGTTACTGGGTATCTGGGGAATCTTCGTCTTCGGTCTCCCAGTCTGACTAAGTCAGAGGAAGAAGCCAAGGCTCCGTGGCTCCTGTGGTTGGGCCATGAGCCAGAAGGCCTGCGACCCTATGGTCCAAACTGCATGCACTCACCGGGGAGGACCAATGTCCAGAGGAATGGGATCGGGACCTCATCGAATGCCGATGGGTCTCTCGAGGCGAGTGGTGCACGAGGATCGGTTCGATGACCATGGAAGCACTCGAGGTCACGGGTCCGGTCACTGGAGTAGATGAACCAAAGGTACCGGACATCAGCACCTGCTGCTGTGCCAGGAGGGCAGTGATACTGCGCTCCAAGGCTGCCATTCTTGTCTCCATGCCAGATGGCTCCACAGCCTTCGATGCCGGCACCAATGGTTTCGGGCCCAGTGTCTGTTCCGTCAAGGGGAAGTCCTCGACCAGAATGGCCACTCAGGGATCTGAAACTGGTCGCCCGACCCCGACTCCTTCCAGGAAGGCTTGTGAGGCCGTTCCCGCTCCAACCCTTGGACTCACCCCAGGGACTGCAGGGCCTGGTGTGGGATTTATCCACGTTTCCAGACCCGTCCCTCCAAGGCAGTCTTCGAAGGCGTCAAGCTCTTCTTGCATTCCACCTCTGGAGAGTTCCTCTTGGGGTAGTCGTGCCACTCCGAGGCAGCCCTGGCATCGCAGGGCACCGAGGTACCGGAGTGGGCCCTGGAGTGTGGCATTGCCAGGAACTCCAGCACAGTCAGATATATGGAAGAACGTTTCCTGCTGCAGCTGGCGGCTCTTGATGGCCTTTGTGGACACAGACTTACAAAGGCTGCAGCCCAAGTTGTCATGGTCCGGCCTGAGGCAACAGTCATGTGGGTCAGTGAGGGATATCATCCTACTGCACCGATCACATTTCTTGAAGCCACTGGAGGCCATGGGGAAATACGGGTTCTTGAACCTAGGTGAGGGTCAGGAGGCCTGCCAACCAAAAAAGATGCAAAGCACTGGTTAAGGGACTCCTTGAGAAAAATCAAGGAAAACTAACATGAGGAATGAAACCAAGGCGAGCTGGCTCGGGGTGGGAAGAGGAACCAGTACGCATACTGGAAAGGAAAACATTTTAAAACAAAATGAAATCCTGTGCAGAAAAAAGGAGACTGAGGCAAGATGGCACCCTTGGACGGGAAGGGGACCACAGATGCGTGATACATCTCCCAAAGGCTTTCTTTGAAAGCTGGGGAGATGTTTCTGCATGGGCTCTGTTGGCACAGACGTCATCCATATGCGAGGACTGACTTTCTGCTTGTTCCCGGAGAATCTGCAAATAATCACAAACTCTGGCAGTACGGAGAGTCAAAAAGACTGCCAGCTGTGACAACTTTTTCAGTCTCCCCTCAAGTAGGAAGACCTTGAACAAGCAAGTGTTGGATCCATGTTCCCAGGTATTCCAGGGAGTGGGATACCTGCAAATCACTCAATCCATGACTGATTACCCAGCCAAGACTCTCCAGTAACTGTATCACACAGGCCAAGACCCAAGATGCTTCTGACAGTGACCTGGCTCGAATGAATGAGTCGTCCAGACATGGATAAACACAAATCCTTTCATGTCTCAGTGCTATAGTGGCTACCACCATGACTTTCGAGAACATCCTTGGGGCAGTAGAGAGGCTGAAGGGAACACCGGAACATTTATAAGGAAAGCCAAGCATGGTGAAACAGAGGAAATGATGTTGATCCTCATGGAGGTGAATGTGGAAATAAGCCATGGCCATATCCAGAGATATAAGGAGCTCCACGTGGCATACTGCCTGTATCACTGACCAAAGAGTCTCCATATGGAAGTGTGGAGTTCGCAAGCAAATAAAGACCAGCATGGTCCATATCGAGTTGCATTTGCTACTCTGGGCAGATCCCTCCATGTTTTTAAGATTGTACCTGCCACTTCAGGCAGGTTACCCATCTCTGTTTAGGTGGTATTTACATTTGCTTTGAAGCCATTCTCTTACTATGTAGTGGTCCAGTGCGTTTGTCCCATGCTTTTTTGGATTCAATCACTGATTTTGCTCCTACCACCTCCTTCAAGAGGATATTCCAGGCATCCACCACCCTTCTCATGAAAAAGTATTTCCTGATGCTGCTTTAAGTTTACCTCCTTGCAGCTTCATTTCAGGTCCTCTAGTTCTACAACTTCCACATCTTTGAAAAAGGTTTATTAAAATATTTAAAAATCTGTATTATATCCCCAATGCCTCTCCTCTTCTTTAGGGTATAAAAATTTAGGTATTCAAGCCTGTTCTCATATGTCTTCAGGTGTAGATCCCATATCATCTTAGCTGCGTTTCTCTGAACCATTTCAAGTCTTTTTATATCCTTTGTAAGGAACGATCTTCAAAACTGAACACTACTCGCCAACAACTAATACCTCCTCCTCCCTGCTGCTTATTCCTCTCTGTATGCAGCTTAACATCCTTGTGGCTTTGGCCACCACCTTCTCATACTGTTTTGCCACCTTAAGATCCTCTGGTACTAACACCCTGAGGGTCCCTCTCTTGGTTTGTACACACCAGCCTCTCGTCCCCTTATCATGTACAGCTAGTTTGGGTTTCTGCATTCCAAGTGCATCGCTCTGCATTTCTTTGCATTAAATCTCAATTGCCAAACATTTGTACATTCTTCTAATTTTTGTAGATCCCTTCTCATGTTGATACAAAGATTTGCAACAGAGTGGATACATCAGAAGATGTAGACACATGCAAAAAGGCAATCGTTTCCTTTTAACCATCTGAAAAAGCCACTCACAAAGACAATGAACAGTAGCAGATCAAAGACCGATCTGAGGCACTACACTACTCATCTTCCTTTCTTCAAAGAGAGTTTGATTCACCACTACCCTCTGTAGTCTGTAGTTCTTGATCCAGTACACCACCTTGGGATCCTCCACAGGCTGCTCATTTATTCACAAGCCTCCTAGAAGGTCCAGTATCAAAGGTTTTGCTGAAATCTACATAGACCACATCTGTCACATACCCTTGATCTCATTCTCTGTTCACTCAGTCAAACAAAACAAATCCGATTTGTTTGGCAAAGTCTTTCCTTTGGTAAATCCATGTTGTCACGGATCTCGCAATCCATTGGCTTCCAGAAAAAACATTATCTTTTCTTTCAGCAGCGTCTCCATTACTTTTCTCACCACAGAGAAAAGGCTTACGGACCTGTACATAAGAAATGCCATACTAGGTCAGACCAAGGCCCATCAAGCCCAATATCCTGTTTCCAACAGTGGTCAATCCAGGTCACAAGTACCTGGAGGGTTCCCAAAAGGTACACAGGTTCCACAATGCTTGTCCTGGGGCAAGCAGTGGGTTCCTCGGGTCCTCTTTAATAATCGTTTATGGACCTTTCCTCCAGGAACTTGTCCAAACCTTTTTTAAACCCAGCTACATTAACAGCTTTTACTACATCCTCCAGTAATTGTGTAACCATAGTTTGGGTTGCTCTTTCCTGGGTGCATACCTTTGCACTTGTCCACATTAAATTTCATCTGACATTTGGATATCCAGTCTTCCAATTTATCAAGGCCCTCCTGTAATTTTTCACAATCCTCTTGTGTTAACAACTTTGAATAATTTTGTGTCAAATGCAAATTTCATTACCTCACTCTTTATTCCTATTTCCAGGTCAATTATAAATATGTTAAAAAGCAGCGGGCCCAGCACACATCCCTGGGGTACTCCACTATTTACCTTTCTCCATTGAGAGAATTGACCATTTAGCCCTATTCTTTGCTTTCTATCGTTTAACCAGTTCCTGATCCATAATATTACACTACCTCCAATCCCATGACTTTTTAATTTTGCCAATAATCTCATAAGGGACTTTCTCAAAGGCTTTCCGAAAATCCTGATACAATATATCTGCAGGCTCACTTTGGTCTACCTGTTTATTCACACCTTCAAAAAAAATATAACAGATTAGTAAGACCAGACTTTCCTTGGCTAAATCCATGTTGGCTTTCTCCCATTAAACCATGGCTATCTACATGTTCATTAATTTTATTATTTATAATGGTTTCTATCATTTTGCCCAGTACTGACGTCAGGCTCACCGGTCTGTAGTTTCCCTGATCACCCCTGATACCCTTTTTAAAAATTGGTGTTTCATTGGCCATTCTCCAATCTTCCAGTATTACAGATGGTTTTAATGATAGTTCATAGCTTATTAATAGTAGGTTTGTAATCTCATGTTTCAGTTCTTTCAACAGCCTTGGATGTATAATACATCCAGTCCAGGTGAATTGCTACCGTTTAGTTTATCAAATAGTTGTAATATATCGTCCCGATTTATTGATATTTCTTTCAATTCTTCCAATACATCAACTTAAAATACCACATCACGCATGAGTAACTTCCCTACATCTAAAGAATTCATTTCAGTGTTTCCTCTATAGCCTTGTACTCCCTTGGAGCCCCTTTTACCACCTCTTCTTTGTTGCCACATTTGTAAAGAGGGACTATGGCAGCCCTTCTCCAATCCCATGGTACCTTTCCAGTCTCCAGGGATCTCTTAGATACATTTTTTAGAGGTCCTGACAAAAGCTCACTGAGCTCCTTCAGTATTCTGGAATGTAACTGATCTGGTCCTATGGCCTTGTCCACTTTGTTTTGCAAGCATTTTAAAAACATCATCTTCTATGAATGGTGTTACATCTACTCCTTTTCCCATTGTTATCTTTCCGTGGCACTTCTCCAGGATTTTCGTTTGTGTACACAGGAGAGCGCCAGGGGTGGGAACAGTTGTGTGAAGCTTGAAGGATCCTTTTCCAAACTCCTTTCTAAAAATTCTGGCTGCTCAACTGGCCCTTAGCAATTCCCCTTCTCCATAAGGCAATACCCAAAATCTGCACCAGCTTTAAGGATGACTCTAGTGGAGCCTCCAGTGCTGTGCTCTAGTGAGAAAGTCATCCAGACGATGGCTGCTCACAAGTGAAACAATCTTTTAGAGCTTTTCTAGAGTTTGTCAGAGCTGTAGAGACTTGCATCCATTTGCTGGAGACAGAGAAATAATAAAGTATGTCCCTAGCTGTATTGATATCATAACAAAATGATGTCATAAGAAGCTTCTTGATTATTTTCTGTCTTCACATCTGCTGGTAGGGTGACACAACCCACTTGTCTGAACTGGTTTAGCAGGATGATATGGAATTGTGAAATATGTGAACCAATCAGGAACATGTTCCGGGTCTCAACAAACAGACAGAGGAGATGAAGCAAGCAAGAGAGAATTCATACATATGCACAGTATAACCACTCCAAATGTTTCTAGAAGGAGCTGGGAGAGAGGTTCCTGCGTGGAACTCCGTTGCTGATGTCACTCATATGTGAACACTTATTCTGCTTGTCCTCGAGAAATTTGAAACCAAGAAAAATGAGATATTATGTTTTTAAAACCTTGCTGCTAGTGAGTTCATTACTGCTTCCACAGTCAAGAGATTTAAAATTTGTATTTAATCTATAACCAGCTTCTACATGAGAAGAATACGAGAGAATAGTGTGCTCAGCAGGTAGGAACAGGCATTTCTTAGATTGCTGAAAAGGTTCATGATACATATTTCTATAGTGAAAAACAAGATGATTTAAAAAGGGTGTCTTTGTTATGTACTGAACAGTTATTCAACATGGCTTCAAGATGCATTCTAAGAGAGATACCCCAGTAGTAGAGATTATGGGGTTTTTTTTCATGTAGACATTGATCTTTTTTGTGTGCTCTGGAGATCAAGCACAGTTACTTACCTGTAACAGGTGATCTCTGGGAACAGCAGGAATTAGTCTTCACATATGGGTATGTCGGTACCGACAGAGCCTGCACGGGAATGCTGCCCAGCTTCCAATCAGAAAGCTTTTGGCAGCATCCCTCGCGCCTGCGCAGTGACTTCCCGCCTTCTCCACAGCCTCTCTTCAGTTGAGTTTCAGAGCTGAGACAAAGGCGAGGAGAGAAAAGGAAGAAGATAAAAAAGATGCAACTCCTAGGGGAGGTGGGAGGGTTGTGAAGACTAATTCCTGCTGTTCCCAGAGATCACCTGTTACAGGTAAGTAACTGTGCTATCTCCAAGAACAAGCAGGAATGAGTCTTCACATATGGGGATTCCCTAGCTGGAGATGCCAGGGGGAGATCCCATAAAAATGCAGTGCCCGGATCAGGGGTGCATTTTGTCTCCAGGAATCCCCGGCATCCAATGTGGGATGGAGGGTAGGAGTTGACAATAAAGGAGCTGTGAGGAAAGAAACAGCAAAGCCAAGGACTAGGTGTTCTACAGACTACAGGAGTCCTTGGTGGATATGATAAGTAGCATTAAAACACACTTAAAATATGCAGCTTACCTACTGTATTGTAGGAAGTAGAAAGCATGATGGAGTCTACTGGATAAGCAGTGGCGGAATCTTCAAGGTGACCTCTCAGTAGTGAGGATGAAGGTCCAGACCTGGAGGTAGTAGATGATCCAGGTGTCAACTGGGTAGGATTAGACGTCAGGTCTTCAATGGAAAGCTTTATGGGAAAAGCTGAAAACTCCTTTAGGCATAAGGTCATTAACATTGAGGACTAAAGGAAGAAGACTGACGGAGTTGGAGAACTAGTCCAGTCCTGGCGGGAAGAGGGGGACTGGAAAAATCCCTATTCCCACGGAAAACAGTTGTGTACTCAAAGATAAAGATGTACACTGTTTTTCCTAGCTGGCGAGAGATAGGAAAAAATATTGAAGCTTGATGCTTCAAGGAGTTAAAGAAAAAATGGAAGATGTTAGCACCAAAGTGGTTATTGGTGCCTAACAGTTTCTGCATCGTAATATGGTATGGGACGTAGGGCGACAGGCTGTCTAAAACCTCTAGGAGGTAAAACATGTAGTATAGACAGTAAGGGTGATAGTGTGTAAGACAGACCAACCCTTAAGAAGCCCCCCATCAAACACATATATATATGTGGCTGAAATATATATATATATATATACATACACACATATGTCCAGATGTGTATATTAGGATATGGGTGGTGAAATATATCAAATATATATATATATATATATATATATATATATAGATAGATAGATATAGATAGATAGATAGATAGATAGATAGATAGATATAGATATGATATACCTAAATATATGTAAAGTTGTGGGGCATGGTTTAGCACCACTAGTGTAAAGATACAGGTATGTAGACATATATGGAGATGCTACATACCAAACAACAGGTTGAAGATACCTGTCTACCACCCAGCCCCATAATTGTACATGGGGAATATAAAAGAAAAAGATTCTGCGTTCTACAAGAGGGTGAACCCACTTGGGATATGTATAGAGAATCTATTTTCGTGGATTGAGGGATGCGGGAAAGGCAATCTAACCAGATAACCGTGATGTTCGCGTGAGAACAGATGAACATATGAATCTGTAACGAACAAGGCGGGAGTTCCACAGAACACTGACATGGTAGATGTGGAGAAACGCAGAAAAGATACCAGAGGGACCTATGGAGGGACCCAGAGGTAGCATGCATAAACATCAGCCTTGGATTTTCACGCAGAAGAACAGATATCTCGTGTTAACACCCCAGGCTAGAGGGTGTGGAGAACCCTCACAGGCATGGGAAGGGTTTATAAGTTTTTCCCTATTAATAGAGAAACTTCAGAGACAAGGTCAATGCTCTATAGCAAGGCCCTCATAGTAGAAAGCTTCTCTGAAGACTGCAGAGAGCATTGTACAGGAGAGCTATGAGATAAACTGACTGAAGTCAGGTGTGTTGACATATCCTAGGAGAGGAGATGGTTAGAATAATGTGAGAAAGTCTAAACGAGTAGGAGGATCCAAGATAACGTGGAATCACTACTGAGGTTAGACAAAATTTTGAACAAGGGACTGGAACTTGGAAAAAGTACCAGTAATACAATTACTGTAACTCCTGCAGACAGAGCTGCTAACGGAAACAGCAGAGAGATTGTCCTGTGCCGAATAAAGAAAAACAGACAAGAAAAGAGAGGAGATATCTCTTCTCCCTGTCTGAGGAACGAGCTTGCTAGAGAAGCTTTTCAGTATGGTACCTCTCAGTCAAGGAAAAAACCCGGTTGAGAGGGTGAGCAAGTAATTGGAGGGTGACGTACCCATAGGGTAAGTCAACTGAAGGAAAAAATGTTCAGTTGGGATAGAAACTATCAGGGGATAGTTGCAACTGCTCTTCTAGAGAGTAAGAAGAGGAGAAGTCTGTAGTCCCTGAACAAAAAATTTCCGACAGGTTAGTACACTGAAAAAGAAAAGCACAGTGAATAAACTTCTAATGTGTAGAAGTGAAGTGTAGGTTACAATTCCCGGCCCCTATGGTTGCTGGTAATGCTGAGACTGGCCAGAACTGGAGGACTTCAGACTAGACTGAGGTGTCTCTTGTTTAGGTACAGCCGAATGATGGGCAGGAGATGAATGAAACTTTCTTTTCTTAGGGAAAGAAGGTTTGGTAGGACATTTCCTACTCCTTGAGGAAGGAGGTGGCTTAGAATGTTTTTTAGTGGAAGGAGAGTCAGTGGAGCATTGAGCAACCTGACAGAAAGCCTCCTTATTGAAAAGACCTTCTGCTGTACAAGGAGAATGAGCCAGTATAGTTTGTGCCCATCTGCTCAAGTCTGAAGCTTCAAGCCAGGCTCTGCGACATGCTGCAATGGCAATAGCAGAGGATCTGCTAACGGACTCAAAAGAGTCTATAGAAGCACGAGACAGGAACCAGGATATATTCCGGCTGTGACTGATGAGCAGGGAATAATCAGTAGCCTTGGGCTCTGGTAAAAAAGGGGTCAAAAGAGACAATTTCTCTGTGACTTCCTGGAGTGTTAGACTCATGTGAAAAATATATGAAAGAATTCTGGAGGCCAGCATAGAGTTTTGGAAGGCTTGACGACCAAAAGCATTGAGTGTTCTGGAAGAACGACCCGGCGGATAAGAAGAATGCTTCTTCTTGCTCTTAACTTTCCTCAGTGCCGATTCCACTACAAGGGAACGATGAGAAAGTTGAGGCTTTTGAAACCCTGGAGAGGGTGGCACCCGGTACCGAACTTCAATGTCTGTAGAAAGTAGAGGAAGTCGTAAGGGCGATTTCCAGACCCTCAGAAGGAGATCCTGCAGAGCAGGATGTAAAGGAAGCTTCATATTTTCCATTTGTGCCGCTGAGCCATGAGTAGGATCACAACCAGGGATAGAGATATTAAGAAAGGTTGCCATATCCAGGAGAAAAGCCTGAAAAGACTGATCTCCTATGGGAACCATTCTTGGTAAGGCTAAAGAAAGAGCCTGAGCACCAGAGGACGTAGAGGGTACTGCATTAATGCCAGGTATCGGTTCCAAACTAGGCATCGGTGCAAGAACAGGCATTGACATCGATACTGATACAGGATTAGCAGCTGAAGTTGCCATCGGGGACTGCTGCAGTGGTACCGAGATCATGGCCCCATCTGGAAACGACAGGAGTCGGTTCCGGGACGCGTCGGTACCCAGTCCTCGAGACTAGATATCGATTCAAGACTCGGCATCGAAGGAAGCGAGACTATCGATGCATGTCGCGAGGGTTCCGATGCCGGTGGCGGCATCGCCACTAAGGCAGCCTGGGTTACATCGATCGGTACCGACGGTACCGAGGATACCCGATAACCCCCCGTTGCCAAGGGTAAGGCGGTCCACCTCGATGCCGATGCCAGGGTATCGGAACCGATCGATGCCGGTACCATCCCGGAGCATGGCTGAGATTGAGAGACGTCAATGCGGTGCGTATCGATCGGTCCCGAAGGTACCGAGGATGCCCGATGACGATCCCTGGTGAAGAGTGGAACACTCGACACCGGTGCCGATGCCGGAGGCTCGGTACCGCTCGAAGCGGATACTACCCCCGCGCATGGCTCAGGTATGTTCTGTGAGGGGTGAGCCCCAGGAACAACATGAAACCCCTTTAACGCTTTGGAGCCCGAAGACTCCCGCAGGGGTAATGCCAATGGATTCTTGAGGGTAAGACCGGAGCCGTCACCTTGCTGGGCATGGGACATACCACTCAAGCATTGACTAGTCTTAACAGACTGTTTGTGGGTTACCTGATCCTGTGAAGTGGAGAAACCGGGTACCCTCACTGCCGAGGAAAAAAACGGTATCGAGGGAAACTCTAAAAACTGAAGGTATCCTCACAAAATTATCCCCTGACAAGTCAGGGGAAAAAGGGTCAGGACCCACACAGTTGAGACACCAACTATTGGTGTCTAAAAAGAAACAGGTGTTTCTACATCGAATGCACTTCTTAGGAAAAGAAGGCTCCATAATGAAAAGGCCTAGTAGGCCCAAGAAGTTAAGGCAAAAAACTGAAGAAAAAGTTTCTCAGAATTTAGTCAAAAATCCACCGGCGATACCGGTGGCAGCGGGAAATACAGCCGCGACCACAAGAAAACAAAAAACTAAATGTAATTAAAGTAATTAAAGAGAAAGGTTTCTGCGGTGACAGGAGGACGTCCTGCCGGCTCCGCGGAAAAACGAAAACTGAAGAGAGGCTGTGGAGAAGGCGGGAAGTCACTGCGCAGGCGCGAGGGATGCTGCCAAAAGCTTTCTGATTGGAAGCTGGGCAGCATTCCCGTGCAGGCTCCGTCGGTACCGACGTACCCATATGTGAAGACTCATTCCTGCTTGTTCCTGGAGATTACATCTTCTCAAATCAGGATACTTATGACTGCACACTCTGATCATCATCAAATTGATATTACACTAGACTTAACTGATTGTGGGGGAGGGTGACTGGATAGAACCTTGGGCAGTGGGATTTCTTGAAACTAAACAACATGCAGAGGACCTCTACAGCTGGCTGAACCTTATTGTATCTGTATTTGAATTCAAATGGAGATAATATGCAAAACTGGGTAGGGGACTGGCATAGCATCATTTGGCTTGATTTTTTTTATGATGTGGTATTAACTGGGTATTTCACAAGTGCTATAAAGCGCTTAAAAAAAAGAAAAAAGAAAAAAAAAAAAGAGGTGGTCAGTTGAGAAAATTATACTCAGGATGCATTACAGAGTCCAGCGATAAAGTCAGAAAGACAAAAACCGGAGAACTCCTGTACCAAAATATATTTTTATCCAAATTCTCTTTCAGGGTAGTCTATAAGAACAGGACCGGCCCTAGGCATGTGTGGCCATATTTTCTGCACATGGTCCCGCTCTCAGCTCTGGCTGATGGACTAGTTCCCACTCCTACTCACTGCTGCACTGGCATCTGACGTAACCAAGGGGAAAAAAAATAAAGCATAAAGCAGAGCCTCAGATTAAAAAAAGAAAAGAAAAGGCATGGAGAGAAGCTTGTATAAATACTATATTACCTGACTCTATTGCTGGCCTGATTGATTTCTGAACTAGAGGTGGCCAGCAGGAGAACCACAATCAGAGCAGGAGAACCAAAATTACGGCAGAGGAGCCACGATCGGGCTGTAATGGATATAAAGAAGCAATGGTAGGCAAGGTTTCTTTTTTTTTAAATTTTTTATTAAGATGAAACTACAGCTGCAATCAGAAAGCTAAGATCTGGCCTGCAGTAGTGGGGGACCTGGGAGGCATGAGGAGAGCAGAGGGAAGCAGGCCAGGGCAGTAATAGCCAGGATTGGGCCTGGACTCTGCTCCAGAGCTTCAGGAGAGCTGCCAGAGCAGGACCGTGGCCCACTAAGAGTAAGTTAAGGGGGTGGAGCTTGCCTTAAAGAGCCCTCCACACCCCAAGAGGCTAGGTCCAGGCTGGTGAGTGACTGCTTGGGGGGGGGGGGGGGTGTCTAGGGCCAAAAGAGTAACGGGTAGGCAAGATAGGAGAGGAGGCCCTTAAGTAACCAGATGATACCAGTGGGGTGCTCATTCAGCCATGATGCACCCACAATAGAAATAGGAATTACACTTACTTAGTAATTGTGGTTCCTTGAGTGACTCCAGTTTAGTCCTCAACCTCTGGGTAGTGAACCTCCTCCTGCAGTTTGGAGACTGGGCATGTCAAAAACTCATGACATCACTGGATATAGCCTATAGCCTGCTAGTCTCTCCCATCAGCCCCCAGTGAACTATTAACAAAGCAGACTCAAAGGAGAAAAAAATCAGTAACTTTTTTTTTAAACTTAACATTATATTCAAGGGCACGCAGAACATATAACCTATCTACCTACTACTCCCCTTCCAGAAGGAAAGGGCCTGCTTCCTGCATGCTCTCCTTTCCGAATGCCTAGCCCTAAACAATCCAGAGCAATATAGCAATATATATAACAATATCATAATATAATAATATAACAATATAGTGCAAAACAAATGGAAGCATCAAAACAACTGAACACCAGTGAAGGCCTATATCCACTTTTAACCTTGCACAGAAAAACCACTGCTAAGACCCCATCCCCGGGCGGGAATGAGGACTAAACTGGAGTCACTCAAGGAACCACAATTACCAGGTAAGTGTAATTCCTATTTCCTTATCGTTCCTCCAGTTTAGTCCTCAACCTCTGGGATGTATCAGAGCAGTAATCATTGGGAGGGACCTTTCCAGCCGGATCTCAACACCGCCTCCCTGAAAACAGCATCCTTAGCTGCCAGAACATCTAGGCGGTAGTGCTTACTGAAAGTATGGAGAGATAACCAAAAGGCCTCCCTACAGAGTTCCACTGGCGGAACCAAACTGTGCTCCGTCCAAGAAGACGCTTGCACTCCGGTAGAGTGATGTCGTAAGCTCCCTGGGACTATACAGTCCCATAGAAGATAAGTCGATGCACTCACCGCTCCAATCCATCCAGAAATGGACTCCTTCGCCGTCGTTTCCCTTTGTGGGGCCCTCCGAACACCCCGAAGAGAGACGATATGCCTTGCGAAAGTTTCTGAAACATTTAAACACTGCCGCAGTGCTCTCTTGACGTCCAAACAGCGCAAGATATGGTTCAATACGCTCCTCTCTGCCGCACCTAGCGTTGGAAGAGAGACCATTTTAGTTAGGTGAACATAGAAACCACCTTTGGCAACAACGACGGAACCAGCTGCCAGGCCACCTTCTGTCTGGAGACAGACAAAAAACAATTCCTGACAGGTCAACGCCTGCAACTCCGAAAATTGACTCGCCGAACAGATGACCATCAAACATACCGTCTTCAAGGCAAAACCCTTAAACTATGCCTGTTGCAAGGGCCCCAATGGCACGCTAGCTATCGCTCCTAAAACCAACTTGAGCTTCCCCGGTGGAATTAATATCCTACGACAGGGCTACAGTCTGGTAACCACCTGAGAAAGCATACCACATCGACCTGTACATGAGAGCCACTCCCTGTCCTTTGCACCAAAAGCAAGACAGAGTTGCTAACTGAACTCTCCAGGACCTGCCTTTACCAAACCTGTCCTGCAGAAAACTTAATACCAAGGGAACTGACACTGTTAGTCGCGCGAGTGTGCCTCTGCGAGCACCCGTCCTCAAAGATGCACCATATACGCACATATGCAAGGGACGTAGACTTTTTATTTTTATTTTTTTTTGCGGCAAGGTGGCAAAGACTGCTGTCGAGCAACTCTTTTTCCTTAAGCTTGCCCTTTCGATGGCCACCCTGTAAGCAAAAACCGTGCACCTGAGACATTCGAAGGGAACTTCGTAGCAACAGAATCTCCAGTGTCAGAAACCTTCATGGATTCCCATCAAGCAACCGTATGAGGAAGGCATACCACGGGCGCCTCGGCCAGCCTGAGGCCCCCAACCACACGTTTCTCCGAAGCGCTTCGATACGCAGAACTACTCGACCTATGAGTGCCCCCAGTGGAAAGACATAGAGAAGACCGGACGAAGGCCGCTGTTGAAACAGTGCGCCGATGCCTTCCGACCTCCTTTCGCGTCGTCTGCTGAAGAAGCGACACGTTTACGCAGAGTGAAACGCCCCCATGAGGTCCATTACTGGCTGTCCCCATATGCGACTGATCTGTGCAAACACCTCCAGATGCCACTCACATTCTCTGGCATCTATTGGGACCCAGCTGAGGAAATCTGCCGTCACAATGTCCTTACCCGCAACATGCGCCACCGAAAACGCTGGCAGCCAAAGCTCTATCCACACACACAGACCCTCTGCTGCGGCCTCTATGGCCCCACTTCCGGTTCTGCCCTGACGATTGATGTAGGCCACCGCCGTGAAGTTGTCAGACAGTACTCGCACCGCTCGAACTGTCACCGTAGCTTCGAATGCCTGTAACGCCCAGCGTATCGCTCGCATTTCCAGTCGGTTGATTGACCACTGGGTTTCCTGTGTACTCCAAGAGCCTTGCGCGAAATGATCTCCGAATGTGGCAGAGTTTAACAAAGTTTTAGGCCAAGCTCCCGGAGGAAAGGTCCATAACCTTTTATTAGAGAGAAAATGGAAAATTATAATTTTTTTCTTTTATACCAACTTTCACCAATTCAAGATGTTCTACAAGGCACACAACCCAACAGAGGGTCACATCTGTTGTACATGCAACGGAACCCTTAAAATATGAGCATACATGAATCCACCGCTTGCCCCGATACAAGCATTGAGTAGCCTATTCATATTTTTGGAAACCAGCCACCAGGTCCTTAAGACCAGGATTGGCTACCCTAGGAAACAGGATACTGGACCTGAAAGAGCTTGGTCTGACCCAGTATGGCATTTCTCATATCCTTATGAACGGAACCTCCCCAAGGTCTCTGCCTTTGAAGTAACAGGCTGCGCCTGGCCCTATGGCTAGCTCACACGGAGCAGTGCGGCCTAGTGGTTGAGGCAAGTTGCCAGAGGACCAAGTGTTTGAATTCCCATCGAGACTACCAACCTTGGGCCATAAAAGAAGAAATTAGATCTTACCTGTTAATTGTCTTTCCTTGAGTATTCTCCAGGCCAGTCCAGTAACAGTAGGGTAGTCAACCTCCTTCAGCAGCTGAGGACTGAACTCTTCAAAGACTTGCTGCTAGCCTACCCAGCTCCCCCTGGTGCTAGAGAGCCAGTCACCTATGTCAAAGCAGCTCTATAACCAAAAATGAAAACAGTAACTATATGTAAAGCCATAAACAAGCAGGAACTGCACTAACTTTCTTTAAAGATCCAGGTATTCAAAAAGTATCTTTCTGTCAGATATGCTTCTTTACCTTCAGTTTCAAATTTTTTTTTTTCGTGTAAACAAAACGCCTAAACTCCTGTCTACCGAGACCTGGAAGGGAGCCCCCCCCCCCCCACGTCAGCGTCACGCTGAAAAGCCAGCACCCATGTGACCGCGTAATACCCGAAATGACAGAAACAACCGCAAAGAATGCTACAGCCTGGGTGGGTCCTGGACTGGCCCGGAGAATACTCAAGGAAAGACAATTAGCAGGTAAGATCTAATTTCTTCTTCCTTTTCGTCTCTCCGGGCCAGTCCAGGAACAGTAGGGTAGTACCAAAGCAGTACCTACTCAAGGGAGGGTCCAAGCAGCCCTGCCAACACGGCCGACGCCCCAACTTTCGCGTCTCCGGCTGCCTGAACATCCAACCGATAATGTTTAGTGAACGTATGTAAGGACGACCAGGTCGCCGCCCTACAAATATCCACAGGCGGAATCAACGCTAACTCCGCCCAAGACGTCGCCTGCCCTCGCGTAGAGTGAGCCCGAAGACCCTCCGGCGGAAGTTTGCCACTGGCCACATAAGAAGCTGCGATGGCTTGCTTAACCCATCGTGCAATGGAGGCTTTGGACGCAGCTTCGCCCTTACGCGGACCACCAAACAGCACAAACAGCCTATCGGACTTCCTAAAGGACTTCGTCTTTCGCAGGTAACGGTGCAGTACTCTGCCGAGATCTAAACTCCGGAGCGCAGCCCTAGCCTCCACAGAAGGCTCAGTGCGAAAGGTAGGTAGCGAAATCGCCTGATTGACATGGAAAACAGATACCACTTTTGGCAAAAAGGATGGCACCGGCCGCAATACCACCTTCTCTTCTGAATACTGAAGGTAAGGCTCCCGGCAAGAGAGCGCTTGAAGATCAGCAATCCTCCTAGCGGAACACAAGGCTACTAAGAAGGCGGTCTTCCAAGAGAGCTCCCTCAGAGAAACCCGCTTCCCAGGCTCAAATGGACTCCGAGTCAACGCCTCCAGAACTAGATTTAGATCCCAGGACGGCACCACCAGCCTCACAGGCGGCCGGATATTCCTAACCGCACGCAGGAAACACATGACATCTGGATGAAGAGACAAACTCTTGCCCCGTACGTTGCCCCTATAACAAGCTATAGCCGCCAACTGAACCTTTAGAGTGCTAACCGCCAATCCCTTGTCCAGACCGCACTGCAAAAACGCTAAATTTCTGGGCACTCCCATTCCGATTCCACCATCTGCTTAATTACTCTGTGGACCGGGAAACACCTCTGCTCCACCCGAAAACCTTGCAGAAGTGGATCCTCTAGAGGTTCTGCTGGCACTGACGGCAAAGTCAGATTGAGAGCTGCAAGCGCATGAGAAATTAAAGCCCCTAGCTCTTCCTTCCGAAAAACCCTGAAAACATTAGGATCTTCTCCTGCCCCCCGCTCCACCTCCTCCAACACTTCTGGCCAGAGGTCAATCTCATGCTCTGAAGGAAGCTCTCCCTCCTTCGGTTCTGGGGATGCCAGACTTTGCGGGATACCCATATCAGATTCCCCCAAAGGGATACCCTGCTTGGAGGACCCCTCTCCCGGGTCCAGTTCAGCAGTGCCTTTCCGAACCCCCTCTGCCAGGTTAAGCGCAGACTGCTTGCTCTGCCCCTGCTGCATCCTCAAACAATACGCTTTATGAAGTGCCAGAATAAAATCTGGCGAAAATAAAGACTGTACCTTCTCCGGAGGTTCTAAAAGCGGAGCAGAGTCAATCCCCACCGGAGGAACCGGCTTTATTGATTTACTTTTCTTTTTTACCGGCCTTTCAGGAAGCGCGGGAGAAACAGATGCGCCACCTAAAATGGCCGCCGCTCCCGCCTTTTCTGAGGGAAGTTGCACCTTCACTGCCGAATCCGGAGCCCCCGACTTGTCCGCCATTGTCCCAACTAAACGTTGCCACTGACTTCCCCGCCGGACACAGAAACGGCATAAATCGAGCTCCGACAAGCCCTGACAGCTCCAGCAGTGCATACACGCTGCCGTACTCGGCAGCATGCGCTGTCTCTCACCGACGGCTGCGTCCTCGATAAAAAAACAGCCCAAGAAGCAAGAAATCAGAAGCAGCTTACCTCCCTTGCCTTGCGCTATATCGTGCCTCACCCAAGCGACCCGCTGCTAGCGGGAGGGCAAGCTGGAGCTCCGGGGCTTGAGGAACTAGAGTCTGGGGCTCCCAGACCAGATCTCGGCATCCCTGCACGGATCTTGCCAACGAGGCAGGCTCTGCCTCTGCTGCAGCTGTTAGGGTAAGTGGCAGCTGGCCCGTGTCTGCTCCTTTTAAACATACAGATTTTTTTTTTCCCCTTTGCCAAGTATACTTTTCCAACAGTAGAGCAACCGTTGCTTTAACCCAGCTAGGGTGAGCAAGGGAAGCCTCCGTTAGTGCAGATCCTGATCGCTTCTCTCAAGAGCCAGTCAGGAACACCTCCTTTCTCGCTGCTGAGGACTGAAAGACTGGCTCTCTAGCACCAGGGGAAGCTGGGTAGGCTAGCAGCAAGTCTTTGAAGAGTTCAGTCCTCAGCTGCTGAAGGAGGTTGACTACCCTACTGTTCCTGGACTGGCCCAGAGAGACGAAAAGGAAAGCACAGTTACTTACCTGTAACAGGTGATCTCTGGGAACAGCAGGAATTAGTCCTCACATATGGGTACGTCGGTACCGACGGAGCCTGCGTGGGAACGCTCCCCAGCTTCCCAGAAAGGAAAGCTTTTGGGAGCATCCCACAGCGCATGCGCGCTGCCTTCCCGCCTTTCCTAACCAACTCTCCTCAGTTCGAGTTTAAAGCTGAGACAATAGAGAGAGAGGAAAGGAAAGATAGAGAGAGATACAACTCCTAGGGGAGGTGGGAGGGTTGTGAGGACTAATTCCTGCTGTTCCCAGAGATCACCTGTTACAGGTAAGTAACTGTGCTATCTCCAGGAACAAGCAGGAATGAGTCCTCACATATGGGGACTCCCTAGCTAAGATGCCTGGAAGATCCCCAAGGGTATGAGACCCTGAAGGGTTCCTAGTCTTCCTATGGATCTGAGGCATCCATTCAGGGAAGGAGGGCAGGAGTTGTTCAAGAATGGAACAGGTGTCTGAGGACAGCCTGACCAAACAAGGCATCCCGGCGGGAGTCCTTGTCCAAACAGTAATGGGCTGTGAAGGTATGAACCGAGGCCCAGGTGGCTGCTCGACAGATCCGGTCGATGGACACAGAATGAAGATGAGCCATAGAGGTGGCCATGGCCCTCACATTGTGAGCTGTGACATGGCCCTCCAGAGAAAGGTTCTTACTCTGGTAAGCAAAAGAAATACACTGAGCAATCCAATTGGACAGTGTTCTCTTAGAGACTGGAAGTCCTAAATGAGAAGGATCAAAGCAACAAAAAGCTGGGAAGACTTTCTATGTTGCTGTGTCCTGTGTAAGTAAAAAGCAAGAGCTCTTTTACAATCTAGAGTATGAAGGTTCCTCTCTGCACTGGATGCATGAGGAGCTGGAAAAAAGACAGGTAAATATACCTCTTGATTAAGATGAAAAGGTGAGACCACTTTAGGCATAAAGTGAGGATTTGTCCTAAGGACTACCTTATCATGATGGAACCTTGTATAAGGTGGATTAGCCACTAAGGCCTGCAGTTCACTGATGCGGCGAGCAGAAGTGACTGCAATAAGGAAAATAACTTTCCAGGAAAGAAATTTCAAGGAGATAGTGGCTAAGGGTTCAAAAGGTGGCTTCATAAGCTGACCAAGAACCAAGTTTAAGTCCCATGCCACCAGAGGAGGTCGAATGGGAGGTTTTGTTAAAGTTAGGCCTCTCATGAATCTTGCAATAAGAGGATGGGAGGAAATAGGTTGTCCATTGAGAAGCTTAAGGGATGCTGCAATAGCACTCAAATGGACCCTTACTGAATTCGTTTTAAGGCCTGCATTGGAGAGATGCAGGAGATATTCCAATAGAGAATTCAGAGGAAGTGCCAGAGGGTCAAGACCCTGTTGAGCACACCAAATGGAAAATCTTTTCCACTTAAAAGCATAGGAACGCCTAGTGGAAGGTTTTCTGGAAGCATGGAGGATATCCTTCACTTGCTGAGAAAGACTGAAGTCTTGAAGATCTAGGCCTTCAGTAACCAAGCTCTGAGGTGAAGGGACTTGGGATTTGGATGCCACAAAGTCCCTTCCTCCTGGGACAGAAGGTCTGGCGCAGCTCCCAAGTCCAGGGAGGGGGCTTGGGAGAGATGCAGAAGTAGAGGGTATCACACTTGGCGTGGCCAGCGTGGAGCTATGAGGATCATGGATCCTTGATCCCTCTGGAGTTTGAACAGAGTCTTGGGAATCAAAGGAATGGGTGGAAAGGCATACAGGAAGCCCTGACCCCAATGAAGGAGGAAGGCATCCTTGGCCTGAACTCCCTGACACGGAATTCTGGAACAGAACCGGGGAAGTTTGGCATTCCACGGACTTGCAAAGAGGTCTATGTCCGGGGTTCCCCATTCCTGGAAGATTCTGAATACCTGATCCATGTGCAGGGACCATTCGTGTGGAAGCAGAACTCGACTGAGTCTGTCTGCCCAAGAGTTGGATTCCTGGGAGGTATACTGCCAGGAGATGGATTTGATGCTCTCTGGCGAAGGCCCACAAACTTAGAGCTTCGTTGCAAAGCGACAGAGAGACAGTTCCTCCTTGCTTGTTTATGTAAAACATGGCTACTTGATTGTCCGTATGAATGAGGACAGTCTTGTAGCTGAGGAGGGTATGAAAGACCTTGAGAGCTAGGAACACTGCTCGAAGTTCCAAGTGGTTGATATGAAGAGAGGTCTCCTGTGGAGACCAAGTGCCTTGGGTGGAGAGGTCTTGTAGATGAGCTCCCCAACCTGTTTGGGAGGCATCTGTTGTGAGGGTTGCCTGGGGCAACAAAGGTTGAAAGGGGGACCCCAGCAACAGATTTTGAGTGGACATCCACCATTGGAGAGACCAAAAGAGACGTTTGGAGGTTGCTATTTGGTCTGAGAGAGCTCCTGAAGCTTGAGTCCACTGGGTGGACAAAGTCCATTGAGCTGCTCTCATGTGTAGGCGAGCATAGGGTACCACATGTACTGTGGAAGCCATATGGTCCAGCAGCTTGTCAGACGGGTGCCTGGGTGAGAATGTTCACAGTCTTGGCAAAGGCATATATCAATATGATTTGCAAGGGATTGTGGGAAATGCAGTCCATTCACACCAGACACAGCCGCTCACAATAATTAGTTGTGCTTGAGTGTAAAGCCAATAAGATATTTATTTATGGGGTTATTTCTCCCAACACAGATATGCTTGGTAGCACATAAAACAGGATACTTGCTTTCAGTGTTAAACTTAGAAAAACAAAATCAGGAAAACAACAGCTGAACTTGTCAGGCAATCAAAGCAAAAGAATAAAGACCAGAATGGTAACAGAATGGTCTTTTCTGTAGGCTCTAGCTAATATTTTCTTAGCAGTGCTTTAATCAACAAACAAAAACCCACAAAGTAGGGAAAAACTGTTCTTTTCAGGTTAACTTCTTATATCTTCACACATAGACTCAGAAGTGATTCCCTCAGAACTCACAAGCAATTAGGTAAGGCTCAATTGCTAGCAGTTATCCAGCTGAAACCCCTTAGCTGGCTTACTTTCTACTGCTTGGCTCAAATCCTATTCAGGAGCTTTTCTGAGTAGATTAAAGAACAAGTTTGTATTTCTTTGTGATGGTTGTTGTACTTTGTAACAGTAAATTACCAAAGGAGTTTAGACAGAGAGCAATCCATGTATTCACAGCCTGTATCTACCACCTCTCCCCCTTCTTCAACAATCATGGGTTCAATATCATGGTTTGGCACAGAGGAATTTCTCAATGGAGCACTCTCAGGAGAATACTTGTTTCCCTGCTGTCTTTCAAGGGTATAGCTAGGGCATAGATCAGTGTTCATACCTGAGCTTCCATTGCTGTTAGAGTTCCTCTCTAAATAGCCTGGCCAGTATGTAGTCCAGTTCTTATGTCCAGCCTTCCAATCCAGATCCCTGGACACTGGATCTCTCTTCACATACCTTCTGGCACGGGTCCTAGGGTCCCTTCCAAGTGCAGCCATCTCCCTCACAGGTACCGTCTGGAGATTCCTAGCTCTGCAGCACCACTCCTCTGGTTTTCCCCAGTCCAATGGTGTATGCTGGCCTTTTGAATGTCTCCCAGTATACGTACTGCTCTGGACTCCTTTAGACCTCCCAAATACTTTTCTCTTCTTTCTTCCAAAGGGTTTCTTGCCCTCTCTGTCCGTCCGCTCTGGCTTCTGCTTCTGATGATCCTCCAGATGATGAAGCTGTCCAAGATCATGAAGATGATTCTAATTCTCTGTAGAATAAACTCTACCTTTATTCTGCTTAGATGAGTGCTCCACCCTAGCACAGCGCAGCTGTGCTGAATCAGGCCCTGCCCTTTAAGATGAGTGCTTAGGGATTACCTCATAGCCCTCCTGATTGAACACACGTTTCCTCACTTCAGCTCCTCTACTGGCTGTTAGAAACCTGGTGCATTCTGGGACTGGTAGTCTTTTATGCTTGTTCAGGTCACTTCACCTTTTCTATAGCTCCTTCCTGAGCTATGATAAGCTTCCTTATCACAAGCTGTAGCATCTCCCTGGCAGTTAAGTGGCTCTTTGACTGAATCTGGGAGGCTAACTGCACTAGACGTTGACAACGGGCCTGAGGAAGGTAGGCCCTTGCAGAAGTGGTGTCCAACCAGGCCCCTATGAATTCTAGGGACTGAGTAGGGGTGAGCTGGGACTTTGGGAGGTTTACCACAAGTCCCAGATACTGCAGAATGCGCCTTGTGCGGTCCAGGGAAATCTGGGCTTCTGACTGAGATGGAGCTCTGATGAGCCAATCGTCCAGATAAGGGAAGACAAAGATTCCCAGAGTGCGCAGAAATGCAGCAACTATTGCCATGCATTTGGTGAACACCCTTGGAGCAGAGGCCAGACCGAAAGGAAGGACTCTGTATTGGTAATGTTTTCCCTGGAACAGAAAACGTAGGAATTTTCTGTGGGAAGGGTGGATGAGTATATGGGTGTACGCATCCTTGAGATCTAGAGAACAAAGCCAATCCTGACTCTGTAGGTATGGAAGGAGAGTGCCTAAAGAGAGCATATTTAAATAAACATTGTACATAAATTTTTACAATAATCGGATATCTAGAATAGGTCTGTATCCCCCTGTTTTCTTTGGGATGAGAAAGTAGGGGGAGTAAAAACCTGACCCCTGTTGAAGAAGAGGAACTTCTTCTATGGCCCTCTGGGCCAGAAGGGAGGTTACCTCCTGATCCAGAAGGTCGAGGAGAGATGTGGGAGAATTGAAATGTCTCACCATGGTGTAGGGAGGAAGGTCTGAGAAATGAAGTTTGTAGCCCTCTCTTATGATGGAGAGGGTCCACTGCTCTGACATGATTTGCTCCCATCTGGGAGCAAAATGAGCTAACCTTCCTGGAATGGTGAGAGGTTCTGGCTGTTGTAGAGCCAGAAAGGTTAAGTTCTCTAGTATCAAGTCAAAAACCATCTCCCATTTTGGCACACTTGAAAATACCTTACCTCTAACAGGTAATGGTTAATAGCGACCTAGGGTACACCAACTCCAATTCTCCTACCTAACTACAATTAAAGTTGATTAAATAACTACTTGTAAATCTTGTAAATAGATATATGTAATAGTTCAAATTATGTAAATAGTTCGATTGTTATTTAACAAATTTTACCATATTTAGTCCATTCATGTTTAATGTATTTAGCAAAATTGTACCTAGTTAACTAATGTTCCATGTAAAACAGACTTGTAAATCTGTTCATTCTTTGTTCATTGTAAACCGCACCTGATCTGTGGAAGGTAGCGGTATATAAGCAACTGTTAAATAAAAAATAAAAATAAAAAACCCTGAGGAGGTTGGGACTGCTGAGTTGCAGCAGCCCCTGTAGACTTAGGCCTGGCCTGCTTAGGTTGCTGACGCTTAGCGGTAAAGCGACCTGTAGAAGATTGTTGGCCAGAAGTGGAAGGAAACCTGCCCTTTTTGAAAAAAGACTTTTTAAAAGTCTTTTTCTTGGCAGGAATGGAGGTAGACTTTGAAAGTCTATCCAGAGCAGAATTCTCTGCATCCATTTGAGTGGCTTTTATTTGCCACTCTTTGCCAAAGAGATTTTCACCTGTACAGGGCAGATTTCCTAAGCCATCCTGAACCCAGGGTTCTAGATCAGAAGCCTGGAGCCAAGCAATTCTGCGAGCAGCTATGGCAATGCCTGAGGCTCTGCTGGCACCTTCAAAGGAGTCAAAGGCTGCCCTGTTGGAAAACTTTGAAATGTCTTGAGTATGCTTAAGCCAAAGGAGGAACTCATCCCTTCTATCCTCTGGAATAAAAGGGAGATAGTTGTGCAGCTTTTGTGCAACTTCCTTTAGAAACATACCCATATAAAGGCTATATGAGTTGATTCTGGCAATAAGCATGCTGGCTTGGAAGATTTTCCTACCAAAAGCATCCAAGGTCCTGCATTCTCTTCCTGGAGGAGCAGAAGAGTGTCTTTTGGTACTCTTTATCCTTTTCATAGCTGACTGCACCACAATGGAGTGGTGAGGAAGCTGAGTTTTCTGAAATCCAGGACAAGGAGGGACACGGTACATAGTGTCCAATCTGCGAGAATGAGGAGAAAGGGTGAGAGGAGTCTCCCATAAGTCAATCATATGTTCATGAAGAATTTCATGAATTGGCAAGGTGACTGCCTTTCTGGGAGCCTTAGAGTATCCTAAAATATCTAATTTTTTTGCTCTAGGCTCTGCTTCAGAGGTTACTGAAATAGAGAGTCCTTTAGCCACTTCTATTATGAAGTCTTGAAAGGACAAATCCTCTGGAGGAGATATTCTCCTTTTTCGAGAAGTAGGCTCCTCAGGAAGGGTAATGGATACTTCAGGAGACTCATCTGATGAATCAGAATCATCAGAGGAATCGAAGTATCGTCTGTCCCCTTCCAATGATCGATACGCGTATCGATCGGTACCGACATCGGGCATCCCCGGTACCGGATCGGTACCGAGAAATAGCCCTGGACAAGGAACCTGGGTCGGTATCCTGGCCGATGTCGATGCAGTCGGTACCGGTATCGGTGCTGGTACCGGCGCCGGTACCGACAACGGAACTCGTTGCGGTACCGTCGGTGTCGCAGCATTAATAAAAGCCATTATAGCCTGCTGCATGGATTGAACAGTGTGATCCATGGACGCCACGACTGCCTGGATGTCGGTACCGGGAGATTGTGCCGGTATCCCAGAGCAGTCTAACAGGTGATCGGTCGAGGCTGTGCCATCAATGTCAACCTGTAACCCCATAGGAGGAGCTTTGGAAGCCGGAGCTTCCCACTGCGGTTGTTTGGCTGGGGCAGGATCCTCGAGGGCAAGCCCGGAGGCATCTCGATACTTAGAGGGAGATTTGCCCTTCAAGGACCTGCTAGGATTATGTTTTGTTACCTGAGACCCATCAGGAGAAGAAGACCTGGAAGATGTCGATGCCACTGCCGGTGCATCCGTGGGAAACAGCACATGGAGCTTGGCTGCTCGGTTCTGTAACCCTCGTTTAGACATTGAAGAGCAGGACTGGCAATCCGGAATGGAGTGTTCAGGACCCAAACATTTAAGACACCATTCATGGGTATCTGTAACAGAAATTGTACCGCTACACTTAGTGCATTTTTTGAACCCGGAGGCTGGTTTTTCCATGAGGGAAAAGTTTCTTTTGGGCCTGGAGGCCTAAGAAGAAAAATACACCAAGTGAGGAGAAAATATAAATATATTTTTTTTTTTTAGAAAGAAAGAAAAGACCGGCGGTACCGGTCCGGTGTCGGAGAAGGCAGACATGCGACCAAAGAAATAAATTAAAATAAAGAACTTCTTCAGCGGTGACAGGAACACGACCTGCTGGCTCCGCGGAAAAGAAGAACTGAGGAGAGTTGGTTAGGAAAGGCGGGAAGGCAGCGCGCATGCGCTGTGGGATGCTCCCAAAAGCTTTCCTTTCTGGGAAGCTGGGGAGCGTTCCCACAGCGCAGGCTCCGTCGGTACCGACGTACCCATATGTGAGGACTCATTCTTGCTTGTTCCTGGAGATACTGGGGTTTCTAGTCCCACAGGTGGTCCTTCTGGCCTTCGTTAACCGACTTAACCCTCTCCCTCAGGTACCAAAACAAATTGTGAGCCCTTCAGGGACAAGGGAAATAGAAATACTGTAATCGACTGTATGCCACCCTGAACTATAGGCAATCAGTATACTCAAATAAATAACTGACTGGGAATATGTGACCGTAGCAAACACTGGCAGTGGAGAGACATCAGAGCTGGTGCTGGTTCCTGGTCTTCCTTTCTCGCTCTCCGTCCTTCTGCCAGCATTGAGAAAAGGCTGAGAATAGATTGTCCAGTGGGCCGGGGACAGGATCTGGGAGCAAAGCCCAAAGAGAAAGGGAAACTGGTGACTGTGACACTGTAGCTCCTTCGGACGGCTCGCTCCACAGCAGATCCCACGACTGCATCTCCAACCCCATGTAACACCATGAGGACCTCACGCACTTTATTACAATCGACATCCCCCCATTACTGGAGAAATTACCTTAGTCTGATAATACAGTCTGAGCAAAGAAATGCAGTCTCACTCTGCCAAGAGTGCACCCAGAAATCTGCCTAAGCAATTATAAGCACATACAAAATGCACATCTACATATACGGGTGACCCAGCACCTGTCACCCAAACACAGTGCAGTGAGCACGCTTGAACATAGGCTGAATGCATGGAGCATACACAGAGTATTGACTTCCTCTATGAAACCTTTCAGTGCCCTGGAGCGCTAAGCCCCAGACTGTGCTACCTAGACATCCTACTCTTCACCCTCAGCACGGGCCCTTTAACAAGATGGCACAGACGGGTCAGTGCCCCTGCTAAGTGCTTAAAGCCCTGCTCTGACAGCACAGCCTCTAGAAATAGATGAGAATTTCCTTGGAAGGGCATGCTAAGTGGAGCTATGAAACACACAGGCACCGCACCCCCCCCCCCCCCCGGCCTTCCTGCAGCCAGAGAAATAGCAGTGGGATACACCGACAACCTTGCAAGTGGAGGTCTTAGAGGTTGCTGCCTGTGTGAACCTGATGAGGAATACGATTTCGTATTTTACCACCCCCCCTCCAGGGATGGGGGCACTGAATACTATATGTGATTAATGAACAGCGCTGCCATTTGGTGGCTTTTAGGGCACCAGAGCCCGACAAACGATACAGAAGTTAAGAGCTTTAAATCTTGGTCATATAATCTTGATTTGCAGAACATTACAGTTGCTTGTTTAGTCACTAACCCCTGAGAGCCCATGAGGTGGCCCTGTGGTTATTTCTTCCCTGACTTGCAGAGATCAATCTGACTGATGATGGCTGCATACACACGGTCACAGAAAGGCACTATTGAGTGTACCAGCTGCCCTCTGGTGGCCATAGACCGTAGCACAGGCACTTCTTGGTTGACAGTTTGTCATTATTATTCTATATTTTTTTATATCCTAAGGTTTCCTAAACCTGTCCCTGTGAAACCACAGGCGTTTGGGCAATTTTCACTATAGAATACACAAAAGTACACTTCCAGCCTGTCCCTCCTTCCACCTACAAGTTAGGGTTCTGCTCATGAACAACCTAAAAGCTGGCAATTTGCCTAATATCCTGGGACTTAACAGATGTTCCTCAGAGACATGATTAGGAGGGAAAGAACATGTGGCATCAGAGATCAATGCCAAAACTGTTGTCCTATAAAACTAAGAATAAACTTAAAAATAAAGAGGACTGACAACAGCCCCCCCTTAAGGCTGAGGAACCCCCCCAAGCCTCAAAAAACCTACAAACAAAAGAAAGAAACACTAGACCTAAAAATATAGCTATTCTGCCTGTCGTCTTCCTCACACAGGCAGCTCACTGCAACTCTCGCCATGCAGTCCAAATACCTAGAGAGAAAATAGCCGCCCCTTTGCCAATGAATTTTGGCGCCAAGAACAGCAGCCGCTGCAAAAAGGAGGACTCAGAAGAACGACAGAGCCCGAAGGCCTTACCTGCAGGGCCAAAAGCCACGCAGCCTGCTCCTACCGCCTTGAATTCATCTGATCCTCAAGCCGCGCTGCTGCGCCTGGCAGCCACAGCGAGGACCGCTCAGCCGGTTCCACAGAGTAAATTTAAAATCCTGCAGCAACGGAGAGGCTCCGTCTCACACAGCTTCAGTGTGGCTGTACGGGTCCCGGAGCTCTCTCCCGTATCGTCAAGGGAAAGAGATCCGCACCGGCAAATGCCTGCAGCAAGTGAAAATAACTGACAAGGAGGGAAGGCAAGAGCTGCTACTAATTTAAAGAGCCAGGCTCAAATTTAAAATTACTGTAAATATAAGGAAATTTGCTCCTAACAACTAAAGGGAACTAATCCCTGATTGCCAATTAACCAAAGGTAACTGAATTAAAAGTAAAATTAAAGGTAAAAATCAAAAGTAAAATCAGAATAGAATTTGTCACACTAAATGCTCCTTATCTGTTCCCCCAAGTGAGCCCAGAAGCTAGGCTCACTACGTCCTCCTGCTGCATGGAGACTGGACACACTGGGGGCTGATGGGAGAGACTAGCAGGCTATATCCAGTGATGTCATGAGTTTTTGACATGCCCAGTCTCCAAGCTGCAGGAGGAGGTTCACTACCCAGAGGTTGAGGACTAAACTGGAGGAACGATAAGGAAATGTTCCTTCGCTACGACATGCAGCACAGCCTAATCCCGAGCTGTGGAATGTAAGGTGTGAGATGTAGGGGTTGTCTCTATAGGGTTGCCTGTGATGTATAGGAATGAAAGGTGCGGGGGGTCTGATGTGTGGGATGAATGAGAGCGAGGGTATAGAATGGGGTATTAGAGTGGGGGAAGGGTCTGCGAGATGTGGAGCTTTATGGGGAGGGGGTTGCTTATGGGAATAGAGGGGTGTGTGTATGTAGGGGTATCTATAAGCTTGGTTATAGTGTCATAGAGCGGAAGCTAATGAAAGGGAAGACTTAGAACAAAACGCTGTCTTTCACAAAACAAATGATGTGCAGAAGATGCAACTGCCCTGCAGCGCAGCTAGAGGGAGCAGGCAAAAACTTACAGAGGCTGAGTTAACACACCCGGCTGATGATTCTGCAGAAGTTAAGCAGCTGCACCTGAAAAGTAGTCCGGGGAACTCAAACGTGGAATGCCTTTATAAGCAGAAAGCTAGTGCAGGAGAGGGGAGGAGGAGGAGAAGGGGAGCTGAGACTGCCAGGAACAGCAGCCCAGCCAGGTCAAGCAGTGCAGCCAAGACAAGCAGCACAAGGACAGCAGGAGCTGGAAGAGGAGCAGAAAGAGCCAGAGAGGAAGACGGGCCGTGGAGAGTCAGTCCGGAGAAAGACTTGGTAGCAAGAGACCTCGGAGGTAAAGAGCTCAGAAGGAGAGAGCCATACCTGGGGAGAGGCCTACGCTTACCAGAAGACTCTGAAACAGGATTGAAAGGCTCCAGAAGGAAAGGTACTGACAGCAGAGCTACCTATACCAGGAAGCAAGGAAGTCTGGAGTCCTCACCAGGTTTTCCTAGGCTACAGAAAGGTCAAGCAGTGCCCCGAAGCTTCCAAGAGAAAGTCTGCCAAAGAGACTGTGTCCTGAGAGAAGTACCAGAGAAGGAAAACTCCAGTTATAACGGCTACAGGAAGCCAAGGTATGGTGACACTTTATTCATAAAGAGAAGCTCAGCTCCTAGAAGCTCTTGTAAAGCAGATATCAAGTTTGAAAGGAAAAGAAGCAGGCCAGAGTTTTATAAGCCAGGACGTAAGGGCATAGGAACAAGCCATGCTTATTTGAGAGCCCTAGAACAGCCTTACTGGAAACAAGGGAACAGAAACAGTGACTGGCAAACTATAGCGGCCAGGGAAAGCCCCAATTCAGAGGGAGATAACAATGACCCCGAGCCCATGCAGATAGCGCTTGAGGATCCTTTTCCTTTATCCCAAGACAAATTAATGGATTGCTCCATTTGTATTGCGAGCAGTTTTGAATCACTCCCTGAACTATGAGTTATACAGACATTGATTTGAGAATACTCATGTTTGTGCTGAAAGAAAGAGGAATGTTCACTCCTTTGTTTTGCTCTAAAGTTTGAAAGAATCCTTGGTTAAATCCTACAAGCAACTGTGAAGTTTGTAACAGTTTACCTCTTTACTTATGTTGTGGTGGAAGCCTGAAAAGAAGGACTTTCTGTATTTTTGTAACCCAGCGAACCTTTTGCGTTAAAAGGGAAATAAAAGCCTTATATACCCTCTACTTGGCATACACAATTTATTCACATAAGGAGCAGGACTACAAAGACCAAGATACCCTTGGCCTTAAAAGAGCCCTCTACTCCCAGAAAATAATAATATGCTCAACCTACCCTTACAGCCACTGGCCACCAGGGGGGGCTGATGACAATAGATAGGGAGAGTGCGTTAACTTGTGAGAGTTGGAAACTGTCATGTGTGGGATGGAGGAGGGGGAGGGGATTTTGGGGATGTCTGAGGTTCAGAGATCAAAAGGTATCTGTGTGAGACTGTGGGAGGGAGTGTATGAGATGAGGGTGGATAAGTGAGATTGTTAGGAAGGGACAGAGGGGTGTCTGTGTTAGTGGTGGTCTCTGAATGGGATGGGGATTAAGGTCACCAGATTTTTTACAAGCAAATCTGGGACGATTATCCAAAGTTGGCGGGAGAGGATGATAGGGATATGAACTTAGTTTCAAGTTTGAGCAACAAGGTGTGGAGGAGAGAAGAGGAATCATTACCCTACCTCACTTACAAGCAGACAAATAAACAGAAATAGAAACAGTGATGCATTTCTCCTGTACTGTATAAAATATGAAGATAATGGATGTAAATTATAAAAACTGACAGATTCACTCACTAAATTAAAAAATCTTTTCCTACTCCATCTGTCCCCATTGCTGGAAATTGGGACAGGTAGCTGCCAAACAGACGGGAACTGGGGACAAAGCTCTAAAATTGGTGACAATCACCGAAAATCGGGGACATCTGGTAACCTTAATAGAAGTCCAGTAGATAGATTTATTTATTCATGGGACTTTCTAAACTGCTCGTTGGAACAGGGAAGCCTTCAAGAAGGTTTACCCTTTGCAGTGAAGAGTGGGGATGGAAGAGGCTGTCTGTGGGGCAGAAGATTGAGGGGTGGTGTCTGCAAGGTGGAAGGGGCTAGGGTTGGTGGAAAGATGAGAGGTAGAGGATGGTGGATGAGGGTTGAGGGGGTGAGTATAGAGGGTAGAAATAGGGAACTAGGGAGTGGGTGAAAGTGAGGCTATAAGAACAGGAGAAGAAAGCGTAGTTACCCACCTGTAACAGGTGATCTCCGGGAACAGCAGGAATTTAGTCTTTACATATGGGTATCATCGGTACCGATGGAGCCTGCGCGGGTATGCTCCCCAGCGTCCAATAGGAATGCTTTTGGGAGCATCCCTCAGCACATACGCGCTGCCTTCCCGCCTTTTCAACTGTCCCTCTTCAGTTAAGTTTGTAGCTGAGTGAAAGGATAGAGGGAGAGAGGATAGAGACAGAGAAATAGAGAGACAACTCCTAGGGGAGGTGGGTGGGTTGTGAAGACTAAATTCCTGCTGTTCCTGGAGATCACCTCTTACAGGTGAGTAACTACGCTATCTCCAGGAACAAGCAGGAATGTAGTCTTCACATATGGGGACTCCCTAGCTGAAGATGCCGGGGAGATGGCCCCAGGAAGCTGCCACCTATAGTGAGGTGGGCCATGCTTCCTCCCATGGATCTCTGGCATCCTACCAGGGTTGGTGGGTAGGAGTTGAATTAAGTCTGAAAGAGATGTTGAAGAACAGCCTGGCCAAAGAAGGCATCCCGATGGGAGGTTTTATCTAGGCAGTAGTAGGCTGTGAAGGTGTGCACCGAAGCCCAGGTGGCTGCTCGACAGATGTCTTCGATAGACACAGAGTGAAGGTTAGCCATAGAGGCTGCCATGGCTCTCACATTATGTGCTGTGACATGGCCTTGAAGAGGAAGACTCTTACTCTCATAAGTAAAGGATATGCATTGTGCAATCCTTTAGATAGAGTTCTTTTGGAGATTGGAAGGCCCAAATGACTAGAATCAAAAGCAACAAAAAGTTGAGAAGACTTTCTATGATGCTGTGTTCTTTGAAGGTAAAAAGCCAAGGCTTTTTTACAGTCCAAAGTATGAAGGTTCCTTTCTGCATTAGAGGCATGAGGCCTCGGAAAGAATATACATCGATTGGTTTAAATAAAAAGGCGAAACCACCTTTGGCATAAAATGTGGACGAGTTCTGAGAACAACTTTATCATGGTGAAACCTTGTATAAGGGGGATCAGCCACTAAAGCTTGCAGTTCACTAATGCGATGTGCAGAGGTGCTTGTAATTACGAAGATGACCTTCCAGGATAAAAACTTTAGGGTTGTAGTGGCTAAGGGTTCAAAGGGCGGTTTCATGAGCTGTCCGAGAACTAGATTTAAATCCCATGACACCGGTGGTGGCCTGATGGGAGGCTGTGGATGAGAGGAAATTGGCTGTCCATTTAGAGGCTTATAGGAAGCTGCAATTGCACTAAGATGGACTCTTACTGAATTCATCTTTAGACCAGAATTTGATAAATGAAGTAGGTACTCTAGCACCGATTCCAAAAGGTATCACAAGGGGGTTTAAGCCCTTTTGAGAACACCATATAGTAAAACGTTTCCACTTGAAGGTGTAAGAACGTCTTGTGGAAGGTTTTCTGGAAGCCTGAAGGACATCCTTTACCTGTTGGGAAAGGTTAATATCCTGCAGGTGTAGGCTTTCAGCAACCAGGACCTAAGATGCAGGGACTGGGGATTCAGGTGCCATAGCATTCCGTTCTCTTGAGAGAGAAGGTCTGGAGCACACCAGAGGTGCAGCTTGAGAGAGATGTAGAAGCAGGGAATACCACGTTTGTTGTGGCCATCTTGGCGCTATGAGGATCATACGACCTCTGTCTCTCTGAAGATTGAAGAGTGTTTTGGGGATGAGGGGAATGGGTGGGAAAGCATAGAGGAAGTCCTGACCACAGAGAAGGAGGAAGGTGTCCCTTGCCTGGCAATTGTGAGCCGGCATTCTGGAACAGAATCGGGGAAGTTTGGCATTCAGTGGACTTGCAAAGAGGTCTATGTCTGGGGTTCCCAAGATGTGAAATATTTTATCACTTAGTCTAGGTGGAGAGACCATTCGTGAGGCAGCAGTACTCGGCTGAGTTTGTCTGCTTAAAACTTTTGAATGCCTGGAAGATATATCATGAGAAGGTGAATTTGATGCTCTCTGGCGAGGGTTGCATAACAACAAAGAGCCTGTTCTGCCCTGCTTGTTCACGTAGAACATAGCTACTTGATTGTCCATTTGGACTAGGACTGTCTTGTAGCTGAGCTGGGCATGGAATACTCAAAGAGCTAGATAGATTGCTCTGAGGTCTAGGAGGTTTATGTGAAGACAAGCCTCCTTTGGAGTCCAGGTACACTGGGTGGAGAGATAGTGCAGGTGTGCTCCCCATCCCACCTGTGATGCATCTGTTAGGGTGGCCTGGAATGGGGGTTGTTGGAAAGGAGACCCCACTAAAAGATTCTCCAGTGATTGCCACCACTGTAGGGACAAGATCAGTCGTTGTGAGTTTGATATCTTATCCAACAGATGTCCTGTGGCCTGTGTCCACTGGGCTGCTCGCATGTGGAGGCGAGCATAGGGAACCACATGAACTGTGGATGACATATGTCCCAGTAATTGCAGCAGTTCTCGAGCAGTTAGGGAGGACTTTCCTGCTGCTTGAAAAGCTAGCTGCATTATGCGAAGACAGCAGGGCTGTGGGAGGAAAGCCCTTGACTGTCTGGTATCCAAACAAGCTCCTATGAACTCCAGGGTCTGAGAAGGAACAAATTGTGATTTTGGGAAGTTTATGACCAATCCCAAGTATTGGAGAATTCGGATTGTTCGAGACAGTGCAGAGCTGGCTTCTGGAATTGTGGGGGCTTGAATGAGCCAGTCGTCCAAGTAAGGGAAGACGAATATCCCTAGGGTTCGCAGGAATGCAGATACTACTGCCATGCATTTCGTGAATACTCTTGGTGCCGAAGCCAGACCAAAAGGAAGAACCCTGTATTGGAGGTGTTTTCCCCTGAAAAGGAATCATAAGAATTTCCTGTGATCTGGATGGATCAGAATATGAGTAAATGCATCCTTTAGATCTAGAGAGCAAAGCCAATCTTGACTTTGAAGATATGGCAGAAGAGTTCCCAGAGAAATCATTTTGAACTTTTCTCAGAACAGATATTTGTTCAATTCTCCGAGGTCTAGAACGGGTCTGTGTCCTCCTGTTTTCTTTAGAATAAGAAAATAGGGGGAGTAGAACCCTGTACCCTTTTGGGGAATGGGCACTTCCTCTATTACTTCCTGAGCAAGGAGTGTTGAGACCTCTTGATCCAGTAGATTGTCTAGAGAGGTTTGGGTATTGAACTGTCTTACGATTGAAGGAGGGGGCATGCTGTTAAAATGAAGCTTGTACCCCTCCCCTACAATGGACAGAGTCCAATTTTCTGCTGTTATTTGGTGCCATCTGTTGACAAAATGACACAACCTGTCTGGAATATTTAGGGGTTCTGGACCCTTCAGAAGCAGGAAAGCTAAGCTCTCTAGGAAGGAGTCAAAGCCCTTGAGGGGGCTGAGCCTGTGGAGCTAGTTGAGCTCTCGGGTCTTTTGGCTTCTTTTGTTGTCTGGATTGTTGCTGTTGTCCCTTCTGGGCAACCTGACCCTGAGCTTGCCCTTGCTGGGTATAGGATGGATACAACTTCCTCTTTTTGCTGAAAAAGGGTTTTTTATAGGGTTTCTTTTTGGCTGGAGTGGCTGTAGATTTTGACAATCTATCTAAAATGAGATTGTCAGTATCTATCTCATTAGCCTTTTCCTGCCAATTCTTGCCAAAGAGGTTTTCTCCTGTGCAAGGGATGTTTCCTAATTTGTCCTTTACCCAAGTCTCCAAGTCTGATGCCTGAAGCCAGGCAATCTGACGTGCACCAATGGCAATAGCAGAAATTCTGCTGATGCATTCAAAGCAGTCAAAGGCTGCATGATTCACAAACTTGAGTATGCTTGACAAGAGTAAGGAAGTCTTGTCGTCCGTCATCAGGGAGACGGGGGTTCATAAGCTCCAAGTCTCCTGTGACTTCTTTGAGGAACATTCCCATATATAAAATATATGAGCTGATCCTAGCTGAAAGCATGGAAGCCTGAAATGTTTGACGCCCAAAGGCGTCAAGAGTCCTGCATTCACGACCTGGAGGATTGGGATGCATGTCTTTTTGCACTTTTCATCCTACGCATGGCTGCCACGCATTGAATGGTGTGGCAGCTGAGTCTTTTGAAAACCAGGACATGGTGGAACTCGATACATGGTATCAAGTCTCCTAGAATGAGGAGGTGTGGTCAGAGGTGTTTCCCACATTCTGAGCATTAAATCATGAAGAATTTCATGAATGGGTAGGGTAGCTGCCTCTTTGGGAGCCTTAGGGTATTGGAGTATTTCCAATTCCTTTGCTCTAGGTTCTTTTTCAGGAGCTACAGTGATTGATAGGCCTCGGGCCACATCACGAATAAAATCCTGAAGAGACATTTCCTCCGGAGGAGACATTCTGCATTGAGGAGAGGAGTCTTCCGGAAGAAGTACTCTGGTACCAACCGAGTTATCCGAGTCATGGGAATCGGAAGATTCGAAGCATCTCTGATCTTGATGTTCATGCAAAGCACGGTATCGGTATCGAAGTCAGCACCGAGTTGGTCCGGTACCGATCTGTCGATGCCCGAAAAAGTCGGCATGAGCAGAATTCCCACCAGGGGTGGTACCGTCGGTGCTGGTACAAGCACCGGTATCAGTGCTGGTACCGGCACCGGTATCAGTGCTGGTACTGGTACCAGCACCGGTACCAGTGCCCGTTGAACCATCGGTAGCGGTGTCAACGGTACCGCAGCTATAAGGAGAGCTGCAAGACTGCGTTCGATAGCGAGGAATCTCTGGTCTATTGACGCTGCCGACGCCTGGGTGTCGGTACCGGTAGAAGCGGCCGGAACCCCTGAGCATGGCACAGTAGTTCTGCCGAGGTCGAGGCCTTGAGAACATCCTGGAGCCCCGTTAGTGCTTTGGAGGCCGAAGCTTCCCGCCGGGGCTGTTTTGCCGGTATAGTTTCCTCAAGGGCAATGCCAATGGCTTCTCGATGCTTGGAAGGAGATCTACCCTTTAAGGACCGGTTCTTATGTTTAGTTACTTGAGATACATGGGAGGAAGATGAGGCACTGGAAGACGTCGATGCAATGGATATCACATCTGAAGAAAAGAGGGTACCGAGCTTTGCAGTCCGGTTCGGTCTTCCTCTTTTAGTCATCCCCATACAAGAGGAACACTCCGAAGGAGAATAGTCAGGGCCTAAACATTTGAGACACCAGTCATGGGTGTTGGTGACGGAAATGGTACCGCCACACTTAGTACATTTTTTTAAAACCACTAGCTGGTCTTCCCATTTTTTTAGGAAAATGGGGTCTAATGCCCAAAATGGCGCCTAGCACCAAAAAGAAAAAGTTTCTTACGAGAAACACTTCAGATAGTAATTTTTTTTTAAAAGAAGAAGAAAAGAGAACTAGCGGTACCTGTAGGGGTCAAGCAGAGGCAGGCGCGACCACAAGAAATACAAATTTAAAGAAGAAATTTTCTGCGGTGACAGGGTATGTGACCTGTCGGCTCCGCGGAAAATGAAGAACTGAAGAGGGACAGCTGGAAAGGTGGGAAGGCAGCGCGCATGTGCTGAGGGATGCTCCCAAAAGCGTTCCTATTGGACGCTGGGGAGCGTTGCCGCGCAGGCTCCGTTGGTACCGCCGATACCCATATGTGAAGACTACATTCCTGCTTGTTCCTGGAGATGAGGCAGCTAGGACAGTGGGAACACTAGAGAGGAGGGTAAGAATGGGAGATGGACAGATGGTAGATAGGCGAAAGGTAAAAGTGGGAGACTAAAGGACTGCAGGGTGAGAGGAAAGGAGAGTTAGGGGTAGAATCTAGATGTGTGGACAGAGTAACAGAGGAGAGAAGTGGTAAAAAGATAAAAATAAGAGATTAGCATTAAAGATATGTAGAGAGGGAAGAGAAGAAGACAAGAGGAGAGAGAAAAAATGGAAAGCAGTCACTGAGAAGCCACAGGCAACGGCGAGGTCAGACTATATTATAAAACCCCATAATCACTGTAGTAAAAAAGAAAACCCAAGTCTTTATTAATGCCTCAACACGGCTGTGTTTCGGTTTGGTGCCTTCATCAGGGGGAATAACCTCAAAAAACAAAACATATGAAATAAAAAATAAAATCAATAGTAATATGTGAACAAAGCACATAAGAAGGGGGGGACAAAATCCAATCAGTACATAAATAAAATAATGGTTAAAAACGTGTGTGTTAAAAGAATATGGTTGAGAGAGGAAGTGATGTCACCGTGTCTGGCGGCGGCGTGAGCAAGGAGCTCCGCTGCCCAAGCTGCCCACCAATGAAATAATGGCCCTATGGGGGAAGGAAGTCAGGCAGTAAAAGCGGCGCTGAGAAGGGAAGAGCAGTGAGTGTCGGATGAGCAGGCCGAGGGAGCGCTAAGTCCCCGAGAGACCCCTGAGAGAGCGAAGACAGCAGAGGCGGGAAAAACGGCGCAGGAGGGCTCGCTGGAGAAGAGAAAGCCAAGGGGAGAGCGGAGCAGCGACGTGACCGGCAAAGCAGGCTCCAAGGAGACAAGGCCCCCAGGAAGAAGGAAACTGGGCTGCCAAACGCAGCGAAGAGGTGGTGAGTGGAGTGAGCGTCGGAGGAGTGGGCCGGAGCAGCGTTAAGCCCCCCTGAGAGCAGCATAAGAGGGCAGAGACAGGAAAACGGAACAGACAGCAACAGGAGGGAGCCCCGGAGGAGAGAAGGCCAAGGAGATTGGGGAGAAACATCGAGGCAGACGAAACAGAGCCTGAAGCTGCAAAGTTAGTGAGGTGGTGGCCGGGAGAGGTGAAAAGCGGCTGAAGAGGAGAGAGTTGGCTGGGAAAGCTGAACACTGGTGAGGAACTGGGCTAGGCCATAATAATAATTATAATAAGAGATTCTGCCTCAGTGTGTATACAAAAGCCACCGGTATATAGAGGGGGGCTTGGAACAGAAAATGGAGAAAGCCAGGGGAGGCCTTACAGCCCGAAAAAAGCTGGCAGAGTTCCGGTGCTCTTATACCACTGTTCAGGGAGGGAAGAAGGCAGAAAAAGAAAAAGAGAAAATGGCTGCTGAAGCGGGGAGAGAAGCAGAAGAGGAAGGAAAGGGGATGTGCAACCCTGGAGCAGCAGAAATGTTAAAACACTGGCTTACAGAACTCAAAGATGAGCTTATATTAGAAATCAATGGGATTAAGATTTAGTTGAAAGAGACACTACAAGCTCTAAAGTAAGATATAATTGATCTTGGATCTCGGGTGGAAGAAACTGAAAACCAACTAGATCAGCAAGCGGAGGCGATGGGAGATCTTCAGAAAGGATGGAAGGAGTTGAAACAGATACAAGAACACCTAAAAGGAAGGATGGAAGGATACTCCTATGAAAAAAGGCTTAACAGGTTAGGGCTCTTTAACCTGGAAAAGAGACGGCTGAGGGGAGATATGATAGAAGTCTATAAATTAATGAACAGAGTGGAACGGGTAAACGTAGATCGATTGTTTACCTTATCAGAATATAGAAAGACTAGGGGACATGCAATGAAGCTACAGGGTAAACTATTTATTTTACAGCTCTTATATACCGCACTATTTTTATCAGCGCGGTTTACAAATAACAAAGAATACTCAGATCAGCGAAGACTGATTGGGTTTACATTAAAACAGGGAATAGAACTTGGGGAACATGGGAAGACTAATAAAAGAAAATATTTTTTCACTCAACGTGCAATCAAACTCTGGAATTTGTTACTGGAGGATGTAGTAAAGGCTGTTAGTGTAGCTGGGTTTAAAAAAGGTTTGGAGAAGTTCCTGGAGGAAAGGTCCATAAACCATTATTAAGAAGGGACCCAGGATATCAATGCTTGAACCAATACAAGCATTGTGGAACCTGTGTCCCTTGGGGAAACTGCTAGGTACATATGACCAAGATTGGCCACTGTTGGAAACAGAATACTGGGCTTGATGGACCTTGGTCTGACCCAGTATGGCATATCTTATGTTCTTAAAAGAAAAGACAGAGGACCTTGAGGACCGATCGAGGAGGTGCAATATAAGAGTGAGAGGTATTCCTGAAGATCCTCAGTAGACGGACTGTGATAAAGTAATAATGGAAGTCTTTGAAGCCCTGCTGCAGGAAGCGGAGTCGGAAAATGCAGTGGGGGAGGTGCCAGTGCAACTAGAAAGGGCACACAGGGGTCTGGGCCCTATAAGAGACAATAGGCCACGAGATATAGTGGTATGCATGAGTTCATATAAAACAAAGGAGTGAGTTCTGGGAGTGGCTCGGAAGCTGGGACATTGTCAGTGGAATGGACATAATATTGAGTTATACCAGGACTTGTCTATGGGCACCTTACGTCATTGTCGAGAGCTGAGAGAAGTAACAGCGCTTTTAAGAAAAGAAGGACTGAGATACAAGTGGCTATACCCCTTTGGACTATTGATAACAGTGAAGGGGATATCGCAACGGGCAAAAAACAGTAGAGAAGCCTGGGATGTGTTAAAGGAGCTTGGAGTATCAAACATTCCAGAGACTTTGGGGGGACAAATCAAAGCAAGCATGTCATCAGTATCCAAGATTGGGGGCTTGAAATGGCAGCAGGTCCCAGCTAATGGTAGAAGGTTGGTTGAGACAATCAAAGGGAAAGCATGGAGAGGACAGAGTTTCAAAGGAAATGGGATGAGAGGTGAACATGGCGACGAGTTCCACATTCGTGGAAGGCCCGGAGAAGAAAGCATAGTTACTCACCTGTAACAGGTGATCTCCGGGAACAGCAGGAATTTAGTCTTCACATATGGGCATCGTCGGTACAGATGGAGCCTGCGCGGGAACGCTCCCCAGCATCCAATTAGAAAGCTTTTGGGAGCATCCCACAGCGCCTGTGTGCTGCCTTCCCGCCTTTCCCAAATGCCTCTCTCCAGTTGAGTTTTAAAGCTGAGACAAAGAGAGAGAGAGGGAAAGAAAAGAAAAGAGAGATACAACTCCTAAGGGAGGTGGGTGGGTTGTGAAGACTAAATTCCTGCTGTTCCCAGAGATCACCTGTTACAGGTGAGTATCTATGCTATCTCCAGGAACAAGCAGGAATGTAGTCTTCACATATGGGGACTCCCTAGCTACAGATGCCAGGGAGAGACCCCAGAAGTTGTGTGCCCCTGTGAAAGAGCTCCACTTCCCCCATGGATCTCTGGCATTCTACCGGGAATGGTGGGTAGGAATTGATTAAGTATGGAACAGGTGTAGAACAGCCTGACCAAACAAGGTATCCTGGCGGAAGTCCTTGTCTAAGCAGTAATGGGCTGTGAAGGTATGAACCGAGGCCCAAGTAGCTGCTCGACAGATGTCGTCGATAGACAGCGTGTAAATGAGCCATTGAGGCTGCCATGGCTCTTACATTGTGAGCTGTGATATGGCCTTCCAGAGAAAGGTTCTTACTCGGATAGGTAAAAAAAATGCACTGTGCAATCCAATTGGACAATGTTCTCTTGGAGACTGGAAGTCCCAAATGAGAAGGATCAAAAGCAACAAAGAGTTGAGAGGACTTTCTATGTTGCTGTGTCCTTTGTAAGTAAAAAGCAAGTGCTCTTTTACAGTCCAAAGTATGAAGATTCCTTTCTGCATTTGAAGTATGAGGCCTTGGAAAAAATACAGGCAGGTAAACTGCTTGGTTTAAATGAAAAGGTGAGAGCACCTTTGGCATAAATTGTGGATGAGTCCTAAGGACTACCTTATCATGATGGAACCTCGTATAAGGAGGATTAGCCACTAATGCTTGCAACTCACTAATGCGATGTGCTGATGTGATTGCAATGAGAAAGACAACCTTCCAGGAAAGGAATTTCAAGGAGGTAGTAGCTAGAGGTTCAAAAGGCGGCTTCATGAACTGTCCAAGAACCAGATTTAAGTCCCATGCTACCGGTGGTGGCCTAATGGGGGGCTTACTTAGAAGAAGGCCTCTCATAAATCTCGCTATGAGAGGATGAGAGGAAATAGGTTGTCCATTTAAAGGCTTGAAAGAAGCTGAAATAGCACTTAAAAGGACTCTCACTGAGTTAGTCTTAAGTCCTACATTAGATAAATGAAGGAGATACTCTAATAATGATTCCAGAGGTATCGCCAGGGGGTCAAGACTCTTCTGCAAACACCATATGGAAAACCTTTTTCACTTGAAAGCATAAGAGCGTCTTGTGGAAGGCTTCGTAGAAGCATAAAGGATATCTTTTACTTGTTGAGACAGGTTAAGAACATGAAGGTCTAGGCTCTCATGGAGATGGAGCTTGAGAGAGATGTAGGAGCAGAGGGTACCACACCTGCCATGGCCAATGTGGAGCTATGAGAATAATATGGCCTCTGTCTCTCTGAAGCCTGAAAAGGGTTTTGGGATTTAGGGGAATGGATGGAAAGGCATATAGGAAGTCCTGACCCCAATGGAGGAGGAAAGCATCCCTGGCCTGAGAACCCTGAGCCGGAATTCTGGAACAGAATCGGGGAAGTTTGGCATTCAACGGACTTGCAAAGAGGTCTATGTCCAGAGTTCCCCAAATTTGAAAAAAAAAAATTTCTACCTGGTCTGCACAAAGAGACCACTCGTGTGGAAGCAGAACTTGACTGAGTCTGTCTGCCCAGGAGTTTTGAATGCCTGGCAGATACACCGCAAGGAGATGAATCTGATGCTCTCTGGCGAAGGCCCATAGTCGCAAAGCTTCGTTGCAAAGCGACAGAGAGCCTGTTGCTCCCTACTTGTTCAGATAGAACATAGCTACTTGATTGTCCATCTGAATTAGGACTGTCTTGTAGCTTAGCTGGGTGTGGAACACTCGAAGAGCAAGGAAGATTGCTCTGAGTTCCAAGAGATTGATGTGTAGATGGGTCTCCTTTGGAGTCCAGGTGCCTTGGGTAGAGAGATCTTGCAGGTGAGCTCCCCAACCCACCTGTGAGGCATCTGTTGTTAGAGTGACATGGGGTAGGGGCTGCTGGAAAGGGGACCCCACCAACAGGTTTTGGGTTGATTGCCACCATTGTAGGGACAAAATAAGGCGTCTTGAGTTTGCTATTTTGTCTGATAGGCAGCCTGATGCCTGAGTCCACTGAGTGGATAGAGTCCATTGGGCTGCTCTCGTATGGAGGAGAGCATAGGGAACCACATGCACGGTAGATGCCATGTGGCCTAGCAATTGTAACATTCCTGAGCAGTGAGATGAGTTTTTAACACTGCTTGGGAAGCTATCTGCACAATGCGAAGGCAGCGGGGCTGTGGAAGATAGGCCCTTGCTTTCCTGGTATCCAGCATAGCTCCTATAAACTCTAGAGACTGAGTGGGAGTTAGGTTGGATTTTGGGATGTTTATGACCAGGCCCAAATACTGAAGTATACGCATTGTGCAAGATAGAGAAATTCTGGCCTCTGATTCTGATGGGGCTCGAATGAGCCAGTCGTCTAAGTAGTGGAAGACGAATATTCTTAGAGTGCAAAGAAATGCTGCCACTACAGCCATGCATTTCGTAAACACCCTTGGTGCTGAGGCCAGGCCAAAAGGAAGAACCCTGTACTGGTAGTGCTTCCCCTGAAATAGAAACCGAAGGAATCTTCAGTGAGTTGGATGGATGAGAACATGGGTGTACGCATCCTTGAGATCTAGAGAACAAAGCCTATCCTGACTCTGAAGGTACGGCAGAAGAGTTCCTAGAGAAATCATCTTGAACTTCTCCTTGAACAGGAATTTGTTCAATTCTCTGAGGTCTAAAATGGGTCTGTGTCCCCCTGTTTTCTTTGGAATAAGGAAATAGGGGGAGTAAAACCCTGAACCCTGTTGGGAAATGGGTACGTCTTCTATTGCCCCATGGGCAAGAAGTAAATTGACCTCTTGACCTAACTGATTTTCGAGTGAAGTCTGAGAATTGAACCCTCTTAGAACTGTAGGAGGGTGCATGTTGAGGAAATGAAGCTTGTACCCCTCCTTCACAATGGAGAGAGTCCATTCTTCTGCTGTTATCTGCTCCCATCTGGGGGCAAAATGACATAACCTTCCTGGAATGGTGGAGGGCTCTGGCCCGTTGAGGGCCAGGAAGGCCAAGTTCTCTAGACGGGAGTCAAAGCCCCTGTGGAGGCTGAGTCTGTTGGGCCGGTTGAGGCTTAGCATACTTTGTTTTTCTTTGTTTTGGTGCCTGCTGTCCCTTTCGGGCAGATTGACCTGTAGAATATCCCTGCTGGGTAAAGGAGGGGTAAAACCTCTTCTTTTTAGAGGAGAATGGTTTCTTGTAGGATTTTCTCCTTGCAAGATCAGTTGTAGCCTTGGAAAGTCTATCCAAAGTGGTGTTATCAACATCTAGCTCATTAGTTTTCTCTTGCCAATTTTTGACAAAGAGATTTTCGCCTGTGCAAGGGATATTCCCCAGTTTGTCCTGTACCCAGAGTTCTAAGTCAGATGCCTGGAGCCAGGCAATCCTACGAGCACCTATGGCAATGGCAGAGGTTCTGCTTAAAGCAATCAAAAGCTGCACGATTAACGAACTTGGAAACATCTTGGGCATGTTTGACAAGTGTAAGATAATCTTGCCTCTTATCATCAGGAAGGAGAGGGCTCATAAGCTCTAGATCTCCTGTAATCTCCTTAAGAAACATGCCCATGTATAAGATGTACGAACTAATCCTGGCAGAAAGCATAGAGGCCTGGAAGGTTCGACGCCCAAAGGCATCAAGAGTCCTACATTCACGTCCTGGAGGATTAGATACATGTCTTTTTGCACTCTTGATCCTTCTCATAGCTGATTCCACCACCATGGAGTGGTGTGGTAACTGAGTTTTTTGAAATCCAGGACAAGGAGATACTCGATACATGGTATCAAGCCTACGAGAATGAGGAGAGGTGGTAAGAGGTGTTTCCCACATTCTTAACATGAGATCATGCAAGATCTCATGAATAGGCAAAGTAGCTGCCTCCTTGGGAGCTTTAGGATATTGTAAAATCTCCAACTCCTTTGCTCTGGGTTCTATTTCAGGAGCCACTGTGATGGAAAGCACAGTTACTTACCTGTAACAGGTGATCTCTGGGAACAGCAGGAATTAGTCCTCACATATGGGTACGTCGGTACCGACGGAGCCTGCGCGGGAAAGCTCCCCAGCTTCCCAGAAGGAAGCTTCTGGGGCCTCCCACTGCACATGCGCGCTGCCTTCCCGCCTTCCTGACCAGCTCTCCTCAGTTCGAGTTTATAGCTGAGACAATAGAGAGAGGGAAGGAAGATAGATAGAAGATACAACTCCTAGGGGACGTGGGTGGGTTGTCAGGACTAATTCCTGCTGTTCCCAGAGATCACCTGTTACAGGTAAGTAACTGTGCTATCTAAAGGAACAAGCAGGAATAAGTCCTCACATATGGGGACTCCCTAGCTAAGATGCCTGGGAGATCCCGTTCCAAGGGTTCGCCATCTTCGTATGGATCTCAGGCATCCATCCTGGGAAGGTGGGCAGGAGTTGTTCAAGTATGGAACAGGTGTTTGAGGACAGCCTGACCAAACAAGGCATCCCGGCGGGAGTCCTTGTCCAAGCAGTAATGGGCTGTGAAGGTATGAACCGAGGCCCATGTGGCGGCTCGACAGATCTGATCTATGGAGACAGAGTGAAGATGAGCCACAGAAGTGGCCATGGCCCTCACATTGTGAGCTGTGACATGGCCTTCCACAGAAATATTTTTATTCTGGTAAGCAAAGGAAATACACTGAGCAATCCAATTGGAAAGTGTACGTTTGGAGACTGGAAGTCCCAAATGAGAAGGATCAAAAGCCACGAAAAGCTGGGAAGACTTTCGATGTGGCTGAGTCCTGTTGAGGTAAAAGGCAAGAGCTCTTTTACAATCTAAAGTATGAAGGTTCCTCTCTGCACTGGATGCATGAGGAGCTGGAAAAAAGACAAGTAGATATACCTCCTGATTAAGATAAAAAGGCGAGACCACTTTGGGCATAAAGTGGGGATTTGTCCTAAGGACCACCTTATCATGATGAAACCTGGTATAAGGTGGATGAGCCACCAAGGCTTGTAGTTCACTGATGCGGCGAGCCGAAGTGACTGCAATAAGGAAAAGGACCTTCCAGGAAAGAAATTTCAAGGAGGAAGAAACCAACGGTTCAAAAGGTGGCTTCATAAGCTGACCTAGAACTAGGTTCAAGTCCCATGCTACCGGAGGAGGTCGGATGGGAGGCTTAGTTAGAGTCAGGCCTCTCATGAACCTTGCAACAAGTGGATGAGAGGAGACAGGTTGTCCATTTATAGGTTTTAAGGATGCTGCAATAGCACTTAAATGGACTCTGACTGAATTCGTCTTAAGGCCTGCATTAGAAAGATGCAGGAGATAGTCTAGTAGAGAATTCAAAGGAAGTGCTAGAGGGTCAAGACCCTGTTGAGCACACCAAATGGAAAAGCGTTTCCATTTGAAAGCATAGGAACGCCTAGTGGAGGGTTTCCTAGAGGCATGAAGGATATCTTTCACTGGTTGAGAAAGACTGAAGTCATGAAGGCTTAGGCCTTCAGTAACCAAGCTCTGAGGTGTAGGGACTTGGGGTTTGGGTGCCACAAAGTCCCTTTCTCCTGAGAGAGAAGGTCTGGCGCAGCTCCCAGGTCCAGGGAGAGTCCCTGGGAGAGATGCAGAAGTAGAGGGAACCACACTTGGCGTGGCCAGCGTGGAGCTATGAGGATCATCGATCCGTGATCCCTCTGGAGTTTGAACAGAGTCTTGGGAATCAAAGGAATGGGTGGAAAGGCATATAGGAATTCCTGACCCCAATGCAGGAGAAAGGCGTCGTTGGCCTGAGCTCCCTGACACGGAGTCCTGGAACAGAACCGGGGAAGTTTGGCATTCCACGGACTTGCAAAGAGGTCTATGTCCGGGGTTCCCCATTCCTGAAAGATTCTGCCTATCTGGTCCATATGTAGGGACCATTCATGTGGAAGCAGAACTCGACTGAGTCTGTCTGCCCGAGAGTTTTGAACCCCTGGAAGATATACTGCCAGAAGATGAATTTGATGCTCTCTGGCGAAGGCCCATAATCTGAGAGCTTCGTTGCAAAGCGACAGAGAGCCTGTCCCTCCTTGTTTGTTTACGTAGAACATGGCCACCTGATTGTCTGTCTGAACTAGGACGGTCAGGTTGACAAGGAGAGTATGGAAGACTTTGAGGACAAAGAAGATTGCTCGCAGTTCCAGGAGGTTGATGTGAAGGGTGGTCTCCTGTGGAGACCAAGTACCCTGAGTGGAGAGGGATTGTAGATGGGCTCCCCACCCAGCTTGGGAGGCATCTGTTGTGAGGGTTGCTTGGGGCAACAAAGGTTGGAAGGGGGCCCCCAACAACAGATTCTTGGTGGACATCCACCATTGGAGGGACCAAAACAGACGCTTTGAGGTGAGTATTTGGTCGGAGAGCGCTCCTGATGATTGAGTCCACTGGGTGGCCAAGGTCCATTGAGCTGCTCTCATATGAAGACGAGCGTAGGGCACCACGTGTACCGTGGAGGCCATGTGGCCCAGAAGTCGCAGCATTTCACTGGCTGTCAAGTGACTGCTGGAGTGAGCTTGGGAGGCCAAGCACAGCAGACGTTGGCCCCGGACTTGAGGTAGGTAGGCCCTTGCAGTGGTGGTGTCCAACTGGGCCCCTATGAATTCCAGAGACTGAGTAGGGAGAAGTTGAGACTTGGGAAGGTTTACCACCAGTCCCAGATACTGCAGAAGGTGCCTTGTGCGGTCCAGGGAAATCTGGGCCTCTGACTGAGATGGAGCTCGGATGAGCCAGTCGTCCAGATATGGGAATACAAAAATTCCCAGACCTCTTAGAAATGCGGCAACAACTGCCATGCATTTGGTGAACACTCTTGGAGCAGAGGCTAGACCGAAGGGAAGTACTCTGTACTGGAAATGTTTTCCCTGAAACAGAAATCTTAGATATTTTCTGTGGGATGGGTGGATGAGTATATGTGTGTACGCATCCTTGAGATCTAGAGAACAAAGCCAATCCTGACTCTGAAGGTATGGAAGGAGAATGCCTAGAGAAAGCATTTTGAATTTCTTCTTGTACAGAAATTTGTTCAATTCTCTCAGATCTAGGATAGGTCTGAATCCCCCTGTCTTCTTTGTTATGAGAAAATAAGGGGAGTAGAATCCTGTCCCTTGTTGAAGAAGAGGAACCTCTTCTATTGCCCCTTGGGCAAGGAGAGAAGAGACTTCCTGATCCAACAGGTCCAGGAAAAATGGGGGAGAATTGAAGTGTCTCACCATGGTATATGGAGGAAGGTTGGAAAAATGAAGTTTGTAGCCCTCTCTAATGATAGAGAGAGTCCATTGCTCTGATGTGATTTGCTCCCATCTGGGAGCAAAGTGAGCTAACCTTCCGGGAATGGTGAGGGGCTCTGGTTGTTCTAGAGCCAGAAATGTTAAGTTCTCTAGGGGCAAGTCAAAACCCCTGAGAGGGTTGAGCCTGCTGAGAAGTGGTAGACGCTGCAGGCTTTGACTTTGCCTGTTTAGGTTGCTGACGTTTAGCAGCAAAGCGAGGCTGAGAAGATTGTTGACCAGTATTTGTGGAAAATGTGGCCTTCTTGTAGTAAGGCCTCTTGAAAGACTTTTTCTTGGCAGGAGTAGAGGTAGACTTAGAAAGTCTATCCAAGGTAGCATTTTCTGCGTCCATTTGAGTGGCTTTAATTTGCCAGTCCTTACCAAATAAGTTCTCACCTGTACAGGGCAGATTCCCTAAGCCATCCAGGACCCAGGGTTCTAGGTCAGAGGCCTGGAGCCAAGCAAGTCGTCTGGCTGCAATAGCAATGCCCGAAGCTCTACCGGCACCCTCAAAGGAATCAAAAGCTGCTCTGTTGGAGAACTTAGAAACATCTAGAAGCTGTTTTCACACCAGAGAAATGAACTCCTCTTTTCTATCCTCAGGGATAAAGGAGGCAAAATGCCGTATCTTTAGGGCAAGTTCCCTGAGAAACATGCCCATATACAGACTGTAAGAATTAATCCTGGCTATAAGCATAGTAGCCTGGAAAATCTTCTTGCCAAAAGAGTCTAGGGCAGCGATGGCGAACCTATGGCACGCGTGCCAGCTGTGGCACGCGAAGGCCTTGCAGCTGGCACGCGGGAAGGTCCGCAAAAAAAGAAAAAGCTGGCTCTGACTGCTGCCGCGGACGCGGCAAGGGCAGAATGCAGCGTCCCGCGGGGCCCCCTCCGCCCGCTAAGCCCCTCTGCAAGAGCTTTCAGATTCGCGAGGGAGAGCGTCTCCCTCGCGTCTCTGTTAAGCCCGCAGGGGCTAATGGGAAATTTTCCATCAGCCCCTTTAGACGCGAGGGACTGATGGGAAATTTCCCATTAGCCCCTGCGGGCTTAACAGAGACGCGAGGGAGATGCTCTCCCTCGCGAATCTGAAAGCCCTTGCAGAGGGGCTTACCGGGCGGAGGGGGCCCCGCGGGACATTGCAATCTGCCGCGGCAGCAGCCAGAGCCTGCTTTTTTTTAAAAAAAATTTGCCAGGGGGGTTAGGACTGCTAATGGGCAGGGGGGGGGGTTAGGACTGCTAATGGGCAGGGAGGGAGGGGGGGGGGTTAGGACTGCTAATGGGCAGGGAGGAGGAGGGGGGGGTTAGGACTGCTAATGGGGGGGAGGAGGAGGGGGGGTTAGGACTGCTAATGGGCAGGGGGGGGGGTTAGGACTGCTAATGGGCAGGGAGGGAGGGGGGTTAGGACTGCTAATGGGCAGGGCAGGGCAGGCAGGGAGGGAGGGAGGGAGGGGGGGTTAGGACTGCTAATGGGCAGGGAGGGAGGGAGGGGGGGTTAGGACTGCTAATGGGCAGGGAGGGAGGGAGGGAGGGTTAGGAATGCTAATGGGCAGGCAGGGAGGGAGGGAGGGGAGGGGGGGGGTTAGGACTGCTAATGGGCAGGGAGGGGGGGGTTAGGACTGCTAATGGGGAGGGAGGGAGGGGGGGTTAGGACTGCTAATGGGCAGGGAGGGAGGGGGGTTAGGACTGCTAATGGGCAGGGAGGGAGGGAGGGGGGGTTAGGACTGCTAATGGGCGGGGAGGGAGGGAGGGAGGGGGGGTTAGGACTGCTAATGGGCAGGGAGGGAGGGGGGGGTTAGGACTGCTAATGGGCAGGGAGGGAGGGATGGGCGGAAAGGACTGATAATGGGCATTGAGGGAGGGAGGGGGGTGTTAGGACTGCTAATGGGCAGGGAGGGGGGTGTTAGGACTGCTAATGGGCAGGGAGGGAGGGGGGGGGTTAGGACTGCTAATGGATGGGCAGGGAGGGAGGGGGGGGTTAGGGCTGCTAATGGGCGGGCAGGGAGGGAGGGAGGGGGGTTAGGACTGCTAATGGGCAGGGAGGGAGGGGGGGGTAGGACTGCTAATGGGCTGTGGGCTGATGGGGGCTGTCTGGAAATGGGGTGATGGGGGTTAGGACTGGTAATGGGTTATAGGGGGGGCTTAAACTGAAAATGGGGTGATGGGGGTTTAGGACTGGAAGTGGGTTGATGGGGGGGGCTAGGACTGGTATTGGGTTGGGGGGTTGCTAGGACTGGAAATGGGCTGATGGGGGGCTAGGACTGGAAATGGGCTGATGCAGGGACTAGAAGGGAATGGATGCTGGGTGAGGCTGGAACTAGAAGGGAGCTGGTGTTGGGGGAGGATTAGAATGGGATGGGGCTGGGAGAGTAAAATGGAGAGGGGAAAAATATTTTGTGTGGGAGGGATAAAAAATCTACAATTGGCCGGGTATTGGGAGAATAAGTGGGGATTGAGGATGGAGGGGTAAATTTTGAGTAGATGAAATAGGAATGAGGAAAGAGCAAAAGGAGAAAGATTAGTATGTTAAAGCAGATGTAGAGAGAGAATGGAAAAAAAAAACAAGACAGAAGAAAGGACAAATGGACAGCAGATGGAGAGTTAGCAGAAGACACAAAGAAACCAGAAGAAAGTGGCTGGAACAATTGCAACTGAAAAAAAATGCACAAAAGGTAGAAAAATATCTCTTTATTTTGAATTTATTAACTGGAATATGTCAGCTCTGGGAAATGTGCATCATTAATTTTTGCGCTTTGTTTAGTACAAGAGGAAATTAATTTATAGTTTTATTTCTACAGTGTTGTTGTATATTCCAAGTTTGGCTTTTGGGGTTCCCAGTTTAATTATTGTCTTCCTGTTTCTAAATTGTGATTCCTTGTTTGGTGATGGTCTGTTCTGCATGTGTAACTGAGCTGAGGTATTCTGTTTATATAATTCCTATTTGACATTGCCACTTGTTCTTTCCCCAGTAGGTCATGTATTGTTGTTCTCTGAAATGTATTGGTTTAATATTTGCAGTGTTGCCTTTTGATAGTTAGGGTATGGTGCTTTGTGAGTCCTGGTAGTGCTGTTAGGATACGGCGGGTTTGCTATGGGTTCTAAATGGGCAGCGTTTGTAGTAGTTCCTAATGTGCCTGGCGGTTGGTACTGGATTATAGTAATGTAGAAACCTTTTAGTCTTTCTTTATCCATATACTCATTAAGAGGCATGTTTACTAAAAGTTAGTGTATGGTAACATTATGCAAATATTTATGCAAATGAGGCACCTTATGCAAATGAGGCTTTAATTGACGTGCTGGCACTTTGAGGAAATTCTTTGGTTTTGTGCGGCAGTTTGGGCACTCGGGCTCAAAAAGGTTAGCCATCACTGGTCTAGGGTCTTACATTCTCGCCCAGGAGGGGTAGAAGAGTGCCTTTTGGTACTCTTAATCTTTTTCAGTGCAGACTTCACCACAATGGAATGGTGAGGCAACTGAGTCTTTTGAAAACCAGGGGAAGGAGGGACCCGGTACATGGTGTCCAACCTACGAGAATAAGGAGACAATGTTAGAGGAGCCTCCCATAAGTCCATCAAGTGTTCTTGAAGGATTTCATGGATAGGCAGGGTGCCTGCCTCTTTAGGAACCTTAGGGTATCCTAAAATATCCAATTTCTTTGATGTAGGTTCTTTTTCAGAGGATGTGGTAATAGAAAGTCCTTTAGCTAGTTCAATAATGAAGTCTTGAAAGGACAAATCCTCTGGTGGAGACATTCTCCTCTTTGGGGAAGAGGGGTCTTCATGAAGAACTAGAGACAGCTCATCAGAGTCCTCAGAGGAGTCAAAATACTCAGAAGAAGCAGAGTATTCTCTATTTGCTTCCAACGCACGATACGCATACCGATAGGTATCGACATCGGGCGTACCGGGTATGGGATCGGTATCGGGTGAAAACCCGGATCCGGCATGCGGAACCGATCTGCGTTTGGAAGTCGATGGTCTCGGTTCCGGTATGGGAGACGATACCGGAACCAGACCCGGTACCGCTGAACGCGGTACCGAGGGCGTCGCAGCATTAATAAAAGCCAGCATGGCCTGCTGCATGGTCTGAACAGTATTGCTCATAGACGCCACTGCTGCCTGGATGTCGGTACCGGTATGGGCCGGTACCCCAGAGCAGTCTAACAGGTGATCAGTCGAGGCCGTGCCATCGATGTCAACCTGTAACCCCATAGATGGTGCTTTGGAAGCCAGAGCCTCCCGCCGGGGTTGTTTGGCTGGGGCAGGGTCCTCAAACTCAAAAGAGGGAGCCTCTCGATGCTTTGAAGGAGATTTGCTCTTTGAGGACCTGTCCGCAGAGGGTTTGGTTACCTGAGATCCATCCGGAGAGGAAGACCTGGATGACTGTGATGCTGGATTATCTGAAGCAAACAGCACATGGTATTTGTTGGCCCGGTTCTGCAACCCACGTTTAGACATCTGGGAGCAGGATGGGCAGTCCGGAATGGAGTGGTCAGGTCCCAAACACTTAAGACACCATTCATGGGTGTCTGTGACAGAAATAACAGCACTACACTTGGTACACTTCTTAAAACCAGGGGCTGGTTTCTCCATGAGGAGAATTTGTGTAGGCCTGAGGCCTAACCGAAGTCACCAAGTTGTGCAGAATAAAGATTTTTTTTTTTTTTAAAAGAAAGAAGAGACCGGCGGTACCGGTTTCGGTATGGGGAAGGCAGGTACGCGGTCTAAAGAAACAAACTAAAACAATAATTTCTTCAGCGGTGACAGGAACACGACCTGCTGGCTCCGCGGAAAAAGAGAAACTGAGGAGAGCTGGTCAGGAAGGCGGGAAGGCAGCGCGCATGTGCAGTGGGAGGCCCCAAAAGCTTCCTTCTAGGAAGCTGGGGAGCTTTCCCGCGCAGGCTCCGTCGGTACCGACGTACCCATATGTGAGGACTTATTCCTGCTTGTTCCTGGAGATAGACCTCTAGCCACCTCCCGGATGAAATCCTGAAAGGATATATCCTCTGGTATAGGCATCCTACGTTTAGGAGAGGAAGGCTCTTCAGAGAGAAGTGCTCCGGTACCGACAGAGCTGTCAGAATCCTCAGACTCATCGGAGGATTGAAAATATCTCCTGTCTGGGTGCTCTTGGAAAGCACGATACCGGTACCGATCGAAGTCGGTAACGGAGGGGTCCGGTACCAGCCTGTGAATACCGGAGGAAACAGCATGACTCGGTGTCGGTAATGCAGCCGCTGATGTCGATGCTGTCGGTACCGGTACCGGAACCGGTGTCATACCGGTTGAACCATCTAAAGCAGGTCCCGAAGACACTGAAGCCGCATGGAGAGCTGCCAGACTCCATTCAATAGCCAAGAACCTCTGGTCTACTGATGCTGCTGATGCCTAGGTATCGGTACTGGACTAAGCAGGCGGTACCCCAGAGCATGGCACCAATAGTTCTGCCGAGGTTGAGGCCTCGAGAACATCCTGGAGCCCCGATAGTGCTTTGGAAGCCGAAGCCTCCCGCCGGGGCAATCTTGCCGGTACAAGTCCCTCAAGGGCAACACCAGAGGCATCTCGATGCTTAGAAGGAGATCTACCCTTTGAGGACCGGCCAGATTTATGTTTGGTTACCTGAGATCCATGGGAGGAAGACGAAGCCCTGGAAAACGTCGATGCAACAGATGCTGCATCGGAGGGAAAAAGGGTGCTAAGTTTAGCAGCTCGGTTTTGCCGACTCCTCTTTGACATCATCCCTCAGGCAACACACTCCGAGATGGAGTGGTCAGGACCTAAACATTTAAGGCACCACTCATGAGTGTCGGTGACGGAGATGGTACTGCCACACTTGGAACACTTTTTAAAACCCGAGGCGGGTTTTTCCATTGTGAAGGAAAAAGTTGGGCCTAGTGCCCAAAATGGCGCGTGGCACCCGACAGAAAAAAGACTGAAAAGTCCAGGAAAAAGATTAATTTTTTTCTTTTTTTTTTAAAGAAAGAAAAAAAGAAAGAACCGGCGGTACCGGTATAGCATCAAGGAAGGCAGACGCTACCACAAAAAAGGAAAAAAGATGGGATAATTTCTGCGGTGACAGGAAAAACGACCTGCTGGCTCCATGGAAAACGAAGAACTGGAGAGAGGCAGTTGGGAAAGGCAGCACGCAGGCGCTGTGGGATGCTCCCAAAAGCTTTCTAATTGGACGCTGGGGAGCATTCCGCGCAGGCTCCGTCGGTACCGACAATACCCATATGTGAAGACTACATTCCTGCTTGTTCCTGGAGATGCTGAGGATATCTCTCAGGGGGCCTGATTTGAGGCTATATAAAGGAAGAATGGACTGTGAGATCAGTTTGATGTTTACATGTTGCATTTTCATAATGTTTAAAGAATTGTTGGTTAAAGGGGAATGTTCATGGTGTGAGGGGAAGAGTTGTAAAGAAAAACGGAAAGCATTATGTTCTTAAGGAAACAAAACGGGTGGTGTGGAAATGGAAGGGGAGCTCTCTGGGAGGAGTGGACATTAAGAGAAGAGGGCACTAAATGGTGTTAAGGGGGGCCGCGGGACACAGGGAGCAGCAGGGGTAGAAGTGGACTATACAGTCACTTCCCATGTCTGGTCAGTTTCCAAGGAGGCGGCTGCATAAGGGGGGAGAGGGGGGGGGAGAGGGAGGGGGAGGGGGGAGGGGAGGGGAGAGGGAGGAGGGAAGGGGAGGAGGGAAGGGGAGGGGAGGAGGGAAATCTAAGCGAGGTACACTAACATACATTCAACAGATGAGATAAGAATAGGTAAAATAAATGCTAACGGGCTAAACAGTCCGCAAAAGAGAAGACAGCTATTGAGGGAGGCAGACAGATTACAATGGGATATTATAATGGTACAGGAAGCCCACCTCAAAGTTAAGGATGGACACTCTACATGCCAGGGCCTGTGTGGAGAATGGAGTGGAGAGAAGATTACGCTGGTGAATGTGTATGCGCCAAATTCAGGACAAGTTATATTTTGGAGGGAGGTTGGTGGGCTGTTGGAGCGTAATATACAAGGGAAACTAGTGATGGGAGGAGATTTTAATTTGGCCATACAACCGGGGTGGGACCGGCAAACGAGGGAGGGGGATGGGAATGCGAAAAGCAGACGTATAGTGAAAAGATTGATTAAGAAATATCATCTGTCTGACATTTGGAAGGAACATAACAAGGGAAGCAGAGAATACACCTTTTATTCATGCCCCCATAAGACTTTTAGTAGAACAGACTATATACTAGTGGACAAATTATGGGAAATAAGGGTGAGGGAGGTGTAGATAGGGAATACAACATGGTCAGATCATGCACCAGTGTGGCTGGAATTTGGGGAAGGACAAAGGAAGGGAGGGAGGGATCCGCTTCTGGAGGTTAAATGAGAGCCTCCTGAAAAAGGAAGAAGTGGTTAGGGATGTAAAGAAATGTCTCCAAGAGTATTGGCAGATAAATGATAATGGTGAGGTACGAGATGTAGGGGGTGTGGGAGGAGATGAAGGTGGTAGTTAGGTGACGACTGATTATGTGGGCGGCCCGGTTTAAGAAGATAAGGAAAGAAAGAGAAGAGAAACTGCATGAGGAAATTAAACTTGCTACGAAGCAATATAGCAAGCAGGGGAGGGCGGGGCAATTAAAACACTTGAACTGCGTTTGGAGCTGAATCAATTTTAGCTGGAGTCTATCGCCTTTCAACTAGATAGGGTAAAGCAGAGATTTTATGAGTGGGGAGACAGGGCGGGGAAATTGCTGGCCCGCAAACTGCGGAAAACGGAGGTAGCCAATGCAATAGTGGCAATTAAGGGATGGGGGGGGGGGGGGATTTTAAGAACCAAAAAACAAATTGGGGACAGGTTCTGTTAATTTTATTCTGAATTATATGCGCAAGCTAGAGATGTGAGTGAGGCAAGGCATATTCGGGAATTTTTGGAGGGGATAGAGCTGCCGGCAGTGGGGGAGGAGTTAGCGGCAAGGTTGGATGGACATATACATCGGGAAGAAATTGAGAAGGTGATTAAAGAAATGCCGGGGGGGGGGGGGGTAAGACCCGAGGGTTAGATGGTTTGGCAAATTCCTTCTATAAGACTTTTAGTGAAGAGTTGACGGGGTTTTTAGAAAGGATGTTTAATGGTATTACAGAGGAGGGGGGGGGGGCAACTTTCCCAGGAAATGTTAATGGCAGGGATCACGGTGCTGCCCAAGGCGGGGAAGGATCCCTTGTGTTGTGGTTCCTATCATCCAATTTCTTTACTCAATAAAGATGTGAAGATTTTGGCTAAGGTGTTGGCGAATAGGCTAGCATCGGGGTTTCCCACTTTAATTGATATAGACCAAACGGGATTTATTTGTGGGAGACAGGTGTCGGACAATATTAAGAGGGTGTTGGAGGTGATTTGGGAAGCTAGCAATAGGAAGATAGATATGATGGTGCTATCTATATATGCTGAAAAAGCATTCGATAGAGTTAATTGGGCATTCTTGTTTGCTGTAATGCAGAAGAAGGGATTTGGTTCTAAGTATATAGCTTGGGTGCAGGCACTGCATCATAGACCTCAATCAAGGGTACGAATCAATGGCAATTATTCAGAGGTGTTTGGCTTGGAAAGGGGCACAAGACAGGGATGTCCACTATCTCCATTGTTGTTTGCGATGGCAGTGGAGCTTTTGGCACAGATGATACAAAGAGAAGAGGGGAGTCTGTGGGATTGAGGTAGGGAGTCAACAACATAAGATTTCCTTGTTTGCAGATGATATTTTATTAATGCTAACTGAGCCGGAAAGGACGTTAACAAGGGTTTTGGCAGTAATCGGGAGGTATGACGAGGTGTCAGGTTTCAAGATGAATATGGATAAGACGGAGGCGCTTAATATAAATATTAGAGAAGAGGAAATAGAGCGAATCAAAAGGCAGTATCCATTTAAATGGGCACGGGGGGGGGGGGGCAATAAAATATTTGGGGGTGCAAACCACCACCAAACCTGGGGATTTGTATGGGGCAAATTACCCTCAACTATGGAAAGCAGTGGGACAGGATTTGAGAGACTGGATGGATATGGAGATGTCTTGGCTGGGCCGAATAGCGGCAGTCAAGATGAATAAACTTCCCAGAGTACTGTATTTCTTTCAGGCACTACCTATAGCAATCCCAGTAGGACAATGAGGAAACTTCAGGATAAAGTATTCCACTTTATCTGGCGGAAGCGACCACCGCAAGTGGCAAGAAAGCACAGTTACTTACATGTAACAGGTGATCTCTGGGAACAGCAGGAATAAGTCTTCACATATGGGTACGTCGGTACCGACGGAGCCTGCGCGGGAACGCTCCCCAGCGTCCAATCAGAAAGCTTTTGGGAGCATCCCTCAGCGCCTGCGTGCTGCCTTCCCGCCTTTCCAACTGTCTCTCCTCAGTTGAGTTTTATAGCTGAGACAAAGAGAGAAAGGAAAGGAAAGATAGATAGAGAGATACAACTCCTAGGGGAGGTGGGTGGGTTGTGAAGACTTATTCCTGCTGTTCCCAGAGATCACCTGTTACAGGTAAGTAACTGTGCTACCTCCGGGAACAAGCAGGAATGAGTCTTCACATATGGGGACTCCCAAGCTAAGATGCCTGGAGCCCTAGCATGTTGGAGAGTGAAACATGCTACACCTCATATGGCCAGGCATCCTGAGGATGGAGGGTAGGAGTTGAAAAAGAGAGGAGCTGTAGAAAACAGCTAACCTAAGATAGGACTACAGGCAAGGAGTCCTTGTATGTATGATAATTATCATGAAATATATTGAAATGAACAATTACAATATGGACCTCACCTACTGGATTGCAGGAAGTAGAGAGGCTAATGGAGTCTACTGGGGATCCAGCAGAGGAATCCTCAAGGTGACCTCACTGAAATGAAGGTGAAGGTCAAATTCTGGAAGTGACAGGTGACCCCAGGAGTCAGCTGGGGTAGTACAAAAACGGTAGGTCTTTAGTGGGAAGCTTTATGGAAAAAGCTGAAAACTCTTTTGGCTACAGAGTTACTCACAGTTAGGAGCAAAAGAGGAAGACAGACCGATTTGGACAAACTGGCCTAGTCCTTGAGGGAAGAAGGGGTATGAGAAAAAACCCCGTATTCCCAAAAAAAGGACAGATGTCTGAGGAGTTGAAACCTCAGATCTACTGAAGATCCACCATGTCTTTCCTAACTGGTGAGAGGTAGGAAGATATTGGAGCATGGAGCTTCAGGGATACCTAAACCTAGGGTTATGGTAGGAGCTGTCAGTACCACAGTAGTGGTTGTGTGCATAATACCCCAAACATACTGTGGAACAGCATGAACATGTGCAAGCCCACTGTCTGGAACATATAGGAAGGTAAAACCTTTATGAGCATAGACAGAGAGATAAGTATGTAAATACAGTACATATCTACCTATAATGAAGCATCTCGACAGATACACACACACATATATATATATATATATATATATATGTGGATATACATATATATATGGGTATATATATATATATATATATATATATATGTCTATAGTGAGATCTAGAGGGGCATAACATATGCACACGCAGCTGACAGACATATGTATCTATAGAGAGGAAAGATTCATCCAATAACAAGAAGGTGGAATCTACTTGAGAAGATATATAGAGAATCTATTCCCCCTGGTTATGATGGTGCAGGAATGCTATCCAGTGAAATAAACCAGGATAGTTGTGTGAAAAAACAGAGGATAATATCAGTCTGTAACAGCAAGTCCTGAGTCCTGTAGAACTCTAGTATGGTAAATGGACAGAAAACGCATAGGATGAGATACCAGGTTGACCCACTCGAGGGACAAAAAGGGTATCATGCGTTTTTTAGTTAAATATGTGCTGTCCATGAAGGATTAGGATACTATGAGGACAAGCTGCAAGAAAAAAAAGAGCATATTCCCTGTAGGAATTGGACAACTCTTTAGACTTTCACGTAGAGAAGGCTTATGTCCTTTATTTTAAAAGGAGATAGTAGGGTGTGAAGAACCCTCACAGTCATGGGAAATGACTAAGGAAGCCTTTTCCAACCATATAGGATAGTCATTAGAGAAAAAAACCCCATGCTCTCTAGCAAGGGCCCATAGTGGAAAGCTTCTCTGTAGGATTGCAGAGAGCATTATGCAGGAGAATTGGGAGATAGAGCTGGCTGTTGGAGAAAATCCAGCAGCCACGTCAACTATGCTGCCAAACCCAAAGGAATTGGAGATGGCAAGAATAGAAGATAGTGTGATAAGCCTGAAGTGATAAGGGATATCCAAGAAAGATGTATGCACTGTCTTGGAATCATTACTAAGGCTAGACAGAAAGTAGTGGAGGACAAGACTGGAAACTTGTAGAAAAGTACCAGTAGTCCAATCACTGGAACTCCTGCATGGGCAGCTGCTGAATAAGACAGCAGAGAGAATCTTTCTGTGTAAAAACAGAAAGAACAGACAGAACAAGAGAGAAATTCCTGTCCCTGTCTGATAAGCTGCCCAGGCAAAGGGAGGGACTTTACTCAAGAGAAAAAACTCCACACTGGACTGGAAAGAAAGACTAGAAAGGCTAAGAAGCCCTCCAGTGGTATGGTATCCCTCGTACAGGGGAAACCCTGGATAAGAGGGTAGAGAAACAGGAGCTGAAGGGTGACTTACCATATGGTAAGTCTGTGGAAGGAAAAAATTCATGTTGGTACAGAAAACTATCATGGGATAGTTGTTAAACCTCTCTTCTTAGCAGGAAGAGAGGAGAAACCTGTGACCTATAGACATGAATATCCTGACAGCTCAGCATACCTAGGAACAACTGGATGTCCTGGGGAAAGGAATCCATGTGTAGAGTCTTGAATGAAAAAACAGTAAAAAACTTCTGCAGAGAAGAAGTCAACTGTAGGTTGTAAACTCCAAGAGGCAGAAACAGATTAACCAGAACCCTATGGTTGCTGGGTTTGTTTAGCCTGGCGAGAGTTTGGATTCTTCAGACCAGGGCGATATGTCCCCTGCTTGGGAACATCTGTATGATGGGCAGGAGAAGAGTAAAACCTTCTCCTCCTAGGGAAAGGAGGTTTGGTAGGGGATTTTCTACCTACTGGGGAAGGAGAAGGCTTAGAATAGCCTTCAGAAACAGGGAAGTCAGTGGACCACTGAGCAACCTGATGTAAAGACTCCTTATTGAAGAGATTTTCTCCAGTGCAAGGAGTATTACCCAGTGTTTGTTGTGCCCATTTGTTTAAGTCTGAAGCTTGAAGCCAGGCTCTACATCGTGCCCCTATCGCTATAGCAGAAGTTCTGCTAACAGACTCAAAAGAGTCTAGGGAAGCACGAGTAAGAAACCAAGAGATACTTTGTATATGACTAAGTAGTAAGGAATGGTTTGCAGTCTTGGGCTCTGAGAGAAAAGGAGTCAAAAGATATAATTTCTTTGTGACCTCCTGAAGAGATAGACTCATATAAAAAATATATGAGAGAATCCTTGCTGACAGCATGGATGTCTGGAAGGTTTGACATCCAAAGGCATCTAGTGTCCTAGACTCACGACCTGGTGGGTAAGAAGAGTGCTTCTTCTTACTTTTCACCTTCCTCATTGCTGATTCCACCACAATGGAATGATGGGGAAGTTGAGTCTTTTGAAACCCTGGAGAGGGGGGCACCTGATACAGAAGATCAGTTGCTCTAGAACAGGGGTGTCAAACTCAAATACACAGTGGGCCAAAATGTAAAACTTGAACAAAGTCGCGGGCCAGCATTGAACAAATGAACCTTTTAATATGGACCCAAACAAGATTTGTTTTAACATTGAATATGAAGCAACACTTATTACTATACAATTTATAACTTAATAGTTCAGATATGCAAAAACCAATTTCAAATAAAAAAAAAACATCAATGACATTCATTTATTAAATAAGATTTAAATAATAATAAATAATAATTTTTAAAATAAAATAACAATAATAAAATTAATCAACCATTCAAGCCCATGTCTTGGAGTAGCAAGAAAAAGTGCATAAAGAAAACGTTAATTATTGCTCAGTTTGCTGCACACTGATCTAATCTGATGTGCCCAAGCCAGATACCTGGCATCTCTTCTTGGATGATAGTTCATCAATGTCTGGGCTCAGGCTTTGAGCTGAGGAAATCCTCAGTATCGAGCAAAGGTGTTCAGTCAGACGTCTCCTGTGAGATGTTTTGGTCATCTTCATCGAGGAGAAAAGTTGCTCACATAGATAAGTGCTGCCGAACATGGAGAGCATCTGAGCAGCTTGGGTGCGGAGCTGAGGCATTGTGTCAGGGATGAACTGTGGAAACTGGGCGGCGCCCACAGCATCATACTTTGACTTCAGCGTGTCATTACACTGGAGTTCAATTAGCTCCATTTGGAGGTTGGTTGGTGCGTTTTCCACATTAACTGCAAAGGGATTACTGAGCAGTTCAAACCTACATTTCTGGACATCAAAGTCGGCAAATCGCCGGCTAAACTCAGCGCCGAGTACACTGAGTTTTTCAGCAAACTGTGCGCATGGGAACAAGTTGGTAAAGAAACTGCGTTTTCATGGTTTGGCAGCAGGGAAAATGGCCAAGGTTTCCTTGCAGCATCTGATTCTCCCACAGGCACAGTTTAGTTTTAAAAGCCCTCACTGCAGCGTACATGTCTGTGATGATGCGCCCCCGCCCCTGAAGCTGCAGGTTCAGCGCATCGAGATGGCTCGAGATGTCACACAGAAAGGCCAGCTCACACAGAAACTTTTTCTCCCGAAGCTCTGCTGTGTCCTTCCCTTTGCTTTCCAGAAACTGATATATTTCCTCATGCAGCTCAAAACATCTATTCAGTACTTTTCCTCGGCTTAACCATCTCACCTCTGTGTGATACGGCACGTCTGCGTATTCCGAACCACACTCCTCCAGAAAAGACTTAAACTGGCGGTGATTCAGACCTTTGGCTCTTATAAAGTTAACTACTTGTGTTACTGTGGTCATAACATGTTCCATCTTTAGGGCTTTGCCACACAATGATTCCTGATGTATGATGCAGTGATAAACAGTTAGTTCACCTGCACAGTTCTCTTCCTGCATCTTCTCCCGGACCCTGCCCACCAGTCCACTTGTTTTACCGCACATCGCTGGCGCACCATCTGTCGTTAATCCCACAAGTTTATCCCACGGCAGCTTTATTTCAGTTACGCATTTGGAAACCTCCTCAAAAATTTCCTTTCCTGTGGTTGTGCCATGCATTGATTTGAATCCCAATAGCTCCTCCGTAACACACATATTTGAGTCCACTCCACGGATGAAGACTGACAGCTGAGCAGTATCAGATGCGTCACTGCTCTCATCCACAGCAAGGGAGAATGCAACGAAATCTTTTCCCTTTTCCAAAAGCTGGTCATACAGATTGGTGGCAAGATCACATGTGCGATCAGCTACTGTGTTTCTGCTCAGGCTCACGTTTGAAAAGGCTTGCTTTTTCTCTGGGCACACGATGTCACAAACTTTCAACATGCACTTTTTCACAAACTCTCCCTCATTAAAGGGCCGGGCTGATTTTGCGATCTCTGCTGCCACAATATAACTAGCCTTTACAGCAGCCTCACTTTGTGATGTGGCTTTTTTGAACATATTCTGTTGTGAAACCAAACTTCTTTTCATCTCCTCCACTTTCTGGCTCCTTTGAGTCATGTCCAGGTCCTTGTACTTGTCATGGTGTTTTGTTTCATAGTGTCGTCGAATGTTATACTCCTTAGTTATAGCCACGTTGACTCCACAAATCAGACAAACAGGTCTATCTTTTACATATGTAAACAAATATTCTGTCTCCCACCTGTCCAGAAAGTTCCTGTTGTCTGCCTTTCTTTTTGCCATTTTTGGGAAGGGGTTCCACAGTGACAGTTGTAGCTTGAGATCGCTATGACTTCTGTCACACAGGAGAGGGCGTTTCTGGGACCTGTCCTGATTGATGCGCCAAAACAACAGCAAGGCATTATGGGATTTGTAGTATTAGCGATGAATGAATGCGCTGTATAATACCGGCGGGCTAGCTCTAGTAGTCATTTGGTATAGCCTCGCGGGCCAAATATAATTACACTACGGGCCAAATTTGGCCCGCGGGCCAGAGTTTGACACCTATGCTCTAGAAGGTGAGGGTACCTTTAAAGGTGCTTCCCACATTCTTAGAAGAAGATCATGTAAGGAATGATGTAAAGGAAGCATTATGTTTTCCTTTTCTTCAGTAGAAACAGAGCCTTGTGTAGGATCATGGCCAGGGATAGGAACAGCAAGAGATCTTGCCATATCCAGGAGGAAATTCTGAAAAGAAGGATCTCCAAAGGGAACCGTCCCTGGATAGGAGGCTAGACCTGAAGAACTAGCCTGGGCACTGGCGGATCTACTTAAGTATATAGAAATATAAGATCCTGTACGGTGCAAAAAAAGGATCCTTAAGGGATGGATGCTGGTACTGGAGGTCAGGACCTTTGACAGTCAGTACTGCATCGTCCATGCCAGGTATTGACTCCAAACTTGGCATAGAAAGGAGCGACCCTGGTGAAAGAAGCATGGAAGGAGCTGGCCCCGATGCTACTGCGGATACCGGTACCAATGCTGATACCGGTAGCACTGTCGGAATCGAAGGCGACACCGACATCGGAGCAGTCATCGGTGGCTGCTTAATCGGTACCGAGGTAACCGAAGGCCTTTGGTAATCACCCTCGGTACCGAGCATCTGGTACCGGTAAGCATCGGTACCGAGACGTGTCGGTACCCAATCTTCCAGACTAGAGATCGATTCCAGACTCGGCATCGAAGGAAGCGAGTCTATCGATGCATGTCCAGAGGGTACCGATGTCGGTGGTAGTATCAGCGTTGATGCCGATACTGGAAAGTCAATCTGGAGCGTATCCATCGGTCCCGAAGGTACCGAGAAAGCCAGATGACGATCCCTGGTGAGGAGTGTATCCAACACCAGTGCCGATGCCGGGGTATCGGTACCGCTCGAAGCGGATGCCACCCCCGAGCATGGCTCAGGAATGTTCTGTGAGGGGTGAGCCCCAGGAACAACCTGAAACCCCTTAAAGGCTTTGGAGGCCGAAGACTACCGCCAGGGTTTTGAAGCCAAAGGACCCTCGAGGGCAAGGCCGGAGCCGTCATCATGCTGAGCATGAGACCTACCACTCGAGGGTTGGCTAGTCTTAACAGACTGTTTGTGGGTTACCTGATCCTGTGGAGAAGAAGAAATGGTCGCGACCACAAGAAGACAAAAGAATTAAAGAAAACTTTTCTGCGGTGACAGGAGGACGTCCTGCCGGCTCCGCGGAAAAACGAAAACTGAGGAGAGACAGTTGGAAAGGCAGCACGCAGGCGCTGAAGGATGCTCCCAAAAGCTTTCTGATTGGACGCTGGGGAGCTTCCCGCGCAGGCTCCGTCGGTACCGACGTACCCATATGTGAAGACTCATTCCTGCTTGTTCCTGGAGATCAACTTTGTATAGGCCCCGGGAGATGGGGGGGTTGGGAGTTCCAGACTTGTTGGTTTATTATTGGGCAACCCAGATTAGGCATGTGATGGACTAGAGGGAGGGTGGCGAATGGAAGACTTTTGTGAAGCTGGAGAAAACCGGATTAAGGGGGAAGAAACTGGAGGCACTTCCGTGGCTAGGTAGAAGGGAGAGGGGTTCCAGGAGGGATGGGAATACGTATCTGAGTCATGTTCTTGAGATTTGGGATAGAGTAAGAAAGATGGGAGGAGATGGGGGAATTCTAAATTCTCTGTGATGCAAGCTTTGTGCTATAAAGAGGATTTCAAACCAGGGAAGGAAGGGGGATCTTTAAGATATGGGAATGGAAAGGCCTTAGGTGGTTCTATCAATTTTTGGATGAAGGGGAATGGGTTTCATATGAGGATCTTCGAGAGGATTATCAGTTAGGAGAGGGGGGACTCTTTCATTATGGACAGGTATTGCATTATATGAAAAAGAAACTAGGTAAGGAGGGGTTAATGAGGGACTATACTGAGTTGGAGACAATATGGTATGGGAAAAAGCGGTCTAGGGGGTTGATATCAGGGCTATACAAAGCAGTGAGGGGGGGACAAAAAGGTTAAGCAAATGCCTATCTCCATTGCGATTAGAGAAAATTGGCATAAAGTGGTAATGCGATGGTATTATACCCCAGTGAGGTTGAATAAGATGTACCCAGCGGTATCAAAGGGGTGCTGGAGGAATTGTGGGGAAGAGGGAAGTATGTACCATGTGTGGTGGACATGCCCATAGATCCAGCTATTCTGGCAAGAAGTTCAACAGTGGGTAAAACGGGTGGTGGGGGTGGAAATAAAGAGGGACCCTCTAATTTTCCTGTTTGGGTGGTGGAGAGATGGAGGATGCCGGGAGGGTAGAAAGCAAATTATGGCATGCATTAGTGCGGCCTGATGTGAGGTGGCATACCGGTGGAAACAGAAGAACCCGCCTAGAATAGAACACTGCGAAGGCAGGTTAAGTCATATATATATAATGGAACATTTAACGCCAATCCGTAAGCAGAAGAGATCAAAGTTTGAAAATGAATGGCAGAATATGTTGGTGTACTTACAGTGGAAAGTGAGGGGGGGGAAAAGGAAGGTGGAGGGGCGAAAGTGAGGGGGGGGAAGGAGGCTGGCGGGGGGCAGTGAGAGGGACGTGGAGGGAGAAGGGACAGGGAAAGGGGGGGAGAGATTTCAGTAAATTGAGGTGAAAAGGAATTTGAGGGGGTTTTGTATTGAAAAATTGAAAAATGAAAAAAATGTAAGCAAAAGTTGTATTATATATTTGAATTGCTCAATAAAAATTGATAAATTAAAAAAAAAGAATATGGTTGTAATACACTAACATTAAAAAAATAATCATAACAGCAGCAGCTAAAATGGAAGATACGAGATGTAATAAAAGTAAAGCAAGTGATACAAACAATTAAATAAAGAGCTGCACATAATGTAGGGAATCTGAGGACTATAGGAGGAAACAAGGGACAAGATAGTCATCTGATCAGGAAAAGCACATTAAACCATAAGGGACCAATCAGACGGGAAGGAAGGGGGTACAGAAACCGAACACTCATTGTGTGATGGAAGCGCTGAATCAAAAATCAACTCCACCTCGGTTAAGGGACTAAAACCAATCCAATAGACTAGCACTGTGCAGACATATGAAAGGGAAATAAATAACTTGTTAAAAAATAAATGAGAAACAATACGGGGGAACCATGCCACGGCACAAAAAACACCATGATTCAAGTATGGGGTGACTTACACCAAACATGATGAACTTAGTATATACAAACAATCAAAATAAAAATAGTATTAAAACAAGGGCAATAAAACAATGTTCTTGTAATAAAAGTAAGAGATCAAGGCATCTTAATATTAAAGAGTAAAAGATTCTCAGACTTAAAAATTAAGTCATGTAATAAAAACTAAAACAGTAACATTAAAATGAACTCAGTCGTCTTAAAACAAATCCAAATAAAAGAAACATAAAAAACATCTAATTGTGAACCAAGATCAGAGGAGTCGGAGCAGCCGGCCAAGGTCCCCTGAAAGGATTTGGAGGCCTCCGGTGATTGGCATCAGACACCCAAAGGCCATCCTCATCAAGGACTACCTCTCCTCATTGACACCGGACCTGGTAACCTCAGCAGCTGGGTCGACGGCTGCAACGACACCTGAGTGGGAAAACAGGATGGTAGCCTTGTAGCACAGTTTGTCTGCCTTCCTCGCCACACAGTAGGCACCAATGCATCTGCCCAGACCACTGGGACCTCAACATCAAGGACTTCCCCGGTTGCTGAGCAGATCCTCGTGAGCCCACCGCCTCGAGTCAATCCTCAGCAGAGGTCTTGATCACAATCCCGCTCATTGGAAACGAGATCCTCACCGGCGAATGCTCACACTCCAGCCACAAAGCTGCCGTTGTCCATCGGCCCCCTGACCCGGGTCCTGCCCCACAAGCCCGGCCCAGCCCGGCCTGGCGCAAAATCCTCCACTGACTACTCCGATGGAGTCTGAGGAGAGGCATCACCGGACACCCGCAAACACTGCAATATCCTGTTGGACCCATCCCCTCCAGTGACTCGGCATCCGTTACCGCCAGAGGTAACCTCATTCCTCAACTTTGTGTGGGACATGTCGAGGGCACTGGCCACAGAGTTGGAGGAGGATCCTCGCATGGAGGAGCTAGAGATTCTCCAATACGATTCTCTGCCGAAGGAGGGACTGATGGTTCCCGTCGCCGCCATCCTCGAGAGACTTCTCCACATGTGGGAGGTGCCGGCGTCAATGCCCATAGTCAGCCATTGACTTGATGCGATGTACCGAGTCCAGTGAGACCCCGGCTTCAGGAAGCCGCAGTTGCCACATAACTCCATGATAGTGGAGTCGGCCATGTGTTGGCTCAAAAGTCAGAAGATGCATTATTTGATGTCCCGGAGCAGGGAGGTCCATACCCTCAACGCCCTCGGTACATCCAAACATACCAGCTCTATATAGGCACATACCTTTGAGACTTGATTAAGGAGCTCACTTGGTTTTCCGCTGGCCTCGGCGATGATCACCTCCAGAGATTCCGGAACCTGACCAACCTGAGGGTGTTGGGGAGTGCTCAAAGTACCTGACTACGGCGGCCTGCAATTGCTTTGAGTCAACAGGGAGGATAGCTGTCATGAGCATCTGTGCCCCATGTCTGGCATGGCTGCAATTTTCAGATCTGGAGCAATGGGTTCAGGACAAGCTCATCGATGTCCCATGCCAAGGAGAGAATCTCTTTTTCAAACCCATGGCAGAGAGAGCAGTAAAGATTGACGCTGGGCTTAGTGGAACAGTTTATTGCTGGTTTCATTCTTTCTTGTCTTCCTGCTCTTTCTCTGTGGTCTCACCCTACGGTCCACACCACTCTTCTGCTCCCATCTCCCTTCCCTGTGGTGTCCCCACAAGGATCAGTCCTCGCACCCCTTTTTGTTTAATCTCTTCCTTGCACCCCTTGCACTCTGCATTCAGCAAACCGGTCTTTCCGCCTTCTTCTATGCTGACGACATCATCATCCTAAATCATACTAGTCCTCTTCACCCTGATCTCACTCCTCTGAATTCCTGTCTCACTCTTGTATCAAGTTGGCTCTCTTCTAACTGCCTTCAGCTTAATCTGACCAAAACCTCATGTACTTGGTTCACTTTTGGAAGCTCATGCCCTTCATTTTCACCCTCCATTGACGGTTCCACAATTCCTCTGGTCTCTTCTTTCCGGTATCTTGGTGTTCTGCTTGACTCTAATCTTTCCTTTAAGGACCATATTTCTCATCTTACAAAAACCTCTTACTTCTTCTTACGCCAAATTTGTTCTATTTGTCCCTTTCTCTCTTCTTCTGCCCTGACTACGCTTACCATAGCTACCGTACTTTCTTGTATTGATTATTGTAATTCAGTCCTCACAGGTCTTACTCGCACTCAGTTACGTCGTTTACAATTATTACAGAACACTGCAGCCAGGATTATCACTTATTCTTCTTACAAAGATCATGTTACACCACTTCTGTACCACTTGCACTGGCTACCTATCGAGTTTTGTATTCACTTTAAAATTCTCACTCTAGTTCACTGAGCCATTTACACCCAAACACCTCAGTACCTCTCTGACCTTCTACAATTCCACACACCCACTCATTCCCTCCGTTCAATCCATGTCAATCGCCTGTACCTCCCCTCACCTTCACACTCACACCTTCAATCAATCCGGAATTCAGCTTTTTTCTTTCATGGTCCAGTTCTGTGGAATTCCTTGCCCACTTCACTCCATCTTGAAACAAACTATCCTGGCGTTAAGTCAGTTGAAAACTCATCTCTTCACCACAGCTTATAACCTCCCGGCCTCTCAATCCTGACCTGGTTTATTAATGTTTGTCTAAGTTCTTCTCTTATGTATTTTCTCTACACACCTTATAATTTCCTCTTTCCTGGCCTTGTGCCTCTCTTTGATTGTCAACTTATTGTCAACCGCCCTGATGTCACATAGGGTGGTATATCAAATCCAAATAAACTGAAACTGACTCAGAATTCCTGATGGGGACTCGACTCTCCAAGAAGACTGCAGGAGGTAAAACCCAGGGGAAAAAGCCTCCCTACCCGAGGAAGGGTCAGGCTTACCGGGGATACCTGCAGTATCAAGCTCCTCCAGCACCTCAGCAGAGTCACCATGTCAAATGAGCAGGTCAAGGTCCTTCAAAAAGCAGAAGGGCCCCAAGACGCCAGCGCCAGCTACAGAACAGCCTGGGGGGAGCTTTTGACTCCCGGGACATAGCCTCTTCACCCTCAGGAGGTCAGTTGCCCACAGAGAGAGACATCTGTTCCACTTTGCCCACCAGTGGCCTGTCATCACCAACGACGCTTGGGCACTTCAGATAGTCAGAGAAGGCTACCTTCTCTACCTGGACCAGATGCCTCCCCCATTCTTCCCCGGAGAGCCCCCTCGGACTCCCCTGCACTGGGCCCTGCCACTGCAGGAACTTGCAGGTCTCAAGGACAAAGCCGTAGAACCAGTGCCTGATCACCTAAGAGGCAAGGGGTTCTACTCACGGCTCTTCCTAGTTCCAAAACGAACTAGGGGCCTAAGGCCCATCCTAGACCTTCAAAACCAGAACAAGTTCCTGGTGTGGGAGAAGTTCAATATGCTCTCTCTTGGAACATTGCTGCCATACCTCCAACATGGAGACTGGTTATGCTCCTTGGATCTAAAGGACGTGTATACCCACATCCTCATTCATCCCAGCCACAGGCAGTACCTCAGATTCATGGTAGTGGGCAACGACTACCAGTACAGGCTGTTATGCTTTGGTCTAGCATCCACACCCCGAGTCCTCATCAAATGCCTAGCAGTGGCGGTGGCCTTCCTCCATTTCCACGGCGCCTTAAAATAAGAACATAAGACATGCCATACTGGGTCAGACCGAGGTCCATCAAGCCCAGTATCCTGTTTCCAACAGTGGCCAATCTAGGTCATACGTACCTAGCAATATCCCCAAAAGACACAGGTTCCACAATGCTTGTACTGGGTCAAGCATTGATATCCTGGGTCCCTTTTTAATAGTGGTTTATGGACCTTTCCTCCAGGAACTTGTCCAAACCTTTTTTAAACCCAGCTATACTAACGGCCCTTACTACATCCTCCGGTAACAGATTCCAGAGCTTGATTACACGTTGAGTGAAAAAATATTTTCTCTTATTTGTCTTAAATAGTTTACCCTGTAGCTTCATTACATGTCCCCTAGTCTTTCTATATTCTGATAGCGTAAACAATTGATCCACGTTTATCCGTTCCACTCCATTCATTAGTTTATAGACCTCTATCATATCTCCCCTCAGCCGTCTCTTTTCCAGGTTAAAGAGCCCTAACCTTTTTAGCCTTTCTTCATAGGAGTATCCTTCCATCCCCTTTACCATTTTGGTGGCTCTTCTCTGTACCTTTTCTAAAATCGCTATATCCTTTTTAAGATACGGTGACCAGAATTGCACACAATATTCAAGGTGCGGTCGTACCATGGAGCGATACAAAGGCATTATAATATCCTTTGTTTTATTCTCCATCCCTTTCCTTATGATACCTAGGCATTCTATTTGCTTTCTTGGCTGCCGCTGCACACTGGGCGGAGGGTTTTAACATGTTATCCACGATGACTCCTAAATCTTTTTCCTGGGTGGTGGTTTCTAATGTGGAGCCTTGCATCGTGCAACTATAGTGTGGGTTGTTCTTTCCTAGGTGCATAACTTTGCACTTGTCCACATTAAATTTCATCTGCCATTTGGATGCCCAGTCTTCCAATTTATCCAGATCCTCCTGCAGTTTTCCCACAATCCTCTTGGGTTTTAACAACTTTAAACAGTTTTGTGTCATCTGCAAATTTGATAACCTGACTAGTTATTCCCTTTTCCAGGTCATTTATGAATATGTCAAAAAGTAGCGGACCCAGTACAGATCCCTGGGGTACTCCACTATTCACCTTTTTCCATTGGGAATATTGGCCATTTAGCCCTACCCTCTGCTTTCTATCTTTTAACCAGTTCCCGATCCACAATAGTACACTGCCTCCTATCCCATGACTTTTTAGCTTCGCCAAAAGTCTCTGATGGGGGACCTTGTCAAAAGCTTTCTGAAAGTCCAGATACACTATATCAACCGACTCACCTTTGTCTACCTGTTTATGCACACCTTCAAAAAAAAACATATCAGATTAGTAAGACAAGATCTTCCTTGTCTAAAGCCATGTTGGCTGTCTCCCATTAGGCCATGACTATCTACATGCTGTGTAATTTTGTTCTTTATGATGGTTTCTACCATTTTCCCTGGTACTGACATCAGGCTCACCGGTCTGTAATTTCCCGGGTCACCCCTGGAACCCTTTTTAAAAATTGGTGTTACGTTGGCGACCCTCCAATCTTCAGGTATTACAGATGATTTTAATGAAAGTTCACAGATTACCAATAGCAGGTCTGCAATCTCATATTTCAGTTCTTTCAACACTCTGGGATGTATACCATCCGGTCCAGGTGATTTGCTACTATTCAGTTTATCAAATAGTTGTAATATATCTTCCCGGTGTAGCGATATTTCTCTCAATTCCTCTGCAGTATCACCTTTAAATACCACTTCAGTCTTGGGTAACATCCCTACATCTTCCTCAGTAAAGACCGAAGCAAAGAATTCATTCAGTCTCTCTGCTATAGCCTTGTCTCCTCTTACTGCCCCTTTTACCCCTCTATCATCTAATGGTCCAATTGACTCTCTCACAGGCCTTTTGCTACGAATGCACTTGAAAACGTCTTTATTTCGTGTTTTTGCTTCCGTAGCAAGTTTCTTCTCAAATTCCCGCTTTGCCTGCCTTATCAATGCTTTGCATTTAACTTGCCAGTGCTTGTGCTGTTTCCAGTTTTCATCATTTGGCTCTTTTTTCCATTTCCTGAAGGTTGCTTTTTTGGCAGCAACAGCCTCTCTGACCTCACCTTTAAACCATGCTGGCAGTTTTTTGGACTTTCTTCCACTTTTCTTAATGCGTGGAATACAGCTGGTCTGGGCTTCGAGGATAGTATTTTTAAATAACACCCAAGCTTGCTGTAAGTCTTTAACCTTTGGAACCGCTCCTTTTAGTTTTTTCCTAACTATATTCCTCATTCTATCATAGTCTCCCTTTTGAAAGTTAAAAGGTAGTACTGTGGATTCCTTTACTATCTGTCCTCCACTAATTAAATCAAACATGATCATACTATGATCACTATTGCCAAGTGGTCCCAACACCCTTATTTCTTGCACCAGATCTGGCGTTCCACTAAGGACTAGGTCCAGTATGGCTTCTCCTCTGGTCGGTTCATGAACCAGCTGCTCCAAGAAGCAGTCATTTATTTCATCTAGAAACTTTATCTCTTTAGCTTGTCCTGTTGTGACACTGACCCTGTCGATACCGGGGTAATTGAAATCACCCATTATTACTACTCTGTTGTGACTTTTGTTAGCTTCCTTGATTTCTTTGAGCATTTCATCATCCATTTGTTCATTCTGGCCAGGCGGTCGATAGTATACTCCCACTGCCATCACCTTCCCCTTCATAAATGGAATTTCAATCCATAGAGATTCTACAGCAAATTTTGTTCCCTGCAAAACTTTAATCCTTTCTGACTCAATGCCCTCTCTAACATAGAGCGCAACCCCTCCACCAATTTGATCAGCTCTATCATTACGATATAGTTTGTATCCAGGTATCACAGTGTCCCACTGGTTATCCTACTTCCACCATCTCTCTGAGAGTGCAATCATATCTAACCTCTCATTTAATGCTATATATTCTAACTCTCCCATCTTATTGTTTAGACTTCTAGCATTGGCATAGTCTTCCCCTATCTGGATGAGCTTTTTTGAGAGGCCAGGACGACTTCTTCCACTTCCCTGGGGAGGTTAGGGGTGCTAGGGCGACCCATTCAGCAGCCATGTTGTTAGCAACAGGGACCCCAGGTTGGAGTGAAACAGTAAGCCATCCTCCAGAGTCATAGCCCGGAGGAACTCCCCAGAGGGACTGGGGGCTGTCTGGGCCACTAGGAACAAGGAAGCCTTGTCCTGTTGGACTTTGAAGAGGGTCCGTGTGATTAGCAGCATGGGAGGAAAGGAATACAGAAGGCCCTTCGACCATGAGATGAGGAAGGCATGTGGTTGGGGACAGCAGAAGCAGGACAAGCTGAGCATTGGCTGGGCTGGCAAAGAGGTCCAAACTTGGGGTTCCCCCTTAGTCGGAATAGCTGCTGCACCACCCTGGGATCCAGGTGCCACTCATGTGGCTGGAGAATCCTGCTCAGTCTGTCCACCAGAGCATTATCCTGGCACGGAAGGTAGACCGCTCTGACAAGCATTCCCTGACTGATCGCATACGAGCAGAAAGCTACTGCCTCCTAGGAGAGGCGGTAAGACCCTGTGCCCCCTTGTTTGTTCAAGTAGAAAATTGCGACCTGACTGACCATTCGGACCAGCACCGACCGGTGCTGCAGGCGGTATTGGAAGGCCTTGATCACCAGAAAAATGGCTCTGAGCTCCAGCAGGTTGATCTGCTGCTCACTCTCGAGAGACCAGTCGTCCTGCGTGCGCAGTTCCTCACAGTGGGCACCACAGCCCATGAGGCGACTGTAGTGAGGACCCTCTAGGGGTGTGGGTGTTGAAAAGGCATGCCCTTCTGCAGGTGCTGAGCATCCTGCCACCAACTGAGTGACTCTACTAGTTGAAAGGACACCGAGATCCTGTCACGGACCTGCCCGTGACTTGAGACCATTGTGAGCGGAGGCACCACTGAACTGCCCGCATATGGAGGCGGGTGTTGGAGACCACATGGACTGTGGAAACTATGTGGTCTAGCAGGTGGAGAATGGACTGCGCCGACATGGTGGAGTGGAAGTGGAGGAGTGGCCTAGTGGTTGGGGCAAGGTACTTCAGGCCGGAAGGTCGGTGGTTCAAATCCCACTAGAGGACAGCAACCTTGGGCCGGAAGGACTGGGGTTTCTAGTCCCATAGGTGCTCCTTGTGGTCTTGGGCAAGCCACTTAACCCTCCATAGCCCATGTTCCCTGTAAAATAGTTATCTCCAAGTTATAATGCCCTGTTCAATGTAATTTCAGTTTGTTCAATGTAAACCGCACTGATGCAGAATAGCGCGGTATATAAGAGAATGTAAATAAATAAATAAATAAATAAATAAATAAAATGGTATGATGGCACTGCATCTCGGTCGCCAGGGCTCTGAGGTGATCTGCCCTGTCCAGGGGGAGGAAGGCCCTGGCTTGTAGAGTGTCCAGGCGAGTCCCAATAAAACTCCAGATCCTCTGTTGGAGTGAGGTGGGATATGGGGTAATTTTACATGAATCCCAGATGTTGCAGGACCTCGATGGAGCGGGCGGCCTGTTGCACCTCCGAGGCGGTGTCTCCTTTTACTAGCCAGTCATCCAGGTATAGGAAGATGAAGGCCCCTTGGAGATGGAGGTAGGTGGCCACCACTGCCAGGCATTTGGTGAAGACTCGGGGCGAGGCCAGGCCGAAGGGTAGTATCTGTACTGGTAGTGGTCGCCCTCGACCATGAACTTTAGACACTGCCTGTGGCTGGGGTGGATCAGGATGTGGTTATAAGCATCTTTTAGGTCCAAAGAGCATAGCCAATCTCCCTGCTAGAGGTAGGGCAGCAATATTCCAAGGGAGAGCATTTTGAACTTCTCCTGCACCAGGAATTTGTTGAGGTTTCTCAGGTCTAGGGTGGATCTTAGGCCTCCTGTTCTTTTTGGGATCAGAAAGAACTACACCTGGTGTAGAACCCTTTTCCTTTTAGGTGTAGTACGGGCTCCACGGCCCTGTCCCTGAGAAGGCCTGCAAGTTCCTGCAGTAGCAGGGGAGTCCAAGGGGGCTATCCTGGAGAGAAAGGCGGGGTATGTCTGGTCCAAGTGAAGAAGGTAACCTTACCTGACCATCTGAAGTGCCCAGGAGTCTGTGGTGATGGCAGTCCACTGGTGGGCAAAATGAATCAGGCACCCCCCTGTTGGCAGTTGGTCCCCCATGTGTGGAGAGGCTATGCCTCTGGGAGTCAAAACCCCGACCCAGGCTGGGCTGGAGTCTGGGGCCCTTAGGCTTGTGTGGACCCTGGCCTGCTCCCTTGCCCTAATGACCCAGTTGAGGGGCCAGGGGGGCCTGCTAAGGTGGATAGCCTCAATAAGGCTGGCCTTTCCGGTGGAAAGGAGGCCTTTTCCCCAATGGTTTCTTCTTGGGAAGAGTGGAGGTCTTCCTCGAGAGTCGAGTCCTGGTGACATACTATCAGCCACCTTATTCTCCATCGACTTGCCGAAGAGATTTTCACCGAGGCAAGGGACATTGAGGAGTTTTTCCTGGGTCCATTGTTTGAGATCCGATGCCTGGAGCCAGGCCTGGCACGGAGCACCAATGCCTGCTGCGGCCACCCTTGCGTTGGACTCAAAGCCGTCGCAGGCGGCTCGAGACATGTCCTTCAAGCATTCCCCGATAGACCTCATGAGGGTCTGGAAGCGCTGGAGGTGGTCCCCGCTGAGAAACCCCCAAGTTCCTTGGTTAGGTCTCAAAGGTATATGCCTATATACATCTAATAAGCTTGTATGCGGCAGGCCAGCATCGAGCCCTAGTAGCATTTCTGCCTGAGGGGTGCGACTTCAGGCTTTTTTGTCGACGCATGGCCAAATCGACCACCATGGAGGTGTGAGGGAGTTGTGTCTTCCTGAAGCCAGGTCCTTGCTGGATTATGTACATAGCATCCAGGCAGTGGCTAACAACCGGCACCATTGCCGGTTTCCCCCACATTTGGAAGCGGTGGCGTTCGAGGATGGAGGGGACGGGGACCATGAGGGCCTCCTTAGGTGAGGCCTCATATTGGAAGATTTTGAATTCTTCTATGTGGGGAGTCCTCCTCCGACATTGTGGTGATGGCAATGCCTTCACCACGTCCTGCACAAATTCAAGGAACGAGGTATCCTCGGGCGGGAGATGCGTCCGCGAGAGCTCTGTCAGCGTCGATGTGACCCATATGTGAGGACTGACTTCCTGCTTGATCCTGGAGAATATCATGATCTAAGGACCAATCAACATACACCAACCCACACTATCGGCCCACACAGAATGCTTCAGAGATGTAACCAACTGGCTTAAGGACAACCTTCAAATCAACTACAACAAAACGGAGGCCCTCTACATAACAAAAGATACCACCTTTGTTCCCCCCCCCCTACTCCCCCATCCCCACAACAACACTGAACACCACAATTAAACCCAGACTGAAGTCCGGTACCTTGGGATCATCCTCGATCAGCACCTCACCTTCAAAGACCACATCAGCAAAATCACCAGGACAGTCTTCAAAACGAAAATAATGAAACACCTCCGACCACTCCTAAAACCAACAGACTTCCGTACTGTCCTCCAGGCATCCATAATACCCCACCTGGATTTCTGCAACACTATCTACCAGGGCCTTCCGCAATATACTCTCCTGCCCTTGAAAACAGCTCTCCACTCAACAGCAAGGACTCTACAAGCAGTAACAAGACAGGATCATATCACCCCCATACTCAACCAGTTCCTCAAAACTTTTATTCTAACACACAAAGCAATCCACTCAGACCCCAACACACATATCTTCAAACCCCCAAACAATTCAGATCTAGACGGACCTCCACAACAAACACCCTTGTCAACCCTCACATCAGAACTAAATCCAAACAGCAAGCATGTAAATGAGCCTTCCAATTGTATGCACCCTATGTATGGAACACACTCCCAGAATAGCTCAGGAACATCACAGACCTCAAAACCTTCAGAAAACACCTGAAGACACATCTATTTACGGAACACTTCACTCCTATAACATAGGTCAGTGGACTACACCGGTACATAAATCTAAGTCTGTATAATGTAAATAGTTTAAGATTGTAGATCGTTATAAACTCCTATATATCAATTGCATGTTGTATATAGTTGATGATGTTATAATGTATTTTCATACATGTTCAATGTAAACCGCCTTAAACCAGTGAAAGGCGGTATATAAATATAGCAAAATAAATAAATAAAATAAATAGTTCCCACTGCATAAAATGGGATCTGAGGTAAACATTGTGCTGAGAGAAGTGGGCATTATGCACACACAAGCAAATGAACACAGTAGTATACCTTAGAAAACCTAACCATATATGAACACTTTTCCTTACATTAGAATTCATTATAAATGAGGTATACCTTGATGATAAAGAGTTATTTGGCATAAAGGCAAAGTCCAGGAGAGGAAAAAAGTCCTTTGGTCCTATCATCCCAAATCCTTTGGTCAAGTTTGAGTGCATCCTACAAGAGAAAACAGATTCCTGTTTATTTTCTGCTTTCATTCTTACATATATCAGCTTCAGTGCAAATTCCAGGTATTCACACTTTCCATAATGAGCTGAACCTGCAAAGCTGCTGAGGCATATTATTGCAAGCCTTAAGTTGTATTATGGAACATTACATTGTAGAGAAAAATATCCTTTAAACACCCCTCCAAAAAGACTGCTATCAACACATGCAGCATCAAGCATTTTGTCACTGAGTTAGCCTCTAAAGCCAGAAGCTCAAAGCCATGCTATAGAGAAAAGCTGTTGCCCAGGAAATGGTGTCATACATGTACTGTATGTGAATCTAATAAGGTGACATTTTACTTACCAGTAAATGCCCTTTCCTTGAGGCCTGATAGACCAGTCCAGACAACTGGGCTGTGTTCCCCAACCAGCAGATTTGTGGAGAGAATGTATAGTTACTCACCTGTAACAGATGATCTCCGGGAAGAGCAGGAATTTATCTTCACATATAGGTAACATAACATTTAGTAACATGGTAAATAACGGCAGATAAAGACCAGTATGGTCCATCTAGTCTGCCCAGTAAGATAGCAAGAGTAGGTGCACCTGCTGCTCTGTGCAGGCCACCCCTCCCATATTTTGTTTAGGGGTGAACCCACCACTCTGTGTAGGACACTCCTATTTGTTGAGAATTTAGATAGTTAAGTTTATTTTGATTTTATCCTGTTGCTGCAAAGGGATCTTCTGTCTCTGTCCCATGCCATTTTGAATTCTGTCACTGTATTTGCCCCCACCACTTCCATCGGGAGGGCATTCCAAGCATCCATCACCCTTTCAGTGAAAAAGTATTTCCTGACATTGCACTTCAATTTACCCCCTTGCAGCTTCATGTTATGCCCTCTAGTTTTACAGCTTCCCCGTCTTTGGAAGAGGTTTGTTTGTTCATATCTCCCCTATCCCTCCTCTCCTCCAGAGTGTACATATTTAGGTCTTCAAGTCTCTTCTCATAAGGCTTCTGACGCAGGCTCCAAATCATTTACCGACGGAGCCCACGCAGGAACGCTCCCCAGCGTCCAATAAGAAAGCCTTTAGGAGCATCCCACTGTGCCTGCATTGCTGCCTTCTAGCCTTAATTCTCCCTCTTCAGTTGAGCTTGTAGCTGAGAGAAAAGGAAAGAACAAAAACCCCCTACAACTCCTAGGGGAGGAGGGTGGATAATGAAGACTAAAATCGTGCTGTTCCCAGGGATCACCTGTTACAGGTGAGTAACTATGCTATCTCCAGGAACAAGCAGGAAAGTAGTCTTCACATATGGGACTCCCTAGCTCCCAGATGCCAGAGAAAATGACCTCAGAACTGTAAGTTTGCCTCAGGGCAGACTTGAAGAGGTCATGAATTCTTCATGGATATCTGGAATTGTTAGGTTGCAGGACAGAGGGAAGGAGTTGCCCTTAAGTCTGAAAATGCTGAAGAACAGCTTGACCAAACATGGCATCCCAGCGGGAATCTTTGTCCAGACAATAGCAAGCAGCAAAAGTATGTATTGAAGACCAAGTTGCTGCTTTGCAGATTTTGTCAATGGCTACAGAGCGTAGATTTGTCATTGAGTTAGCCATGGCATGAACATTATGGGCAGTGACATGACTCGCAAGGGATAGTTCTGCTTTATCATAAGCAAATGAGATGCAATCTGCTATCCATTTAGAAAAAGTATGTTTGGAAACTGGCACACCCCAAGTGACCAGGGTCAAGGGAGATTAACAACTGAGAAGCCTTACGGTGCTCTGCAGTCCTTTGAAGATAAAATGCCAAGGCACGTTTGCAGTCAAGAGTATGGAGAGTTGACTCTGCCCTAGACGAATGTGGTCTAGGAAAAAAGACAGGCAGGTAGACTGATTCAAATAAAAAGGAGAGACCACCTTTGGCATGAAGTGGGGGTGAGTCCTAAGGACAACCTTGTCATGGTGGAACCATGTGTAAGGTGGGTCTGCCATCAAAGCTTGAAGCTCACTAATGTGTCTAGCAGAGGTGAGGGCAATAAGGAAGTGTTAGAAACTATAGCAAGATAGTGGTTAAGGGTTCAAAAGGTGGCTTGAGAAGTTGCCCCAGAATGACATTGAGATTCTACGCCACCGGTGGTGGTCTGATGGGAGGCTTGGTGAGGAAGAGGTCTCTCATGAAGCGCGCTACGAGCTGTTGCTAGGAAATGGGCTGTCCATCCAAGGGTTGATGAGAGGCTGTAATTTCACTTAGGTGAACCCTTATCGAGTTGGTTTTGAGACTGGATGAGGATAAGTGGAGGAGATACTGGAAGAGCACCTCCACTGGAGCCAAGAAGGGATTAAGGTCCTTCTGGGAACACCAGAGAGAAACTCTATGACACTTGAAAGCATGTGAATGTCTGGTGGATGGCTTTCTAGAAGCTAACAGGATCTCCTTTACCTCCTGAGTAAGGTTAAGATCTTGCAAAACTATGCTTTTAGCAGCCATGCCCTGAGGTGGAGAGACTGCAGATTGGGATGGAACAGCGTCCCCTCCTCTTGAGAGGGGAGATCCGGAGCAGATCCGAGATCTAGGGGCTGAGTCTGAGACAGACGCAGTAGGAGAGGAAACCACAATTGATATGGCCAATGTGGGGCTAGGAGTATCATGAAGCCCCTGTCCGCTTGGAGTTTGAAAAGTGTCTTGGGAATCAGGAGAATGGGAGGAAAGACATACAGGAACTCTCGACCCCAGTGGAGGTGAAAAGCATCCACCTCCTGGTTGTCCGACATGGAGTCCTGATGCAGAAGCTGGAATTCTGTGAAGTGGAAAACAGGTCTATCACTGAAGTTCCCCCAGTCTGAAAGATGAAGGATATTGTCTGTGTGGAGCGACCATTTCACCAGGAATTTGTTGAGGTTGCACAGGTTGAGGATGGACCTTAGGCCCCCTATCCTCTTTCGCACGAGGAAGTATCTGGAGTAGAACCCCTTGTCCCTGAGGTGGTGGGGCTCTAATTCCACCGCCTTGTCCTTGAGAAGACCTGCCAACTCCTTCAGAGGTTTGCCCCGGTGGAGGGGCGACCTGAGGGGCTCTCCCGGGAAATAAGGGGGAGTTATCTGAGTCAAGCGGAGGAGATAACCCTCCCTGACTACCCTTAGTGCCCAGGTGATGGCCACCCACCTCTGGACACAGAGGGCCAGACGTCCCCCTGTGGGCTCTGATCTCCTTGGGGTAGAGAGGCTATGCTCAAGGATTCAAAAACTCCCCCCTGGCTGGGCCAGGGCCAGGGCCAGTGCCTGGGGTTTTGAAGCCTTCTGCTTACGCAGGTCATGCCTATGTCCCTTGGCCTGCTGACCCTGTTGGGGAGTCGGGGAAGCCTGATAGGGTGGGTAGTTTTGGTAAGCAACCCCTTCCTTGGGTAAAAGGGCTTTTTACCCGAGCCCTTCCGTCGGGGAGGAGCAGTGGTCCTCATTATGAACTCTGTCTACAGCTCGGCAGCCTTGTCAGTCATGGGTTTGCCAAAGAGTTTCTCTCCTTGGCATGGGACATCGACCAATTTGTCCTGAACCCACTGCTTGAGGTTGGATGACTGAAGCCAAGCTTGGCGGCGTGCACCAATGCCCACCGTGGCTACCCGGATCGCCGACTCAAACCTGTCATAGGCCGCTCGAGGCATGAATTTGGAGCACTCGTGGACGACATTTGCCAGGCTCTTGAACTGCTGCAAAGGTTCCTCGAAGACCAGCTGAGAACCCGGCGAGTTCCTTTGCCAGATCTCTCAAGTACATGTCCATGTACAGCTGGAAGGCCTGGATGCAGCAGATAAGCATTGAGTCCTGGTAGCACTTTCTGTCAAGGGCGTCCAAGGTGTGGGCCTCCCTGCCAGGGGGCACCAAGGAGTGCGTCTTCTGACTTTTCAGTCTACGCATGGCCGACTCCACCATCATGGAGTTATGCGGCAGTTGTGACTTCTGGAAGCTCGGGCTACAGCGGACCCGATACATCAAGTTGAGCCATCTGCTCACCACCAGTACAGATGCCGGTGTCTCCCACATGTGGAGCATGAGCTGTTGCAGGATGGGAGGAATGGGCACCGTGAGCGATTCCCGTGGAGAGGCCTTCTACTGGAGGATCTCCAACTCATCCACACAGGGGTCCTGCTCCGACTTAGTTGGGAATGCCAGGGCCTTAGACATGTCCTTGACCAAGTCCAGTAAGCCCATGTCCTCGGGTGGGGACCACCACCAAGGTTCCGAGATGGGAGAATCTGAAAGGACATCGCGGTGGCGACAGATATCGGGGGACTCCTCGTACTCAATCTCCCACTCGGAGTAATCCGTGGAGGACTTGTAGGAGGGCTGCTCTGCGGGCCTCGAGGGCCCGATGCCCTATGGTCAGTGTCAAGAAACCTGCCGGAGATGACCACGGTCCCGTCAAGCAGGACTCAGAGCGTGACCTCGGCCAAGGATCGACTAGAGGCCCAAGGATCTCGAGAATCTGTTCGGCCTCCGGGGACGTCTTGGACATTGAGGGCCCGGTGGATAGGGCGGATGTACCCATCGTGCTGGACAACAGCGCCCATTGCTAGTCCATGAAGGCAGACAAACTGCGCTCCAGGACCGCCATTCGGGACTCCAGACCAGAAGGCTCCGCAGACTTTGGTGCGGGCACCAAGAGATTTGGGCCTGACGCTGGCTCCCCCAAAGGGGAATCCTTGACGAGGATGGTATCTGGGGACTGAGGCCAGTTCATGGCTGGATCCTTTTGGGGGACCTTCACAGGTCACTTCTTCTCCGACGCCTTGGACGAGCGTCTTGGACTGTGGGACCGGGCCCAGGGAGCTCCCAGTCGGTCGGAACCATCCAAGGACGCCACCTTCGAGGGTTTCATCTTCTTTCTGGGTTCCCTCGAGGGAGACTAAATTTGAGGACCCACAACGGGGCTCGGGTTCGGAGAGTTCTGCCCAAGATGTCAGGGCCTCAGATGAGGCCGTGTCCTTCGGAGGCATCGGGGACTTGGGGAAAAAATTATCATGCTGCTGCTGGCGGCTCTTGAGGGCCTTGCTGGACATCCTCTTGCAGAGACCGCAGGCCGCCGGGTTGTGGTCTGGCCCGAGGCAGCCAAGACAGCAGTCGTGTGTGTTGGTCAAAAACATGATTTTAGAGCACCGATGACATTCTTAAAACCACTGGTAGCCATGGGGGAAAAAAGTATTCCTGCGAGGTCGAAGACCCTGCAGGCTGCCAGTGGAAGAAAAAAGGCACAAAGACGTCAGAAAAAGAAAATAACGAAAGACTACAGAAAGAGCACAGTTACTTACCTGTAACAGGTGATCTCTGGGAACAGCAGGAATAAGTCTTCACATATGGGTATCGTCGGTACCGACGGAGCCTGTGCGGGAACGCTCCCCAGCGTCCAATCAGAAAGCTTTTGGGAGCTGCCTTCCTGCCTTTCCCAACTGTCTCTCCTCAGTTAGGTTTTAAAGCTGAGACAAAGAGAGAGAGAGAGAGAGGGAAAGGAAAGATAGATAGAGAGATACAACTCCCAGGGGAAGTGGGTGGGTTGTGAAGACTTATTCCTGCTGTTCCCAGAGATCACCTGTTACAGGTAAGTAACTGTGCTATTTCCAGGAACAAGCAGGAATGAGTCTTCACATATGGGGACTCCCTAGCTTTAGATGCCAGGGAGAGACCCCAGAAGTTGTGTGTCCCTGGGACATGGCTCCACTTCCCCCCATGGATCTCTGGGATGGTGGGTAGGAGTTGATTAAGTATGGAACAGGTGTTTGAGAACAGCCTGACCAAACAAGGCATCCCAGCGGGAGTCCTTGTCCAAGCAGTAATGGGCTGTGAAGGTATGAACCGAGGCCCAAGTGGCTGCTCGACAGATGTCGTCAATAGACACAGAGTTCAGATGAGCCATTGAGGCTGCCATGGCCCTCACATTGTGAGCTGTGACATGGCCATCCATAGAAAGGTTCCTACTCTGATAGGCAAAAGAAATACACTGGGCAATCCAGTTGGATAGTGTTCTCTTGGAGACTGGTAGTCCCAAATGAGAAGGATCAAAGGCAACAAAGAGCTGAGAGGACTTTCTATGTTGCTGTGTCCTTTGTAAATAAAAAGCCAGAGCTCTTTTACAGTCCAGGGTATGAAGATTCCTCTCTGCATTTGATGCATGAGGCCCTGGAAAAAAGACAGGTAGGTAGACCTCCTGGTTGAGGTGAAAGGGCGAGACAACCTTAGGCATAAAGTGTGGATGAGTCCTAAGGACTACCTTGCCATGATGGAACCTTGTATAAGGTGGATTAGCTACGAGTGCTTGCAATTCACTAATACGACGTGCTGATGTGATTGCAATGAGAAAAATAACTTTCCAAGAAAGGTATTTCAAGGAGGTGGTAGCCAAAGGTTCAAAAGGCGGCTTCATAAGCTGACCAAGAACCAGGTTTAAGTCCCATGCCACCGGAGGTGGTCTAAAGGGAGGCTTTGTTAAAAGGAGGCCTCTCATGAACCTTGCTACAAGAGGATGAGAGGAAATAGGTTGTCCATTCAGAGGCTTAAGGGAAGCTGCAATAGCACTCAAATGGACCCTTACTGAATTAGTTTTAAGGCCTGCATTAGACAGATGGAGGAGATACTCCAGCAAAGATTCCAGGGGTATGGCAAGAGGGTTAAGACCCTTCTCAGCGCACCAGATAGTAAACCTCTTCCACTTGAAAGCATAAGAACGTCTAGTGGAAGGTTTTCTGGAAGCATAAGAACATCTTTAACCTGTTGAGAAAGATGAAGATCTTGGAGATCTAGGCCTTCAGCAACCAAGCCCTGAGATGCAGAGACTAGGGATTGGGATGCCATAACTTCCCGTCCTCTTGAGATAGGAGATCTGGAGCAGACCCTAACTCGAGGGAGGGAGCTTGAGAGAGATGTAGGAGCAGAGGGTACCACACTTGCCGTGGCCAATGTGGAGCTATGAGAATCATGTGGCCTCTGTCTCTCTGAAGCTTGAACAGGGTTTTGGGAATTAGGGCAATGGGTGGAAAGGCATACAGGAAGTCTTGACCCCAGTGAAGGAGGAAAGCATCCCTTGCCTGAGCCCCCTGAGCCGGAGTTCTGGAACAGAACGGGGAAGTTTGGCATTCCACGGACTTGCAAAGAGGTCTATGTCCGGGGTTCCCCAAATCTGAAAAATCCTGGCCACTTGGTCCACATGTAGGGACCACTCGTGTGGAAGCAGAACTCGACTGAGCCTGTCTGCCCAAGAGTTTTGAACGCCTGGAAGATAAATTGCCAGAAGATGAATTTGATGCTCTCTGGCGAGGGCCCACAGTCGCAAAGCTTCGTTGCAAAGTGACAGAGAGCCAGTTCCGCCCTACTTGTTCACATAGAACATGGCTACCTGATTGTCCGTGTGGATAAGGACTGTCTTGCAGCTGAGCAGGGTGTGGAACACCCGCAGAGCAATAAAGATTGCTCTGAGTTCCAAGAGACTGATATGTAGACAACTCTCCAGTGGAGACCAGATGCCCTGGGTGGAGAGGTCTTGTAGATGAGCTCCCCACCCCATTGGAGAAGCATCTGTTGTAAGAGTTGCTTGGGGTAAAGACTGCTGAAAGGGGGACCCCAGCAACAGGTTTTGAGGGGACTTCCAGCATTGGAGAGACAAAATGAGGTGACTTGTGTTTGCTATTTTGTCTGACAGGCAATGCCTGGGTCCATTGGGTGGATAAAGTCCACTGAGCTGCTCTCATGTGAAGGCGAGCATATGGGACCACATGCACGGTGGATGCCATGTGGCCTAGTAACTAACATCTCTCGAGCAGTTAAGTGAGGCTTCAACTCTGCTTGAGAAGCTAACTGCACCAAGCGAAGGCAACGGGCCTGGGGGAGATAGGCCCTTGCCTTTGTGGTATCCAGCAACACCCCTATAAACTCCAGGGACTGAGTAGGGGTTAAATTGGATTTTGGGATGTTTATTATCAGCCCTAAATACTGAAGGATACTCATTGTGCACGCTAGAGAACTCTTGGCCTCTGACTGAGTGGGAACTCGAATGAGCCAGTCGTCCAAATAAGGGAAGACGAATATTCCCAGAGTGCACAGAAATGCAGCTACCACTGCCATGCATTTTGTGAACGCCCTTGGTGCAGAGGCCAGACCAAAAGGGAGCACTCTGTATTGATAGTGCTTCTCTTGAAAAAGGAACCGAGGGAACCTTCTGTGAGTTGGATGGATGAGAACATGGGTGTACCCATCCTTGAGATCTAGAGAACAAAGCCAATCCTGACTCTGAAGGTATGGCAGCAGAGTTCCCAGAGAAATCATTTTGAATTTTTCCTTGACTAGGAATCTGTTCAATTCTCTGAGATCTAAGATGGGTCTGTAGCCCCCCGTTTTCTTTGGAATAAGAAAATAGGGGGAGTAGAAACCTGTGCCCTGTTGTTGAAGAGGCACTTCCTCTATTGCCCCCTGGGTGAGAAGGGTGGCAACCTCCTGCCCCAACAGGTTGAGGAGGGAGGTTGGAGAATTGAACTGGTGCACTCTTGTGTGAGGGGGCAAGCTTGAAAAGTGAAGTTTGTACCCCTCTCTTATGATGGAGAGTGTCCAATGCTCTGCTGTAATTTGCTCCCATCTGGGAGCAAAATGACATAACCTTCCTGGAATGGTGGAGGTCTCTGGTCCTTCCAGAGCCAGGAAGGCTAGGTTCTCTAGCGGAAAGTCAAAGGCCCTGAGGGGGCTGAGGTTGCTGGGTTGGTGGAGGCCTAGCAGCCTTTGCTTTGCTCTGTTTGGATGATTGCTGATGTTTGGTAGGGAACTGAGCTGCAGAAGATGCCCGCTGACCATAAGCAGGATAGAATCTTCCCTTTTTAGAAAAAGGTGCTTTCTTGAACAACCTTTTCTTAGCAGGAGCAGCTGTGGATTTGGATAGCATATCCAAGGCAGAATTTTCAGCATCCATCTGATTGGTAAAGATTGGCAAGCAAAAGCCAAACAGGTTCTCACCTGTACAAGGGATATTTCCCAATTCATCTTGAACCCAGATCTCCAAATCAGATGCTTGAAGCCAAGCAATTCTACGTGCACCTATGGCAATGGTACGACCGCACCTTGAATATTGTGTGCAATTCTGGTCACCGTATCTTAAAAAGGACATAGCGTTATTAGAAAAAGTACAGAGAAGAGCCACCAAATTGGTGAAGGGGATGGAAGGCTACTCCTATGAAGAGAGACTAAAAAGGTTAGGGCTCTTTAACCTGGAAAAGAGACGGCTGAGGGGAGATATGATAGAGGTCTATAAATTAATGAATGGAGTGGAACGGATAAACGTGGATCAATTGTTTACGCTATCAGAATATAGAAAGACTAGGGGACATGTAATGAAGCTACAGAGTAAACTATTTAAGACAACTAAGAGAAAATATTTTTTCACTCAACGTGTAATCAAACTCTGGAATCTGTTACCGGAGGATGTAGTAAGGGCTGTTAGTATAGCTGGGTTTAAAAAAGGTTTGGACAAGTTCCTGGAGGAAAGGTCCATAAACCACTATTAAAAAGGGACCCAGGATATCAATGCTTGACCCAGTACAAGCATTGTGGAACCTGTGTCTTTTGGGGATATTGCTAGGTACGTATGACCTAGATTGGCCACTGTTGGAAACAGGATACTGGGCTTGATGGACCTCGGTCTGACCCAGTATGGCATGTCTTATGTTCTTAATAGCTGAGGCTCTACTTACACATTCAAAGGAGTCGAAAGCTGCACGGTTGGAGAATTTGGAGATATCGTGGGCATGTTTAAGCCAAGTGAGAAAGTCCTGTCTTTTATCTTCAGAAATGAAAAGACAAAGTCTGCAAATGATCAGTGACTTCTTTTAAGAACATTCCCATGTAAAGACTATAGGAATTAATTCTCGCAGCAAGCATGGAAGCTTGGAAGACTCTTCTTCCAAAAGCATCCAGGGTTCTACTTCACGTCCTGGAGGATTAGAGGCATGTCTTTTGGCACTTCTAATCTTTCTCATAGCAGACTCAACCACAATAGAGTGGTGAGGAAGTTGAGTTTTATGGAAACCAGGACAAGGAGGGACACGATACATGGTATCCAACCTGCGAGAATGAGGTGGTCAGAGGTGCTTCCCACATCCTTAACATGAGATCATACAAAATCTCATGAACAGGCAAGGTAGCTGCCTACTTAGGAGTTTTAGGATATTGTAAAATATCTAACTCCTTGGCTATGGGTTCTGTCTCAGGGGCCACCGTAATGGAAAGGCCCCGAGCCACTTCACTGATGAAGTCTTGAAAAGACAAATCCTCTGGAGGAGACATCCTTCGTTTAGGAGAGGACTCCTCCTGTGGAAGAAGCATCACTGCATCGACCAACTATCGTCTGTCCGGATGTTCTTGCAAAGCCTGATACCCGTACCGACTGGGATCGGCATCGGGAATAACCGGTACCGGGGTATCGGTACCGGAGGGCTTCAGAGTACCGGCATAGCGGACACCAATGCCGATGTCACCGGTACCGGGATCGGTACCGATGGCGATGCTATAGCCGGTACCGGTGGGGTAGTCTGTTGTGGTACCACGGGCGTCGATGCCACAAGGAAAGCCGCCATACTGCGTTCTATGGACAGAATCCTCTGATCCATCGACACCGCCAATGCTTGGAAGTCGGTACCGGTGGAAGCCACCGGTACCCCAGAACATGGCACGAGGAGATCTGTCGAGGCCACGCCATCGAGATCATCCTGGAACCCCGATGATGATGCTTTAGAGGCCGAAGCCTCCCGCCGGGGTAATTTTGCCAGTGCAGAATCCTCGAGGGCAACGCCAGAGGCATCTCGATGCTTAGAAGGAGATCTACCCTTCGAGGACCGGCTGGATTTATGTTTAGTTACCTGAGATCCATATGAGGAAGAAACAGCCCTGGAAGACGTCAATGCCACCGAAGCCGCATCAGAGGGAAACAGGGTATTGAGCTTGGCAGCTCGGTTCTGCCGACCTCTTTTAGACATCATAGAACAGGACATACAATCTGTGATGGAATGGTCAGGACCTAAACATTTTAGACACCAGTCATGGGTGTCGGTGACGGAAATTGTACCGCCACATTTTGTGCACTTCTTAAATCCTGAGGCAGGCTTCTCCATGTTAAGGAAAAAAGGTTTTGGGCCTAAGGCCCAAAACGCAAGTGCACCTGAAGAAAAAAGAAATGGAAAAAAAGATTTATTTTTTTTTTTTAACAAGAAGAAAAGAAAAAGACCAGCGGTACTGGTGGAGCATCGAAGAAGGCAGACGCGACACAAGAAATAAGGAAAAATAAAGAAATTCTTCTGCGGTAACAGGAACACGACCTGCTGGCTCCGCGGAAAAAGAAGAACTGAGGAGAGACAGTTGGGAAAGGCGGGAAGGCAGCACGCAGGCGCTGTGGGATGCTCCCAAAAGCTTTCTGATTGGATGCTGGGGAGCGTTCCCGCGCAGGCTCCGTCGGTACCGACGATACCCATATGTGAAGACTCATTCCTGCTTGTTCCTGGAGATTAAACCAAACCCGACGCCGAGGCACCAAGGTCGGTATGCAGGAAGAGTGTGAAACTCGGGGGAACAAATAACCAACTTTTTCCGGGGTCAAGCCAGACAACGTCTGAAGGGCTCTGTTGAAAAAAGGAGAGTGGGCAAAATGGCACCCTTGGGAGGGATGGGGACCACGCATGCGTGGTGGCATCTCCCAAAGGCTTTCTTTGAAAGCTGGGGGGATGCTTCCGCAAGGGCTTCGTCGGTGCAGACATCACCCATATGTGAGGACTGACTTCCTGCTTGTTCCCAGAGAACCATCAACTCCCATCCTAAGGCAGGAAAGGTCGGAATAACCACATGCACCGGTTAACAGGGGAAAAGCAGGCCTCCAGGGATGACTCAGAGGCAGTCATGAAGGAAAAGCAGAGTCCAGAATCCGGGAATGAGGCTATTTGCTTGCCAGAGGTCAAGCAACGTTTCCTGGAAGGTGACAGAGCATTAAGGCAAGTATCACTAGAGCGCATGTTAAGGCTGCGACTGCAGGCAAGTATGCGTTAAGTGCGCTTTTACTCTATGTGCATTACAGGTGCTAGGGAAGGAGTGCACATTTGAGCCGCTTGGGTGGAACGCGTTTTAGGACCATCAGGCAGACAATAGGTAAAAACGTTACTAACGTGTGCAGAACAGCAGCGGGAAACCCCCACACTGTCCCCACGGTCACTAGCGGTCCACCCCAAATTGCATCACAAGACGACAAAATCAGGAGCCCCCAACAAGGACAATAACGAGGTCAATCATTGGTACTCAACCCCTGAAAGTCCCAGGCAGAAAATTCATGCCAGACTCAGCTCTGAACTCCCTTGAAACTGTTTTACTGGCTGGCTTTGCAGCACTGCGTTTAAGGTGGCTGGCAGGCAGATCCCTCCAAGAGCCTTCTCCAATCATCGGGAGAGAACAGGGGTGACAGGAGGAGGGAGGCGGGTGCTGAGGTTCTATGACACTATTGCACTCTTTCAGATGCTTCCAAATTTTGCCAATATGTGGCTGCTCAACAGACTCTTATGATATGAACCACTTTTCCCTCCTCCTATGGTTACTGAAAAGACCGCAGTCTAGTGGAGCCTCCCACATTTTTTTATAGTCAAGGTGGTCATTCATTAGCATTTAATCAATTTCTTCTCTGTGAGCAAGCAGGAAGTAAGTCCTCATGTAAGGTGACATCACTGACGGTGCCCCTCACTGAACGCTCCTCAGCTTCCAAAGGACGCCTTTGGAAGGTACACCGAGCACTTATGTCTGCCTTCCTGCTAGCCATGAGGCCATCTTCTCCAGTCTTCTTTATTTCATGGAGCCCCTATGATGTGATTCCTGCATTCTGGAAAAAAAGTGTTTGCTTTTCTGGCCCTCATAAGCAGGTTTTTTTTTGTTTTCTCCTTGAGGTCTGTCATCAGCTCAGTCTGCCTTACCGACTTAGCAAAAAAAGACAACAAAAAGGGAAACCTTTTAGGAACTTTTACCCCTTCGGGGTTGTTTTCTTGACCATGGTGATATTTTTCAGCATGACTAAACCAGCTAGTGGCTTTAAAAAATGCACCAAGTGTGGCAAGATCATCTCAGACACCAACAGCCACAACTGGTGCTTACAATGCCTTGGAATCGATCGTCAGCAGGCGCCCTGAAAGCTTTGATTGCAGATGATGCGCCAGGGACGGAAAGGTTGGGAAAAACCAGGAATCCCTCTTCAGCTCATCGTATTCAGAATCCTAAGCCTTGAATCTGTTGTCAACCGCCTTCCAAGGTTCTTGTGTGTCAAAGGAAAAGAAGCAGCATGTGCAGTCAGCCGAGGGGCCCAAGCAGCAAGGGGAGAAACTCCGACGAGATCCCATCAACATCAAAGTGCAAGCATTGGGAGAAAGTCCAGTGCACCGTCATTGCAGTCCTCCATGACGCGATGTGGACAGCAATGGCTGGGAGTGATCGGCAAAGTTGCCCGTCAGGAGGAATCGACTCGAACAGTGGAATCAAACCCCATTGCCCAGGAGGAGAGGCAGATGTCTCCCGATGCAGCAATTATTGTGGAATCTCCGCCCCAGGTGTTGACACCACTGTCTGTGGCTGCAGCATCGGCACCCTTGTAGGTGGTGGCTCTGGGGGAACACCTTCGAGCTCTTGAAGCTTAATTGGCAGCGGAGGTAGCCTTACTAAACACAGGCTTTGTGGCACTGAGACTGTCGTCATCGCACTCTGCTCAGCCCTTTCTGGAGACCCATGCCCTACCCACCGAGGTAGAGATGATGGGTAGGATATTGGAACAGACACAGGTCCCAGGGTGATCTCCCTGTCAGGTGTGTCAGAATCCGATGCCCAAGGGCACCAGCACCGGGCGACAGGGAGGCCACTGGCATCCATCCTTTCCCATGCAGAGGTGTAGGCAGGAGGAGGAGACCTGGCGGTACTTAGACTTCCTCTCGGAATCTTAATGGGAGTCTGAGGAGGAATCAACAGCTTCAGACCTCCCATCTGGACCATTTGCCTCCCCCCAAGTGATGCAAGTCGCCCCCCCGAGGACTTCATCAGGACATGGCCAAGGCCATCCCCTTCCTTTATGGAATTGGAGGAGGAACACCAAAAACCGAGGAACTGGAACTCCTCCAGTACCCTCCCCCAGCCCCCAAAAGGTGGTGACAGTTCCCGTGCACCACGTCCTGCAAAGATTGCTGCTGTGGCTGTGAGAAACCCCTTTCACAATTCCTATCATCAATGGAGACTATTGCACCAGATCTAAAAGGCCCCAAGCTTCGAAAAACCTCAGTTACCACATAACTCCAAAAAAGGTTGAGTGGGCCTTGAAATGGGCTAAAAGAACCAAGGACTTGCTCTTCGGTGCCCCCGGGGCATGAGGCTCAAACCCTGGACAACTTCAGGAGACAGCACAGTTACTCATATGTAACAAGTGATCTCCAGGAATGCACAGTTACTTCTCCCGAAAAAAATCTTATTCATGTCCAAAGAGTAGCTGCCATAAATGAAGCTGCACTTTTTTTTTTTTTTTGCAGCTTCATTTATGGCAGCTACTCTTTGGACATGAATACGATTTTTTACGGGAGAAGATAAGAGGATAAGAATTTCGCTGAAGATAAGAGATTGTGATTTACCTATGGGGTGATAAAAAATAATAAAAGGAGGCTACCGTCTGGAGGGGGTTGGTTATACAATTCCAGCCCTCCCACGGTTGGCTCCGACAAGAGCATAAAAAGATTTATTGTGGGATGTGGTACGTTTGGTGGATGATTTTTGATTGGAGCAGAACTTTGGCAGTTGCTTGTTCATTGGGCTGGCAAAGAGATCTATCAAAGGGAGACCCCATTTTAGGAAGATCTTCTGAACTACTGAAGGATGCAGCTGCCACTCGTGGGGCTGCAGTATTCTGCTTAATCTGTCTGCCAGGTAGTTGTCCTGGCCTGGAAGGTAAACAGCCTTTAGGAGCATGTTGTGCTTGAGGGCAAAAGAACAAAGGTCCTGGGCCTCCCGACAAAGGATCCTGGACCCGGTTCTGCCCTGTTTGTTCATATAAAACATGGCAACTTTGTTGTCTGTCTGGATCAGGACAGACTGGTGAGTCAGGGTAGGATTGAAAGCTTTGAGTGCTAATCGAATAGCTCTGAGATCGAGGAGATTGATCTGCTGTGCAGCTTCCCAGGGAGACCAGAGGCCCTGGGTGCACTTGCCCAGACAATGAGCTCCCCAGCCTTGCAGGGAGGCATCTGTTGTTAGCACTACTGTGTACCCTGGAATCTGAAAAGGCACCCCTTTCAGCAGATTGGGTGGGTGTAGCCACCAGTTGAGGGAGTGCAGAAATGGTCTGGACACCCTTATTCTGTCGCTGAGGCGGCCTGTGCCCTGTGACCACTGAGCCCGAAGGCACCACTTTGCAGGCCTCATATGGAGCCTGGCATTGGGGGTCACATGCACTGTTGAAGCCATGTGGCCTAGAAGTCTCAGGCAGAGTCTGGCGGAGACCAGGGACCTGCAGAGAAACTGATTTGCCAAGGCCATCAACCTTTGGGCTCTGTCTTCTGGCAAGAATGCCTTTGCCAGGAGAGAGTCCAACCTTGCTCCTATGAACTCCAAGTTCTGGGAGGGGAGCAAAGTGGACTTTGTGAAGTTTATGGCAAACCCCAGGCGTTGTAGAAGAGCAAGAGTCCTGAGGGTGGCATGATTGGCCTCCTGACATGTCTGACACCTGATGAGCCAATCGCCTAGATAGGGGAAGACAAAGATTCCCTGATTTCTCAGGTAGGCCGCCACCACCGCTAAGCACTTTGTAAAGACTCTGGGGGCGGAGGTGAGGTCGAAAGGCAGCACTCTGTACTGATAATGGTTTCCTCCCACAATGAACTTGAGGTACTTTCTGTGGTCTGGATGAATGAGGATGTGAGTGTGCGCATCCTTTAGATCTAAGGAGCATAGCCAATCTCCCTGCTGGAGGTAGGGCAGAAGAGTTCCAAGAGTAAGCATCTTGAACTTTTCCCTCACTAGGAACTTGTTGAGGTTCCTGAGATCCAGAATGGGTCGAAAGCCACCGGTTCTTTTGGGCACCAGGAAATACATGGAGTAGAATCCGTGACCTTGCAAGTGAGGAGGCACAGGCTCCACCGCCCTGTCCACCAACAGACCCTGAAGCTCCTGAAGGAGAAAGTCTGTGTGCAGGGGAGGCCTGGGAGGCTCCCCTGGAAAGTATGGAGGCGGCAGTTGGTGAAAATGAAGGGCATAACTCTTGTGGACTATCTCCAGCACCCAACTGTCCCCGGTTATAAGGGGCCACTGGTGGGCAAAGAGGGCGAGACGATCTCCTGTGCAGGGTTGGGAGAGCAGTGGAGGAGAGGCTACGCTCAAGGAGTCAAAAGCCCCCACCCTGCTGAGTGGTAGCAGGGGCCTGAGGCTTCGGGGTCCTCTGCCTACAGGGCCCATTACCCTGCCCCTTGGCTTGCTGACCCTGGGGGGCAGCTTGGGCAGCCTGATATTGCGGGTACTGTTTGTAGGCAGTGCCCTTCCTTGGGTAAAAGTGCTTTTTACCCGAGCCCTTCTTTTTATGAGAAGGGGCAGAGGTTTTCCTTGACAGCCTTGTCCGTGTGAGGTGCTCGGTCTCGAGCTGAGCGGCCTTCTCGGTCATGGGCTTGCCAAAAAGCTTTTCACCTCGCCAAGAGACATCGACCAACTTGTCCTGAACCCATGGCTCGAGGTCCGATGACTGCAGCCATGCCTGGCGTTGAGCCGCAATGCCGGCTGCCGCAACTCGGGCCGAAGCCTCAAAGCCATCGTAGGCGGCGCGGGACATGAACTTCGAGCAGTCCCGAATCCCCATGGACAAGGGCTTAAATCTCTGCAAGGGTTCCCCGGAGAGACCAGCAGAGAACCCGGCCAACTCCTTGGCCAGATCCCGCAAGTACATGCCCAGTACAGCTGGTAGGACTGGACATGGCAAGCAAGCATCGAGCCCTGGAAGCACTTTCTACCGACGCCATTGAGGTTTCGGGCCTCCCTGCCAGGAGGCACCGCGGAGTGCATCTTCTGGCTCTTCAGACGATGCATGGCCGACTCCACAACCATGGAATGGTGTGGTATCTGTGCCTTCTGAAAACCAGGGCTCTTCCGGAGTCGATAGATCGAATCGACTCGTTTGCTAAGAACCGGCGCCGAGGCCGGTGCCTCCCACATACGGAAGAGGAGCCATTCCAGCATCGGAGAAACCGGGACAGTAAAGGCCTCCTTCGGAGGAGAGTCATACTGCAGCGCCTCGAGCTCTTCAGCTCGAGGCTCTTCCTTGGGGTCCGCCGGAATAGCCAAGGCAGTGGCCATATCCCGGACGAACTCCGAGAACCGGGTGTCCTCTGGGGGGGACCTACTCCGGGGCTCAGACTGCGGTGAGTCCGAAGGGACGCACCGAGTCTTGAAGGTATCAGGAGACTCCTCGTCCTCTGTCTCTCAAGCCGACTCGTCCGAGGAAGAGTCGGGGTCCGACCCCGCGGGGCCCTGGAGTACCCGTCCCGAAGCCAGAAGCACCGACGTCGACGCCCTCGGTCCCGAACGGGAGGTCGAGGGAGACCGCGACCGAAGTCGACTCCGAGCCACAATGGACTCGAGTATCGGCTCAGTCTCCGGGGTCGACTTCGACGTCGATGTCCCGGTGGTCGGGGCAGATGCGCCAGACAGGCTGGCCATCAATGCCCGCTGCTGCTCCATGAAGACAGACAATCTGCTCTCCAAGGCTGTCATCCTGAGACCCAGCTCGGGAGACGCAGCAGCCACCGACTCGGGCACCGGGCCCGACATCGACTCCCTGGTAGGAGAGTCCACGAGGACTACAGGGCTTACGTGTCCAGCAGACTCCGGCTCCACACGAGGAACTTTGGCAGGCTCCTCTGGTTCCACGGGCCTGGGGCTATGGTCGGGGGTCTTAGACCTGTCTCTCAAGGAGCCAGGGACCTCCTACGACGACGCCCTCGCGAGCCGTTTCTTCCTCTTGCATTCCCTGTTGGGGGACCCCCCTGTCCGAGGAGCTTCGACGGCGCTCGGGATCGGAATCCCGAGATGTCTAGGCCTCAGAAGAGGTCCGGGCCCGGCCGGAGGCCGAGTCCGAGAAAAGCCTTTCCTTTTGCTGCTTGCGACTTCGTAGTGCCTTGGAAGACATCTTTCCACAGGCCCCGCACGACTTAGGATCGTGGTCGGGGCCGAGGCACCGAAGGCAGCAGTCGTGTGTGTCGGTGAGAGACATTAGCTTCTTACACCGATCACACTTCTTAAAACCGCTGGAAGCCATCGGGGAAAAAAGAGTCCCCGCGAGGTCAAAGGACCGGCCTTCCAGGGAAAAATGGAAAGAAGGGCGCGAATGCCAGCCACGAAGGGCAAAAACCGAAAAAGAAGAATCGGGCTCGATACCGGTGTACCGAACCCGGCGGGAGGGGAACCGGCGTCGAACCGGGAGAAAAAATAGCAAATATCGCTGAAAAATCTAATTTTAACCGGGAAAACTGGACACACGTCCGGTGGGCTTCACGGAAAAAGAAGAGACTAAGATGGCACCTTTAGGCGGGAAGGGAACTGCGCATGCATGCCTGCATTCCCAAAGGCTTTCATAGAAAGCTGGGGAAATGCTCCGCTGGGGTTTCATCGGCGCCGATGACACCCATATGTGAGGACTGACTTCCTGCTTGGTCCTGGAGAAGCATTCATTTATGTCATCTATGAACTTTATCTCCCTAGCATGTCCTGCCGTGACACTGACCCAGTCGATACCGGGGTAATTGAAATCATCCATTACACAGGTACACTACCAAAAAACTGCCTCCAGTTTTGCAACTGATTCCTATAGATTTTGGGGTGCTGAATCCAGGAAAAATAGCCAAAATGTTCCATCACGTCACGTTTTCTTGCAAAATTAGATTTCTTACCCATATAAGGAATGTTCACATAATTTCTTTTTAGTCGACTGCAGTTTATTTTCTTGGCCCAAAATAGAGATTGTAATGGTTAACTAACTATAAACACTCCCTCATGATATTTTAGAGTGTTTTGTATTCATTTTATACATTAACAGGACAATTGGGAGGCGGGGGTGCTAAATCCAGTAATCGCGCTGGCGCATGTTCTTTCCTGTTCGCCTCGCCTCGTTCGCTCGCTCAAACACGATGGTTGCGACATGAACGTTCCTGTCAAATTTCAGTTTCTTGCAAGTTCATTATTACCTTTTGTTTGCTCAGTCGTAATCCAGCTTTATTCCGAAGTGATTCACTACAGTTGTAGTTTGCAGTGCTGTGTATTTGTGATGGCTCACAGAGCCAGAGGTTGCGTCAACTCTCCGGACAGTTTTTGTTTTATTTGTGGGGAATATACCGTGAAAAAGCGGCAGAGGAACATTTCTGCATTTATTAAAAAAGTATATTTCGCCTATTTCGGTTTGAAGTTAGGCGATCAAGACAAACCGTGGGCTCCTCACAAAGTGTGCAAGACATGTGAGGAAGATCTACGCTTATGGATGAAAGGTAAAAAACAAGCATTTCGTTTCGGAATACCTATGATGTGGCGTGAACAAAGAGACCACAGCAGTGACTGCTATTTTTGCTCTTGCATTGTGAAGGGATACAACTTAAAAAATAAGAACGTAATAAGTTACCCCAACCTTCCCTCAGCAATTAGGCCTATGCCTCATAGCAACGAAGTACCTGTGCCTGAACCACCAAAATCTTTGGATCATATTTGTGTGGACGGTTCTGATCATGATGAGACTCATCAGATGGCTTTTCCCGATGAGTCCAGTACTTCCGAGTTTGAAACTGAACCAGATCCGAAACCTGAACTTTTCTCTCAAGCTGAATTGAATGATTTAGTCCGGGATTTAGGACTCCCAAAAGATGCTGCCCAACTGCTAGGTTCTCGGCTTAAACAGAAAAATCTATTGTCACCAGGAACAACTTTTTATTGGTACCGCAACCGCGCGACACAATTTTTGAAGTATTTCAGCAAAGAGGAAGATTTGGTATTTTGCAACGATATATACGGAGTGATGGAAAAGTTTAAACTCAAGTATGATCCTGCTGAATGGCGGCTGTTCATTGATTCGTCAAAAGACAGCATAAAAGGTGTTCTTCTTCATAATGGCAACACATTCGCTTCAGTTCCTATTGCTCACTCTGTTATTCTCCAAGAAAAATACGAGAATTTGGCCCTGATTCTTCAGAAGATTCGTTATGATGAGCATAAGTGGATGATTTGTGGAGACTTTAAAATTCTATCCATGCTATTAGGGCAGCAATCCGGTTTCACCAAATATCCCTGCTTCCTTTGCTTGTGGGATAGCCGGGCCCGCGACCTACACTGGGGGAAAAAAGACTGGCCAATTCGGGAGTATTTGAGACCCGGTGAGAAAAATGTTCTTCATGAGAGCTTGGTACCTCGTGATAAAATTCCATTACCACCTCTCCACATTAAGTTGGGTCTCATTAAGCAATTCATCAAGTCCCTTCCAAAAGATGGTGAGTGCTTTCGGTACCTTTGCTCAAAGTTCCCCCGACTTTCTGAAGCAAAGCTAAAGGAAGGAGTGTTTGTTGGCCCTGATATAAGGAAACTCATTTCAGATGGAGCATTCGCTGAAACGATGTCTGAGAAGGAAAAAGAAGCCTGGGATTCCTTCAAGGATGTTGTTCTCAAATTCTTGGGGAACAGCGGGATGAGAACTATAAGGATATTGTTGCCAGGATGCTCAATGCCTTCAAAGAACAAGGCTGTAACATGAGCCTGAAAGTCCATTTCTTGCACTGCCATGTGAACTACTTTCCCGAAAACTTGGGGGCGTACAGTGAAGAACAAGGTGAAAGGTTTCACCAGGACATCAAGGACGCAGAGAGAAGGTACCAAGGAAGATGGAACACCACTATGATGGCTGATTTCTGCTGGTTGCTGCTGCGGGAAACCCCAGATGAAAAATACGCCAAGCAGCGCACCAAGAGAAGCATTCGGGGGAAGAAGAAACGGGTCCACCAGGAGATTAGATTTTAAAGTCATTCTTGGGTCAATCAAACTGTGTTGACAAATATCGTGTTTTTACTAAACTTTGAAATAAAAATTTGCTAGTTATTACCACAGTGTTGGATCTCATTTATTAGAATTTTATTTTCACACCATCGGGTGTTTGTCTTCATGTATTGCAATGGTGCAGTTTGCGTTTTCTATTCTTACATACATACCTGTACAACATTTTTTGCACATTTCTTTGCTTTGCTTTGTGTCTAACCTCGCTCTTATATGCTCAATGTTTGTGCACATGTATGTGGCTGTTTTAAGTACAGACAATTTTGCTACCATCACAGTGTGTTTTGTTGACATTACTCTATTCTTATGTGCTGCCTTGTTACAATTTTCTTTATTCTTATTTGAATAACTACTAAACAATTAGTATAAAGAATTCATCCAAGAAACTTTTATCTCGATCGCACTCAATCTGAAACGTTCACCTCAAACTGCTAACCCAATGTAGCAAAAAATCTGTACGTGATGGAACAAATTGGTTACCAGATTTGGATTCAGCACACCAAAAAACGTAAAAATCAATCGAAAAATTAGAGGCAGTTTAAAAAAAAATTTTTTTAGTGTACCAATGTTTATTATTACTGCGCTATAACTTTTGTTAACTTCCTTGATTTCTTTGAGCATTTCATCATCCATTTGTTCATTCTGGCCAGGCGGTCGATAGTACACCCCCACTGCCATCGCCTTCCCCTTTTTACATGGAATTTCAATCCATAGAGATTCTACAGCAAATTTTGTTTCCTGCAAAACTTTAATCCTTGTACCCCTCTCCTACAATGGACAGAGTCCAATCTTCTGCTGTTATCAGATGCCACCTGTTGATAAAATGGCATAACCTGCTTGGAATATTGGGGGGGGGGGTTGAGGACCCCTCAAGGGCAGGATGGCTAAGCTCTCTAGGACGGGGTCAAAGCCCTTGAGGGGACTGAATCTGTGGAGCTGGTTGAGCTCTCGGGCCTTTTGGCTTCTTTTGTTGTCTAGTTTGTCCCTTTTGGGCAACTTGACCTTGACTTTGGCTCTGTTGGGTATAGGAAGGATAAAACTTCCTCTTTTTGCTAAAAGAGGGTTTTTATAAGGCTTCTTTTTGGCTGGAGTGGCTGCAGATTTTGACAATCTATCTAATGTGATATTGTCAGCATCTATTTCTTTAGCCTTTTCTTGCCAATTCTTGCCAAAGAGATTCTCTCCTGTGCAAGGAATGTTGCCTAATTTGTCCTGTACCCAAGTCTCCAAGTCTGATGCCTGAAGTCAGGCAATCCGTCGTGCTCCAATGGCAATAGCAGAGGTTCTGCTGATGTATTCAAAACAGTCAAAGGCTGCACGATTCACAAACTTGGAGACATCTTGAGCATGCTTAACTAGAGCAAGAAAGTCTTGTCTCCTGTCATCTGGGAGAAGTGGGCTCATATGCTCCAAGTCTCCTGTAACTTCTTTGAGGAACATTCCCATATATAATATATATGAACTGATCGTAGCTGAAAGCATGGAAGCCTGAAAGGTTTGGTGCCAAAAAGCGTCCAAGGTCCTGCATTCACGACCTGGAGGATTGGATGCATGCCTCTTTGCACTTTTCATCCTATGCATGGCTGACTCCACCACCATTGAATGGTGTGGCAGCTGAATCTTTTGAAATCCAGGACATGGCGGAATTCGATACATAGTATCAAGCCTCCTATAATGAGGAGATATAGTCAGAGGTATCTCCCACTTTCTGAGCATCAAGTCATGAAGAATTTCATGGATGGGCAGAGTGGCTGCCTCCTTTGGAGCTTCAGGATATTGGAGAATTTCCAATTCCTTTGCTCTGGGTTCCTTTTCAGGAACTACCGTGATTGAAAGGCCTTTGGCAACATCACGAATAAAATCCTGAAAAGACATGTCATCTGGAGGTGACATTCTGCGTTGGGGAGAAGAGGAATCTTCCAGGAGAAACACTCTGGTACCGGCAGAATTGTCAGAGTCTTCGGAATCGGAGGATTCAAAGTATTCCTGAACACGATGCTCATGCAAAGCACGGTCCCGGTATCGATTGAAGTCGGTACCGAGTTTATCCGGTACCGATCAGTCTATGCAAGCCAAAGATGGCGTGGGAAAAATTCCCACCGGGGCCGGTACCATTGGTACCGGTACCGGTGTAGGTACCGGCATCGGTACTGATGTCAGTACTGCTGTCCGTTGAACCATAGGTGTCAACAGTACTGCAGCTGTGAGAAGAGCTGCAATACTGCGTTCGATAGCGAGGAATCTCTGGTCTATCAACGCAGCGGATGCCTGGGTGTCGGTACCGGTGAAGACAGCTGGGACACCTGAGCATGGCACCAGTAATTCATGCGAGGTCGAGGCCTTGAGAACATCCTGGAGCCCCATTGATGCTTTGGAAGCCGAAGCCTCCCGCCGGGGCTGTTTGACGGTGTGGTTCCCTCAAGGGCAATGCCAATGGCTGCTTGATGCTTAGCAGGAGAGCTACCCTTTGAGGACCGGCTTTTATGTTAAATTACCTGAAATCCATGGGAGGAAGGAGGTGGCTCTTGAAGACGTTGATGCAATGGATCTGGCATCCGAAGAAAAGCGGGTACCGAGCTGTCTTCCTCTTTTAGTCATCCCCATACAGGAGAGACATTCAGATGGAGAATGTTCAGGTCTTAAACATTTAAGACACCAGTCATGGGTGTCGGTGACGGAAATGGTATCGCCACACTTAGTACACTTTTTAAAACCACTAGTTTGTTTTTCCATGTTTTAGGAATATGAGACCTAATGCCCAAAATGGCACCTAGCACCGAAAAAAGAAAAGTTTCTGAAGAGAAACAGTTCAGAGTATAATATTTTTTTTTAAAGAAAAAAACGGCGGTACCGGTAGGCATCATGCAGAGGCAAACGCGACAAGAAAACAATATTAAAGAAGGGATTTTCAGCGGTGACAGGGTATGAGTCCAGTCGGCTCCGTGGAAAATGAAGAACTGAAGAGGGACAGTTGGAAAGGCGGGAAGGCAGCGCGCATGTGCTGAGGGATGCTCCCAAAAGCGTACCTATTGGACGCTGTGGAGCGTTCCCGTGCAGGCTCCGTCGGTACTGACGATACCCATATGCGAAGACTACATTCCCGCTTGTTCCTGGAGATCTATGCTATCTCCAGGAACAAGCAGGAATGTAGTCTTCACATATGGGGACTCCCCAGCTGCAGATGCCAAGGAGATGGCCCCTGAAAGCTGTGTGCCCTTGTGAAAGGGCTCCACTTCCCCCATGGATCTCTGACATCCTACCAGGGATGGTGGGTAGGAGTTGATTAAGTCTGGAACAGATGTTGAAGAACAGCCTGACCAAACAAGGCATCCGGCGGGAGTCCTTGTCTAAGCAGTAATGGGCTGTGAAGGTATGTACCGAAGCCCAAGTAGCTGCTCGACAGATGTCGTCGATAGACACAGAGTGAAGATGAGCCATTGAGGCTGCCATGGCTCTCACATTGTGAGCTGTGACATGGCATTCAAGAGGAAAGATTCCTACTCTCATAGGCAAAAGATATACACTGTGCAATCCAGCTGGACAGTGTCTTTTGGAGACTGGAAGTCCCAAATGACTAGGATCAAAAGAAACAAAGGGTTGAGAGGATTTTCTATGTTGCTGCACCCCTTTGCAAGTAAAAGGCCAAGCTCTTTTACAGTCCAAAGAATAAAGGTTCCTTTCTGCATGTGAGGCCTTGGAAAGAATACAGGAAGGTAAACAGTTTGGTTTAAATGAAAGGGCGAAACCACCTTTGGCATAAAGTGTGGATAAGTCCTAAGGACTACCTTATCATGATGGAACCTTGTATAAGGAGGATCAGCCACCAACGCTTGCAATTCACTGATAAGACATGCTGATGTGATTGCAATGAGAAAGATAACCTTCCAGGAAAGGAATTTCAAAGAGGTAGTGGCTAATGGCTCAAAGGGCGTTTTCATGAGCTGCCCAAAAACCAGATTCAAGTCCCATGTCACCGATGGAGGCTTAATGGGAAGCTTTGTTAAAAGAAGGCCTCTCAAAAATCTAGCTATGAGAGGAAATAGGTTGTCCATTTAGAGGCTTGAAAGAAGCTGCAATAGCACTCAAATGGACTCTCACTGAATTGGTCTTAAGCCCTGCATTTGATAAATGAAGGAGGTACTCCAGTAATGATTCCAGCGGTATCGCAAGAGGGTTAAGACCCTTCTGCGAGCACCATATGGTAAACCTTTTCCACTTGAATGCATAAGAGCTTCTAGTAGAAGAGAAACAGTTCAGAGTATAATATTTTTTTTTTAAGAAAGCATGAAGGATATCCTTTACCTGCTGTGAAAGGTTAAGACTCTGAAGTTCTAGGCTTTCAGCCACCAAGCCCTGAGATGCAGAGACTGGGGATTGGGATGCCACAGCATCCCATCCTCTTGACAAAGAAGATCTGGAGCAGATCCTAACTCCAGAGGCGGAGCTTGAGAGAGATGTAGGAAAAGAGGGTACCACGGTTGCCGTGGCCAACATGGAGCAATGAGGATCATATGACCTCTGTCTCTCTGAAGCTTGAACAGGGTTTTGGGAATTAGGGGAATGGGTGGAAAGGCATCCCTGGACTGACAACCTCTAGCCGGAATTCTGGAACAGAACCGGGGAAGTTTGGCATTCAGCGGAATTGCAAAGAGGTCCATGTCTGGGGTTCCCCAAATTTGAAAAATTTGGGCCACCTGGTCTGCATGGAGAGACAATTCGTGTGGAAGCAGAACTCGACTGAGTTTGTCTGCCCAAGAGTTTTGAATGCCTGGAAGATACACCGCAAGGAGATGAATCTGATGCTCTCTGGTGAGGGCCCATAGTCGTAAGGCTTCGTTGCACAGAGACAGAGAGCCTGATCCGCCCTGATTGTTCACATAGAACATGGCTACCCGTTTGAACTAGGACTGTCTTGTAGCTGAGCTGGGTGTAAATACTTGAAAAGCAAGGAAGATTGCTCTGAGCTCTATGAGGTTGATATGGAGATAGGCCTCCTGTGTGGAGTCCAGGTACCCTGGGTAGACAGGCCGTGCAAGTGGGCTCCCCAGCCCACCTGTGAAGCATATGTTGTTAGTGTGGCTTGGGGTGGGAGTTGCTGAAAAGGAGTCCCCACCAGAAGGTTTTTGGGTGACTGCCACCATTGGAGGGACAAAATAAGCCGATCTGAGTTTGCTATTTTGTCTGACAGGCAACCTGACGCCTGAGTCCACTGAGTGGATAAGGTCCACTGGACTGCCCTCATATGGAGGCGAGCATAAGGAACCACATGCACGGTGGATGCCATGTGGCCTAGGAACTGTAACATTTCCTGAGCAGTGAGATGAGGTTTTAGCACTGCTTGGGAAGCTAACTGCATAATGCGAAGGCAGCGGGGCTGTGGAAGGAAGGCCCTTGTCTGTCTGGTATCCAGAAGAGCTCCTATAAACTCTAGGGATTCAGTGGGAGCAAGGTTGGACTTTGGGAAGTTTATGACAAGTCCCAAATGCTGAAGGATGCGCATTGTGCAAGACAGAGCCATCCTGGCCTCTGGCTCTGAAGTGGCTCGAATGAGCCAGTCTAAGGGAAGACGAATATACCCAGGGTGCGGAGAAATGCTGCTACCACAGCCATGCATTTTGTGAACACCCTTGGTGCAGAAGCCAGGCCAAAAGGAAGAACCCTGTATTGGTAGTGCTTCCCTTGAAACAGGAATCGAAGGAACTTTCGATGAGTTGGATGGATGAGAACACGAGTGTACGCATCCTTGAGATCTACATAACAAAGCCAATCCTGACTCAGAAGGTATGGCAGCAGAGTTCCTAGAGAAATCATTTTGAATTTCTCTCTGAACAGGAATTTGTTCAATTCACTGAGGTCTAGAATGGGTCTCTGTGTCCTCATGTTTTCTTTGGAATAAGGAAATAGGGGGAGTAAAACCCTGTACCCCGTTGGGGAAAGGGCACCTCTTCTATTGCCCCTTGAGCAAGGAGCATTGTGACCCTTGACCTAACTGGTCGTTGAGAGAGGTCTGAGAATTGAACTGTCTTACTATTGTAGGAGGGGGCATGCTGAGGAAATGAAGCTTGTACCCCTCTCTTACAATAGACAGAGTCCAATTTTATGCTGTTATCTGACCCCATCTGGGGGCAAAATGACATAACCTTCTTGGGATGGTGGAGGTCTGAGCCGTTTAGGGCTAGGAAGGCAAAGTTCTCTAGACAGGAGTCAAAGCCCCTGTGGAGGCTGAGTCTGCTGAGCCGGTTGAGGCTTAGCTGTTTTTGGCTTCCTTTGTTGCCTAGGTTGTTGCTGCTGTCCCTTTTGGGCAGACTGACCTGAACGATGTCCCTGCTGGGTATAGGAGGGATAAAACTTTTTCTTCTTGCTGAAGAATGGTTCTTAGAGGATCTTTTCCTCGCAGGATCAGCTGTAGATTTGGACAATCTATCCAAAGTGATATTGTTAGCATCGATCTCATTAACTTTTTAATGCCAATTCTTGGCAAAGAGATTCTCTCCTGTGCACGGTATATTCCACAGTTTGTCCTCTACCCAGATTTCCAAGTCAGATGCCTGGAGCCAGGCAATTCTAAGTGCATCTATGACAATAGCAGAGGTTCTGCTTATGCATTCAAAGCAGTCAAAGGCTGCACGATTCACAAACTTGGAAACATCCTGAGCATGTTTAACTAGAGCAAGATAATCTTGCCTTTTATCATCAGGAAGGAGAGTGCTCAAAAGCCCTAAGTCTCCTGTGACTTCCTTAAGAACATTCCCATATACAAGATATAGGAACTGATCCTAGCAGAGAGCATGGAAGCCTGGAAGGATCGACGTCCAAAGGCGTCAAGAGTCCTGCACTCATGTCCTGGAGGATTAGATGCATGCCTTTTTTGCACTCTTTATCCGTCTTATGGCTGATTCCATCACCATGGAATGGTGTGGTAATTGAGTCTTCTGAAACCCAGGACAAGGAGGAACTCGATACATGGTGCCGAGTCTTCGAGAATGAGGAGATGTGGTCAGAGGTGTTTCTCACATCCTTATAATAAGATCATGCAAGATCTCATAAATAGGTATGGTAGCTGCCTCCTTGGGAGCTTTAGGGTATTGTAGGATTTCTAATTCCTTTGCCCTAGGCTCTTTTTCAGGAGCCAATGTGATGGAAAGACCTCGAGCCACATCTCGGATAAAATCCTGAAAGAGTAGTTACTCACCTGTAACAGGTGTTCTCCAGGAGCAGCAGGAATCAGTCCTCACATATGGGTGACGTCGGCGCCGACGGAGCCCTCGTGCGGAGCATTTCCCCAGCTTTCAAAGAAAGCCTTTGGGAATTGCAGCATGCATGCACGGTCCCCTTCCTGCCCAAGGGTGCCATCTTGCTCAGTCTGATGACATAGCTAAAAGACAGCAAAAAAAATTAGCAAAAACAAATCATATGACTGCAACTCCAAGGGGAGGAGGGAGGGTTGTGAGGACTGATTCCTGCTGCTCCTGGAGAACACCTGTTACAGGTAACTACTCTTTCTCCAGGACCAAGCAGGAAGTCAGTCCTCACATATGGGACTCCCCAGCTTAAGGCTACCGGAGACCTCAAGAGGAAAAAGTGAGCTCCCTCTAGCTCGTCAGTACGTAAGGAAGGAATCTTCTCTGAGAACGCCCCCGACCGGTAGTCCAACACCAGGGCCAGAGGGTAGGAGTTGCCTAAACCCCAAAGAGATTATGGAGTACTGCCTGTCCGAAAGCACTGTCCCTGCGGGACTCCCTCTCAAGGCAGTAATGGGCTGCAAAAGTTTGGCTTGAAGACCAAGTAGCGGCCCGGCAGATGTCTGCCAACGGAACAGAGCGGAGATGAGCCACTGACGCAGCCTTCGCCCTGACACGATGAGCCGTGACTCGACCCTTCAACGAGAGGCCGGCTGCCCCATAAGCCCAGGCGATACAGTCAGCGACCCATATGGACAAAGTACGCTTGGAGACAGGAAGCCAAAACGTATTGGGGTCAAAAGAAACGAAGAGCTGAACAGCCCTTCGGTGCTCCCGCGTACGGTCAAGGTAGAAGGACAACGCCCTCCTACAGTCTAGGGTATGCAGGACCATCTCAGCCCGGCTGGCATGCGGCCTGGGAAAGAAGGTCGGAAGAACCACCTCCTGATTGAGGTGAAAAGGGGAGACAACCTTAGGAAGAAACTTCGGGTGAGTCCGTAAGACTACCCTATTCCTGTAGAACCTAGTGTAAGGAGGATCAGATACTAGCACCTGAAGTTCACTCACTCGCCTAGCAGAGGTAAGAGCAACCAGAAATAAGGTTTTCCAGGGAGAAAACGGAGAGGGCAGGTAGCCATAGGTTCAAAAGGCGGACAAGTAATCCGCTGTAAGACCACATTCAGATCCCACTCAGGGGCCGGTGGACGCAAAGGAGGCTTAAGCAGAAGGAGGCCTCTGAGAAAACGAGCCACCAAAGGGTGGATGGAAAGAGGCCTACCGTCCACCGGCGAGTGGTGCGCTGAGAGAGCACTAAGGTGAACTCTGACAGTTAGACTTAAGGCCCAGATTGGAGAGGTAAAGCAAATATTGCAATACTACCGCTACCAAGCACGAGAAGGGATTCTCGCTGTGCAGAGCACACCATGCGGAGAATCTACGCCACTTAAGAGCGTAGGATTTCCTGGTGGATTGGCACCTAGAGGCCAAGACCACATCTTCCACCTCTCGAGGCAGCAGTAGGGGAGCCAGGACTACCCTTTCAGCAGCCAGGCCATCAGATGAAGGGACTGGAGGTTGGGGTGCAAGAGAGCCCCCTGATCCTGAGACAGGAGATCATGTTGAAACCCCAGAGGAAGAGGGGTGTCCACCGCTAGCTTCAGCAGAAGCGGGAACCACGGTTGCCTCGGCCACCTGGGGGCTATGAGGATCAATGAAGCCCCGTCCTTGAGGACTTTGAACAGCGTTCTGGACACTAGTGGCGTGGGAGGAAACGCATACAGTAGGCCTGTGGACCACGAGATCAGAAACGCATCCGCTGCTACTCTGAGAAGATGCGGTTGTCTGGAGCAAAATCTCGGGAGTTGCCGGTTCAGAGGACTGGCGAAAAGATCCATGGTGGGGAGGCCCCACCTGAGAAAGACCTGCTGAACCACCAACGGGTTCAACCTCCATTCGTGTGGTTGCAGGATCCTGCTCAGTCTGTCTGCCAGGTAATTTTCTTGACCTGGGAGGTAGACAGCTTTGAGGAGGATTCCGTGATTGACAGCCCAAGAGCACAGTCACTGTGCCTCCTGACATAGAAGGAAGGAGCCTGTGCCTCCTTGTTTGTTCATGTAGAACATGGCAACTTGATTGTCCGTCTGGACCAGTACAGACTGGTGAGAGGCGAGGTGGGAGAAGGCTCTCAGAGCTAGGCGTTTCGCCCGTAGCTCCAGGAAGTTTATCTGTTGAGCAGCCTCCCAAGGGGTCCAGAGACCCTGAGTACATGTCCCTTAGCAATGTGCTCCCCAACCGAGAAGAGAAGCATCTGTTGTCAGCACTTGAGAATGCAGAGGGGATTGAAAAACCACTCCGAGTACCAGATTCGGAAGATGAAGCCACCATTGTAGAGAGGAGACTAGCAGGTCCGATATTTTTACTGAGTCCGCTAGGCTCCCCGTGGCATGATGCCACTGAGTGCGAAGGCTCAACTGAGCAGGCCGCATGTGCAGGCGGGCATTGGGGGTGACATGAACCGTGGAAGCCATATGGCCGAGTAGTCTCAGGAATTGCCTGGCAGAGACCAGGGAATTGCTGCGAAACTGCCTGGCCAGATCCATCAGCCTGTGAGCTCTGTCCATAGGCAGAAAAGCCTTCGCTTGAAGAGTGTCTAGTCTGGCTCCTATGAATTCCAAGTTCTGGGACGGGAGCAAAGTGGACTTTGCAAAGTTTATGACAAACCCCAAGTGCTGAAGCAGAGCCACAGTGCGAAGGGTGGCTTGATTGGTCTCCTGGGAAGATTGGCCCCTTATGAGCCAGTCGTCCAGGTACGGAAACACAAAAAGACCTTGAAGCCTCAGGTAGGCCGCCACCACTGCCAGGCACTTGGTGAACACCCTGGGAGCGGAGGTTAGGCCAAAGGGTAGTACTCTGTACTGATAGTGGTTTCCCCCCACAACAAACCTGAGATATTGTCTGTGGTCTGGACGAATAAGGATGTGAGTATACGCATCCTTTAGATCTAAGGAGCATAGTCAGTCTCCCTGCTGGAGGTAGGGCAGCAGGATTCCAAGGGTAAGCATCTTGAACTTTTCCCTCTCCAGGAACTTGAGGTTGCGCAAGTCTAGGATGGGTCTGAGGCCTCCTGTTCTTTTTGGTACCAGAAAGTACCTGGAATAAAAGCCGTGACCTCTTAGGTGGTGGGGTACCGGTTCCACAGCCTGATCTTTTAGCAGACTTGCTAACTCCTGAAGCAGTAGGTCCCTGTGCAGAGGGAGTCTTGGAGGCTCCCCTGGAAAATAGAAGGGAGGTACCTGGTGAAAATGGAGAAGATAGCCCTTTGGACTATATGAAGAACCCAGGTATCTGATGTGACGGCTGACCACCTGTGGGCAAAGTGGGCCAGCCGGCCTCCTGTGCTGAGAGAAGCCAGCTGAGAAGAGGCTATGCTTTCTGAGTCAAAAACCCCCACCCTGCTGAGCAGGGGCCGGTGTTGGTGGCTTGGGGGCCTTCTGCCTACGGGGCCCATGACCCTGCCCCTTGGCCTGCTGACCCTGTTGGGGAGCTGCAGTGGCCTGATAATGAGGGTATTGTGTATCGGCAGATGACTTCCTCGGGTAAAAGGTCTTTTTTCCCGAGCCCTTCTTTTTCTGAGAAGGGGCAGAGGTTTTTCTGAACAGCCTAGTCCTGGTGAGAGTCTCTGTCTCGAGCTCAGCAGCCTTTTCAGCCATGGGTTTGCTAAAAAGGTTTTCACCCCGGCAGGGGACATCGACTAACTTGTCCTGTACCCATGGCTCGAGGTCGGATGACTGTAGCCAAGCCTTTCGGCGGGCACCGATGCCGGCCCCGGCTACTCGGGCCGAAGCCTCGAAGCCATCGTAGGCTGCTCGAGAGATAAACTTCGAGCATTCCCGAATACCTGTGGACAAGGCCTGGAACCTCTGCAAAGGTTCCTCGGAGAGAACAGCAGAGAACCCAGCAATCTCCTTTGCCAGGTCTCGGAGGTACATGCCCATGTAGAGCTGGTAAGTCTGGACACGGCAAGCAAGCATAGAGCCCTGGAAGCACTTCTTACCGAGGGCATCCAGGTTCCGGGCCTCCCCGCCAGGAGACACCAAGGAGTGCATCTTCTGACTTTTCAGTCGATGCATGGCCGATTCCACAACCATGGAGTGGTGTGGTAATTGTGCCTTTTGGAACCCGGGGCTCTTGCGGACTCGATAGATTGAATCGACCCGCTTGCTTAACACCGGCGTCGAGGCTGGGGTCTCCCACATGCAGAAGAGCAGCCGCTCCAGCATCGGAGGAACCGGAACAGTAAAGGCCTCCTTCGGGGGAGAGTCATACTAGAGGGCCCCGAGCTCCTCGGCTTGAGGCTCCTCCTCGGGATCCGCGGGGAAGGCCAAGGCCTTGGCCATATCCCGCACCAAGTCCGAGAACCGGGTATCCTCCGGTGGGGATCGTCTCCGAGGTTTGGACTCCGGTGAGTCCGATAGGACACACCGAGTCCGAAAAGTATCAGGTGACTCTTCGTCCTCCGTCTCCCAGCCAGACTCCTCGGAGGAGGAATCGAGCGGCTCTGGTCGGGCGGGCACCGATGCCCTCCGCCCCGACGCCGAGGTAAGCATCGACGACCTCGGTCCCGAACGGGAGGCCGAGAGAGACCATGGCCGAGGATCGACTCGAGCCCGCACGGACTCGAGGATTGGCTCGGCCTCTGGGGTCGACTTGGACGTCGAGGTCCCGGTGGTCGGGGCAGATGAACCGGTGAGACTGGTGATCAATGCCCGCTGCTGTTCCATGAAGGCAGTGAAGCTGCTCTCCAAGGCCGTCAACCTGAGTCCGAGCTCAGGAGACCCAGCAGCCCCCGACTCGGGGCCCCGACGGCGTCGGGCCCGACGTCGGCTCCCTCGGAGGAGAGTCCACGAGGACAACAGCACTTACGTGTCCAGGAGACTCCATCTCGACACGAGGATATTTGGCAGGCCTCTCAGGAGCATCCACCGACGCCGCCCTCGTGGGTTTCTTCTTCCTGCGATGTTCCCGCGAAGGAGACCCCCGCTCAGAGGAACCCCGACGCTGCTCGGGGCCGGAGTCCCGAGACGTCGAGGCCTCTGACGAGGTCCGGGCCCGTCCGGATGCGGAGTCAGAAAAGATCCTATCCTTTTGGTGCTGCCGACTCCTCAACGCCTTCGAGGACATTTTGCCACACGGACCACAGATCATCAGGTCATGATCGGGTTCGAGGCAGACGAGGCAGCAGTCATGTGTGTCGGTAAGAGACATAAGTTTCTTACACCGATCACACTTCTTAAACCCGCTCATAGCCATCGGGGGAAAAAGGGCTCTTGCGAGGTCAAAAGACCGGGCTGCCAGGGAAAAAAGAAAAAAGGCGCGAACGCTAGTCACAAAGGACAAAAACCGAAAAAGAGAGAAAGGACTCGATACCGGCGTATCGGTCCGAGCGGGAAAAGGATCCGGCGTCGAACCGGAGAAAAAATAGGGAAAATCAACTTTTTCCTCGGGGGAAAACGAACTACGTCCGTCGGGCTCCGCGGAAAAAAGAAGACTGAGCAAGATGGCACCCTTGGGCGGGAAGGGGACCGCGCATGCACGCTGCAATTCCCAAAGGCTTTCTTTGAAAGCTGGGGAAATGCTCCGCACGAGGGCTCCGTCGGCGCCGACGTCACCCATATGTGAGGACTGACTTCCTGCTTGGTCCTGGAGAAAGGACATATCCTCTGGTGGAGACATCCTACGCTGAGGAGAAGAGGAATCCTCGGGAAGAAGTACTCTGGTATCGGCAGAGCTTTTAGAGTCTTCAGACTCATCCGAGGATTCGAAGTATCTCCGATCTGGGTGATTGTGCAAGGTACGGAACCGGTACCGATCGAAGTCGGCATCGGAGTGGTCCAGTACCGACTTGTTGATGCCGGATATAGACGCATGACTCGGTCCTGGTAGAATACCTGCCAATGTCAATGCAGTCGGTGCCGGTACCGGTTGAACTGTCTGAAGCAGTTTCAGGGGCACTGAGGCCATGAGAAGAGCCGCCAGACTGCGTTCAATAGTCAAGAATCTCTGGTCTATCAATGCTGCTGATGCTTGGGTATCGGTGCCAGATAAAGGGGCCGGAACCCCAGGGCATGGCAGCACTAGTTCTGCCGAGGTTGAAGCATCGAGAACATCCTGGAGCCCCGTTAGTGCTTTGGAAGCCAAAGCCGAAGCCTCCCACTGGGGCAATTTCACTGGTGAAAGTCCCTCAAGGGGAACGCCAGAGGCATCTCGATGTTTAGGAGATCTACCCTTTGAGGATCGGCTAGATTTATGTTTAGTTACCTGAGATCCATGGGAGGAAGATGAAGCCCTGGAGGACGTCAATGCCACGGAGGCTGCATCGGAGGGAAAAAGGGTGCTAAGCTTAGCAGCTCGGTTTTGCCAGCCCCTTTTTGACATCATCCCACAGGCAACACACTCTGAAATAGAGTGGTCAGGACCTAAACATTTGAGGCACCACTCATGGATGTCGGTGACGGAGATGGTACCGCCACATTTGGAACACTTTTTAAAACCCGAAGCGGGTTTTTCCATCGAGGAAAAAACTGGGCCTAGTGCCCAAAATGGCGCGTGGCACCCAAGAAGAAAATTACTGAAGAAAGACTCCAGAAACAAAAGTTTGTTTGTTTTTTTAGAAAAAAGAAAAGAACCACCGGCGGTACAGGTATAGCGTTGAGGGAAGGCAGACGCGACCACAAAAAAGAAGTTTATAAGAAGGGAATTTTCTGCGGTGACAGGATGTGTGACCTGTCGGCTCCGCAGAAAACGAACTGGAAAGGGACAGTTGGGAAAGGCGGGAAGGCAGCACGCAGGCGCTGTGGGATGCTCCCAAAAGCTTTCTAATTGGACACTGGGGAGCGTTCCCGCGCAGGCTCCGTCAGTACCGATGATACCCATATGTGAAGACTACATTCCTGCTTCTTCCTGGAGATCTACATTATATCCAGAACAAGGAGGAATGCAGTCTTCACATATGAGTCTGATTAGCTCCCAGATACCAGACTGGAATGGAGAGAGAGCAGTGTGATCCCTGAGAAAAAAGCGTAGTTACTCACCTGTAACAGGTGATCTCCGGGAATAGCAGGAATTGAGTCTTCACTTATGGATATCGTCGGCACTGACGGAGCCCGCGCGGGAACACTCCCCAGCGTCCAATAGGAACGCTTTTGGGAGCATCCCACTGCGCCTGTGCCACTGCCTTCCTGCCTTTCCAACTCTCCCTCTTCAGTTGAGTTTATAGCTGAGACAAAGGAGAAGCAAGAAAGAGAGAGAGAGAAAGAAAAATATAAATCCTAGGGGAGGTGGGTGGGTTGTGAATACTCAATTCCTGCTGTTCCCGGAGATCAGCTGTTACAGGTGAGTAACTACGCTATCTCCAGGAACAAGCAGGAATGTAGTCTTCACATATGGGGACTCCCCAGCTGAGAGATGCCATGGAGATGACCCCAGAAAGCTGCGAAACCCAGGTTGAGATGGGTCAGGTTTCCTCCTTTGTATCTCTACCATCGAAACCAGGGACGGCGGGTAGGAGTTGTTCTAAGTCTGAAAGAGATACTGGAGAACAGCCTGGCCAAACGAGGCATCCCTACGGGAGTCCTCGTCTAAGCAGTAGTGGGCTGCAAAGGTGTGTACCGAAGCCCAAGTGGCTGCTCTGCAAATGACGACAATGGACACTAAGCGAAGCTTAGCCATAGAGGCTGCCATTGCTCTCACATTGTGAGCTGTGACGTCCTTTGAGAGAAAGGCCCTAGCTTTCATAGGCAAAAGATATGCAATCTGCAATCCATTTAGACAAAGTTCGCTTGGAAACTGGTAATCCAAGATGACTGGAGTCAAAAGCAACAAAAAGCTGAGAAGCCTTTCTATGTTGCTTAGTTCTCTGAAGGTAAAAAGCTAAAGCACTTTTACAATCCAGAGTATAATGATTCCTTTCTGCATTAGAGGCGTGAGGCCTAGGGAAGAATTTTTTTTTTTTAGTGCCATCAAGTCAGTGTTGACTCACAGCGACCCAGCTACCTATGGGTTTTCTTGGCAATGTATCACCGGAAGTAGATTGCCAGACTTTTCTTCCGAGGCAATGGAGGGTAAAGTGACTTGCCCAAAGTCACAAGGAGTGCCAGTGGGAATCAAACCTTTGATCTTCTGGGTACTAGGCAGTTGCTCTAACCACTAGGCTACTCCTCCACTCACTAAGAATATAGGCAGGTAAACCAACTGGTTTAAATGAAAAGGCGAAACCATCTATGGCAGAAAGTGAGGGCGAGTCCTAAGATCTACTTTATCATGGTGGAACCTTGTATAAGAAGGATCAGCCATTAAAGCTTGTAGCTCACTGATGCATCTTGCAGAAGTGAGGGCAATTAGGAAGATTACCTTCCAAGAAAGAAACTTCAGAGATGTAGTGGCTAAGGGTTTGAAGGATGGTTTCATAAGCTGCCCAAGGACAAGATTCAAATCCCATGCCACGGGTGGTGGCTTAATGGAAGGTTTAATTAAGAGTAGACTTTTCATAAACCACGCTACAAGCGGTTGAGAGGAGACAGGTTGTCCATCCAAGGGATTGTGGAAAGCCGCAGTGGCACTTAGGTGGACCCTTACTGAATTGGTCTTAAGACCAGAGGATGATAAATGGAGGAGATACTCCAGTAACGCCTCCACTGGAACTGAAAAGGGATTAAGTTCCTTTTTTGAACACCAGATAGAGAACCCTCTCCACTTAAAGGCGTAGGACCGCCTTGTGGAAGGTTTTCTTGAAGCCAAAAGGATATTCTCAACCTGTTGAGAAAGGTTGATAACCTAGAATTCTAGGCTCTCAGCAGCCACGCCCTGAGGAGTAGAGACTGAGGATTCGGGTGCAATAGCGTCCCGTTCTCCTGGGAAAGAAGATCTGGAGCACATCCCAACTCCAAAGGCTTGGCTTGAGAGGGACGTAGAAGCAGTGGATACCATGTCTGTCGTGGCCAGCATGGGGCTATATGGATCATATGGCCCTTGTCTCTCTGAAGGTTGAATAGAGTTTTGGGCATGAAGGGAATGGGTGGGTAGGCATAGAGGAAGTTCTGACCCCAATGGAGATGGAAGGCAACCCTTGCCTGACAGTTGGAACAGAACCGGGGAAGTTTGGCATTCTGAGGACTTGCAAAGAGGTCTATGTCTGGAGTTCTCCAGATCTGAAAGATTCGAGCAATTTGCTCTGGATGAAGAGACCACTCGTGTGGCAGCAGTACTCGACTGAGTTTGTCTGCCAAGAGATTTTGTGTGCCTGGAAGATACACCACTAGTAGGTGGATTTGAAGATCTCTGGCGAAGGCCCAGAGGCGTAGAGCTTCATTGCAAAGCACCTGAGAACACGTCTCACCCTGCTTGTTCACGAAGAACATGGCTACTTGATTGTTGGTCTGGACAAGAACCGTCTTGAAGCTCAGGTGTTCCTGAAATACTTGAAGAGCATAGAAGATGGCTCTGAGTTCCAGGATGGTTATGTGAAGACAAGCCTCCTGCTCGGTCCAGAGACCCTGAGTGGGGAGATATTGTCCAAGTAAGCCCCCCAACCTAACTTGGACGCATCTAATGTCAAGGTGGCTTGGTGTAGTGGCTGCTGGAAAGGAGACCCTACGAGAAGGTTTTTCAGCGATTGCCTCCACTGTAGGGACAAGATGATGCATGCAGAGGTTCTGATTTTGTCCCCCAGGTGACCCGAAGCCTGTGTCCACTGAGAGGCTAGTGTCCACTGGGCTGCTCGCATGTGTAGGTGAGCATAGGGAAGCACATGGACAGTGTATGCCATATGCCCCAGCAGCTGAAGCATTTCTTGAGCAGTTAGAAAAGTTTTCATAGCTGTTTGAGAGGCCAGCTGGAGTATTCGAACACAACATGGTTGTGGCAGGAAAACCTTTGACTGCCTTGTGTCTAGAAGAGCCCCTATGAACTCTAGGGACTGAGAAGGGGTGAGATGAGATTTTGGGAGGTTTATGACCAGTCCCAGGTACTGCAGGATTTGCATTGTACAGGAGAGAGCGGAGCTGGCTTCTGGAGCTACAGGGCAAACTATTTAAAACAAATAAGAGAAAATATTTCTTCACTCAACGTGTAATCAAACTCTGGAATTTGTTACCGGAGGATGTAGTAAAGACTGTTAGTGTAGCTGGGTTTAAAAAAGGTTTGGAGCAGTTCCTGGAGGAAAGGTCCATAAAGCACTATTAAAAAGAGACCCAGGATATCAATGCTTGACCCAATACAAGCATTGTGGAACCTGTGTCTTTTGGGGAAACTGCTAGGTACGTATGACCTAGATTGGCGACTGTTGGAAACAGGATACTGGGCTTGATGGACCTTGGTCTGACCCAGTATGGCATATCATGTTCTTATGTTCTAATGCAGCTGTTGATGCGCGGATGAGCCAGTCATCTAAGTAGGGGAAGACAAATATCCCCAGAGTTCTCAGGAATGCTGCTACTATTGCCATGCATTTTGTGTAGACTCTTGGGGCAGAAACCAGTCCAAAGGGTAGAACTCTGTACAAGTAATGTCTTACTTGAAAGAGGAATTGAAGAAAACTCCTGTGATCTGTATGAATGAGGATCTGTGTATATGCATCCTTTAGATCTAGAGAACATAGCCAAACCTGACTCTGAATGTAAGGAAGAAGTTTTCTGAGAGAGATCATCTTGAATGTTTCTCGGTACAGATACTTGTTCAACTCTCTGAGATCCAGTATGGGCCTGTATCCCCCTGTCCTCTTTGGAATGAGGAAGTAGGGGGAGTAGAAACCCATGCCCTGTTGGGACATAGGTACCTCTTCTATTGCTCCTTGAGCAAGTAGTGAGGTGACCTCTTGGACACAAGAGAGTGGTGAAGGGGCCCCGAGAATTGAACTGTCTTGTAATGGTGGGAGGGGGCATACTGTGGAAATGGAGTTTGTACCCCTCTGTTACAATGGAGAGAGTCCATTGCTCTGATGTTATCTGTTGCCAACTTTCAGCAAAATGACAGAGTCTGCCTGGAATGGTGAGAGGCTCTGGACCCTTTAGGGGCAGGATGTCTAAGTTCTCTAGGAAGGTGTCAAAGCTCCTGAGGAGGCTGTGTCTGCTGAGCTGGTTGAGTTCTGGGGACTTGGGCCTTCCTCTGTTGTTTGGGTTGGTGCTGCCCCTTTTGGGGAGCATGAACTGGGCAGTGGACAGCCTGGGTGTAAGATGGATATAATTTCTTTTTCTTGTTGAAAAAGGGGTTCTTAACTGACTTTTTCTTAGCTGGGTTGGCTGTGGTCCTTGATAGTCTGTTCAAGGTGGTGTTTTCAAACTCAAGCTGAGCTTTGTCCTGCCAATCCTTGCCAAAGAGGTTTTCTCCTGTGCAAGGAATATTTCCCAGCTTGTCTTGCACCCATTGTTCTAAATCAGATGCTTGTAACCAGGCAATGTGAAGTGCACCGATTGAGATAGCAGAGGTTCTGCTAATGTACTCAAAGCAATCAAAGGTTGCCCAGTTCATGAACTTAGAAACATTCTGGGCATGTTTGACCAGAGTGAGGAAGTCAGCCCTCTTGTCATCGAGAAGAAGTGGAGCCATGAGTTCTAAATCTCTTGTTGAAGAAAACCCCCTGATCTGGCCACAATACCACGGCTCTTTCGGTCTCTGGTCCCTCAAGCAGTGAGAAATAACCAGAGAGTAACACAGAACACAATCACACGCAAAGTGCTACTTTCTTTGAGCTCAGAGGGAAAACAACAGACGGTCTATGGACTCAACACAGTTCCATGTCTATTGGATTCAAATTCTTCCTCCTGAAAAGCTCTTTTTATTAAAGAAAAAGGGGTAGTAACACAGTCATTCATCATAACACAAGGTATCGCTAGAGTTCTTTTTACAGAGTAAGAGCTGATTACATTGTATTAAATAAAATTTACTCGATTATGACAGAATTATTTATAATTGCAGAGTTGCAGAAATTATGCTGTGCCGGCAGGGACCTATAGTTGACTGTACAATGAACTATGGTTGCGCAGTTCATAGTCTATGTCTATTCTTTATGCTTGCATTAACAATGTTCCCAAAGTTACACAGAACTCATGATCATGATATCCTATTCTATTTAAGAGGAAAGTAGGTGAAAGGACAAACTTATGAGCACATTTTAGAGATCTGCATCAAGAAATTCATCTATCTTTAATTACGTATTAGGGATTCTGGTATCCGCTTTATCTGTCCATTTCTACAGTCCTCCCTGTGATTCTATAAAGAATCATTACAAAAGAGCGGTAGCTGAAACATGTCCAAATCCAGAATAACTCTTCTACAGTAGGCTTCATTTTGCAGATGATCCTTCAGAATCCTAGGCACATCTGGTCCATAGGTAAGCTCCATCTTGTTCATTGGAGGAAGTTGTTATACAAAATCATGTGACATTGTTTGCCTTTGCTTAGCCTCAATAAGAATGTGTACAGAGAGCAAGACTTTACCAATTATTCTTGTAAGCACTACCTCTTCTAGCAGTAGCCAACTGCTTCTCATTGATCTATCAATAATTCAGAGATTAGTCCCTCATATCATGACACCAGTCACCACTCCAGATTCTTCAGCAGCATCATTTCGCACCATGGGCTGTGCCATGCACATCTTAGATAAAGCTTTTTCAGTGACCGTCCACCCAGGCTTCACTGCTGCGCATACATGAGTAGTTCCGCTGGAATCGCTGATCTTTATCAGGAGTCTCCATATTCAGTAGCATTATGATTCACAGTAGTTTTCTTCTTCGGCCCATAGGATTCAGTGCATACAATATATAACACAGGTACACTAAAAAAATTTTTTTTTAAACTGCCTCTAATGTTTCGATTGATTTTTACGTTTTTTGGTGCGCTGAATCCAAATCTGGTAACCAATTTGCTCCATCACGTACAGATTTTTTGCTACATTGGGTTAGCAGTTTGAGGTGAACGTTTCAGATTGAGTGCGATCGAGATAAAAGTTTCTTGGATGAATTCTTTATACTAATTGTTTAGTAGTTATTCAAATAAGAATAAAGAAAATTGTAACAAGGCAGCACATAAGAATAGAGTAATGTCAACAAAACACACTGTGATGGTAGCAAAATTGTCTGCACTTAAAACAGCCACATACATGTGCACAAACATTGAGCATATAAGAGCGAGGTTAGACACAAAGCAAAGCAAAGCAAAGAAATGTGCAAAAAATGTTGTACAGGTATGTATGTAAGAATAGAAAACGCAAACCGCACCATTGCAATACATGAAGACAAACACCCGATGGTGTGAAAATAAAATTCTAATAAATGAGATCCAACACTGTGGTGGGCCCGTTTCTTCTTCCCCCCGAATGCTTCTCTTGGTGCGCTGCTTGGCGTATTTTTCATCTGGGGTTTCCCGCAGCAGCAACCAGCAGAAACCAGCCATCATAGTGGTGTTCCATCTTCCTTGGTACCTTCTCTCTGCGTCCTTGATGTCCTGGTGAAACCTTTCACCTTGTTCTTCACTGTACGCCCCCAAGTTTTCGGGAAAGTAGTTCACATGGGAGTGCAAGAAATGGACTTTCAGGCTCATGTTACAGCCTTGTTCTTTGAAGGCATTGAGCATCCTGGCAACAATATCCTTATAGTTCTCATCCCGCCTGTTCCCCAAGAATTTGAGAACAACATCCTTGAAGGAATCCCAGGCTTCTTTTTCCTTCTCAGACATCGTTTCAGCGAATGCTTCATCTGAAATGAGTTTCCTTATATCAGGGCCAACAAACACTCCTTCCTTTAGCTTTGCTTCAGAAAGTCGGGGGAACTTTGAGCAAAGGTACCGAAAGCACTCACCATCTTTTGGAAGGGACTTGATGAATTGCTTAATGAGACCCAACTTAATGTGGAGAGGTGGTAATGGAATTTTATCACGAGGTACCAAGCTCTCATGAAGAACATTTTTCTCACCGGGTCTCAAATACTCCCGAATTGGCCAGTCTTTTTTCCCCCAGTGTAGGTCGCGGGCCCGGCTATCCCACAAGCAAAGGAAGCAGGGATATTTGGTGAAACCGGATTGCTGCCCTAATAGCATGGATAGAATTTTAAAGTCTCCACAAATCATCCACTTATGCTCATCATAACGAATCTTCTGAAGAATCAGGGCCAAATTCTCGTATTTTTCTTGGAGAATAACAGAGTGAGCAATAGGAACTGAAGCGAATGTGTTGCCATTATGAAGAACACCTTTTATGCTGTCTTTTGACGAATCAATGAACAGCCGCCATTCAGCAGGATCATACTTGAGTTTAAACTTTTCCATCACTCCGTATATATCGTTGCAAAATACCAAATCTTCCTCTTTGCTGAAATACTTCAAAAATTGTGTCGCGCGGTTGCGGTACCAATAAAAAGTAGTTCCTGGTGACAATAGATTTTTCTGTTTAAGCCGAGAACCTAGCAGTTGGGCAGCATCTTTTGAGAGTCCTAAATCCTGGACTAAATCATTCAATTCAGCTTGAGAGAAAAGTTCAGGTTTCGGATCTGGTTCAGCTTCAAACTCGGAAGTACTGGACTCATCGGGAAAAGCCATCTGATGAGTCTCATCATGATCAGAACCGTCCACACAAATATGATCCAAAGATTTTGGTGGTTCAGGCACAGGTACTTCGTTGCTATGAGGCATAGGCCTAATTGCTGAGGGAAGGTTGGGGTAACTTATTACGTTCTTATTTTTTAAGTTGTATCCCTTCACAATGCAAGAGCAAAAATAGCAGTCACTGCTGTGGTCTCTTTGTTCACGCCACATCATAGGTATTCCGAAACGAAATGCTTGTTTTTTACCTTTCATCCATAAGCGTAGATCTTCCTCACATGTCTTGCACACTTTGTGAGGAGCCCACGGTTTGTCTTGATCGCCTAACTTCAAACCGAAATAGGCGAAATATACTTTTTTAATAAATGCAGAAATGTTCCTCTGCCGCTTTTTCACGGTATATTCCCCACAAATAAAACAAAAACTGTCCGGAGAGTTGACGCAACCTCTGGCTCTGTGAGCCATCACAAATACACAGCACTGCAAACTACAACTGTAGTGAACCACTTCGGAATAAAGCTGGATTACGACTGAGCAAACAAAAGGTAATAATGAACTTGCAAGAAACTGAAATTTGACAGGAACGTTCATGTCGCAACCACCGTGTTTGAGCGAGCGAACGAGGCGAGGCGAACAGGAAAGAACATGCGCCAGCGCGAGTACTGGATTTAGCCCCCCGCCTCCCAATTGTTCTGTTAATGTATAAAATGAATACAAAACACTCTAAAATATCATGAGGGAGTGTTTCTAGTTAGTTAACCATTACAACCTCTATTTTGGGCCAAGAAAATAAACTGCAGTCGGCTAAAAAGAAATTATGTGAACATTCCTTATATGGGTAAGAAATCTAGTTTTGCAAGAAAACGTGACGTGATGGAACATTTTGGCTATTTTTCCTGGATTCAGCACCCCAAAATCTATAGGAATCAGTTGCAAAACTGGAGGCAGTTTTTTGGTAGTGTACCTATGTAATTTGTAAAAACCCAACTTTCCACTACACCATCTAGCATAGTTACTCACCTGTAACAGGTGATCCCCGGGAACAGCAGGAATTTAGTCCTCACATATGGGTATCGTCGGTACCAACGGAGCCTACGCAGGAACGCTCCCCAGCGTCCAATTAGAAAGCTTTTGGGAGCATCCCACAGCGCCTGCGTGCTGCCTTCCCGCCTTTCCCAACTGCCTCTCTCCAGATGAGTTTTAAAGCTGAGACAAAGAGAGAGAGAGGGAAAGGAAAGAGATAGATAGAGAGATACAACTCCTAGGGGAGGTGGCTGGGTTGTGAGGACTAAATTCCTGCTGTTCCCAGAGATCACCTGTCACAGCTGAGTAACTATGCTATCTCCAGGAACAAGCAGGAATGTAGGCATCACATATGGGGACTCCCTAGCTTCAGGTGCCAGGGAGAGACCCCAGAAGTTGTGTGTCCTTGAAAAGGGCTCCAATTCCCCCCATGGATCTCTGGCATCCTACCAGGGATGGTGAGCAGGAGTTGATTAGGTATGGAACAGGTGTTTGAGAACAGCCTGACCAAACAAGGCATCCCGGCGGAAATCCTTGTCCAAGCAGTAATGGGCTGTGAAGGTATGAACCGAGGCCCAAGTGGCTTCTCGACAGATGTCGTCAATAGACACAGAGTGCAGATGAGCCATTGAGGCTGCCATGGCTCTCACATTGTGAGCCGTGACATGGCCCTCCAGAGAAAGGTTCTTAGTCTGACAGGCGAAGGAAATACACTGAGCAATCCAGTTAAGATAGTGTTCTCTTGGAGACTGGAAGTCCCAAATGAGAAGGATCAAAAGCAACAAAGAGTTGAGAGGACTTTCTATGTTGCTGTGTTCTTTGTAAGTAAAAAGCTAGAGCTCTTTTACAGTCCAAGGTATGAAGATTCCTCTCTGCATTTGATGCATGAGGTCCTGGAAAAAAGACAGGTAGGTAGACCTCTTCGTTCAGATGAAAAGGCGAGACCACCTTAGGCATAAAGTGTGGATGAGTCCTAAGGACTACCTTGTCATGATGGAACCTTGTATAAGGTGGATTAGATACTAGCGCTTGCAACTCACTAATGTGGCGTGCTGAAGTGATTGCAATGAGAAAGATAACCTTCCAAGAAAGGAATTTCAAGGAGGTGGTAGCTAAAGGTTGAAAAGATGGCTTCATGAGCTGCCCAAGAACCAGGTTCAAGTCCCATGCCACCGGAGGTGGTCTAATGGGAGGCTTAGTTAGAAGGAGGCCTCTCATAAATCTTTCTATAAGAGGATGAGAGGAAATAGGCTGTCCATTTAGAGGCTTAAAGGAAGCTGCAATAGCACTCAAATGGACTCGTACTGAAGTAGTCTTAAGACCTGCATTGGATAAATGAAGGAGATACTCCAGCAATGATCCCAGAGGTATCGCAAGGGGGTTAAGACCCTTTAGCGAACACCATATTGTAAACCTTTTCCACTTGAAAGCATAAGACCGTCTTGTGGAAGGTTTCCTGGAAGCAAAAAGAATCTCTTTTACTTGCTGAGGGATATTAAGATCATGGAGATCTAGGCTTTCAGCAACCGAGCCCTGAGATGCACAGACTGGGGATTGGGATGCCATAACATTCCGTCCTCCTGAGATAGGAGATCTGGAGCAGACCCTAGCTCCAGGGAGGGAGCTTGAGAGAGATGTAGCAGCAGAGGGTACCACACTTGCCATGGCCAATGTGGAGCTATGAGAATCATATGGCCTCTGTCTCTCTGAAGCTTGAACAGGGTCTTGGGAATTAGGGGAATGGGTGCAAAGGCATACACGAAGTCTTGACCCCAGTAAAGGAGGAAAGCATCTCTGGCCTGAGCCCCCTGAGCCGGAATTCTGGAACAGAACTGGGGACGTTTGGCATTCCACGGACTTGCAAAGAGGTCTATGTCTGGGGTTCCCCAAAGTTGAAATATCCTGGCCACCTGGTCTGCATGCAGAGACCACTCATGTGGAAGCAGAACTCGACTGAGTCTGTCTGCCCAAGAGTTTTGAATGCCTGGCAGATACACTGCCAGAAGATGAATCTGATGCTCTCTGGCGAGGGTCCATAGTTGCAAAGCTTCGTTGCAAAGCGAGAGAGAGCCTGTTCCCCCCTGCTTGTTCACATAGAACATGGCTACTTGATTGTCCGTATGAATGAGGACTGTCTTGTAGCTGAGCAGGGTGTGGAACACTCGCAGAGCAAGGAAGATTGCTCTGAGCTCCAAGAGATTGATATGTAGATAACTCTCCTGTGTAGACCAGGTGCCCTGGGTGGAGAGGTCTTGCAGATGAGCTCCCCAACCAATTGAAGAAGCATCTGTTGTGAGAGTTGCTTGGGGTAAGGGGACCCCAGCAGCAGGTTTTGAGTGGACTTCCACCACTGGAGGGACAAAATAAGGCGACTTGTGTTTGCTATTTTATCTGACAGGCATCCTGATGCCTGGGTCCATTGGGTGGATAAAGTCCACTGAGCTGCCCTTATATGGACACGAGCATAGGGAACGACATGCACAGTAGATGCCATGTGGCCTAGTAGTTGTAACATTTCTCGAGCAGTTAGATGAGGCTTTTGCACTGCTTGAGAAGCTAACTGCACCAGGCAAAGGCAACAGGCCTGGGGGAGATAGGCCCTTGCCTTGGTGGTATTCAGCAAAGCTCCTATGAACTCTAAAGACTGAGTGGGAGCTAAGACTGGATTTTGGGATGTTTATTACCAGCCCTAAATACTGAAGGATACGCACTGTGCAGGATAGAGAAGTCCTGACCTCTGACTCTGTTGGGGTTCGAATGAGCCAGTCGTCTAAGTAGGGGGAGACGAATATCCCTAGAGAGTGGAGAAATGCTGCTACAACAGCCATTCATTTCGTGAACACCCTTGGTGCTGAGGCGAGGCCAAAAGGAAGCACCCTGTATTGGTAGTGCTTTCCCTGAAAAAGGAACCGAAGTAAACTTCTGTGAGTTGGATGGATGAGAACATGGGTGTATGCATCCTTGAGATCTAGAGAACAAAGCCAATCCTGACTCTGAAGGTATGGCAGCAGAGATCCGAGAGAAATCATTTTGAATTTCTCCTTGACAAGGAATTAGTTCAATTCTCTGAGGTCTAAGATAGGTCTGTAACCCCCTGTTTTCTTTGGGATAAGGAAATAAGGGAAATAGAACCCTGTACCCTGCTGATGAAGGGCTACTTCTTCTATTGCACCTTGGGCAAGAAGGATAGCGACCTCCTGACCTAACAGGTTGATGAGAGAGGTCGGAGAATTGAACTGCTTTACTATTGTGTGATTGGACATGCTTGAAAAATGAAGCTTGTACCCCTCCTTTATGATGGAGAGTGTCCAATGCTCTGCTGTTATTTGCCCTCATCTGGGGGCAAAATGACACAACCTTCCTGGAATGGTGGAAGGTTCTGGTCCCCTGAGAACTAGGAAGGTTAAGTTCTCTAGATGAGAGTCAAAGGCCCTGTGGAGGCTGAGCCTGCTCTGCCAGTTGAGGCCTAGAAGCCTTTGCTTTCTTCTGTTTGGGTGGTTGCTGACCTTTCCTGGCAAGCTGACCTGCAGAACGTCCCTGCTGAACATAAGCAGGATAAAATCTTTTCTTTTTAGAAAAGAATGGTTTCTTGAACAATTTCTTTCTAGCAGGATCAGCAGTGGACTTGGATAATCTAGCCAAGGTGGAATTTTCAGCATCCATTTTATTGGCCTTTTCCTGCCAATCTTTACCAAACAGGTTCTCACCAGTACAAGGGATATTTCCCAATCTGTCTTGTACCCAGAGCTCTAGATCAGATGCCTGGAGCCAAGCAATTCTACGTGCACCTATGGCAATAGCTGAGGTTCTGCTTATGCACTCAAAGCAGTCAAAGACTGCACGGTTGGAAAATTTAGAGACATCTTGGGCATGTTTGACCAAAGTGAGAAAATCCTGTCTTTATCCTCAGGAAGAAAAGGACTTAAAGCCTCTAAATCATCTGTGACCTCCTTCAGGAACATTCCCATGTAGAGACTATAGGAACTGATCCTGGCAGAAAGCATGGAAGCTTGGAAGACCCGACGTCCAAAAGCATCCAGGGTTCTGCACTCACATCCTGGAGGATTAGAGGCATGCCTTTTTGGCACTCTTGATCCTTCTCTTAGCTGACTCCACTACAATAGAGTGGTGAGGAAGCTGAATCTTATGGAATCCAGGACAAGGAGGGACTCGATACATAGTATCCAATCTACGAGAATGAGGAGAGGTGGTAAGAGGTGTTTCCCACATTCTTAACATGAGATCATATAAAATCTCATGAATGGGGAAGGTAGCTGCCTCCTTAGGAGTTTTGGGATATTGTAGAATTTCCAACTCCTTGGCCCTTGGCTCTGTTTCAGGGGCCACAGTAATGGACAGGCCCCGAGCCACCTCCCTGATAAAATCTTGGAAGGAAATATCCTCTGGAGGAGACATCCTGCATTTAGGGGAGGAGGGCTCCTCTGGGAGAAGCATCGCTGCATCGACAGAACTGTCAGAATCCTCAGATTCTTCTGAGGACTCGAAGTATCGTCATGTCCGGATGCTCTTGAAGAGCCCGATACCTGTACCGACCAAAGTCGGTACCGGGAGTAACCGGTACCGGGGTATCGGTACCAGAGGTCATCGGATGACTGGGTACCGGCAAAGCAGACACCGATGCCGAAGTCAATGCTATTGGTACCAGTACCGATACCAAGGCCGTTGTCGGAACCGGTGTAATTGTCGCGGTCACGAGGGCGTCGATGCCGCAAGGAAAGCCACCAGACTGCATTCCATAGCCAGAACTCTCTGGTCTATCGACGCTGCCAATGCCTGGATGTCGGTACCGGAGGAGACCGCCGGTACCCCAGAGCATGGCACCAGTAGTTCTGCCGAGGTCGAGGCCTCGAGAACATCCTGGAACCCCGATAATGCTTTGGAAGCCGAAGCCTCCCGCCGGGGTAATTTTGCCGGTGCAGAATCCTCGAGGGCAACGCCAGAGGCATCTCGATGCTTAGAAGGAGATCTACCCTTTGAGGACCGGCTGGATTTATGTTTAGTTACCTGAGATCCACGGGAGGAGGAGGAAGAGGAAGCCCTGGAAGATGTCGATGCCACCGAAGCAGCAGAGGGAAACAGGGTACTGAGCTTAGCAGCTCGGTTCTGCCGACCTCTTTTAGACATCATGGCGCAGGACATACAATCCGTGATGGAGTGGTCAGGACCTAAACATTTTAGACACCATTCATGGGGTGTCGGTGACCGAAATGGTACCGCCACACTTGGTGCACTTTTTGAAACCTGAGGCAGGTTTCTCCATTGTAAGGAAAAGCTTTTGGGCCTAGGGCCCAAAAAGGCGCGTGCACCTGAAGCAAAAAGAAAAAAAGTAGAATATATTTTTTAAAGACAGAAATAAGAATATATATATATTTTTTTACAGAATAAGAAAAGAAAAAACTGGCAGTATCGGTAGAGCGTCGAGGAAGGCAGACGCGACCACAAAAAAGAAAGAAAGAAAAAAAGAATTCTTCTGCGGTGACAGGAACACGACCTGCTGGCTCCGCGGAAAAAGAAGAACTGGAGAGAGGCAGTTGGGAAAGGCGGGAAGGCAGCACGCAGGTGCTGTGGGATGCTCCCAAAAGCTTTCTAATTGGACGCTGGGGAGCGTTCCCGCACAGGCTCCGTCGGTACCGACGATACCCATATGTGATGACTACATTCCTGCTTGTTCCTGGAGATAAAAAAAACCCCGTGGCATAAATGCATAAGAGGAAAGCCTCTTTCTATTGAAAGAAAGCTCTGCAACGAGGGGGCATAGGATGAAGGTGAAAGAGGATAGACTGAGAAGTAAAATGCGGAAATATTTCTTTATGGAAAAAGTGGTAGATGCATGGAACAGTCTCCTAGTGGAGGTTGCATAGATGAGAATAGTATCTGAATTCAAGAAAGCATGGGACAAAAAGAAGTTCTCTGAAGGAAAAAAAAGTTACTACAGTAGTTGATATGGAAGGGCAAACTACCTAGGGCAAATGGTCTTTTGTTTGCCATCAAGTTTCTATGTTTCTAATCGAATAGGGCTTCCACTCTCAGCCGGCCTCTCACAAGACTGCGCTTGAGGGAACCCAGAGGCCACAGGGTATGAATTTCCCATACCAGAATGACCAGGCCTGTTGTAAATAGAAAAAGAAAGCCTGGGGAGGACAATCCGAACTCTGGAAACTATCCTTGCGGAAATGACCCCATCGATTCCCTAGAGGTCAGGGAGCTGCACACAGCATGGTTGCCGGAACCTCCAGTGGGCTGGTTATCCTTACCCACAGCGCCATCAGCCACCTTCTGACCTAAGGCAGGCAAAGCTGAACTAACCGCATCCCCCAGCATAAAGAGGGGGAGCAATCCATCCAGGGACCATGCAGAATGTGCCATACAAGAAGAACAGAGTCCAGAAGCCAGAGATGAGGCACCTTGCTTGCCACAGGTCGAACAACGTGTCCTGGAAAAAGACAGAGTTAAGGCAAGTATCAGAACAGCATGTGCTAAGGCCGTGGCAGTCTGGAAGGTGCTCATTAAGCATAGTTACTCACCTGTAGCAGGTGTTCTCTGTGAACAGCAGGATAAGTCCTTACGTATGGGTGACATCCCCAACAGAACCCTGTGCAGGAACACGCCCCAGCTTCCATTGGAAGCTTTGGGGAGCCTCCATCGCGACTGCGCACCTACCTTCCTGCCTGCCACGGTGCCATCTTCTCCACTCTAAAATAGCAGGAGCCAAAAAGGCAATTCCCCAGGTAGGTGGAAGGGTTGTGAGAACTTATTCTGCTGTTCAGGGAGAACATCTGCTACAGGTGAGTAACTACGCAGGAAATAAGTCCTCACGTATGGGACTCCCCAGCTACAGGCTACTGAACATGAAACAGCCCAACCACGGCGAAAAGGATCGGAACAAACAGCATGTGTAGTTCCTTCTTGGAACTCTACTAATTCAATGTCAATGGCATACATCTTAATCAGGACAACAGAAAGTGGGAAGAAGTTGAACCTAAGTCCCAAACGGATGTCAGAGCATGGCTTAGCTGAAGATACTGTCACACTGGGAATCCCCATCCAGGCAGTAGTGGGCTGTGAAGGTGTGGACAGAGGACCACATGGCAGCCCTACAAATCTCCACTGTGGAGACTCGGCATAGGTTGGCCACAGACGCAGCCATGATCTGGACATTGTGAGCCGTGACATGACCCTCAAGGCTCAGACCTGCCTGAACATAGGCAAAGTAAATGCAGTCAGCCACCCAAATGGACAGCATGTGTTTGGTTAAAGCCACGCCCAGCTTGCTGTGGTCAAAAGAGACAAAAAACTGGGCAGAATGGCAGTGTGTTCTGGTCTGCTCGGGGTAGAAAACCTGAGCACATTTACAATCCAACGTGTGCAGCTGGGCCTTCACCCTGTTGGCGTGAGGCCTGGGAAAAAAGGTGGACAAGATTGCTGACTGATTCAGGTGGAACGCAGAAACAATCTTGGGCAAGAAACACGGATGGGTATGCAGCACCACCCAGTTCTGTCACCAAGGTTTGAAGCTCACTGTGAGCCAAGGTAAGCACCATGAGAAACACCACTTTAAAAGTCAGGAATTTCAGAGGGCAGGTCGCCAATGGTTCAAAAGGAGCTGACAGGAGCTGTGCCATTACCACATTAAGATCCCACACTACTGGCGGGGGCTTAGACAAAAGCAGGTCTAAATGAAACAGGTCAGCAATGGCTGAGCGATGATTTGGGCTTGCCCTCCAAGCAACGACGTGATGGACCCTGAGTTGTGCTTAAGGCCTGAATCAGACAGATGCAGTAGTTAACTCCAGCAACTTTACCACCAGGCAAGAGGAGGGATCCAGTACCTTGTCTGCGCACCAAAGCAAGAACATCTGCCACTTGAAGGGTCTATTTGTGTGGCAGGACCATTCGGCTGAGGTGGTCCGCCAGCTCTCCAGATAGATAAGTTGCCAACAGTTCCATGCCATAGGCGACGGCAAACTTCCAGAGGCATACCGCCTCCCAGCACAGGCGATACAATCCCATGCCCCCCTGCTTGTTGACAAAGAACATCGCCACCTGATTGTCCTGGAAAAGGTCAACCTGGTTGGCCAGGTGCATCTGGAACACTCTGAGGGCATTCACGATAGCTCGCAGTTCCAGGATATTTATCTGGTACAGACTCTCCTGCGCCAACCACAGGCCCTGCATTTGCATGCCATCAAAGTGAGCGCCCCAGACAAATTTGGACACATCAGAAGTGAGCGTCTGGTGGGGCAGCATCAACTGAAAGGGGAGACCCTGGAGCAAGTGCTGTAGCTCCAGTCACCACTGACGGGACTCCACAAGGGGTGCAGTATTTGAGTGCTCAGAGTTCACTGAGCCTGGCACATCTGGAGGTGGGCCAAGGGGGTCACATGCACTGTGGAAGCCATGTGGTCTAACATCCACAGCATCCCCCGAGCTATTGTGTGCCAATTCTGACGAATAGCAGTAACCACCACCGTGAGCCACTCTAGGTGGTCCCATCAGGAGAAAGACTCAGACCCAAGTGGTATCAAGTAGGGCCCCAATGAACTTGAGCTGCTGAGAAAGTTGAAGATATGACATGGGGTAGTTTATGATGAACCCCAATTGCTCAAGCATCTGAATCGTCAGGAGGACTGAGTGGCACATGCCGTCAGGTGTGGAGCACTTTATGAACCAATCATCTAAGTAGAAGCACAAAGCGCAGGCACTTTCTGTGAAGAGGATGAATCGGGATGAATGTGTATGCATCCCTCAAATTCAAGGAGCATAGCCAATCGCCCTTGAGGAGGATATGGGAACAACATTTCCAGGGAGAACATTTGAACTTTTCCTAAACCAAGAAATGGTCTAGGTCCTGAGATCCAGGATGGGCCGAAAGGCCCCTGTCTTCGTGAGGATGAGGAAGTATCTGAAGTAGAAGCCTCACCTGACCTGAGCCGGGTGGGGAGGGGGGTACTGGTTTGATGGCCAACTAGATCAACAGGGAGATGACTTCCACCTGGAAAAAACTGCAGTGGTGCGGGTCTAGATGATACTCCCCTAGGAAGAAGAGAGGGGAGAGTTGGGAAAAATGCAGTGAACAATATACAGCACCCAGGCGTCAGTGGTGACGAGTGACCACCTATATGCAATGTGGATGGCTAACCTCCTACTTGAGGGGGCACACCATCTGTGAGCAGAAATTGGCTACGCTTCTGAGGAACTCATGAAAAACCTCCCCCCCCCCCTTCCCCATTGTGGCTGGGGCGCAGGCTGAGCCTTCTGCGGCTTGTCACGGCATTTTCTACCAATGAAAGGGTTCTTCCCCTGCTATTTTTTCTTTGAGGGGTCAGCCGTCTTGCACAAGAGTCTGAAGATGGTAACCTGCTACTTCTTAATCTTGCCTAGCCCTCTCCTCCATCGGCTTGCCAAAGAGGTTCTCCCCTTGGCATGGCACAACCACCAGCTTACCCTGGACCCACTGATCAAGGTAAGATGACTGGAGTAAGGCTAGCCAGGGCATCCCGATACCCACTGCAGCCACCCTGCAAATAGACTCAAAGGCATCGTAGCTGGTCCAGACCATGTACTTGGAGATGTCCTTGTGGCCCGTCTAGGCTCAGAAGAAGTCCAGGCGCTCCATCAGGATAAGGGAACTAAACTTGTTGAGGTCATCCTTAAAGAACTTCCCCATGTACAGCTGGTAAGCCAGTATGCGGGCAACAACAGAGTCCTGAAAGCACAGTCTCCCGACACCATTGAGGGTCCAGGTGTCCCGATCTGAGAGCACCGAAGAGTGGATTTTCCAGCTCTTAATCCGCCTCAAGGACGACTCCACCACTAAAGAATCATGAGGTAGCTGAGGCTTCTTTAATCCAGGGGCCTTCTGAACCTAGTATATCGAATCGAGTTAACGGCTGATGGCTGGCACCATCGAGGGGTTTTCCTACATCCAGAGTAGGAACCACTGCAAGATCCTATGTACGGACACCACGATGGCATCCTTTGGGGAAGAGGGATACTGAAGGATCTCTGCCTCGAATGCGAACGGGATGGCCTTCGCCATGTTCCAGACAAAGTATTATAAGGACATGTCCTCCAGGGGTGATATCCATCTCTCATACAGGGGGAGGGGGACGCATCCAGGGGGAGGTCTGGGGACCCTCTCGGAGACTGGCAATTCCTCCTTCATCTCCTACCTCTCAGGGTCCAACTCCAAAAGGAAGTCAAAATAACACCAGGTCTCCTGCCGATGCCGACCCAGCGGAGAAGGCATTCGCCGACTGGACCAGCCTATGCATCAAGGCATTGGAGCCCGAGACACTGGATAAGGAGACGGCAGTCTGAATTCCAACTGCACATCCTTGCCTCAGCAGGGAGGGCGTGGGCCTCCAGGAAAGGTTGCATGGCATATGGCGATGCCACTGAAGGTGGTGGAACCACCTGGATCCATACAGTTAGGAGAGCCAGCATGTGCGCCAAAAAGGCCTGAAGGCGCTCCATCAGCATTGCTGTCTCCAAGAACATCAAGACCGGTACAAGGACTTTGGCCACAGACTCCGGCACCCTTCCCAGGGACTCCATGATAGTAAGAGCATCAGGAGATTGCTGGTGGCCCTCCAGGGCCTTGGGAGTCTATTCCTCCTATTGGGGGGCATTTTGCAGGTTGTGTCGAGAAGGGCTCCAGTGTCTCTGCCCAGGGCCCTTGGCATGGTTCTCGGTCGCCCCTTCAACGTCGATGGGGCAGATGGCAATCTTTCTGCGGCTCCGACTGGAGGTCAATGGACAGCCTTTGTTCCATGGTACTGTGGCCCCCTCGGCTCCAAGTGAACACGGGCACTGACCAATGCAGTCGATACCAGAACTGAGGACACTGAGTCCAATGACACAAAGAGGGACTCACCCTGCTTCTCCTGGCTCTCCCTGCTCATCTGAACGCACAGATTAGAGGAGGAGGCACTGAAGTCACCAGTTAAGACAGTTAGTGACCAACATGGTGCGTGCACACTAAGTGCACTTCTCGAACCCACTGCAGGTTTTGAAATGACCAGAAAAAACGCAGTCACAAAATGAAAGGGCTCAATGTCTCCAATCAATGAAGAGACGCATGGGAAAAAAGAAAAACCTTTCTAGAGCGTAAAGAAAAAAAAACCTCCCGAAAAAACAAGGATCAGCGCTGTCATGAGCCAAAGTACCTGATGACAGGCAGTGAGGCACTAGGAAAATAAGAAAGAACCCTGAAGGGACTGGAAATGAATAACTTTCTCCAGCAGCCATCAGAAATACACCCGAGGAGCTATGTGGAAAAAAGAGGACTGGAAATCAGATGGTTCTATGGAAGGTGGGAAGGCAGGCACGCAGGGGGCTCCCAAAAGCTTCCAATGGAAGCTGGAGAGAGTTCCCGCATGGGGCTCCACTGGGGACATCACCCATATGCGAGGACCTCTTCCTGCTTCTTCGCGGACAAATAGCACTATTGCAGCTTGCAAAACTGCAAGTGGACAAGGCCATGGGACCCGATGGGATACATCCCAGGATACAGAAAGAGCTCAGAGATGTTCTTGCAGGGCCGTTAAAGAATGTTTTTAATACATCCTTGGAGACATGTTACGTTCTGAAGGGCTGACGTTGTACCTCTTCACAGAAGTGGCAACAGGCAAGAAGTGACAAACTACAGGCCAGTAAGCCTTACCTCGGTGGCGAGAAAAGTAATGGAGACGCTCCTGAAAGAGAGACTAGTAGATTTTCTCGAAACCAATAGGTTGCATGATCTGAGGCAACATGGTTTTACCAAAGGACGATCTTGCCAAACAAATCTGATTGAGTTCTTTGACTGGGTGACTAGAGAGCTAGATCAAGGGCATGTGATGGATATGATCTACCTGGATTTCAGCAAAGCCTTTGATACTGTTCTTCATAGGAGGCTTATCAATAAGCTCAACAGCTTGGAGAGGGTCCCAAGGTAGTGAAACTGGATCAGAAATTGGATGACTGACAGACGACAGAAGGTGATGGTAAATGGAACTCACTTGGATGAAAGGAAAGTGATTAACGATGTGCTCCAGGGTTCAGTCCTGGGGATCTGTACCGTTCAATGTACGAGGGTTGCTCAGAAAGTAATGCCCCACATGTTTTTTCTCAGTCCAGAATGAAGATAGAGGTGTGAAATTGAAAGGGCAGTAACTTGGAACTTCAAAGGACATGTGTGTAATTTTACAGTCGTCCGCCAAATAGCGAGGCGGTAGTGATCCTTCAAATGGCGTCTGTGAGTGACACACGGTACAAACAACGAGCTGTAATTGAATTCTTGGTGGAGGAGAAAGAATCTATCTCCCTTCACCCTCATCCCATGTCCCCTCGTAGCAGAACTTGCTTTTAATTGAAAGAGGCTCTCCCCCTGAACATTTATGCCACTGAGGTATTAAACATAGAAACATGACAACAGAAAAAGACCACATGGCCTATCTAGTCTGTCCTTCCATAACAACAACTACAACAGTCCACTTTTTACCTTTAGAGATCCTCTCGGTTGGTCCCATGCTTTTTTGAATTCAGTTACTGTCCTCATCTCTACCACCTCCACTGGGAGACTATTCCATGGATCCACTACTCTTTCTGTAAAGAAATATTTCCGCATATCACTCCTGAATCTATCTCCCTTCACCCTCATCCCATGTCCCCTCGTAGCAGAACTTGCTTTCAATTGAAAGAGGCTCTCTCCCTGAACATTTATGCCACGGAGGTATTTAAACATCTCAATCATATCACCTCTATCCCGCCTTTCCTCTAAGGTGTACATATTAAGATCCTTAAGTCTGTCCTCATATGCTTTATAATGAAGCACATTAATCATTTTAATAGCAACCCTCTGCACCGACTCCATCCTGTTCACATCCTTTTGAAGGTGCGGTCTCCAGAATTGCACACCATACTCCAAATGAGGTCGCACCAAAGACTTATACAGAGGCATTATCACCTCCTTTTTTCTGCTAGCCATTCCTCTCCGTATGCACCCAAGCATCCTTCTAACTTTTGCCGTCGCCTTTTCTACCTGTTTAGCTACTTTAAGATCATCAGACACAACCACGCCTAGGTCTCGCTCTTCTTTAGTGGACAAAAGTACTTCATCCCCTATACTGTATTGCTCCCTTGGATTGTTGCAGCCCAAATGCATGACCTTACATTTTTTAATATTAAATCCCAGCTGCCAAATTCTAGACCTTTCTTCAAGCTTAGCTAGATCCCTCCTCATGTTATCTACACCTTCCTGGGTGTCTACTCTATTGCAAATTTTGGAAGTGGTGGGAGCAAATACAGTGACGGAATTAAAAACATAGTGGATCCCTTTATAGCAACAGGATAAAATCAAAATAAACATATCTATCTCTCATATCTCAACAAATAGGGGTGACCTACACGGAGCGATGGGTACACCCCTAAACAAAGGCATGGGGAGGGGTGACCTGCACAGAGCAGCAGGTGCACCTACTCTTGCCACCATGCTGGGCAGACTAGATGAACCATACTGGTCTTTATCTGCCATCGTGTACTATGTTACAGCAATGCGCGTTACAGGCGCTCGGGGGGGGGGGGGGGCCATGTGCACAGAACACGTGACAGCCAACACCACACAAAAGTAAAAACGTTATTAACACACGCAAAAATAGTGGGAAACCCCCACACTATGCTAATGGTTGCCAGTGATCCCCCCCAAATTGTGTCCCAGAGAAACTGAATCGGGAGCCCCCAACAAGGACAATGACGAGGTCAAGCCTTGGTACTCAACTCCTGAGAGCTCCAGGCAGAAATCCATGCCATTAACAGCTCTAATCCTCAATGTTTCTCTGGCTTTGCAAACTCTGTATTTAAGGTGGCTGGCAGGCAGATTCCTCCAAGAGCCTTCTGCAGGGGGGAGGGGGCGTTGAGGTTATGTGAGGCTGCTGAATTCTTCCAAATCCTTCCAATTTTCTGGCTGCTCAGGCTCTTATCATAAGAGCATGGAGCCTAATGAATTTTCCCTTCTCCTATGGCTACTGAAAAGACCAGAGTCTAGGGGAGCCTCCTTTGTCATGCTCAAGAGAGAGTCGCCCCTCAAGGTGTTCATTCACAAGCATTTAAATAAGTCCATTCCTCTCAGTTCTTCAGATTTTCATCAGAGGGGGGAAAAATCCATCCAGCATCTGCTAGAGACAGACAAATACTGACGAGACCTATGGTGGCTGAGGGAGATACAGGCATGGAAATGTCAACATTGAAACCTGGGCTTTTCATTGGTTCTTTGTCTCCACCGATCTGCTGGTAGGGGACTAGTCTAGCAGGACAATATAGAAATAGCAGATACTTTTTAAACAACTCTCATAGAGACGTCAGTACCTACTTCCAACTGTAAAGCGTAGTTACTCACCTGTAACAGGTGTTCTCTAGGGACAGCAGGAATCAGTCCTCACATATGGGTGATGTTGGCGCCGACGGAGCCCTCGTGCAGAGCAATTCCCCAGCTTCAAAGAAAGCCTTTGGGATTGCCTGCGCATTTGCAGTCGCCTTCCCGCCCAAGGGTGCCATCTTGCCCAGTCAGATGACATAGCTAAAAAGACGGCAAAAAGAGAAAAAATTCTAATTACAGGACTGCAACTCCAGGAGAGGAGGGAGGGTCGTGAGGACTGATTCCCGCTGTCCCTGGAGAACACCTGTTACAGGTGAGTAACTACGCTTTCTCCAGGAATAAGCAGGAAGTCAGTCCTCACATATGGGACTCTCCAGCTATAGGCTACTGAGAACCTTAGCTGAAAAATGGCTCCCTCTAGAAGAGCTGCAGCAGCTGTAGAAGGATTTTCTCCGAGAACACAACCCCCACGGTAGCCTGACACCAAAGGGTTGGAGTTGCCTAAACCTCAAATAGGTTACGGCAGTAATGGGCTGCAAAAGACTGACTTGAAGACCATGTTGCGGCCCGGCAACGGAACAGAGCGGTGGTTAGTCATGGACGCAGCCTTAGCCCTGACACGGTGGGCCGGGACTCGACCCTGCAGCTGGAGATCAGCTGCCCTATATGCCCAAGCGATGCAGTCTGCCACCCAAGTGGATAACGTGCGCTTGGAAGGTAGACCCAGCCTACTGGGGTCATAAGAAAGGAAGAGCTGAGAAGCCCTCCTATGTCCCCATGTATGCTCCAGGTAGAAAGCGAGCGCCCTCTTACAGTCCAGGGTATGCAGTACCGCCTCTGCCTGGCTGGCATGCGGCCTGGGAAAGAAGGCTGGAAGCACCACCTCCTGGTTGAGGTGGAATGAGACCACCACTTTTGGAAGGAACTTGGGGTGAGTGCAAAAGACCACCCTGTTTCCATAAAACCGTATGTACAGTCTATCAGTTACCAGAGCTTGCAGCTCACTCACACGTCTGGCAGATGTGAGTGCCACCAGGAAGAGCACTTTCCAGTAGAGAAAGCGCAGATCACAAGTAGACATCGGCTCAAAAGGTGGGTGAGTAAGCTGCTGCAAGACCACATTCAAGTCCCACTCAGTTGCCGGAGGACGAACCGGGGGGCTTTAAAAGAAGCAGACCTCTGAGGAATCTGGACACCAAGGGGTGAGCCGACAGAGGTTGCCCTTCCACTGGATAGTGGTTTGCTGACAAAGCACTCAGGTGGACCCTGATAGAGTTAGACTTAAGACCTAATTCTGAGAGATGAAGCAAGTACTGCAACACCATCGGTACAAGGCAGGAGAAAGGGTTTTCCTTGTGTTGTGTACACCACTCTGCAAACCTACGCCAATTGAAGGCGTAGGACTTCCTAGTGGATTGCCTCCTGGAGGCCAGTAAAGCGTAGTTACTCACCTGTAACAGGTGTTCTCCAGGAGCAGCAGGAATCAGTCCTCACATATGGGTGACGTCGGCGCCGACGGAGCCCTCGCGGAGCAATTTTCCCCAGCTTTCAAAGAAAGCCTTTGGGAATTGCAGCGCGCATGCGCGGTCGCCTTCCCGCCCAAGGGTGCCATCTTAGCCAGTCAGATGACATAGCTAAAAAAGACAGCATAAAAATCTGCAAAAAAACTTAAGCAGATGATTGCAACTCCACGGGGAGGAGGGAGGGTTGTGAGGACTGATTCCTGCTGCTCCTGGAGAACACCTGTTACAGGTGAGTAACTACGCTTTCTCCAGGACCAAGCAGGAAGTCAGTCCTCACATATGGGACTCCCAAGCTTAAGGCTACCGGAGACCCTAAGCACAAAAATGAGCTCCCTCTAGCTCAGCAGCACAGAAGGAAGGAATCTTCGCTGAATTATCACCCACCGGTAGCCCACATCCGGGATGGAGGGTAGGAGTTGCTCAAACCTCAAAGAAATTACGGAGGACTGCCTGTCCGAAAGCACTGTCCCTGCGGGACTCCCTCTCGAGACAGTAATGGACCGCAAAAGTCTGGCTCGAAGACCAAGTAGCGGCCCGGCAGATGTCTGCCAGCGGAACAGAGCGGAGGTAAGCCACTGACGTAGCCTTTGCCCGAACGCAATGAGCCGTGACTCGACCTTCCAAGGAGAGTCCGGCTGCCCCATAAGCCCAAGTGATACAGTCCACAACCCAGATGGACAGAGTACGCTTGGAGACAGGGAGCCCCAATTTATTGGGGTCAAAAGACACAAAAAGCTGAGCAGCTTTACGGTGCTCCCGCGTACGGTCAAGGTAGAAGTTCAACGCCCTTCTACAGTCCAGGGTATGGAGGACCGTTTCAGCTCGGCTGGAGTGTGGTCTGGGAAAGAAGGTCGGAAGTACCACCTCCTGATTGATGTGAAAAGGGGAGACCACTTTTGGAAGAAATTTTGGGTGAGTCCGCAGGACTACCCTATTTTTGTAGAACCGAGTGTAAGGGGCATCAGACACGAGGGCCTGCAATTCACTTACGCGTCTAGCGGAAGTGAGGGCTATCAAGAACAATGTTTTCCAAGAAAGAAAACGGAGAGAACAGGTAGCCATAGGTTCAAAAGGCGGACAGGTGATCCGCTGTAAAACCACATTCAGATCCCAGTCAGGCGCTGGCGGGCGCAGAGGTGGTTTAAGCAGAAGGAGACCTCGGAGAAACCTCGCCACAAGAGGGTCGCTGGAAAGAGGTCTGCCGTCCACCGGCACATGATGTGCTGAAAGAGCACTGAGGTGAACTTTGACGGAGTTGGACTTAAGTCCCAGATTAGAGAGGTATAGCAAGTACTGCAGGATCACCGACACCGGGCAGGAGAAGGGATCCTGAGACTGTTGGGTACACCAAACGGAAAAGCGACGCCATTTAAGGGCGTAACATTTGCGGGTAGAAGGGCGCCGAGAAGCTAGGACGACCTCTTCCACCTCTGCCGGCAGGAGAAGGGGAGCAAGGACTACCCTCTCAGCAGCCAGGCCATTAGATTGAGAGATCTGAGGATGGGGTGTAGCAGAGACCCCTGATCCTGAGTGAGGAGACCCGGTTGTAACCCCAGAGGGAATGGATCCTCTACCGCTAATTGCAGCAGGAGTGGAAACCACGGCTGTCTGGGCCAGTGAGGGGCCACCAGGATCATGAAGGCTTTGTCTCGGAGAACCTTGAAAAGAGTTCGAGAGACTAGCGGGATGGGAGGAAAAGCATACAGAAGGCTCTCCGACCATGAGAGTAGAAAAGCGTCTGCCGCAACTCGAAGGGGATGTGGCTGACGAGAGCAGAAGCGAGGAAGTTGCCGGTTGAGAGGGCTGGCAAAGAGATCCATTGTGGGGAGGCCCCACTTTAGAAAGAGCTTCTGAACTACCAAGGGATCCAGGCGCCACTCGTGTGGCTGGAGGATCCTGCTGAGTTTGTCCGCCAGGCAATTTTCTTGGCCTGGGAGATAAACTGCCTTGAGAAGAACGCCGTGACTGACGGCCCAAGAGCAGAGCTTCTGTGCTTCCCGACAGAGAAGGAAGGAGCCCGTGCCCCCCTGCTTGTTCACGTAGAACATGGCAACTTAATTGTCCGTCTGGACAAGGACGGACTGGTGAGAGGTCAGGTGGGAGAAGGCCTTGAGAGCCAGGCGGATCGCTCTGAGCTCCAGGAAGTTGATCTGCTGAGCAGACTCCCACGTGGTCCAGAGGCCCTGAGTACGTGCCCCTTGGCAATGTGCTCCCCAGCCCAGGAGGGATGCATCTGTTGTCAGCACCTGGGCCGGCTGAGGTGACTGAAAAGGCATGCCGAGTACCAGGTTCGGCCGATGAAGCCACCACTGGAGAGACGAGGCCAGCGGCTCGGAGACGCGCACTAGGTCTGCTAGGCCGCCTGTGGCTTGTTGCCACTGCTTGCGAAGACACCAGTGAGCAGGCCGCATATTCAGGCGGGCATTGGGGGTCACATGGACGGTGGAAGCCATATGGCCGAGTAGTCTCAGGAAGCGCCTGGCGGAGACCAGGGGCTGGCTGCGAAAACGGTCGGCTAGGTCCATGAGCCGTTGAGCCCTGTCGAGCGGTAGGAACGCTCGTGCCTGAGGAGTGTGCAGCCTTGCGCCGATGAACTCGAGATCCTGTGAGGGGAGCAAAGTGGACTTTGCGAAGTTTATAACAAAGCCCAAGTACTGCAGAAGAGTCACCGTGCGGCGTGTGGCGTTGGTGACCTCCGGAGCGGACGCTGCTCTGATGAGCCAGTCGTCGAGGTACGGAAAGACATAGAGGCCGTGAAGCCGGAGATGGGCCGCCACCACCGCGAGACATTTTGTGAAGACTCGCGGTGCGGAGGACAGGCCAAAGGGCAGTACTCTGTACTGGTAATGATTTCCTGCCACCACAAACCTTAGGTATTGGCGGTGGCTTGGGTGGATGAGGATGTGCGTGTAGGCATCCTTTAGATCCAAGGAGCATAGCCAATCTCCCTGCTGGAGGTAGGGCAGAAGGATTCCAAGGGTAAGCATTTTGAACTTTTCCCGCACGAGGAACCTGTTGAGGTTGCGCAAGTCCAGGATGGGTCGGAGGCCTCCTGTCCTTTTTGGTACTAGAAAGTACCTGGAATAAAAGCCTTGACCTCTCAGGTGGTGGGGCACCGGTTCCACCGCCTGTTCCTGTAGAAGACCTGCTAACTCCTGAAGGAGTAAGTCCCTGTGCAAAGGGAGTCGTGGAGGTTCTCCCGGGAAATAGGAGGGAGGGACCTGGTGGAAGTGGAGAAGATAGCCTTCTCTTACGACTTGAAGCACCCAGGCATCTGAAGTGATGCTGGACCACCTGTGGGCGAAGTGAACCAGCCGGCCTCCGGTGCTGGGAGGAGCCAGCGGAGGGGGAGAGGCTATGCTTAAGGAGTCAAAAGCCCCCACCCTGCTGAGCAGGGGCTGGTGGTGCAGGCTTGGGGGCTTGCTGCCTACGGGACCCGTTACCCCGTCCCTTGGCCTGCTGGCCCTGTTGGGGAGCTGCAGGGGCCTGATATTGGGGGTAGTGTTTGTAGGCAGCCACCTTTCTCGGGTAAAAGGACTTCTTTCCCGAGCCCTTCTTTTTCTGGGAAGGGGCGGAGGTCTTCCTAGAAAACCTAGTCCTGGTCTCCGTCTCAATTTGTGCAGCCTTTTCAGCCATGGGCTTGCCAAAGAGGTTTTCGCCTCGGCAGGGGACATCGACCAACTTGTCCTGCACCCAGGGCTCAAGGTCAGACGACTGAAGCCAAGCCTGTCGGCGGGCACCGATGCCGGCTGCGGCCACTCGAGCCGATGCTTCAAAGCCATCATAGGCTTCTCGGGATATGAATTTTGAGCATTCCCGAATGCCAGTGGACAAGGCCAGGAACCTCCGCAAAGGTTCCTCGGACAAAACAGCGGAGAATCCGGCTAGCTCTTTAGCCAGGTCTCGGAGATGCATGCCCATGTATAGCTGGTAGGTCTGGACACGACACGCAAGCATACAGCCCTGGAAACACTTCTTACCAAGGCCATCCAGGTTACGGGCCTCCCTGCCAGGAGGCACCGAGGAGTGCATCTTCTGGCTCTTAAGACGATGCATGGCCGATTCCACTACCATGGAATGGTGTGGTAGCTGTGCTTTTTGGAAGCCAGGGCTCTTGCGGACTCGATAGATAGAGTCGACCCGCTTGCTCAGGACCGGCGAGGAGGCCAGACTCTCCCACATGCGGAAGAGTAGTCGTTCCAGCATGGGAGGAACCGGTACAGTAAAGTGTTCCCTGGAGGGAGAGTCATACTGGAGGGCGTCGAGCTCTTCGGCTCGAGGCTCCTCCTCGGGATCCGCAGGGAAGGCCAAAGCCTTGGCCATATCCCTGACGAAGTCCGAGAACCGGGCATCCTCCGGGGGGGACTGCTTCCGAGGTTCGGACTCGGGTGAGTCCGAGGGGACACACCGAGTCCGAAAAGAATCAGGTGACTCTTCCTCTTCAGACTCCCAGACCGACTCCGACGAGGAATCGGTGGGGTCGGCCCGGGCAGGCCGCGGCGCCTGCCGCCCCGACGCCGAGGGAGTCGGCGACCTCGGTCCCGAACGGGAGGCCGAGGGTGACCTCGACCGAGGATCGACTCGAGTTCGCATGGACTCGAGGATCGGCTCGGTCTCCGGGGTCGACTTAGACGTCGACGTCCCGGCGGTCGGGGCAGTGGCGCCAGCGAGGCTAGCGAGCAGTGCCCGCTGCTGGTCCATGAAGGCAGACAGTCTGCTCTCCAAGGCCGTCAACCTGAGTCCGACCTCAGGTGACCCAGCAGCCCCCGACTCGGGCCCCGACGGCGTCGGGCCCGACGTCGGCGGTCTCGGAGGCGAGTCCAGGAGGACCACAGGACTTACCCGAGCAGGCAGCTCCGACTCCAGGCGAGGTCGCTTCGAGAGGTGCTCCTTCTCCAAGGACCCGGGACGGCTATCGGGGTTATGCGACCTGGCCCTCGCGGAGCCAGGAGCGTCCACCGACGCCGCCCTCGCGGGTTTCACCTTCCGTCGATGGTCCCCGGAGGGAGAACCCCTGTCGGAGGAACTCCGGCGACGGTCCGAGCTGGAACCTCTGGACGCGGAGGCCTCTGACGAGGTCCGGGTACGGCTGGGGTCAGCGAAGATCCGATCCCGCTGATGCCGCCGACTTCTCAACGCTTTGGAGGACATTTTGCCGCAGGCCCCACAGATCATTTCTTCATGATCCGGGCCCAGGCAGCGGAGGCAATTGTCGTGTGTGTCAGTTAGTGACATATTTCGGTCACACTGACCACACCGCTTGAAACCACTGGCAGCCATCGGGGGAAAAAGGGCCCCTGCGAGGTCAAAGGACCGGGCTGCCAGGGAAAAACCGAAAACGAAACTGACTAAGTCAGAAAAAAAACCGAAAAAGAAGAAGAGGACTCGTGACCGGCGTCGCGAGTCCGGGCGGGAAAAAGACCGGCGTCGAACCGAAGGAAAAAAGAGAAAATTATTAAGAAAATCAACTTTTTCGCGGGGACACGACGGGTACGTCTGTAGGGCTCCGCGGAAAAAGAAGACTGGCTAAGATGGCACCCTTGGGCGGGAAGGCGACCGCGCATGCGCGCTGCAATTCCCAAAGGCTTTCTTTGAAAGCTGGGGAAAATTGCTCCGCGAGGGCTCCGTCGGCGCCGACGTCACCCATATGTGAGGACTGACTTCCTGCTTGGTCCTGGAGAACACTTCTTCCACATTTTTAGGAGGGAGTAGAGAGGCCAGCATTACCCTTTCAGCAGCCATGCCATCAGGTTGAGGGTCCTGAGGTTGGGGTGCAAGAGAGAACCCTGTTCCTGAGACAGCAGGTCGGGCTGTGTTCCAGGAGGGAGTGGGGTCTCCACTGCCAACTGAAGGAGGAGCAGAAACCAAGACTGTCTTGGCCATCTGGGAGCTACCAGGATGACAGAGGCCCTGTCCCAAAGGATCCTGAACAACGTTCGGGCCACCAGAGGCATGGGAGGAAATGCATACAGGAGGCCCACTGACCAAGAGAGGAGAAAAGCATCCGCAGCCACCCTCTGAGGATGTGGTTGTCTGGAGCAAAACCTGGGCAACTGGTGATTCTGCAGATTGGCAAAGAGATCTATGGACGGATACCCCCAGCGGTGGAAAATCCACTGTGCCACGTCCGGATTCAGTTGCCGTTCGTGAGGTTGGAGAATCCTGCTTAGTTTGTCTGCTAGAACGTTCTCCTGACCAGGCAAATAAATTGCTTTGAGTGACATACCCTGCCTGACTGCAAATGAGCATAGGTCCAGGGTCTCCTGGCATAGGAGTCGAGATCCTGTGTCCCCCTGTTTGTTCACATAGAACATTGCTACCTGGTTGTCTATCTGCACTAAGACAGACTGACCTGAGAGAACCTCACAGAAGGTTCGAAGAGCTAGGCGAATCGCTCGCAGCTCTAAGAGGTTCATTTGCTGCATAGCCTCCTGAGGAGACCACAGCCCCTGAGTGCATGAACCCTGACAATGGGCTCCCCAGCCCAGCAAGGATGCATCTGTCATTAGTACTCTTGTGTGCAAGGGAGGCTGAAAAGGCACTCCCCTGAGCAGGTTGGATGGCTGAAGCTATCACTGCAATGACTTCAGGAGACGCTTGGACACCGCTATTCTGTCTCTGAGGTGGCCTGTGGACTGTGTCCACTGGTCCCTGAGGCACCATTGAGCTGTTCACATGTGCAGATGAGCATTCGGGGTTACATGCACCATGGAGGCCATGTGGCCTAGTAGGCGGAGGAAGCTTCTCGCAGAAATCTGAGATTGTTGATTGACCTGGCGAACTATCGCCAGCAGCCGATTTGCCCTGTCCTTCGGCAAGTAAGCCCTTTCCCAGAGGGTGTCTAGTCTTGCCCCTATGAACTCCAAGTTCTGAGTGGGGAGCAAAGTAGACTTTGCGTGATTTATGACAAAACCCAGATGCTGTAGCAGGTTTACTGTACGAGAAGTGGCCTGTTGGGCCTCCTGGATCGACTGGCCTTTGATTAGCCAGTTGTCCAGATATGGGAAAACAAAAATCTCTTGGCTCCTGAGGAAGGCCGCTACCACAGCCAGGAATTAGGTGAATACCCTGGGAGCGTATGCTAAGCCAAAGGGAAGTACTCTGTACTGGAAGTGGTTTCCTCCCATCACAAATCTGAGATATTGTCTGTGGTCTGGATGTATGAGGATGTGTGTATAAGCATCCTTCAGGTCTAAGGAGCATAGCCAGTCTCCCTGCTGGAGGTATGGCAGCAATATTCCAAGAGAGAGCATCTTGAACTTTTCCCTTACCAGGAATTTGTTCAGATTCCGCAAGTCGAGGATGGGCCTGAGGCCTCCTGTTCTTTTTGGTATGAGGAAATACCTGGAGTAGAAGCCTCGCCCTTCCAAGTGGTGGAGCACCGTTTCCACCGCCTGGTCCTTCAAAAGAACTGCCAACTCCTGTAAGAGGAGGTTCCTGTAAAGAGGGGGCCTTAGAGGCTCTCCTGGAAAGGAGGAGGGTGGTACCTGGTCGAAATGGAGTAGATACCCCTTTTGCACTATCTGCAGGACACAGGTATCGGTGGTAACTGCTGGCCACCTGTGGGCGTACAGGGTCAGCCTTCCTCCTGTGCAGGGCCATACCAGAGATGGGAGAGAAGTCATGCTGTAGGAGTCAAAAACCCCCTCCTGGCTGGGTGGGAGCCGGAGGCTTGGGGGTTTTCTGCCTATGCAGGCCGTGCCTCTGTCCTTTGGCCTGCTGCCCCTGTTGGGGAGCTGGGGTGGCCTGGTAAGTGGGGTAGTTGCGGTAGGCATTACCCTTCCTCGGGAAAAAGGGCTTTTTACCCGAACCCTTCTCTTTTTGTGAGAAGGGGCAGAAGTCTTCTTGGATAGACTTGTCCGGGTTAAGTACTTGGACTCTATCTCCGCAGCCTTCTCAGTCATGGGTTTGCTGAAGAGGTTGTCACCTCGGCAAGGGACATTGACCAACTTGTCCTGAACCCATGACTCCAGGTCCGACGATATTAGTAATGCCTGACGGTGTGCACCGATGCCAGCTGCAGCTACTCGGGCTGAAGCTTCGAAGCCGTCGTAGGCAGCTCGAGACAAACTTCGAGCACTCTCGAATCCCTGTTGACAAGGCCTTGAAGTGCTGCAAGGGTTCCTCAGAGAGGCCAGCCGAGAACCCGGCAATCTCCTTTGCCAGGTCCCGTAAGTATATGCCCATGTACAGCTGGTAGATCTGGACACGGCATGACAGCATCGAGCCCTGGAAGTACTTTCTGCAGAGGACATCCAGGTTCGGGGCCTCCCGGCCGGGAAGCACCAAGAAGTGTGCCTTCTGTCTCTTGAGCCTCTGCATGGCCGATTCCACAACCATGGAGTTGTGCGGCAGCTGTGCTTTCTTAAACCTGGGGCTCTTGCGGACTCGATAAATGGAATCGACCCGCTTGCTGAGAACCGGCATCGAGGCCAGGGACACCCACATGCGGAGCATTAGCCATTCCAGCATCGGAGGCTCCGGCACAGTAAGGGCTTCCCTCAGGGCAAAGTCATACTGGAGGGCCTCAAGCTCCTCGGCTCGAGGCTCCTCCTCGGACTCTGCCAGGAATGCCAAAAGCCTTGGCCATATCCCTAATGAAGTCAGAGAACCTGGTGTTCTCCGGGGGGGACCTTCTCCGAGGCTCCGAACCCGGTGAGTCCGATGGGATACACCGGGTACTGTGGATGTCTGGAGACTCCTCATCTTCCATCTCCCACGCAGATTCCTCCGAGGAGGAATCAAGCGGCTCTAGCCATGAGGGCTTCGAGCCCGACTACCACAACACCAAGGGGAACCGTCGTCGACAACCTCGGCCCCAAACGGGAGGTCGAGGGAGACCTTGGCCGAGGATAGACTCGAGACCTGATTGACTCGAGGGTCGGCTTGGACATCGAGGTCCTGGTGGTCAGGGCGGATGGACCAGTGAGACCGGCTATCAGCGCCCGCTGCTGCTCCATGAAGGCAGCCATGCTGCTCTCCAGGGCCGCCATCCTGAGACTGAGCTCTGAAGGCTCCGCAGCCTCCGGCTTGGGCCCCGACGTCGGCTCTCCCGGAGGAGTGTCAACGAGGACAACAGGTGTTACCTAACTCGGCGTCTCCGGCTCCTTACGAGGTAGTGTGGCCGGCCGCTCCGATTCCGAGGACCCGGGGCGACGGTTGGGGATCCACGTCCTGGAACCCAAAGGCCCAGGCCGATCAGAGGCCTCCAACGACATCGCCCTCATGAGTTTCTTCTTCCTCCGGTGTACTCTGGAGGGAGACCCCCGCTCAGAGGACCCACGATGCTCGGTCCGGGCTCAGACGGTTGCGGACTCCGAGAAAATCCTTTCACGTTGATGTTGCCTGCACCTCAATGCCTTGGAAGACATCTTGACACACGGGCCACAGACCACCGGATCATGGTCAGACCCGAGGCATCGGCGGCAGCAGTCATGTGTGTCGGTAAGGGACATCAGCTTCTTACACCGATCACACTTCTTGAATCCGTTGGCAGCAATCGTGGGAAAAAGGGCCCCTGCAAGGTCAAATGACTAGGCTGCCAGTGAAAATGAACAAAAAGAGCGCGAACGCTAGTCACTAAGGACAAAAACAAAAAATGTGACAGGACTCGATACCGGTGTACTGAGCCGAAGGCGGGATGGGGAATTGGCGTCGAACCGAGTCAAAGAAATGATTCTTCAAACGTTTTGACACACTTATTCCCCGAGGACAGCAAAACAACGTCCATTGGGCTCCGCGGAAAAAGGGAGACTGGGCAAGATGGTACCCTTGGGCGGGAAGGGGACGGCGCATGCGCAGGCAATCCCAAAGTCTTTCTTTGAAAGCTGTGGAATTGCTCTGCACGAGGGTTCCGTCGGCGCCGTCACCCATATGTGAGAACTGACTTCCAGCTTGTTCCTGGAAAATAACACTATTCTGTCACTGCACACTGCACCCCCCCCCCCCATTATAACAAATACACAACTCCTCTTTATATTCCAATGATTATTATAATGAGAGCAGAGCCTTCATTAAGTGCCTTAAAATCAAATTGACACAGTATAGAAAATAAATGGTAACTATACATGGCTTCTTCACAATTTTAATACTTAGAAATACAGAATGAAATATGTCTGCAAAAAAACATGAGTAGCAAGTGATACTCAAAATATCATAGGGGAAAGCCTGCAGATATGAATTATGAAATTCTTTCCAACTCCTCCGCACGAGCATGTATGCACACATCTCTATATCTGCAATGACTATATGCCTGGAGAAGGGAGGGGGCAATTAGAATGAAGCACTACCCAAACTTTCCATTGGTTTGGAAAGAAAGAGTAGCTACTCACCTGTAACAGGTGTTCTCCAGGAGCAGCAGGGATCAGTCCTCACGTATAGGTGATGTCGGCGCCGACAGAGCCCTCGTGCGGAGCATTTCCCCAGCTTTCAAAGAAAGCCTTTGGGAATGCAGCACTCATGCGCGGTCCCCTTCCCACCCAAGGGTGCCATTTGCTCAGTCTGATGACATAGATAAAAGACAGCAAAAATAACAAAATGAATCATATGACCGCAACTCCAAGGGGAGGAGGGAGGGTCTTGAGGACTGATTCCTGCTGCTCCTGGAGAACACCTGCTACAGGCGAGTAACGACTCTTTCTCCGGGACCAAGCAGGAAGTCAGTCCTCACATATGGGACTCCCCAACTAAAGGCTACCGGGAACCCAAGCTGAAAAATAAGCTCCCTCTAGAGGGTCAGCATCCGTGAAAGAATCCTTTCTGAGAACGCCCACGTACGGTAAACCAACAAAAGGGCCGGAGGGTAGGAGTTGCCTAAACCTCAAAGAGATTACGGAGTACCGCCTGACTGAAAGCACTGTCCCTACTGGACTCCCTCTCGAGGCAGTAGTGAGCCGCAAAAGTCTGGCTTGAAGACCAGGTAGCGGCCCGGCAGTTGTCTGCCAACGGAACAGAGTGGAGGTGGGCTATTGACGCGGCCTTGCCCTGACACGGTGGGCCGTGACTCGACCCTGCAAAGAGAGGCCGGCTGCCCTGTACGCCCAGGTGATACAATCCGCTACCCAAAGGGACAACGTACGCTTGGAGACAGGCAACCCCAGTTTATTAGGGTCAAAAGATACGAAGAGCTGAGAAGCCCTTCGATGCCCCTGCGTACGGTCTATGTAAAAGGACAACGCCCTTCTACAGTCCAGGGTATGCAGGACTGTTTCAGCCCGGCTGGCATGTGGCCTGGGGAAGAATGTTGGAAGAACCACCTACTGATTGAGGTGGAAGGAGGAGACAACCTTCGGAAGGAACTTAGGGTGAGTCCGCAAGACCACCCTGTTCTTATAGAACTGTGTGTAAGGTCTATCAGAAACCAGAGCTTGTAGTTCACTCACATGCCTGGCTGAGGTAAGAGCCACCAAGAACAAGGCCTTCCAGGAAAGGAAGCGTAAAGGACAGGTAGCCATCGGCTCAAACGGTGGGCAAGTAAGTTGTTGCAAGACCACATTTAAATCCCACTCAGGGGCTGGTGGACGGATCGGAGGCTTGAGCAGAAGCAGGCCTCTGAGGAAACGGGACACCAAGGGGTGGCCCGACAGAGACTGGCCCTCTACCTGCGAGTGGTGTGCCGATAGAGCACTGAGGTGGACCCAAACAGAGTTGGACTTAAGGCCTATGTCCGAGAGGTGGAGCAGGTACTGCAGCACCACTGGAACCAGGCACGAAAAAGGATCATCCTGGTGCTGAGCACACCAGGTGGAGAACCTACGCCACTTGAGGGCATAAGATGTCCGGGTGGATTGCCTCCTAGAGGCCAAAACCACCTCTTCCACCTCCTTAGGCAGAAGTAAGGGGGCTAGAACTACCCTTTCAGCAGCCAGGCCATCAGGTTGAGGGATTTGAGGTTGGGATGCAGGAGAGATCCCTGGTCCTGATGCACCCCCAGAGGGAGTGGAGTGTCCACCACCAACTGCAGGAGTGGTGGAAACAACGGCTGCCTCGGCCATCTGGGGGCTACCAGAATCACCGAGGCCTTGTCCTGAAGAACCTTGAACAAGGTTCGGGCCACTAGAGATGTGGGAGGAAACGCATACAGTAGGCCCATAGACCAAGAGATTAGAAACACATCTGCTGCTATTTGCAGAGGATGCGGTTGTCTGGAACAGAACCTGGGTAGCTGACGGTTCAGTGGACTCACAAAGAGATCGATGGTTGGAAGACCCCATCTTAGAAAGATCCCTTGGACCACCAGAGGATTCAGCTGCCATTCGTGAGGCTGTAGAATCCTGCTCAATCTGTCTGCCAAGCAATTTTCCTGGCCAGGCAGGTAAACTGCCTTGAGAAACATGTTGTGTTTTATTGCCAAGAAGCACAGGGCCTGTGCCTCCCGACACAGAAGCTTTGAGCCTATGCCCCCTTGCTTCTTCACGTAGAACACTGCCACTTGATTGTCTGTCTGAACTAAGACAGACTGGTGAGAGAGGACATGAGAGAAAGTTTGTAGAGCTAAGCGGATAGCTAGCAACTGCAATAGATTGATCTGCTGTGTGGAATCCCCAGGAGACCAGAGGCCCTGAGTGCAAGCCCCCTGGCAATGCGCACCCCAGCCCTGAAGGGAAGCATCAATTGTCAGCACCTGTGTGTGGGGAGGTGCCTGAAAAGGCACCCCCAGGACCAGGTTTGGGAGATGCAGCCACCACCGCAGGGAGGCTGTCAGCAGTTTGGACACCCTTATCTTGTCTTTCAAGTTGCCTGTGGCTTGCACCCAACTAAGCTCTGAGGCACCACTGAGCAGGTCGCATGTGCAGGCGGGCATTCAGAGTTACATGGACCGTGGATGCCATGTGGCCCAAGAGCTTTAGGAAGTTTCTGGCGGAGACCAGAAAACCGCTCTGGAACTGACTGGCCAAAGCTATCACAGTCTGGGGCCCTGTCCTCGGGCAAATAAGCCTTTGCCTGAAGGGTATCTAGTCTCACCCCTATGAACTCTATGTTCTGTGAGGGGAGCAAAGTGGACTTTGTGAAATTTATGACAAAGCCTAGATGCTGGAGAAGAGATATAGTGCAAAGGGTGGCTTGTCTAGTCTCCTGTGGAGACTGACCGCTGATGAGCCAGTTGTCCAGGTATGGGAAGACAAAGATGCCCTGGTTTCTGAGATAGGCCGCTACCACAGCCAGGCACTTGGTGAAAACTCTGGGAGCGGAGGTTAGGCCAAAGGGAAGTACCCTGTACTGAAAATGATTTCCTCTCACTAGAAATATGAGATATTGTCTGTGGTCTGGATGAATGAGGATGTGAGTATAAGCATAGCCAATCTCCCTGCTGGAGGTAGGGCAGCAGTATCCCAAGGGTAAGCATCTTGAACTTTTCCCTCTCCAGGAACTTGTAGAGATTTCGCAAGTCTAGGATGGGCCTGAGGGCTCCTGTCCTTTTTGGTACCAGAAAGTACCTTGAATAAAAGCCTTGGCCTCTCAGGCGGTGAGGCACAGGTTCCACTGCCTGCTCCTTTAGAAGACTTGCCAACTCCTGAAGGAGGTGGTTCCTGTGAACAGGGAGTCTTGGAGGCTCCCCTGGAAATTAGGAGGGGGGTAACTGGTTGAAGTGGAGCAAATAGCCATTCTGGACTATGCTCAGCACCCAGGTATCCCCTGTTATGGTTGACCACCTGTGAGCATACAGTGCCAGCCGGCCTCCTGTGCTGAGAGGAGCCAGCTGAGGAGGAGAGGCTATGCAATGGGAGTCAAAACCCCGCTCACTGCTGTGCAGGAGCCGGAGCTGATGGCTTGGGGGTTTTCTGCCTACGGGGCCCATGTCCCTGCCCCTCGGCCTGCTGACCCTGATGGGGAGCTGCAGAGGCCTGAAAATGAGGGTAGGATTTGAAGGCAGTAGCCTTCCTCGGGTAAAGAGTAGTTACTCACTTGCAACAGGTGTTCTCCAGGAGCAGCAGGAATCAGTCCTCACATATGGGTGTCATCGGCGCCGATGAAGCCCCAGAGGAGCATTTCCCCAGCTTTCTATGAAAGCCTTTGGGAATGCAGGCACGCATGCGCGGTTCCTTTCCCGCCTAAAGGTGCCATCTTACCTCAGTCAAACGACATAGCTAAGAACAGCACACAAAAATGAAAAATAAACTATGTACAACTGCAACTCCAAGGGGAGGAGGGAGGGTTGTGAGGACTGATTCCTGCTGCTCCTGGAAAACACCTGTTACAGGTGAGTAACTACTCTTTCTCCAGGACCAAGCAGGAAGTCAGTCCTCACATATGGGTGACTCCCAAGCTCTGGGCTACCGAGGAACCCAGGCTGAACAAGAGAACTCCCTTTAGTCTCAGCAGCAAAGAAAGGCTTTTCAAGGACACAAACTCCACCGGTAGCCCAACAGAGGGCAGGAGTTGCCGAAACCTCAAAGAGATTCCGGAGTACTGCTTGGCCAAAAGCACTGTCCCTACGGGACTCCCTCTCCAGACAGTAATGGGCCGCAAAGGTCTGGCTTGAAGACCAAGTTGCAGCCCTGCAGATGTCTACCAAGGGCACAGAGCGGAGATGAGCAACTGAGGCAGCCATTGCCCTGAAACGGTGGGCCGTAACCAGACCCTGCAAAGGAAGGTCAGCTGCCTTGTAAGCCCAGGTGATACAGTCAGCCACCCAGATGGACAAGGTACGCTTGGACACAGCCAACCCCAACTTATTGGGGTCAAAGGATACGAAGAGCTGAGTAGCCCTTCTATGCCCCTGCGTACGGTCAAGGAAGAAGGATAAGGCCCTCCTACAGTCCAGGGTATGCAGGAATGCTTCAGCCTGGCTTGCATGAGGCCTAGGGAAGAATATTGCAAGAACCACCTCCTGATTGAGGTGGAAAGAGGAAACAACCTTTGGGAGGAACTTTTGATGAGGGCCTGAAGCTCACTTACTCGCCTAGCTGAAGTAAGGGCTATCAGGAAGAGTGTCTTCCAGAATAGGAAGCGTAGTGGACAAGTAGCCATCGGCTCAAAAGGTGGGCGAGTCAGTTGCTGCAAGACCACAATCAACTCCCACTCAGGGGCAGGACGACGGATTGGAGGCTTGAGCAAAAGCAAGCCCCTGAGAAAGCGGGACACCAAGGGGTGAACCGACAGAGAATGTCCTTCCACCAGTGAGTGGTGAGCTGCTAGAGCGGAGAGGTGGACTCGAACAGAATTGGACTTAAGTCTCTGATTGGACAAGTGCAGTAAGTACTGAAGCACCACTGGTACAGTACAGGAGAAAGGATCCTCTGTACGTAGCTGACACCACACAGAAAACCTTTTCCACTTGAGAGCATAGGTTTTTCTAGTGGACTGTTTCCTAGAGGCTAGGACAACCTCCTCAACTTCCTGAGGTAGGCCCCAAGGAGCCAAAACTACCCTTGCAGCCTCCAGGCCATCAAATTGAGAGCTTTGAGATTGGTGTGCAGAAGGGAACCCTGATCCTGAGATAGAAGGTTGGGTTGCAACCCCAGCGGCAGTGGGGGATCCACTGCCAGCTGAAGCAGAAGTGGAAATCAAGGTTGTCTCGGCCACCTGGGAGCCACCAGCAGGACCGAGGCCTTGTCCTGAAGAATCTTGAAGAGAGTTCGGGCCACCAAGGGCGTGGGAGGAAATGCATACAGGAGGCCCTGAGACCAGGGAATCAGAAAAGCATCCAGTGCTATCCTCAAAGGATGCGGTTGCCTGGAGCAGAACTTTGGTAGTTGCTTGTTCAGTGGACTGGCAAACAGATCTATCCAAAGGAGACCCCATTTCAGGAAGATCTTCTGAACTACCAAGGGATGCAGCTGCCACTCGTGGGGCTGCAGAATCCTGCTCAACCTGTCGGCCAGGTAGTTCTCCTGTCCTGGAAGGTACACAGCCCGGAGGAGCATGTTGTGCTTTAGGGCAAATGAACAAAGGTCTCGAGCTTCCCGACAAAGGAGCCTGGACCCAGTGCCGCCCTGTTTGTTCACATAAAACATGGCCACCTGGTTGTCTGTCTGAACCTGGACAGAATGATGAGCCAGGGCAGGAGAAAAAGCTTTGAGAGCTAGACGAATAGCCCTGAGTTGCAGGAGATTCATCTGCTGTGCCGCCTCCAAAGGGGACCACAGGCCCTGGGTGCACTTGTCTAGACAAATGAGCTCCCCAGCCCTGCAGGGAGGCGTCGGTGGTCAGTACCACCGTGTACCCAGGAATCTGAAAGGGCACTCCTTTTAGCAGATTGGGTGGGTGCAGCCACCAGCTGAGGGAGTTCAGAAAGTGTCTGGACACCCTTATCCTGTCCCTGAGGCTGCCTGTGGCTTGTGACCACTGAGTCCGAAGGCACCACTGTGCAGGCCTCATATGGAGCCTGGCATTGGGGGTACATGTACTGTCGAAGCCATGTGGCCTAGAAGCCTCAGGAAGAGTCTGGCGGAGACCAGTGACCTGTTGAGAAACTGGTTTGCCAAAGCTATCAATCTTTGCGCTCTAGCTTCTGGCAAGAAAGCTTTTGCCAGGACAGCGTCCAGCCTTGCTCCTATGAATTCCAAATTCTGGGAGGGGAGCAAAGTGGACTTTGCTAGGTTTATCAGAAACCCTAGGCTTTGAAGAAGAGCAACAGTTCTGAGGGTAGATTGGCTGGCCTCTTGGCACGTCTGACCCCTGATGAGCCAGTCGTCCAGATAGGGGAATACAAAGATTCCCTGATTCCTCAGGTAGGCCGCCACCACTGCCAGGCATTTGGTAAAGACCCTGGGAGCGGAGGTTAGGCCAAAAGGCAGTACTCTGTACTGATAATGGTTTCCTCCCACAATGAACGTGAGGTACTTTCTGTGGTCTGGATGAATGAGGATGTGAGTGTACGCATCCTTTAGATCTAAGGAGCATAGTCAATCTCCGTGCTGGAGGTAGGGCAGAAGTGTTCCAAGAGTAAGCATCTTGAACTTTTCCTTCTCTAGGAACTTATTTAGGTTCCTGAGATCCAGAATAGGTTGAAGGCCACTGGTTCTTTTGGGTACCAGGAAATACCTGGAGTAGAACCCCTGACCTTGCAAGTGGGGAGGCACAGGCTCCACCGCCCTGTCCACCAACAGACCCTGAATTCCTGAAGGAGAAGGTCTGTGTGCAGGGAAGGCCTTGGAGGCTCCCCTGGAAAGTATGGTGGAGGCAGTTGGTGAAAATGTAGTGCATAGCCCTTGTGGACTATGTCCAACACCCAACTGTCCCCGGTGATGAGGGGCCACTGGTGGGCAAAGAGGGCGAGGCGACCTCCTGTGCAGGGTTGGGATAGCAAGGACAGAGAGGCTACGCTCAAGGAGTCAAAAACCCCTTCCCTGGTGAGTGGGAGCAGGGGCCGGAGGCTTGGGGGTCCTCTGCCTACGGGGCCCATTACCCTGCCCCTTGGCCTGCTGACCCTGGGGTGTAGCTTGGGCAGCCTGATACTGAGGGTACTGTTTGTAGGCAGTGCCCTTCCTCGGGTAAAAGGGCTTTTTACCCGAGCCCTTCTTCTTATGAGAAGGGGCAGAGATCTTCCTAGACAGCCTTGTCCTTGTAAGGTGCTCGGTTTCGAGCTGAGTGGCCTTCTCGGTCATGGGCTTGCCAAAAAGGTTCTCACCTTGGCAAGGGACATCGACCAACTTGTCCTGAACCCATGGCTCGAGGTCCGATGACTGCAGCCATGCCTGGCGTCGAGCCGCGATGCCGGCTGCCGCAACTCAGGCCGAAGCCTCAAAGCCATCGTAGGCGGCGCAGGACATGAACGTCGAGCAGTCCCGAATCCCAGAGGACAAGGACTTGAATCTCTGCAAGGGTTCCCCGGAGAGTCCAGCAGAGAACCCGGCCAACTCCTTGGCCAGGTCCCGCAAGTACATGCCCATGTACAGCTGGTAAGACTGGACACGGCAAGCAAGCATCGAGCCCTGGAAGCACTTTCTACCGACGCCATCGAGGTTCCGGGCCTCCCTGCCGGGGGGCACCGCGGAGTGCATCTTCTGACTCTTCAGACGATGCATGGCCGATTCCACAACCATGGAATGGTGTGGTAGCTGTGCCTTCTAAAAACCAGGGCTCTTCCGGAGTCGATAGATCGAATCGACTCGCTTGCTGAGAACCGGCGCCGAGGCCAGTGCCTCCCACATCCAGAAGAGGAGCCGTTCCAGTATCGGAGGAACCGGGACAGTAAAGGCCTCCTTCGGAGGAGAGTCATACTGCAGGGCCTGGAGCTCTTCAGCTCGAGGCTCCTCCTCGGGGTCCGCCGGAATAGCCAAGGCAGTGGCCATATCCCGGACAAACTCCGAGAACCGGGTATCCTCCGGAGGGGATCTACTCCAGGGCTCAGACTGCGGTGAGTCCGACGGGATGCACCGAGTCTTGAACGTATCGGGGGACTCCTCATCCTCCGTCTCCCAGGCGGACTCATCCGACGAGGAGTCAGGGTCTGACCCCGCGGGACCCTGGAGCACCCGCCCCGACGCCGGAGGCACCGACGTCGACGCCCTCGGTCCCGAACGGGAGGTCGAGGGAGACCGCAACAGAGGTCGATTTCGAGCCATGATGGACTCGAGTATCGGCTCGGTCTCCGGGGTCGACTTCGAAGTCAATGTCCCGGTGGTCGAGGCAGATGCGCCAGACAGGCTGGCCATCAGTGCCTGCTGCTGCTCCATGAAGGCAGACAATCTGCTCTCCAAGGCTGTCATCCTGAGACTCAGCTCGGGAGATGCAGCAGCCACCGACTCGGGCCCCGGTGGTGCCGGGCCCGACGTCGACTCTCTGGGAGGAGAGTCCTCGAGGACCACAGGGCTTACGTGTCCAGCAGACTCCAGCTCCACACAAGGAACTTTGGCAGGCTTCTCTTGTTCCACGGGCCCGGGGCGACGGTTGGAGGTCTTAGACCTGGCCCTCGAGGAGCCAGGGACCTCCTTCGACGCCGCCCTCACCATCCGCTTCTTCCTCTTGCGTTCCCGGTCGGGGGACCCCCTGTCCGAGGAGCTTCGATGGCGCTCGGGATCCGAATCCCGAGATGTCGAGGCCTCAGACGAGGTCCGGGCCCGGCTGGAGGCTGAGTCCGAGAAAAGCCTTTCTTTCTGCTGCTGACGACTTCGGAGTGCCTTGGAAGACATCTTCCCACATGGTCCACACATCTTAGGGTCGTGATCAGGACCGAGGCACCGAAGGCAGCAGTCATGTGTGTCGGTGAGAGACATCAACTTCTTACACCGATCACACTTCTTGAAACCGCTGGAAGCCATCGGGGAAAAAAGAGTCCCCACGAGGTCAAAGGACCGGCCTTCCAGGGAAAAATCAAAAAAGGGCGCTAACGCCAGCCACGAAGGGCAAAAACCGAAAAAGAAGAATCGGGCTCGATACCGGTGTACCGAACCCGGCGGGAGGGGAACCGGCATCGAACTGGGAAGAAAAAATAGCAAGAATCGCCGAAAAAATCAAACTCTTATCCGGGATGACAGGACACACGTCCGGTGGGCTTCTCGGAAAAAGAGAGACTGAGGTAAGATGGCACCTTTAGGCGGGAAGGGAACTACGCATGCGTGCCTGCATTCCAAAAAGCTTTCATAGAAAGCTGGGGAAATGCTCCGCTGGGGCTTCATTGGCGCCGACGACACCCATATGTGAGGACTGACTTCCTGCTTGGTCCTGGAGAAAAGGGTTTTTTCCCTGAGCCCTTCTTCTGAGAAGTTTAACTGGACAGCCTTGTCCTGGGTGAGAATCTCAGACTTGAGTTCTGCAGTCTTTTCAGCCATGGGTTTGCCAAAAAGGTTCTCACCTCAGCAGGAGACATCGACCAACTTGTCCTGTACCCATGGCTTGAAGTCCGATCACTGTAGCCAGGCCTGACGGCGTGCACCGATGCCGGCCACAGCTACCCGGGCCGAAGCCTCGCAGCCATCATAGGCTGCTCGAGAGAGAAACTTTCAGCACTCTCGAATACCAGATGACAAAGACTTAAACCTCTGCAAAGGTTCCTCGGAGAGGCCAGCTGAGAACCCGGCAATCTCCTTTGCCAGGTCCCAAAGGTACATGCCCATGTACAGCTGGTACGTCTGGACACGGCACGCCAGCATAGAGCCCTGGAAGCACTTTCTACCGAGGGCCTCCCGGCCATGGGGGGCACCAAGGAGTGCATCTTCTGACTCTTCAGACAATGCATGGCCGATTCCACAACCATGGAGTGGTGCGGTAGCTGTGCCTTCTGGAACCCAGGGCTCTTACGGACTCGATAAATGGAATCGACCCGTCTGCTGAGAACCGGCGCCGAGGCCAGTGCCTCCCACATGCGGAAGAGCAGCCGTTCCAGTATCGGAGGAACCGGTACAGTAAAGGCCTCCTTAGGCGGAGAGTCATACTGGAGGGTCTCGAGCTCTTCGGCTCGAGGCTCCTCCTCAGGATCCTTGGGGAAGGCCAAGGTTTTGGCCATGTCCCGTACAAAGTCCGAGAACCGGGTGTCCTCCGGTGGGGACTGTCTCCGAGGTTCAGACTCCGGTGAGTCCGATGGGACGCACTGGGTCCGGAAGGTATCCGGGGACTCCTCGTCCTCCATCTCCCACTCTGACCCCTCCGAGGAGGAATCGAGCGGTTCCAGCCGGGCGGGCACTGATGCCATACGCCCTGACGCCGAGGGCACCGTCGTCGACGACCTCGGCCCCGAGCAGGAGGCCGAGGGGGACCTTGGCTGAGGATCGACTCGAGACCACATCAACTCGAGGATCGGCTTGGCCTCCGGGGTCAGGGCAGATGCACCGGTCAAACCGGCTATCAGTACCCGCTGATGCTCCATGAAGGCAGCCAAGCTGCTCTCCAAGGCCGTCAACTTGAGACTCAGCTCAGGAGACTCAGCAGCCCCCGGACTCGGGCCCCGATGGCGTCAGGCCCGACGTCGGCTCCCCCGGAGGGGAGTCTACGAGGACAACAGCACTCACGTGACTCGGGGGCTCCGGCTCCATTCGAGGCAACTTGGCAGGCCTCTCTGACTCCGAGGACCCGGGACGGCGGTCGGGGCTATGCGACCTGACCCTCGAGGAGCCAAGAGCGTCCACCGACGCCACCCTCTTGGGTTTCTTCTTCCTTCTGTGTTCCCTCGAAGGAGACCCCCTTTCAGAGGAGCCTCGACGGTGCTCGGGGTTGGACTCCTGAGATGTCGAGGCCTCTGACGAAGTCCGGGCCCGGCCGGACGCGGAGTCAGAAAAGAGTCTTTCACGCTGATGTTGATGGCTCCTCAGCACCTTAGAGGACATTTTGCCGCACCGGACTCAGACCACCGGGTCATGGTCAGGCCCGAGGCACCGGAGGCAGCAGTAATGTGTGTCGGTGAGAGACATCAGCTTCTTACACCAATCTTTTCTTAACCTGTCTTAATCCTGTCTTAACCTGTCCTTTTTTTTTTTATTGTACACCGCTTAATGTTCCCACAATAGCGGTTTATCAAATGTTGAATAAAGATAAAGATAAAGAATCACACTTCTTGAACCCGCTGGCAGCCATTGGGGGAAAAAGGACCCCTGCAAGGTCAAAAGACCAGACTGCCAGTAAAAAAGAGAAAAAAAAAGTGGGAACGCTAGACACGAAGGACAAAAACCGAAAAACATAGCTCCGGGCTCAATACCGGTGTACCGGGCCCAGGCGAGAAAGGGAACCGGCATCGAACCGGGCAAAAAACAGGAATTCACGCAGGAAAATCAACTTTTTACCGGGTGACAACGACACACGTCCGTCGGGCTCCGCAGAAAAAAGATGTCACCCTTGGGCGGGAAGGGGACCGTGCATGCGCGCTGCATTCCCAAAAGCTTTCTTTGAAAGCTGGGGAAATGCTCCGCACGAGGGCTCCGTCGGTGCCGACATCACCCATACGTGAGGACTGATTCCTGCTTGGTCCTGGAGAATAAAATGATACCAAACACGATATCACCTCTAAACCATTAAATATCACTGTCAGACTTCAAAAGATGGATTTTATAGTTTAACCACAGGATGCCACTATTCGAAAGCAATAAGTATTGTTGTGCTTCTCCTCCACTAGGCAGTCATACACATAACAACCAATAGCAAACTACTCAATTCAGTCAGTAAAAGTCATTGCGCATAGCAACCCCTATGAAAGCTATATAGTTCAGTCACTAGTTTTCATAGTAAAATTTACAAAAAAGAAAATTAAACACACACGTGAATCACAGGTCAGCCTGAGATAGGGGTGTGGAACAAAAGGGAGGGTGTGTGCACAATATGCCTGCGTATATGCATCTCTGTTGGCTCTGTGTATATCTGTGACGAGGAGAGGAGAGGAGAGGAGAGGAGAGGGGAAAGCATAAGTTACTCACCTGTAAAAGGTGATTTCCAGGAACAGCAGGAATTTAGTCTTCACATATGGGTGACATCGGAAATTAGAAAGCTTTAGGGAGCACCCCACTGTGCCTATGTGACTGCCTTCCAGCCTTTCCAACTCCCTCTCTTCTGTTGAGTTTGTAGCTGAGAAAAGAATAAATGACAGGTTGTGAAGACTAAATTCCTGCTGTTCCCGGAGATCACCTGTTACAGGTGAGTAACTATGCTATCTCCAGGAACAAGCAGGAATATAATCTTCACATATGGGACTCTCTAGCTCCCAAATGCCAGATGAAGTGACCTCAGAACTGGTGGAGGTTCACATCGGAGTAGGCATGATGAAGTCATGGATCCCACATGGATAAGTCCGAGACAGAGGGTAGGAGTTACAGCTAGGTCTGAAAGAGGTGCTAGAGTACAGTCTGACCAAACATGGCATCCCGATTGGAGTCCTTGTCCAGACAATAATGGGTAGCAAAGGTATGGACAGAAGACCAAGATGTTGCTTTGCAAATTTCGTCGATGGCTATGGAACGAAGTTTTGCCATCGAGGTGGATATGGCGCGAACGTTGTGAGCAGTGACAAGCCCTTCCAGAGAGAGTACTGTTTTGTCATAGGCAAATGAAATACAGTCTACTATTCATCTGGAAAGCGTAAGCTTAGAAACAGATAATCCCCCGTGACTAGGGTCAAATGAGATGAATAACTGCGAGGCTTTACAATGACCTTGAGTACTTTGGAGGTAAAAAGCCAATGCATGCTTGCAGTGAAGAGTATGCAGAGTTGCTTCCGCTCTAGACGCATGCGGTTTAGGAAAGAAAACTGGAAGGTAAATTGACTAGTTTAGATGGGAGATACCACCTTTGGCATAAAGTGTGAGTGAGTCCAAAGGACTACTTTGTCATGGCGGAAGCAGGTATAGGGTGGATTCGCCACCAAAGCCTGAAGCTCACTAATGCATCCAGCTGAAGTGAGGGCAATTAGGAAGATCACCTTCCAAGAGAGGAATTTAACTGATGTCATGGCTAAAGGTTCAAAGGATGGCTTGAGAAGCTATGCTAGAATGACATTGAGGTCCCAAGCTACTGGAGGTGGTTTAATGTGAGGTTTAGACAGCAGGAGACCTCTCATGAAATGCGCTACTAGTGGTCGTGTGGAGCTGGACTGTCCATCAAGTAGATGAGAGGTTGCAATGGCACTAAGGTGGACTCTCACCGAGTTTGTCTTTAGACCTGTCGAGAACAGGTGGAGGAGATAGTGGAGGAGTGACTCCACTGAGGCAGAAAAGGGATTGAGATCTTTCTGGGAGCACCAGACAGAGAATCTATGCCACTTAAAAGAATATGAATGTATGGTGGAGGGCTTTCAGAAAGCCAAAAGGATCTCGTAACCTCTTGAATAACGTCAAAGCCTTGTAAAGCTATGCTCTCAACAGTCAAACTGTGAGAAAGACTGTGGATTGGGATGGAATAGTGAGCTGTTGTCCTGGGAAAGGAGATCTGGCACATATCCCAAACACAGAGGATGAGTCTGAGTCAGATGTAGAAGCAGTGGAAACCACGGTTGCCATGGCCAGTGAGGGGCTATAAGAATCCTGGAGCCCCTGTCGGACTGAAGCTTGAAAAGGGTCTTGGGTATGAGGGATATGGGAAGGAACACAAAGCAGACTCCGATCCCAGTGTAGGTGGAAGGCATCCACCTCTTGGTGGTGGATGACGGAGTTCTTGTGCAGAAGCAAGAAAGCTTGGAATTTTGTGGAGTCGTGAACAGATTTATGTCTGGAGTTCCCCAGATCTGGAAGATGTAGGACGTTGTGTCCGGATGAAGAGACCATTCGTGGGGAAGAAGGATGCGACTCTGTCTGTCTACCAAAACATTGGACTCCCCTGGGAGGTACACTGCTTGGAGATGTATTTGATGAGCAATGGCAAAGGACCAGAGATATTGCTTCCTCCCAGAGGGCCCAATAACCTGTTCCTTCCTGCTTGTTCACATAGAACATGGCAACCTGATTGTTTACCTGACTAGGAGCTGTTGTGTTAGAACACCCGGAGAGCATTGGAGATAGCCCGAAGTTCCAGGAGATTGATCTGGAACTGTGACTCCTGCACTGTCCAGAGCCCCTGTGTAGTCAGGTTGCCCATATGGGCTCCCCAACCCAGTTTGGAGGCATCCGTCGTCAGGGTGCACTGACATGGAGACATCTGAAAAGGTGACCCTACGAGCGGGTTTTCTGAAGAACACCACCACTGAAGGGATGTGGTTAGACAGGCAGTGCTTTGGATCCTGTCCCAGAGATGGCCAGATGCCTGCTTCCACTGGGAGGCAAGAGTCAACTGGGCTGTCCATATATGTAGTCGGGCATATAGAACAACATGTGCTGTAGAAGCCATGTGCCCAAGGAGCTGCAGCATCTCTCAGGCTGTCAGATGGTCTCGTAGGAGCGTCTGGGACACTAGTTCGACTAGACAGGCACAACAGAGCTGGGGTAGAAACGCCCTGGTCTGTTGGATATTAATACACATCTCCTCAGTCGTACGTACTTCCTTCCTTCATCTCTGTCAGATAAGGGCTGTTCGCTCATTTCTCCCCCCTTCGTCTATTGTCATTCTCGTTATGTCACTGGTGATCACACGTCTGGATTACTGTAACGCTATCTACGCCGGCCTCCCCTCCTCCCAGCTTCGCCGTCTCCAATTAGTCCAAAATACTGCGGCCCGTCTCATCACCTGTTCGCCCGCCCATGCTCACGTCACTCCCTGCCTCTTTGCCCTTCACTGGCTTCCGGTGAAGTTCAGATTCATTTACAAATTACTCATCATCACGCACAGAGCCCTTCATTCTGGCACCCCCCAGTACTTGGCAGACATCATTCATCTTCAACCCTCCCCACGCCTTCTTCGCTCAGCGCACGGTAACCGCCTCTTCCTCCCCTCCCCTTCTCAGGCGTCTGGAACTCACTCGTCATTCCGCTTTCTTCTTTCTCGGCCCTGCTTTGTGGAACTCACTCCCTCTTTCTCTCCGTATTGAACTGTCCCACCCCCCGCTTTAGAACTTTTCTCAAAACCCATCTCTTCTGTCAAGCCTTTGATCTTTCCCCTCCCGCTGATGACGCTCTGCCCCCCAGCCGCGCCCCCCCACTCTTCATAGCACCCCTTCAAATTCCTTACTCGCCCCTTCCCTTGTGTATCTCCCGTCTGCCATCATCCTTTCCACTTTATGGACCTCCTTTGTTTTCTATCTGTCCCTCTCTGTCCTATTATTATTGGCATTCCTTTCTGACTTTATTTATTCTGTAGCCATTGCCTTTTTGTATTGTACACCGCCCTGACGCCTCGGCTTGGGCGGTTTATCAAATCTTGCGAATAAAGATAAAGATAATAGGGCTCTGATAAACTCTAGTCTGAGTTGGAGCGAATTGGGATTTTGGGAAGTTTATGACAAATCCCAAGTGTTGCAGTACTATGATGATACGATGCAAGGAAAGCAGTACCTCTTGGGAGGTGTCTGCCTTTATTAGCCAGTCATCTAAGTAGGGGAAGATGAATATCCTCAGAGTTCTTAGATATGCGGCCATGACCGCCATGCAATTTTTTTAGACTCCTGGGGCAGAGGTGAGTCCAAAGGGAAGGACTCTGTATTGATAACGTTTTCCCTGAAAGGTGACGCATAGATATTTCCTCTGTACTGGATGGATGAGGATATATATGTGTAGGCTTCTGTTAGAACTAGAGAACAGGAGCCAGTCCTGACTCTGGAAGTAGAGAAGAGTTCTGAGAGAGATCATCTTGAACTTTTCGTGGACTAGAAACTTGTTGAGATTCCTGAGGTCCAGAATGGAACTATACCCTCCGGTTTTCTTTGGAATAAGAAAGTAGGGAGAGTAGAAGCCCACTCCCTACTGGGATGTTGGGACATCTTCTATGGTGCCCTGGGACAGGAGAGAGGACACCTTGTCTTGTAGGAGAGCAGAAAGTGGGGGGTTGCATTTGATACTTCCCCTTGAATGTGGAGGGGGGCAGAGTTTGCAGATGAAGTCTGTACCTTTCCTGAACTATGGTGAGTGTCCACTGCTCTGAAGTGATGAGGTACCATCTATGGTCATAGTGACACAGTCTGCCTGCTATGTGGAGAGGGTGGAGGTCCTCCAGGGGCAGGGTGGCAATGCTTTCTAGGAAAGAGTAAAAAAACAGATGCAGACTGTGGCTGCCGAGCTGGTTGAGAATTAGCCACCTGTGGTTTCTTTTGTTTAAAAGGCTGCTGCCTCTTCAGTGGGGCCTGACCCTGATACTGAGAAGCAGGTTAGGAAGAGAAGAATTTCTTATTATTGTAGAAAGACTTCTTTGCAGGAGTCTTTTTTCCTAGCAGGGTCAGCTGTTACTCTGAACAGTCTCTTTAGAATAGTACTTCTGACTCTAATTGAGAGGACTTATCTTGCCAGTCTTTGCCAAAGAGGTTTCCTCTGTGCAAGGTATGTTGCCCAGCTTATCTTGAACCCACTCTTCAAGATCTGAGGACTGAAGACATGCAATTCGACATGCATCAATGCATATTGCTGAGGCCCTGCTTGTGCATTCAAAAGCAGCAAAGGTAGCTCTATTGACAAACTTCCATACATTTTGGCAATGCTTAGAGTGAGATAATCTGCCCTTTTGTCATCTGGAAGGAGAGGAGCAAAGGCCTAGAGATCCCCGAGACCTCTTTCAGGAACATTCCCATGTAGAGGATATACGAGTTAATGCTAGCCAAGAGCATTGATGCTTGCAAGCATTGAAGCCCAAAGGCATTGAGAGTTCTCGATTCGCTACCTGGAGGATTAGAGGAGTGAGTCTTTGAGCTTCTGAATCAGTGCATCGCCGATTCCACCACCATGGAGTGGTGGGGAAGCTTTGGCTTTTGGAAGTCGGGACACACTGGTACATGATACATGGTATTGAGAAGTTGACTTTGAGGTGAAACCATGAGAGGCGTCTCCCACATTCATAGCACAAGGTCATAAAGAATGTGGTGCACTGGTAAGGTGGCTACCTCCTTGGGTATTGGAGGATCTCTAGTTCTTCCGCCCTTGGCTCCTTCTCCGATGTTATCGTGATAGAGAGATCCTTGGCTATCTCACAAATGAATTCCTGCAAGGACATGTCTTCCGGAAGTGACATGCATTGTTGCTGAGGTGGGGAAGGGTCCGAAGGTAGGACCCCGGGTCCCAGGGAATCGAGTGATTTCACATCTGAAATTGGGGATTCTGAATCGGAGGACTCAAAGTACTGACGGTCTCAGTTTTCACCCAAAGCTAGATGCCGGTACCAATGCTCCGAGGTATTGGCCTCGGTGAGCTGCTTGGGCTTGGCACTGATAAGAGTTTCAAGGGAGGGCATGGGTGAGAGCGATGTCGATGCCATCTGTAGCAACTCTGATGCTATTGCCTGAACTGGTGTTGATGTCAGTACCGTAAGCGGTATCGATGGGGCAGTGCCCATCGCCAAGGGTTTTATTGGTACCGAGGCTGCGAGGAGGGTTTCCAAGCTGCACTCGAAGGCCAGTATACGCTGGTCTATCAAGGTAGCCGATGCCTGGGTGTTGGTAATGGGTATTTGCGCTACATTCCCGGAGCATGGAATAAGTTGCTCTCTGGAGGTCAAGGCCTCGGGAGCATCCTGGGGCCCCTTGATGGTTTTGGAGGACAGGGCCTCCCGCCGGGGCTGTTTAGCAGGCCGATCCGCCTCTGAGGCAACCCCAGAGGGGTCTCGGTGCTTTGAGCAAAATCTTCCCATGGAGGTGTCATCAGCCTTTGATGAGGCCTTATGCTTGGATTTTGAAGATACCTGAGATCCATGAGAGGATGATAAGGCCCTCGACGAAGTGGACGCTATCAATACCATGTCCGAAGAGTGCTCCAAATTTAGAAGCCAGGTTCTGTAGGCCTCTCCATGTCATTTTTTGACAGAGGGAACAGTCTTTTGCCTGGAGGTTTGGGCAGAGGCATTTTAGACACCAGTCATGTGTGTCAGTCACCGAAATGGTGCTGGCACAATTAGAACATTTTTTGAAACCACTAATTGGTTTCTCCATACCTTCGAGTGTGAAGAGCATGGTAGGCTTAAGGCCTAAAAAGGGCATCGACACCCAAGTAGGTTTTTTTTTTTTTTGGTAAAAGGAAATAATAAAACAAGTTAAGGAAAAGAATAAGGGAACCAGTGATGTCCTAGATAATGCTGGTGTCAACGGGAAGGCAGAGGTGCTATCCATAAAAACGTTTTTCTGCGGTGACAGGTTTTGCTTCCTGTTTGCTATGTGGAAAACAAAGAACTGAACAGAGGGAGTTGGGAAGGCAGTCGCATAGGCGCAGTGCAGAGTTCCCAAAAAGCTTTCCAATGCGAGGCTGGGGAGTGTTCCCGCGTGGTCTCTATCGGTACAGAAGTCACCCATATGTGAAGACTACATTCCTGCATGTTCCTGGAGATGGTGTATTTCGATATCCACCTTATGCTGCCGTTGCTGGAAGTGCTTTTCCCATAGAAATGAATAGCGCCAATTTTCCTCCATATCAAATTTGGTCCAATTTATATTTTCAATCCCTTATTTAGTAAATATTTTTCCAGCATTACATTCGGTAGTAAAGAATAAAAAATATCACACTGAACACCTCAATCTCTGCAAAGGGACATATGCTAGAAAGCCTTCCATCTCCATCACAGGTCTTATATAGCGAAGATATCAAAAATAAAGAAATGCTGATCTGAAAAGCAAGCCACAGCAGTCAACTTACAACAAAAGTCGGTCCAGGTATGCAATGGCATATGGAGACAGAGACTTGATTCCCAGCACAGGAAGCATAATTCCAAGCCATACTGAAAACAGAAGACAATGATAAGAGCACATTCTAATCAATTATATACAAGTATAGTAAGGATAAAACCATAGAGTCGCCTCCACCACAGTTTCTTTTCATTGAACAAAAATAAATAAAAGGCATCTACTCTCCACTTAAATTTTACTTATACTGCATCTTAGTTTCGTAGGGATTGTAAAGCAAAAATTTATTTTTTTTGGGGTCTTTTAAGTTAAGATTAAAGTGACTTTGGACCCCTCTTACTAATGCTTAGTGCACACCAACAGCATTAGCATGTGCTATCTGCTACCGGAGCCCATTTTATTAAAACGAGCACAGCAGCAGGTAGCGCATATAAGGTCCATTAATATGCGCTGAGTATTAAACGGGACCGTTTGTTTCTAAAGCTCTCACTCACCTGAGAGAGAGTTATCTCGCCTTCACTCTGCTGGTTTGTCTCAGTAACATCAATATACTGCAGTCTGAAAATTAGCGTTATGTACATTTCAAGGAAGCCAAGCTTAACCCTCAACATCCAAGCTGTGATGGCCAGGTACTTAATGAAGTGCAACAGAGTTCTGAGCCTTGGTGATCAGTGCTAGCAAACTGTCTAATCTTATGGGATTCTCTACAGAGTTCTAGAAAAAGAAGGAACCATGGGCGCCTTGGCCAATAAGACACAGAGAAGTATGGGCCCTTCTGAGTTTCGGGAAAGTTTTCACTATGAGAAGTATTGGAGGATAGAAATACAGAAGGCCCTCCCCCCAATGTAGGAGTTCGACAGAGGCTGATTTGCCATGTGACCCTACCCTAGAACAGAACTGAGGTGCTCTCCTGTTCTGGAAGTGGAAAACTGATCTATCATGTGGGTTCTCCATTCCCAAAAGATTCAGTGCCATTCCCATGTCCAGAAACCATTTGTGTGGTCACATAACAAAAAATGCCATACTGGGTCAGGTCAAGGTCCATCAAGCCCAGCATTCTGTTTACAACTGTGGCCAATCCAGGTCACAAGTATCTGACAGGTTCCAAAAAGGCACACAGGTTCCACAATACTTGTCCTGGGTGCGGCACTGGATGTCCCAGGTCCTCTTTAATGGTTTATGGACCTTTCCTTCAGGAACCTGTCCAAGCCTTTTTTAAACCCAGCTACACCGACAGCTTTTACTACATCCTCTTGTAATGAATTACAGAGTTTATGGGTTGAGTGAAAAATTATTCTCTCTTATTAGTCTTAAATGGTTACATTGTAGCTTCATTGCGTGTCCCCTGGTCTTTCTACTTTTTGATGGCATAAACAAACAATCGATCTAAGTTTACTCGTGCCATTGATTTATAGACCTCTATCATATCTCCCCCTAACCATCTCTTTTTCCAAGTTGAAGAGCCCAAACCTTTTAAACCTTTCCTCATAGGGGTATCCTTCCATCCCCTTTACCATTTTGGTGGCTCTTCTATATACTTTTTCTAATTCCGCTATATCCATTTTAAGATACAGCAATTAGAATTGCACACAATATTCAAGGTGCAGTCGCACCATGGAACTATAAGGAGGCATTATAATATCCTTTGTTTTATCCTCCATTCCTTTCCTTATGATTCCTAGCATTCTATTTGCTTTCTTGGCCACCGTTACACGCTGGGTGGAGAGTTTCAACATGTAATCTACAATGACGCCTAAATCATTTTCTTGGGAGGTGGTACTTAATGTGGAACCTTGCATTGTTTAAACATAGTTTGAGTTGTTCCTTCCTAGGTGCATAACTTTGCATTTGTCCACATTAAATTATATCCACCATTTAAACTTCGTCTTCCAATATATCAAGGTCCTCCTGCAATTTTTCACAATCTACTTGCGTTTTTAACAACTTTGAATAATTTTGTGTCATCTGTAAATTTCATCACCTCACTTGTTATTCCCATTTCCAGGTCATTTATGATTATGTTAAAAAGCAGCAGGCCAAGCACATATCCCAGGCCCAGCACTATTCACCATTCTCCAGTGAGAAAAATGGCAATTTAGCCATATCCTCTGCTTTCTATCTTTTAACCAGTTCCTGACCCACGTCAATACACTGCCTTCTATCCCATGACTTTTTAATTTTACCAAGAGTCTCTCATAAGGGACCTTGTCAAAGGCTTTCTGAAAATCCAGATGCACTATATCAATTGGCTCACCTTTGTCTACTTGTTTATTCATACCTTCAAAAAACATATAACAGATTAGTAAGACAAGACTTCTCTTGGTTAAATCCATGTTGGCTTTCTCCCATTAAACTATTACTAGCTACATGTTCAGTAATTTTGTTCTTTATAATGGTTTCTATCATTTTGCCAGGTATCGATGTCAGGTTCACCGTTCTGTAGTTGTCCAGAACACTCCTGGAACCCTGTATAAAAACTGGTGTTACAATGGCCTTCTCCAATCTTCAGGTACTATAGATGATTTTAATGATAGTTCACAGGTTACTAATAGTAGGTCTGCAATCTCATCTTTCAGTTCTTTTAAAACCCTCTGATGTATACCATCCGGTCCAGGTGATTTACTACTCTTCAGTTTATCAAATATTTGTAATACATCTTCCTAGTTTATCAATATTTCTTTCAATTTTTCCAAAATATAATCTTCAAATACTATTTCAAGCATGGGTAACTTCCCTACATCATCTTCAATAAAGAGTGAAGCAAAGAATTCATTCAATCTCTCCACTATGACCTTGTTCTCCCTTAGTGCTTCTTTTACCCCTCTACCATCCAATGGTCCAACTGAGTCTTTCACGGTACTTTTGCTATGAATATACTTGAAAAAGCATAATTACACACCTGTAAAGCACAGTTACTTACCTGAAACAGGTGATCTCTAGGAACAGCAGGAATAAGTCATCACATATGGGTACGTCGGTACTGACGGAGCCCGCACGGGAACGCTCCCCAGCGTCCAAAAGAAAGCTTTTGGGAGCATTCCACACGCATGCGCGCTGCCTTCCCGCCCATTCACTTCCCTCTCATCAGTTGGGTTTGTAGTTGAGACCGAAGGAGGGAAAGAGTAGTTACTCACCTGTAACAGGTGTTCTCCAGGAGCAGCAGGAATCAGTCCTCACATATGGGTGACAACGACGTCGATGGAGCCCTTGCAGAGCATTTCCCCAGCTTTCCATGAAAGCCTTTGGGAATGCAGGCACGCATGCGCGGTTCCCTTCCCGCCTAAAGGTGTCATCTTACTCAGTCAAATGACATAGCTAAAAACAGCACACAAAAATAAAAAATGTACAACTGCAACTCCTAGGGGAGGAGGGAGGGTTGTGAGGACTGATTCCTGCTGCTCCTGGAGAACACCTGTTACAGGTGAGTAACTACTCTTTCTCCAGGACCAAGCAGGAAGCCAGTCCTCACATATGGGTGACTCCCTAGCTCTGGGCTACCAGGAACCCAGGCTGAACAAGAGAACTCCCACTAGTACCAGCATCGAAGAAAGGCATTTCACTGACAGAACCTCCACCGGTAGCCCAACAGAGGGCAGGAGAGCAGGAGTTGCCTAAACCTCAAAGAGATTCCGGAGTACTGCCTGGCCAAAAGCACTGTCCCTACGGGACTCCCTTTCCAGACAGTAATAGGCTGCAAAGGTCTGGCTTTAAGACCAAGTAGCAGCCCTGCAGATGTATACCAACGGTACGGAGCAGAGATGTGCCACTGAGGCAGCCATTGCCCTGACACGATGGGCCGTGACCCGACCCTGCAAGGGAAGGTCAGCCGCCCTGTAAGCCCAGGTGATACAGTCAGTCACCCAGATGGACAAGGTACGCTTGGACACAGCCAACCCCACATTATTAGGGTCAAAAGATATGAAGAGCTGAGTAGCCCTTCTATGCCCCTGCGTACGGTCAAGGTAGAAGGATAAGGCCCTCCTACAGTCCAGGGTATGCAGAACTGCTTCAGCCTGGCTTGCATGAGGCCTAGGGAAGAAAGTTGAAAGAACCACCTCCTGGTTGAGGTGTAAAGAGGAGACAACCTTGGGGAGGAACTTTGGATGAGTCCTGAGGACTACCCTGTTCCTATAAATCCTGGTGTAAGGCCTGTCACAGACCAGGTCCTGAAGCTCACTCGATCGCCTAGCTGAGGTGAGGGCTATCAGGAAGAGTGTCTTCCAGGATAGGAAGCGTAGAGGACAAGTAGCCATCGGCTCAAAAGGCGGGCGAGTCAGTTGCTGCAAGACCACATTCAACTCCCACTCAGGAGCAGGACGACGGATTGGAGGCTTGAGCAAGAGCAAGCCTCTGAGAAACCGGGACACCAAGGGGTGGACCGATAGAGAATGGCCGTTCACCAGAGAGTGGTGAGCTGCTAGAGCTGAGAGGAGGACCCGGACAGAATTGGACGTAAGTCCCTGATTGGATAAGTGCAGTATGTACTGAAGCACTACTGGTACCGTACAGGAGAAAGGATCCTATGTACGAATCTGACACCACACAGAAAACCTTTTCCATTTGAGAGCATAGGTTTTCCTAGTGGACTGTTTCCTAGAGGCTAGGACAACCTCCTCAACTTCCCGAGGGAGATCCCAGGGAACCAAAACTACCCTTGCAGCCTCCATGCCATCAAATTGAGAGCTTTGAGATAGGGGTGCAGAAGGGTACCCTGTTCCTGCGAGAGAAGGTCGGGTTGCAACCCCAAAGGCAGAGGGGGGTCCACTGCCAACTGAAGCAGAAGTCGAAACCAAGGCTGTCTGGGCCACCTGGGAGTCACTAGCAGGACGGAGGCCTTGTCCTGAAGAATCTTGAACAGAGTTCGGGCCACCAAGGGCGTGGGAGGAAACGCATACAGGAGGCCCTGAGACCAGGGAATCAGAAAAGCATCTGCTGCTATCCGCAGAGGATGTGATTGCTTGGAGCAGAACTTTGGCAGCTGCTTGTTCAGTGGACTGGCAAACAGATCTATGGATGGAAGTCCCCATTTCAGGAAAATATTCTGAACCACCAAAGGATGGAGCTGCCACTCGAGGGGCTGCAGAATGCTGCTCAACCGGTCGGCCAAGTAGTTTTCCTGGCCAGGGAGGTATACAGCCTTGAGGAGCATGTTGTGCTTGAGGGCAAACAAGCAAAGGTCCTGTGCTTCCTGGCAAAGGAGCCTAGACCCAGTTCCGTTCTGTTTGTTCACATAAAACATGGCTACCTGGTTGTCCGTTTGAACTAGGACAGACTGATGAGCCAGGACTGGAGAGAAAATCTTGAGGGCTAACCGAATAGCCCTGAGTTCCAGTAGATTGATTTGCTGTGCGGCTTCCCAGGGAGACCACAGGCCCTGGGTGCACTTGCCTAGACAATGAGCTCCCCAGTCCTGCAAGGAGGCATCCGTGGTCAACACCACTGTGAACCCAGGAATCTGAAAAGGCACCCCTTGCAGCAGATTGGGTGGATGTAGCCACCAGCTGAGGGATTTCAGAAATTGTCTGGACACCCTTATCCTGTCTCTGAGACTGCCTGTGGCCTGTGACCACTGAGACCGAAGGCACCACTGTGCAGGCCTCATATGGAGCCGGGCATTGGGGGTCACATGTACTGTCGAAAAGCCATGTGGCCTAGAAGCCTCAGGCAGAGTCTGGCGGAGACCAGTGACCTGCTGAGAAACTGGCTTGCCAAGTTCATCAGTCTTTGGTCTCTGTCTTCGGGCAAGAATGCCTTTGCCAGCAGAGAGTCCAACCTTGCCCCTATGAACTCCAAGTTTTGGGTTGGGAGCAAAGTGGACTTTGCGAAGTTTATGACAAACCCCAGGCTTTGAAGAAGAGCAATAGTTCTGAGGGTGGCTTGTCTGGCCTCCTGGCACGTGACCCCTGATGAGCCAATCGTCCAGATAGGGGAAGACAAAGATACCTTGATTTCTCAGGTAGGCCGCCACCACTGCTAGGCATTTGGTAAAGACCCTGGGAGTGGAGGTTCGGCCAAAAGGTAGTACTCTGTACTGATAATGGTTTCCTTCCACAATGAACCTGAGGTACTTTCTGTGGTCTGGATGAATGAAAATGTGAGTATACGCATCCTTTAGATCTAAGGAGCATAGCCAATCTCCCTGCTGGAGGTAGGGCAGAAGGGTTCCAAGAGTAAGCATCTTGAACTTTTCCTTCTCCAAGAACTTGTTGAGGTGTCGGAGATCTAGAATAGGTCGCAGGCCACCGGTTCTTTTGGGTACTAGGAAATACCTGGAGTAGAACCCTTGACCTTGTAAGTGGGGAGGCACAGGTTCCACTGCCCTGTCCACCAACAGACCTTGTAGCTCCTGAAGGAGAAGATCTGTGTGCAGGGGAGGCCTTGGAGGCTCCCCTGGAAAGTATGGAGGAGGCAGTTGTTGGAAGTGTATTGCATAGCCCCTGTGGACTATTCTTAACACCCAACTGTCTCCAGTGATGAGTGGCCACTGGTGGGCAAACAGAGCGAGGCGACCTCCTGTGCAGGGTTGGGGGAGCAGGGACGGAGAGGCTATGCCTAAGGAGTCAAAAATCCCCACCCTGCCCCTTGGCTTGCTGACCCTGAGGGGCAGCTTGGGCAGCCTGATATTGTGGGTACTGTTTGTAGGCAGTGCCCTTCCTTGGGTAAAAGGACTTTTTACCCGAGCCCTTCTTCTTGTGAGAAGGGGCAGAAGTCTTTCTAGACAGCCTTGTCCTTGTGAGGTGCTCGGTCTCTAGCTGTGCAGCCTTCTCGGTCATGGGCTTGCCAAAAAGGTTCTCACCTCGGCAAGGGACATCAACCAACTTGTCCTGAACCCATGGCTCGAGGTCCGATGACTGCAGCCATGCCTGGCGTCGAGCCGTGATGCCGGCTGCCGCATGTTGTGCCCACTGCTGGCTAGGCGGTTGCCTATAGGCAGTGGGTGTACCTCCTATTGTCCCTTGGTAGTATGGGTTCCCAGAGCCAAGGCTTCTGGGGGTTGTAGTTGTGAAAAAATGAGTAGCCGAGGGTTGACGGCAAATACAGGAAAAATTTATTCTTTTCTTCTTTTGTCCTTTCAAACATACAGCAACAAAAGTAGGATACTTCTCCAAATAAAGAAAAAGGAACTTTCACAGTAACACCGGTAGCACTTGCTTCAGTCAGCTTATCATACCAGTAGTATATCTTTTTCCACAGTTCAAGAATACAGCTTAAGGGTTCCTTGCTCAGTTCAGCCCAAATAACTGCTCTTCCAAACTGAGCACTATGCAAAGCACAACCCACTTTACTTCTGGCTGTTTATACGTTTAGGTAAGGACTTCTTAAGCATTCAAATCAGCACTTCTGAACATTCTCTGTCAGCTTTAAAATGGTAGCACTTCATTCCAAACATTTCTAGCAGAACAGGCAAGTACAAAGCTTCTGGGTTTTCTCAGTTTTAAACCTTACAGCTTCTTCACCTTTGCTTTACACACATAGAACAGTCCATTTGAGAGTCGGCAGAACTATTATCAGAATCATAGTTATCTACCTGCATGCTCTCATACTCAGGGTCAGTTAGCATCTGGCTGGAATCAGCTTGTGGGATTTCAGGTTCTATTTCTTCTAATAACTTTAAAACCTTCTCCCAATGAGACCTCTTTCTATGCTGAGGAATATTTGAAGGGCTGAGGGGATTCATATCCTTCAATAAACTATGCAAGGTTTCAAATGGGCTCACCTTACTTCTAGTAACAGAACTCTTTACAGACCTTCCTCGAGGTGAAACTCTTCAACCAGGTTCTGGCAGGACCACGCCCGTGCTCTGCTCAAAGACAGCACTTTCCTCAGGATAAACTCACCTGTCTTCAGGGCCTGCTGTAATGCTCCTACAACATGGGCTTCCTTCAGAGCTGTAGTTTCCTGTGTGCTGGCTGCAACAAGAACCATTCCTGAGGCTGTTTCTAGAACACCTCTCTCTCTCAGCTTTCTTGCAAGAACCTTTCCCTTCTCTTCCTGGTTCCTCAGTTGTCCCCTCTCTCTCTGGTTCCTCCATTATTCCTTCTCTTCCTGGTTCCTAGGTTGCTCCTTCTCTCCCAGGTTCCTCGGTTGCTCCTTCTCTTCCTGACTCCTCAGTTGCTCTCCCTCTTCCTGTTTCCTCAGGCTTAAATGACTGGGGCTGCCCTATAGCTTCAAACTCCGCCCACGGGTGTTCCCCATTACCTACCCTGGTTGCATGGGAGCTAGGGCGTGGCTTACACTCAGAAACTCTGTGTGTGTGGTTTTTTTCCTTGGCTGGAGTTTCAAAGTCAAAACTCCCTGAACTATTCTTCTGCTTAGGGGTAAATGTCTGTTTTCTATCCATTTCCCTGGGCTCCACTACAGTCTTGGCACCACACGCAACACGGGCCGAAGCCTCGAAGCCATCGCAGGCAGCGCAGGACATAAACTTGGAGCATTCCCAGATCCCCGAGGACAAGGACTTGAACCTCTGCAAGGGTTCCCCGGAGAGACCAGCAGAGAACCAGGCCAGCTCCTTGGCCAGGTCTCGCAAGTACATGCCCATGTACAGCTGGTAAGACTGGACACGGCAAGCAAGCATCGAACCCTGGAAGCACTTTCTACCAAACCCATTGAGGTTTCGGGCCTCCCTGCCAGGGGGCACCGCGGAGTACATCTTCTGACTTTTCAGGCGATGCATGGCCGATTCCACCACCATGGAATGGTGTGGTAGCTGCGCCTTCTGAAAGCCAGGACTCTTCCGGAGTCGATAGATCGAACCGACCCGCTTGCTTAAAACCGGCGCCGAGGCCGGTGCCTCCCACATCCGGAAGAGGAGCCATTCCAGCATCGGAGGAACCGGGACAGTAAAGGGCTCCTTCGGAGGAGAGTTGTACTGCAGGGCCTCGAGCTCCTCGGCTCGAGGCTCCTCCTCGGGGTCCGCAGGGATAGCCAACGCAGAGGCCATATCCCGAACGAACTCCAAGAACCAGGTATCCTCCGGAGGGGATCACTCCGGGGTTCAGAATGCGGTGAGTCCGATGGGATGCACCAAGTCTTGAAGGTGTCGGGGGACTCCTCGTCCTCCGTCTCCCATGCGGACTCGTCCGATGAGGAATTGGGGTCCGACCTCGCGGTGCCTGCGAGCACCCGCCCCGACGCCGAAGGCACCGGCGTCGACGCCCTCGGTCCCGAACGGGAGGTCGAGGGAGACCACGACCAAGGTCGACCTCAAGCCTTTATGGCCTCGAGTATCGGCTCGGTCTCCGGCGTCAATGTCTTGGTGGTCGGGGCAGATGCGCCAGACAGGCTGGCCATCAGTGCCTGCTGCTGTTCCATGAAGGCAGACAGTCTGCTCTCCAAGGCTGTCAACCTGAGACCCAGCTCAGGAGACTCAGCAGCACCCGACTCGGGCCCCGGCGGCGCCGGGCCCGACGTCGGCTCCCTGGAAGGAGAGTCCACGAGGACTACAGGGCTTATGTGTCCAGCAGACTCCGGCTTCAGTCAAGGAACTTTGGAAGGCTTCTCCTGTTCCACAGGCCCGGGGCGACGGTCAGGGATCTGAGACCAAGCTCTCGAGGAGCCAAGGACCTCTTCCGACAACACCCTCACGAGCCGCTTCTTCCTCTTGCGTTCCCGGTCGGGGGACCTCCTGTCCGAGGAGCCACGACGGTGCTCGGGATCCGACGCCCGAGATGTCGAGGCCTTAGACGAGGTCCGGGCACGGCTGGAGGCCGAGTCAGAAAAAAGCCTTTCCTTTTGGTGCTGACAACTTCGCAGTGCCTTGGACGACATTTTCCCACATGGTCCACACATCTTAGGGTCGTGATCAGGACCGAGGCACCGAATGCAGCAGTCGTGTGTGTCGGTGAGAGACATCAGTTTCTTGCACCGATCACACTTCTTAAAACCGCTGGAAGCCATCGGGGAAAAATAAAGAGTCCCCGCGAGCTCAAAGGACCGGCCTTCCAGGGAAAATGAAAAAAGGGCGCGAACGCCAGCCACTAAGGGCCATAACTTAAAAAGAAGATCGGGCTCGATACCGGTGTACCGAACCCGGCAGGAGGGGAACCGGCGTCGAACCGGAGAAGAAAAATAGTGAAGAATTGCAAAAAAGTCAAACAATTTTCCGGGATGACGAGGACTCACGTCCGGTGGGCTTCACGGAAAATGAGAGACTGAGCAAGATGGCACCTTTAGGCGGGAAGGGAACCGCACATGCGTGCCTGCATTCCCAAAGGCTTTCATGGAAAGCTGGGGAAATGCTCCGCAAGGGCTCCATCGACATCGATATCACCCATATGTGAGGACTGACTTCCTGCTTGGTCCTGGAGAAGTAGACAAATTAGAGAAAGAGAGAGAGAGAAACAACTCCTAGGGGAGGTGGGTGGGTTGTGAAGACTTCCTGCTGTTCCCAGAGATCACCTGTTACAGGTAATTAACTGTGCTATCTCCAGGAACAAGCAGGAATGAGTCTTCACATATGAGGACTCCCAAACTAAGATGCCTGGAGGGGGTCCCAGCATGTTGCAAATCTAGTTGATAGGCCATGCTATTTTCCAGAACCTGAGGCATCCAAGGGATGGAGGGTAGGAGTTGAAGTAAGAAAGGTTTGCTGTGCAACAGCTTGACTAAACAAGGCGTCCAAGAGGAGTCCTTGTGTAGATCAGAAATGTTAGTGAAAATTGGATTCCAATTTTCTAATGTGGACCTTAGTCAAAAATATTGCGAAAGTATTTGTTGAGACTAATGGTCTGGTGCTAGAAACCAGTACATTATCCTCAAAGGAAATACCTTACTGTTAAGTAGAGGAAAATAGTTTCGCAATACAGGCAGAGGTCAGAAGCCTAAATGGCTAGAACTAATCCCAGAAGAGGAACTGGGATAGTTTAATGGGGTTGGACTTTGGATGAGAAGCTAAAGCTTCTGTAGGCCAACGTTTGAAGCTCTTTGTCCTTGGAGCAGAAAAAGGCTCTAGGAAAAAGAGGAGATAAATCTGACTGGTTTCCAGAAAAAAGAATGGGTCTTTGAGACCCCTCTATCCAAATGAAAGAAACATTTGTAGTAGGTGGTGTAGCCTCCAATTTCTTGAAGATCAGCAATGTCTTCCCTAAGTGATGCCACTTAGGATGACTTTACATGGAGAGCTTCAGATGTAACGTAACCAGAGAGGTTACAGTAAAAGAAGGTAGTTTGTGATTACCATAGAAGTTGGTTGTCCATTTAAACCCTACGGCATGCTGGAACAGCATTAATATGGACAGTAACAAATCTTTCAGAGTGAGATATGTGTATTTATGTACACACATATATATAGATAAATATATATATAAACAAAGAGAGTAACTTAATAACAAGAAGGGGTAAGACCTGCTTGAAAATATGGATAGAGAACCTCTCACTGGTTACATGTGGAAGAACCATGGAGGTGGTTACATGGAAACCAGTGGAAATTTCCTAGTCAGAAGGGTAGGTCTAGATCTCTTTAAAATTCTAGACTTTGAATAACCAGAAATGGAGATCTATGTGAAGGGGTGCAGAGAAAACGTTAGTCTTAAGACGACAAGTCTGTATCCTTCTATAACTTCAATGTGGAGAAAAAGACGCAATAAAAGGGAATACCATATTTGCCCATCTATGAGGGCAATATGAGTATAATGCGTTCTTTGTTGAGCATAAGATCCAATGAAGTATTGGGAATCAGAAGAAATGCACTAGACAAGGACAGACTGCAGTGAAAAGAAATGCATCCCTATTGGAGAAGTTCCACTGGAGATGTGGAACAACTCAGGGAATTAAGCAATTCTTTATGCTTTCACGTGATCTACGCCCTGGTTCATTTTCCCTAAAAGGGAATTTTAAGGAAGAAGGTAAAAGTAGGAAAAAACCGGTCATGTGAGAGCATGACTGGGCAAGCCTTTCAACCATCTGGAAGTTACCCACCAGGAAAGCAGTTACTTACCTGTAACAGGTGATCTCTGGGAACAGCAGGAATTAGTCTTCACAAATGGGTACGTCGGTACCGACGGAGCCTGCACGGGAATGCTACCCATCTTCCAATCAGAAAGCTTTTGGCAGCATCCCTCGTGCCTGCGCAGTGACTTCCCGCCTTCTCCACAGCCTCTCTTCAGTTGAGTTTCAGAGCCGAGACAAAGGCGAGGAGAGAGAAGGAAGAAGATAAAAAAGATGCAACTCCTAGGGGAGGTGGGAGGGTTGTGAAGACTAATTCCTGCTGTTCCCAGAGATCACCTGTTACAGGTAAGTAACTGTGCTATCTCCAGGAACAAGCAGGAATGAGTCTTCACATATGGGGACTCCCTAGCTGGAGATGCCAGGGGGAGATCCCATAAAAATGCAAGTGCCTGGATCAGGGGTGCATTTTGTCTCAAGGAATCCCCGGCATCCAATGTGGGATGGAGGGTAGGAGTTGACAATAAAGGAGCTGTGAGGAAAGGAACAGCATAGCCAAGGACTAGAGGGTTTTACAAACTACAGGAGTCCTTGGTAGATATGATGAATAGCATTAAAAGACATTTAATGTATACCTAAAATATGCAGCTTACCTACTGTATTGTAGGAAGTAGAAAGCATGATGGAGTGTACTGGATAAGCAGTGGCGGAATCTTCAAGGTGACCTCTCAGTAGTGAGGATGAAGGTCCAGCCCTGGAGGTAGTAGATGATCCAGGTGTCAACTGGGTAGGACGTGACGTCAGGTCTTCAATGGAAAGCTTTATGGGAAAAGCTGAAAACTCCTTTAGGCATAAGGTCATTAACATTGAGGACTAAAGGAAGAAGACTGACGGAGTTGGACAACTAGCCCCGTCTTGGCGGGAAGAGGGGGACTGGAAAAAACTCCTATTCCCAATGATAACAGTTGTGTCCTCAAGATAAAATGGTACATTGTTTTTCCTAGCTGGCGAGAAATAGGAAAAAATATTGAAGCTTGATGCTTCATGGACTTAAAGAAAAAATGGAAGATATTAGCACCAAAGTGGTTATTGGTGCCTAACAGTTTCTGCATCGTAATATGGCATGGGACGTAGGGCGACAGACTGTCTAAAACCTCTAGGAGGTAAAACATGTAGTATAGACAGTAAGGGTGATAGTGTGTAAGACAGACCAACCCTTAAGAGGCCCCCCATGAAACCCATATATATATAGGGATATATACATGTGGCTGGAAGATATATGTATATTTATATATATATATATATATAGATATATATAGATATATATATAGATATAGATATATATACATATGTACAGATGTATATTAGGATATGGGTGGTGAAATATATCAAATATATATATATATGATATACCTGAATATATGTGAATTTGTGGGGCATGGTCTAGCACCACCAGGGTAATGATATAGGTATGTAGACATTTATTTATTTATTTACATTCTCTTATATACCGCGCTATTCTGCATCAGCGCGGTTTACATTGAACAAACCGAAATTACATTGAACAGGGTATTATAACTTGGAGAAAACTATTTTACAGGGAACATGGGCTATGGAGGGTTAAGTGGCTTGCCCAAGACCACAAGGAGCACCTGTGGGACTAGAAACCCCAGTCCTTCCAGCCCAAGGTTTCTGCCCTCTAGTGGGCATATATGGAGATGCTACATACCAGACAATAGGTTAAAGATACATGTCTACCACCCATCCCCATAATTGTACATGGGGAATATAAAATAAAAAGATTCTGTGCTCTACAAGAGGGTGAACCCACTTGAGATATGAAGAGAGAATCTATTTTCAAGGATTGAGGGATGCAGAAAAGCAATCTAACCAGATAACCGTGATGTTCGCGTGAGAACAGATAAATATGTGAATCTGTGAAGAACAAGGCGGGAGTTCCACAGAACACTGACATGGTAGATGTGGAGAAACGCAGGGAAGATACCAGAGGGACCTATGGAAGGACCCAGAGGTAGCATGCGTAAACAGAAGCCTTGGAGGCTCACGCAGAAGAACTGATATCTCGTGTTAACACCCCAGGTTAGAGGGGGTGTGGAAAACCTTCATAAGTATAGGAAGGGTTTAGAAGTTTTTTCCCCACTAATAGAGAAACTTCAGAGACAAGGTCAATGCTCTATAGCAAGGCCCTCATAGTAGAAAGCTTCTCTGAAGACTACAGAGAGCATTGTGCAGGAGAGCTATGAGCTAAACGACTGAAGTCAGGTGTGTAGCCCTATCCTAGGAGAGGAGATGGTAGAATAATGTGAGAAAGCCTAAACGAGTAGGAGGATCCAGATAGTTTGGAATCACTACTGAGGCTAGACAAAAGTTTGAATAGGGGACTGGAACTTTGGAAAAGTCCAGAGCAATACTATTACTGTAACTCCTGCAGGCAGAGCTGCTGACGGAAACAGCAGAGATGTTGTCCAGTGCTGAATAAGGGAAAAAACAGAGAAGAAAAGAGAGTAGATATCTTTTGTCTCTGTCTGGGGAACGAGCTTGCTAGAGAAGCTGTTCAGTATGGTACCCCTTAAGTAATTAGAGGGTGACGTACCCATAGGGTAAGGCAACTTAAGGAAAAAATGTTCAGTTGGGATAAAAACTATCAGGGGATAGTTGTAACTGCTCTTCTATCCCTGAACAAAAAATTTTTCCCCCAGAGGTTAATACACTGAAAAGAAAAGCACAGTGAATAAGCTTCTAATATGGAGAAGTGATGTAAGTTACAATTCCCGGCCCCTATGGTTGCTGGGAATGCTGAGACTGGCCAGAAGTGGAGGACTTCAGACTAGGCTGAGGCGTCCCTTGTTTAGGTACAGCCGAATGATGGGCAGGAGATGAATGAAACTTTCTTTTCTTAGGGAAAGAAGGTTTGGTAGGACATTTCCTACTCTTTGAAGAAGGAGGTGGCTTAGAAAGGTTTCTAGTGAAAGAAGAGTCAGTGGAGCATTGAGCAACCTGACGTAAAGCCTCCTTATTGAAGAGAGCTTCTCCTGTACAAGGAGATTGAGCTAGTATAGTTTGTGCCCGTTTGTTCAAGTCTGAAGCCTCAAGCCAGGCTCTGCGACGTGCTGCAATGGCAATAGCAGAGGATCTGCTAACGGACTCAAAAGAGTCTATAGAAGCCCGAGACAGGAACCAGGATATATTCCGGCTGTGATTGATGAGCACGGAATAATCAGTAGCCTTGGGCTCTGGGAAAAAAGGGGTCAAAAGAGACAATTTCTCTGTGACTTCCTGGAGTGTTACTCATGTGAAAAATATATGAGAGAACTCTGGAGGCCAGCATAGAGTTTTGGAAGGCCTGACGGCCAAAAGCATCGAGTGTCCTTGAAGAACGACCCGGCGGTTAAGAAGAATGTTTCTTCTTGCTCTTAACTTTCCTCAGTGCCGATTCCACTACAAGGGAACGATGAGAAAGTTGAGGCTTTTGGAACCCTGGAGAGGGTGGCACCCGGTACCGAACCTCAATGTCTGTAGAAACTAGAGGAAGGCGTAAGGGCGATTTCCAGACCCTGAGGAGGAGATCCTGCAGAGCAGGATGTAAAGGAAGCCTTATATTTTGCATTTGTGTCGGTGAGCCATGGGTAGGATCACAACCAGGGATAGAAATATTAAGAAAGGTTGCCATATCCAGGAGAAAAGCCTGAAAAGACTGATCTCCTATGGGAACCATCCCTGGTAAGGCTAAAGAAAGAGCCTGAGCACCCGAGGACTTACAGTGTACTGCACCAATGCCAGGTATCGGTTCCAAACTAGGCATCGGTGCAAGAACAGGCATCGACATCGATACTGATACAGGATTAGCAGGTGAAGTTGCCATCGGGAACTGCTGCAGTGGTACCGAGATCATGAGGGAGTTATGGCTAGGATCTTCGGAACTGCCTATCTGGAAACGACAAGAGTCGGTTCCGGGACGCGTCGGTACGCAGTCCTCGAGACTAGATATCGGCTCAAGACTCGGCATCGGAGGAAGCGAGGCTATCGATGCATGTCGCGAGGGTTCCGACGCCGGTGGCAGTATCGGCGATGCCGATACCACCAAGGCAGCCTGGGTTACATCGATCGATACCGACGGTACCGAGGATACCCGATGAGCACCTCTTGCAAAGGCGGTCCATCTCGATGCCGATGCCAGGGTATCGGAACCGATCGACGCCGGTATCGTCCAGGAGCATGGCTGAGATTGAGGGAAGTCAATGCGGTGCGTATCGATCGGTCCCGAAGGTACCGAGGATGCCCGATGGCGATCCCTGGTGAAGAGTGGAATACTCGACACCGGTGCCGATGCCGGAGGCTCGGTACCGCTCGAAGCAGATACCACCCCCGCGCATGGCTCAGGCATGTTCTGTGAGGGGTGAGCCCCAGGAACATCCTGAAACCCCTTTAATGCTTTGGAGCCCGAAGACTCCCGCAGGGGTAATGCCAATGGATTCTTAAGGGTAAGGCCGGAGCCGTCACCATGCTGGGCATGGGACATACCACTCAAGCATTGACTAGTCTTAACAGACTGTTTTTGGGTTACCTGAGCCTTTGAAGTAGAGAAACCGGGTACCCTCACTGCCGAGGAAAAAACGGTATCGAGGGAAACTTTAAAATCTGAAGGTTTTCTCACAAAAGTATCCCCTGACAAGTCAGGGGAAAAAGGGTCAGGACCCACACAGTTGAGACACCAACTATTGGTGTCTAAAAAGAAACAGGTGTTTCCACATCGGATGCACTTCTTAGGAAAAGAAGGCTCCATAATGAAAAGGCCTAGCAGGCCCAAAAAGTTAAGGCAAAAAACTAAAGAAAAAGTCTTTCAGAATTTAGTCAAAAATCCACCGGCGGTACCGGTGGGAGCGGGAAATACAGCCGTGACCACAAGAAAACAAAAAACTAAAGTAATTAAAGTAATTAAAAAGAAAGGTTTCTGCAGTGACAGGAGGACGTCCTGCCGGCTCCACGGAAAAACGAAAACTGAAGAGAGGTTGTGGAGAAGGCGGGAAGTCAGTGCGCAGGCGCGAGGAATGCTGCCAAAAGCTTTCTGATTGGAAGCTGGGCAGCATTCCCGTGCAGGCTCCGTCGGTACCGACGTACCCATATGTGAAGACTCATTCCTGCTTGTTCCTGGAGATTGGCTCTGACGCTCTCTGGCAAAGGCCCATAGTTGCAGAGCTTTTTGTAGAATTGCAGAGAGCATGTTGTAGGTTGCCCAGTTGAAATCTGGTTGGTTAATTACCAGTGTGCAACCTAATCTATTCTGTGGGAGCCAAAGGATTGAAGATGGCTAAGAATAGCAGACAGGCTGGTCGTCTGCAACAATAAATTGTCCAAGTAGGTTTTGGAACCTCTCTTGGAATTATGTGTTATGAAGGCAGCAGAAGAGGATAGGTCCTATAGATTGGAAAAGGACCGACAGACATAATTAGAAGTGACAAACTCACAATTATGGTCTGATAAGCTGTCTCAAAAGAAATATTTGAAAGATTGCAGAGGGGAGAAACTGTATGGAAATTACTTACTGGAGTAGGTATTGAGGACAATCCTATGGCTTAAAAGGTAAGCCCTCCAGTTAAATAGTATCACTCTTAGATTGAAGATCTCAACTAAGAGGGATAGAAAGTAATACAGAGTTGGGAAGACTTACAATTTGGTAAGTCTCTGAAAAGGGTAAAGCTCCCCTGCAGTCAAAAGTAAAAGATATCCTCGTACAGGACAACTACCAATTTGAAGGGCATAGCATACCTTGTAAGTAGTTGTAACTCCTCTGTTTACTTTAAAAGGAGAGGAGAAACTTGTTACCTGTAGGGAATGATTATCCTCAATAGCTCTAAGAGCTGAAAGGATGGCTTGCTCTTAGGAAGAGATTCATGCCTAAAGTGGAGGATTAAGGCAGTGTATCACTGACCTCTTAATAAGGATGAGAAGAACTGCAAATGCTTCTGTAGTTAAGAAGTAGTGATTCTGAAACTTAACAGGAACAAAGATTTAATGAAATAAGAAATCAGAAACCCTGCGACTGCTGAGTTTGCTGAGCCTGTTGAGACTTTGGTTTTCTTAGCCTGATATGATGTTGCCCTTCTTTGGAAACATCTGCATGATGGGTAGAAGATGAATACAACTTTTTCCCTTTAGGGGAATAACGTTTGTTAGAAGATTTTTTACTAGTTGGGGTAGAGGAAAGTTTTGACAATCCTCTGAAAGCAACAATATCAGTGTTTAACTGATTAGCTTGAAATAAAGCATCCTTGTTAAAGAGATTTCCACCAGTACAAGGAGCATTTCCCAGCTTTTCTTGTACCCATTTTTCCAAGTTTGAAGCTTGGAGCCAGGCCATGTGTTGTGCTCCTATGGCTATAGCAGAAGTTCTGCTAATAGACTCAAAACAGTCCAGGGAAGCACGATTAAGGAATTTAGAGACATTTTGAGCATGACTGACTAATATGAGAAAGTCTGCTCTTTTATGTTCTTGAAGAAAAGGGTTCAAAAGCTTTAAGTTCTTTGTGACCTCTTCAAGAGATAATCCCATATAGAAAATATATGAGATAAGTTTTGCTGAAAGCATGGATGCCTGGAAGCATCGACATCCAAAGGCATCTAAAGTTCTAGACTCAAGACCTGGCGGATAAGAAGAGTGCTTCTTTGCACTCTTAATACACTTCATTGCTGATTCTACAATAGAATGATGAGGAAGATGAGTCTTTTGAAAACCTGGAGAAGGTGGCACCCTGTACATAGAGTCAAGTGTCTTAGAATGTGGTGATACCGTTAAAAGAGTTTCCCACATCTTTAAAAGTAGATCTTGTAAGATCTGATGCAAAGGAAGCAGGATCACCCCCCTGAGGAAGACACTCTAAAATGAGGGGGTAAAGGCTAGAGTTGTTAAAGATTCAGCCTTGGTACCGATGAATTCATCCCAGTCATCGGGATCGGAAGAACTGAAAGGACGAAGCATCGGATTTTCCTTAAAGCGATGTCTTCAGTACCGAATCATCCATGCTAGAGATCGATTCCAGGCTCGGCATCGAAGGAAGTGAGTCTGTCGAAGTAAGCATGGACGGTACCGACACCGATGCCCATGTCGATACTGGTACCGGAGCCGATACCGATACTGAAGGATCAGTCTGCAGCAACTCTCACGGTACCGAAGTAGCCGAGAGCGCTAGACTGCGATCATCGGTGAGGAGTGTTTCATCCATCACCATAGCCGATGCCGGGGTGTCGGTACCGCTCGAAGCGGACACAACTACTGAGCATGGCCCAGGTATGTTCATCGAGGTAAGAATCCCGGGAACAACCTGAAAGAGTAGTTACTCACCTGTAACAGGTGTTCTCCAGGAGCAGCAGGAATCAGTCCTCACATATGGGTGACGTCGGCGCCGACGGAGCCCCCGTGCGGAGCATTTCCCCAGCTTTCATAGAAAGCCTTTGGGAATGCAGCGCGCATGCGCGGTCCCCTTCCCGCCCAAGGGTGCCATCTTGCTCAGTCTGATGACATAGCTAAGAGACAGCAAAAATAGCAAAATAAATCATATGACTGCAACTCCAAGGGGAGGAGGGAGGGTTGTGAGGACTGATTCCTGCTGCCCCTGGAGAACACCTGTTACAGGTGAGTAACTACTCTTTCTCCAGGACCAAGCAGGAAGTCAGTCCTCACATATGGGACTCCCAAGCTTAGGGCTACCAGAGGCCCCAAACTGAAAAATGAGCTCCCTCTAGAGCCTCAGCATGCAAGAACAGAAGCTTCTCTGACAACACCCCCGAAAGTAGCCCAACACCAGGGCCGGAGGGTAGGAGTTGCCTAGACCCCAAAGAGATTATGGAGTACCGCCTTCCCGAAAGCACTGTCCCTGCGGGACTCCCTCTCAAGGCAGTAGTGGGCCGCAAAAGACTGGCTTGAAGACCAAGTAGCAGCCCAGCAGATGTCTGCCAACGGAACAGAGCGGAGATGAGCCACTGACGCAGCCTTCGCCCTGACACGGTGAGCCGTAACTCGACCCTGCAACGAGAGGCTGGCTGCCCTGTAAGCCCAGACGATGCAGTCAGCTACCCATATGGACAAAGTACGCTTGGAGACAGCCAACCCCAACTTATTGGGGTCATAAGAGACGAAGAGCTGAACCGCCCTCCGATGCTCCCGCGTACGGTCAAGGTAGAAGGACAACACCCTCCTACAGTCTAGGGTATGCAAGACCATCTCAGCCCGGCTAGCATGAGGCCTGGGAAAGAAAGTTGGAAGAACCACCTCCTGATTGAGGTGGAAGGAGGAGACTACCTTAGGAAGGAACTTAGGGTGAGTCCGTAAGACTACCCTGTTCCTATAGAACCTAGTATAAGGTGCCTCTGATATGAGGGTTTGAAGCTCACTCACTAGCCTTGCTGAGGTAAGGGCTACCAGAAAGTGTTTTCCAGGACAGAAAACGCAGAGGGCAAGTAGCCATAGGTTCAAAGGGTGGGCAAGTAAGCCGTTGCAAGACCACATTTAAATCCCATTCAGTGGCAGGTGGACGCACCGGAGGCTTAAGCAAAAGCAGGCCTCTGAGGAAGCGAGCAACCAAAGGATGACTGGAGAGAGACTCACCCTCCACCTGTGAGTGGTGCGCTGAAAGAGCACTAAGATGAACTCTAACGGAATTGGACTTAAGGCCTAGGTTGGACAGGTGGAGCAAATACTGCAGCACCACTGGTACCAGGCAGGAAAAGGGATTCTCATTGTGTTGAGTACACCAGGCAGAGAATCTACGCCACTTAAAGGCATAAGACTTTCTGGTGGACTGCCTCCCAGAGGCCAAGACTACTTCCTCCACTTCCCTAGGCAGTAGTAAAGGCACTAGGACTACCCTTTCAGCAGCCAGGCCATCAAATTGAGGGACTGGAGATTGGGGTGCAAGAGAGATCCCTGCTCCTGAGACAGGAGATCGGGTTGCTTCCTCAGAGGGAGAGGAGTGTCCACTGCCAGTTGCAACAGTAATGTGAACCAAGGTTGTCGTGGCCACCTGGGGGCCACTAGAATCACTGAGGCCTTGTCACGGGCCACCTTGAAAAGGGTCTTGGACACTAGAGGTGTGGGAGGAAACGCATATAGGAGGCCTGTAGACCATGGAATGAGAAACGCATCCGCTGCTATTCTGAGAGGATGCGGTTGTCTGGAACAGAACCTGAGTAGTTGGCGGTTCAGAGGACTGGCAAAGAGATCCATGGTTGGCAGACCCCATCTCAGGAAGATCTGTTGAACCACTAAGGGATTCAACTAGCATTTGTGCGGCTGCAGGATCCTGCTCAATCTGTCCGCCAGGTAATTCTCTTGACCTGGGAGGTAGACTGCTTTGAGAAGAATGTCATGATTGACTGCCCAGGAGCACAGTTTCTACGCTTCCTGACATAGAAGATGGGACCCTGTGCCCCCTTACTTGTTCACATAGAACATAGCAACTTGATTGTCCGTCTGAACTAAGACGGACTGGTGAGAGATGAGATGAGAGAACGTTTTCAGGGCGAAGAAGATAGCTCTCAGTTCTAAGAGATTGATCTGCTGTGCAGCCTCCCAAGGAGCCCACAGGCCTTGAATACATGCCCCTTGGCAATGTGCACCCCAACTTTGAAGAGAAGCATAGGTTGTCAGCACCTGAAAGTGTGGAGGTGCTTGAAAAGGCACCCCTTGCACTAGATTCGGAAGATGAAGCCACCATTGCAGAGAAGACTGTAGTAGGCTGGACACCCTCACCTTGTCCGCGAGGCTTCCTGTGGCCTGATGCCACTGAGTCCTGAGGCCCCATTGAGCTGGCCTCATGTGCAGACGGGCATTTGGAGTTACATGGACCGTGGATGCCATGTGGCCTAAGAGCCTCAGGAATTGTCTGGTGGATACCAGAGAATTGTTGTGGAATAGCCTGGCTAGAGCCATCAATCTGTGGGCCCTGTCCACTAGTAAAAAAACCTTTGCTTGAAAGGTGTCCAGCCGAGCTCCTATGAACTCTATGTTCTGGGAGGGTTGCAAACTGGACTTTGCGAAGTTTATGACAAACCCCAGGTGCTGAAGCAGAGCGACAGTGTGAAGGGTGGCTTGATTTGCCTCCTGCGGGGATTGACCCCTGATGAGCCAATCGTCCAGGTATGGAAAGACAAAGAGCTTGAACCCTGACGTAGGCCGCTACCACCACCAGGCACTTGGTGAACACCCTGGGGGCGGATGTAAGGCCAAAGGGCAGTACTCTGTACTGATAATGGTTTCCTCCCATTACAAAACTGAGATATTGTCTGTAGTCTGGATGAATAAGGACTGAGTATAAGCATCCTTTAGATCTAAGGAGCATAGCCAATCTCCCTGCTGGAGGTAGGGCAGCAGGATTCCAAGGGTAAGCATCTTGAACTTTTCCCTCTCCAGGAACTTGTTCAGGTTTCTCAAGTCTAGGATGGGTCCGAGGCCTCCTGTTCTCTTTGGTACCAGGAAGTACCTGGAATAGAAACCTTGACCTCTCAAGTGGTGGGGCACCGGTTCCACTGCCTGTTCCTTTAGAAGACCTGCCAACTCCTGCAGGAGTAAGTCCCTGTGCAGAGGGAGTCTGGGAGGCTCCCCTGGAAAATAGGAGGGGGTACCTGGTGGAAGTGGACTATACTGAGAACCCAGGTATCCCTTGTGACGGCTGACCACCTGTGGGTGAACAGGGCCAGCCTGCCTCCAGTGCTGATGGGGGCCAGCTGAGGAGGAGAGGCTATGCCAATGCAATCAAAAACCCCCACCCTGCTGAGCAGGAGCAGGAGCCGGAGTAGGAGGCTTGGGGGCCTTCTGCCTACAAGGCCCATGACCCTGCCCCATGGCCTGCTGATCCTGTTGGGGAGCTACGGAGGCCTGATAATGAGGGTACTGTTTATAGGCAGATAACTTCCTCGGGTAAAAGGTCTTATTTCCCGAGCCCTTCTTCCTCCGAGAAGGGGCAGAGGTTTTTCTGGACAGCCTTGTCCTCTCGGTCTCGGCAGCCTTGTCAGCCATGGGCTTCCCAAAGAGGTTCTCACCTTGTCAGGGGACATCGACCAACTTGTCCTGCACCCATGGCTCGAGGTCCGATGACTGTAGCCAAGCCTGACGGCGTGCACCGATGCCGGCCGCCGCTACTCGGGCTGAAGTCTCGAAGCCATCATAGGCTGCTCGAGATATAAACTTTGAGCACTCACGAATACCCGAGGACAGAGCATTGAACCTCTGCAAAGGTTCCTCGGAGAGACCAGCAGAGAACCCGGCAATATCCATCGCCGGGTCTCGAAGGTACATGCCCATGTACAGCTGGTAGGTCTGGACACGGCAAGCATAGAGCCCTGGAAGGTTCCGGGCCTCCCGGCCAGGAGGCACCAAGGAGTGCATCTTCTGACTCTTCAGACGATGCATGGCCGATTCCACAACCATGGAGTGGTGCGGTAATTGTGCCTTTTGGAACCCGGGGCTCTTGCGGACTCGATAGATGGAATCGACCCGCTTGATCAAAACCGGTGTCGATGCCGGCACCTCCCACATGCGGAAGAGCATCCAGCATCGGAGGAACCGGAACAGTAAAGGTCTCCTTCGGAGTTGAGTCATACTGTAGGGCATTGAGCTCTTCGGCTCGAGGCTCCTCCTCGGGATCCGCGGGGAATGCCAAAGCCTTGGCCATGTTCCGCACGAAGTCCGAGAACCGGGTATCCTCCAGAGGGGGGACCTTCTCCGAGGCTCAGACTCGGGTGAATCCGAAGGAACACACTGAGTCCGAAAGGTGTCGGGCAGCTCCTCATCCTCCGTCTTCCAGCCGGACTCCTAGGAAGAGGAATCGAGCGGCTCCGGTCGGGCAGGCATCGATGCCATCCGCCCCGACGCCGAGGACTAGAAAGGGGGACTGTTACTTCTGGAGAGAAATCTGCAACTGTGAGTATATACTTCTGGTAATTTTCTAAAAAGAATTTTTTGTATTAAAGCTACTTAATCTGTGAACCCACTGTTTTTTGTTGGATCAGTTAGGGCCTAGTAGCAGCAATTAAAGTTTGAATTTAAAACACAGAGGAGAGCTTTCTGGTTACATTTCATACCCAGCAGAGAGCTTGTAGTTTAAATTTAATAGTCACTCAGGGCCAAGTAACAGCAAAGTACTTTTAGTTTAAATTTAACACACAGAAGAGAGCTTTCTGGTTAAATTTAGTACCCAGCAGAGAGCTTGTAGTTTAAATTTCATAAGAAATTAGAGCCTAGCAGCAGCTAAGAGCTATAATTTAAATCAAATCAGAATTTAGCTTACCTCAGCAGCACAAGACAGGGTACTGTGTAACAGCCCTCTTTTAATAAGTGTTATTTCCCTCCCTCCCTCCCCACACCCACCCTCCCCTGGGATAATCATAGCTTTATAGGTACTTACACATCTTAAAAGACAGGAGGTGCTTTCAGGTGAAGCTCATTACCCAAATCAGTCATACACTAAGGACCTGAGATTAATTAAGCTTCAGGTGAACAAGGTATATTAAACGTATTAGGTACAGTTTTATTGGTATAAATACCCATAGCAACCCCTAGTAAGTAAGAACTTAAAGATCTAGACACAAACTTAAAACTAAGATGCAGACAGCAGTCCAGCAGCGGGATGGGGGCTTTCCAGTCTTTTGCATTGAGTGTCACATGAATGATTTTCTCCCAGTTGGTGAGAGGTCCTACGTGTGCACTAAGTGCAAGGAGCTCTTTTCTCTCAGGGAACAAGTCCATTCTCTAGAGGCTAAAGTAGCAGACTTGGAAAACATAAGACAGACAAAGAGGTACATAGAAGAGACCTACAGGGATATAGTCCTGAAGTCCCACCTCCAGTCTGGCAGCACCCCTGTTGCCATGGAGGAGAGAGGTCAAGTGACAGGAGAGCATCACCCTGGTGTGGCAGGAAGTGATCCTGTAACTAGGACCTATCCTCCAGGTGATGTAAAACCCTCTCGCACCGAGGAAGTTTCTCCAGGGCCATGTGCCCATGAGGGAAGGGTTAGGACAGCTGTTATAGTTGGTGATTCGATCATTAGGCATGTAGATAGCTGGGTGGCTGGTGGACGCGAGGATCGCCTGGTAACATGCCTGCCTGGTGCGAAGGTAGCAGACCTCACGCGCCACCTAGATAAGGTCTTAGATAGTGCTGGGGAGGAGTCTGCTGTCTTGGTACATGTCGGTACCAATGACATAGGAAAATGTGGTAGGGAGGTTCTGGAGGCAAAATTTAGGCTTTTAGGTAGGAAGTTGAAATCCAGTACTTCCAGGGTAGCATTCTCCGAAATGCTTCCTGTTCCACGCGCAGGACCCAAAAGGCAGGCAGAGCTCCGGAGTCTCAATGCGTGGATGAGACAATGGTGCAGAGATGAGGGTTTTGGATTTGTTAGGAACTGGGGAACATTCTGGGGAAAGGAGGGGCTCTTCCGAAGGGATGGGCTTCACCTTAACCGGGATGGAACCAGGCTGCTGGCATTAACCTTTAAAAAGGAGATAGAGCAGCTTTTAAACTAGATATTAGGGGAAAGCCGACAGTCGCCCAAGAGCGGATGGTTCGGAAGAATGTATCCTTGAAGGATACTACCAAAAGCAGAGAGGTTCCACAAAAGAGTAAAGTAGCCCAAATGCCCTCAAGTATGGAGCAGACAGAGCTTAAAGATCCCAATTTACCCATGTCTAACAATAGCCAAATTAACATGAACAAAATACATTCTCTAAAATGCTTGTATGCAAATGCTAGAAGTCTAAAGAATAAGATGGGAGAGTTAGAATATATAGCACTAAATGAAAGGTTAGATATCACTGGAATATCAGAGACATGGTGGAAGGAGGACAACCAGTGGGACACTGTGATACCTGGGTACAAACTATATCGTAATGATAGAGCTGATAAAATTGGTGGAGGGGTTGCGCTCTATGTTAAAGAGGGCATTGACTCAGAAAGGATTAAAGTTTTGCAGGAAACAAAATCTGCTGTAGAATCTATATGGATTGAAATTCCATATAAAAGGGGGAAGGCGATGGCAGTGGGGGTGTACTATCGAGCACCTGGCCAGAATGACCAAATGGATGATGAAATGCTCAAAAAAATCAAGGAAGCTAACAAAAGTTACAGCGCAGTAATAATAATGGGTGATTTCAATTACCCTGGTATCGACTGGGTCAGTGTCACGTCAGGACATGCTAGGGAGATAAAGTTCCTAGATGAAATAAATGACTGCTTCTTGGAGCAGCTGGTTCATGAACCGACCAGAGGGGAAGCCATATTAGACCTAGTCCTTAGTGGAACACCAGATCTAGTGCAAGAGATAAGGGTGTTGGGGCCACTTGGCAATAGTGATCATAGCATGATCACCTTTGATTTAATTAGTGGAGGAGGGATAGTAAGGAAATCAACAGTACTACCTTTTAACTTTCGAAAGGGAGACTATGATAAAATGAGGAAAACAGTTAAGAAAAAACTAAAAGGAGCAGTTGCAAAGGTTAAAGACGTACATCAAGCTTGGGTGTTGTTGAAAAATACTATCTTGGAAGCCCAGACCAGCTGTATTCCACGCTTTAAGAAAAGTGGAAGGAAGTCCAAAAAACTGCCAGCATGGTTTAAAGGTGAGGTCAGAGAGGCTGTTGTTGCCAAAAAAGCATCTTTCAGGAAATGGAAAAAAGAGTCAAACGACGAAACCTGGAAACAGCACAAGCACTGGCAAGTCAAATGCAAGGCATTGATAAGGCAGGCAAAGAGAGAATTTGAGAAGAAGCTTGCTGCGGAAGCAAAAACGCGAAATAAAGACCTTTTCAAGTACATTCGTAGCAAAAAACCTGTGAGAGAGTCAGTTGGTCCATTAGATGATAAAGGGGTTAAAGGAGCACTAAGAGGCGACAAGGCGATAGCGGAGAGACTGAATGAATTCTTTGCTTCGGTCTTTACTGAGGAAGATGTAGGGATGTTACCCATGACTGAAGTGGTATTTAAAGGTGCGGAAGAATTGAAGGAAATATCGATACATCGGGAAGATGTCTTACAACTATTAGATAAACGGAAGAGTAGCAAATCACCAGGGCCGGATGGTATACATCCAAGGGTGTTGAAAGAACTGAAATATGAGATTGCAGAACTGCTATCAGTAATCTGTGAACTATCATTAAAATCATCTCTAATACCTGAAGATTGGAGGATCGCCAATGTAACACCAATTTTTAAAAAGGGTTCCAGGGTTGATCCGGGAAACTACAGACCGGTGAGCCTGACGTCAGTACCGGGAAAAATGGTAGAAACCATCATAAAGAATAAAATTACTCAGCATGTAGATAGTCACAACCTAATGGGAGACAGCCAACATGGCTTTAGACAAGGAAGATCTTGTCTTACTAATCTGTTATGTTTTTTTGAAGGAGTGAATAAACAGGTGGACAAAGGTGAGTCGGTTGATATTGTGTATCTGGACTTTCAGAGAGCCTTTGACAAGGTCCCTCATGAGAGACTTTTGGCAAAACTAAAGAGTCATGGGATAGGAGGCAGTGTACTATTGTGGATCAGGAACTGGTTAAAAGATAGAAAGCAGAGGGTAGGGCTAAATGGCCAATTTTCCCAATAGAGAAAGGTGAATAGTGGTGTATCCCAGGCATCTGTGCTGGGTCCGCTGCTTTTTGACATATTCATAAATGACCTGGAAAGTGGAATAACGAGTGAGGTTATCAAATTTGCAGATGACACAAAACTATTTAAAGTTGTTAAAACCCAAGAGGATTGTGAAAAATTGCAAGAGGATCTTGATAAATTGGAAGACTGGGCATCAAAATGGCAGATGAAATTTAATGTGGACAAGTGCAAGGTTATGCACCTAGGGAAGAACAACCCAAACTATGGTTACACGATGCAAGGTTCCACATTAGGAACCACCACCCAGGAAAATGATTTAGGCGTCATTGTGGATACCATGTTAAAACCCTCGGCCCAGTGTGCAGCGGCGGCCAAGAGAGCAAATAGAATGCTAGGTATGATAAGGAAAGGAATGGAAAATAAAACAAAAGATATTATAATGCCTCTATATCGTTCCATGGTGAGACCGCACCTTGAATATTGTGTGCAATTCTGGTCACCGTATCTTAAAAAGGATATAGCGATTTTAGAAAAGGTACAGAGAAGAGCCACCAAATGGTAAAGGGGATGGAAGGATACTCCTATGAAGAAAGGCTAAAAAGGTTAGGGCTCTTTAACCTGGAAAAGAGACGGCTGAGGGGAGATATGATAGAAGTCTATAAATTAATGAACGGAGTGGAACGGGTAAACGTAGATCAATTGTTTACCTTATCAGAATATAGAAAGACTAGGGGACATGCAATGAAGCTACAGGGTAAACTATTTAAGACTAATAAAAGAAAATATTTTTTCACTCAACGTGTAATCAAACTCTGGAATTTGTTACCGGAGGATGTAGTAAAGGCTGTTAGTGTAGCTGGGTTTAAAAAAGGTTTGGACAAGTTCCTGGAGGAAAGGTCCATAAACTATTATTAAGAAGTGACCGAAGATATCAATGCTTGTGTCTCTTGGGGAAACTGCTAGGTACATATGACCTAGATTGGCCACTGTTGGAAACAGAATACTGGGCTTGATGGACCTTGGTCTGACCCAGTATGGCATATCTTATGATCGACTCGAGCTCACATGGACTCGAGGATCGGCTCGGCCTCCGGGGTCGACTTGGACGTCGATGTTCCAGTGGTCGGGGCAGATGCACCGGTGAGACCAGCGATCAGTGCCCGCTGCTATTCCATGAAGGCAGCCAAGCTGCTCTCCAAGGCCGTCAACCTGAGTCCGAGCTCAGGAGACTCAGCAGCCCCCGACTCGGGCCCCGGCGGTGCCGGGCCCAACGTCAGCTCCCCTAGAGGTGAGTCCACGAGGACTACAGTACTACAGTACCCGGGGACTCCATCTCCACACAAGGTTGTTTTGCAGGCCTCTCCGACTCCAAAGACCCGGGACGGCGCTCGGGGCTATGCGACTTGGCCCACGAGGAACCAAGTGCGTCCACCGACGCCGCCCTTATGGGTTTTTTCTTCTTACGATGCTCCCACGAGGGAGACCCCCTTTCAGAGGAGGCTCGACGCTGCTCAGGGCTGGAGTCCCGAGATGTCGAGGCCTCTGACGAGGTCCGGGCCCGTCCGGACGCGGAATCAGAGAAGATTCTTTCCTTTTGGTGCTGCCGACTCCTTAACGCCTTAGAGGACATCTTCCCACACGGACCACAGATCATAAGGTCATGATCGGGTCCGAGGCACCGGAGGTAGCAGTCATGTGTGTCGGTGAGAGACATAAGTTTCTTACACCGATCACACTTTTTAAACCCGCTGGCAGCCATCGGGGGAAAAAGGGCCCCTGCAAGGTCAAAAGACAGGGCTGCCAGTAAAAAAAAAAAGGAAAAATGGCGCGAACGCTAGTCACTAAGGACAAAAAAACGAAAAAAGAGGTCCAGACTCGATATCGATGTATCGGGCCAGACGGGAAAGGGAAACCGGCGTCAAACCGAAGAAAAACAGGTTAATGCAAGGAAAATCAACTTCTTCCCCGGGTGAAACGAATATAGCATCCCCAGGATGCCTGAGGTTCTGAGGTAAAGCATGGCTCATCTTAGATTCGCAACATGCTAGGACTCCCTACGGGCATCTTAGCTTGGGAGTTCCCATATGTGAAGACTCATTCCTGCTTGTTCCTGGAGATAGCACAGTTACTTACCTGTAACAGGTGATCTCTGGGAACAGCAGGAATAAGTCTTCACATATCGGTACGTTGGTACCGATGGAGTCCGCGCGGGAACGCTCCCCAGCGTCCAATCAGAACGCTTTTGGGAGCATCCCACCACGCCTGTATGCTGCCTTCCCGCCTTTCCCAACTGCCTCTCCTCAGTTAAGTTTTAAAGCTGAGACAAAAAGAGACAGAGAGAGGGAAAGATAGAGATAGAGAAATACAACTCCTAGGGGAGGTGGGTGGGTTGTGAAGACTTATTCCTACTGTTCCCAGAGATCACCTGTTACAGGTAAGTAACTGTGCTATCTCCGGGAACAAGCAGGAATGAGTCTTCACATATGGGGACTCCCAAGCTAAGATGCCCGGAGGGAGTCCTAGCATGTTGCGAATCTAAGATGAGCCATGCTTTACCTCAGAACCTCAGCATCCTGGGGATGGAGGGTAGGAGTTGAAATAAAGAGAGAGAGACGCTGTGAAACAGCTAGACTAAACCAGGACTTCCGGATGGGAGTCTAGGTGTAGGTAATCATAATAAGTAAATATTGGAGAGCAATATTCCAATATGGACCTCACCTGGTGGTATTGTAAAAGGTTTATGGAGTTTCACATGGATCTGTTAGTAAGAACCAGTAGAAAAAACCCTCAAGGAGTACCTCACTGTGAAGTAGAGGTAATCAAACTGTAGAAAGACAGGTGAAGGTTAGAACCGTCAAGGGTGAGAGTAGCCCCAGGGAAAAACTGGGTGGTGTAATGAGGTAAGACTTCAGCAGAAAACGCAGAAGGCTGTATCAGACAAGGCTTAAAGTCTTTTAGTTCGAGAATAGCACAATCCTAGGACCAAAAGGAGATACATTTGACCAATTTGGACGGACAAATAGAAAATAGTCCTTGTAGGAGAGAAAGGGTATTGAAGACCCCTGTATCCGATGAGAAATAAGGACAGATGTCCGAGGCGTTACAGCCCTTGATTAACTGAAAATCAGTAACATCTTTCCTAATTGATGTTAGGTAGGAAAGATAATGATACATGGAGAACTTCAGAGGTACCTAACCCTGAAGGGTTATGGTAAGAAATCTGTTAATTACCACAGAGATTGGTTGTATATGTGGAACCCTATGCATGCTGGCACAGCATTGATAAGGGTAGTGCCCAGCTGTCAGGGTCATATAGGAATATATATATATATGAACCTAGACAGATAGATAGATAGATAAGTATCTGGGTACATATCTACCTATGATAATATGCCTTAGCATAGATATATATATGGATACATATATAGAGATACACATGGGCATAATTATACATAGATACATATAGATATACATATATAGATATAAATATATCTGCATATAGATATATACATGTCCCCCCATATGTAGGTAGAACATGCCTATATAACTACACCCACATAGGAGTATGTAGAGAGAGAAAGGTGCATCTATAATAACAAGAAGGGCAATACCTGCTTGAAGAGATGCAAGAAAGCACAGTTACTTACCTGTAACAGGTGATCTCTGGGAACAGCAGGAATTAGTCCTCACATATGGGTACGTCGGTACCGACGGAGCCTGCGCGGGAAAGCTCCCCAGCTTCCTAGAAGAAAGCTTTTGGGAGCCTCCCACAGCGCATGCGCGCTGCCTTCCCGCCTTTCTCACCAACTCTCCTCAGTTCAAGTTTAAAGCTGAGACAATAGAGAGAGAGTAAAGGAAAGACAAAGAGAGAGAAAGATACAACTCCTAGGGGAGGTGGGTGGGTTGTGAGGACTAATTCCTGCTGTTCCCAGAGATCACCTGTTACAGGTAAGTAACTGTGCTATCTCCAGGAACAAGCAGGAATAAGTCCTCACATATGGGGACTCCCTAGCTAAGATGCCTGGGAGATCCCCAAGGGTGTGAGACCCTGAAAGGTTCCTCGTCTTCCTATGGATCTCAGGCATCCATTCAGGGAAGGAGGGCAGGAGTTGTTCAAGAATGGAACAGGTGTCTGAGGACAGCCTGACCAAACAAGGCATCCCGGCGGGAGTCCTTGTCCAAACAGTAATGGGCTGTGAAGGTATGAACCGAGGCCCAGGTGGCTGCTCGACAGATCTGATCGATGGACACAGAATGAAGATGAGCCATAGAGGTGGCCTTGGCCTTCACATTGTGAGCTGTGACATGGCCTTCCAGAGAAAGGTTCTTACTCGGGTATGCGAAAGAGATACACTGAGCAATCCAATTGGACAGTGTTTTTTTAGAGACTGGAAGTCCTAGATGAGAAGGCTCAAAAGCAACAAAAAGCTGGGAAGACTTTCTATGTTGCTGTGTCCTGTGTAAGTAAAAAGCAAGAGCTCTTTTACAATCTAGAGTATGAAGGTTCCTCTCTGCAGTGGATGCATGAGGAGCTGGAAAAAAGACAGGTAAATATACCTCTTGATTAAGATGAAAAGGTGAGACCACTTTAGGCATAAAGTGAGGATTTGTCCTAAGGACTACCTTATCATGATGGAACCTTGTATAAGGTGGATTAGCCACTAAGGCCTGCAGCTCACTAATGCGACGAGCAGAAGTGATTGCAATAAGGAAAATAACCTTCCAGGAAAGAAATTTCAAGGAGGTAGTGGCTAAGGGTTCAAAAGGTGGCTTCATAAGCTGACCAAGAACCAAGTATAAGTCCCATGCCACCGGAGGAGGTCGAATGGGAGGTTTAGTTAAGGTTAGGCCTCTCATGAATCTTGCAATAAGAGGATGAGAGGAAACAGGTTGTCCATTGATAGGCTTAAGGGATGCTGCAATAGCACTTAAATGGACCCTTATGGAATTCGTCTTAAGGCCTGCATTGGAGAGATGCAAGAGATATTCTAAGAGAGAATTCAGAGGAAGTGCTAGAGGGTCAAGACCCTTTTGAGCACACCAAATGGAAAATCTCTTCCATTTAAAAGCATAGGAACGCCTAGTGGAAGGTTTCCTGGAAGCACTTGTTGCGAAAGATTGAAGTTTTGAAGGTCTAGGCCTTCAGTAACCAAGCTCTGAGGTGAAGGGACTTGGGGTTTGGATGCCACAAAGTCCCCTCCTCCTGAGACAGAAGGTCTGGAGCAGCTCCCAAGTCCAGAGAGGGGGCTTGGGAGAGATGCAGAAGTAGAGGGTACCACACTTGGCATGGCCAGCGTGCAGCTATGAGGATCATAGATCCTTGATCCCTCTGAAGTTTGAAAAGAGTCTTGGGGATCAAAGGAATGGGTGGGAAAGGCATACAGGAAGTCCTGACCCCAGTGAAGGAGGAAGGCATCCTTGGCCTGAACTCCCTGACACGGAATTCTGGAACAGAACCGGGGAAGTTTGGCATTCCACGGGCTTGCAAATAGGTCTATGTCCGGGGTACCCCATTCCTGAAAGATTCTGAGTACCTGATCCATGTGCAGGGACCATTCGTGTGGAAGCAGAACTCGACTGAGTCTGTCCGCCCAAGAGTTTTGAATTCCTGGGAGGTATACTGCCAGGAGATGGATCTGATGCTCTCTGGCGAAGGCCCATAATCTGAGAGCTTCGTTGCAAAGCAACAGAGAGCCGGTTCCTCCTTGCTTGTTTATGTAAAACATGGCTACCTGATTGTCCGTTTGAATGAGGACTGTCTGGTAGCTGAGGAGGGTATGAAAGACCTTGAGAGCTAAGAACACTGCTCGAAGCTCCAAGTGATTGATATGAAGAGAGGTCTCCTGTGGAGACCAAGTACCTTGGGTGGAGAAGTCCTGCAGATGAGCTCCCCAACCTGTTTGGGAGGCATCTGTTGTGAGGATTGCTTGGGGCAACAAAGGTTGGAAGGGGGACCCCAGCAACAGATTTTGAGTGGACATCCACCATTGGAGAGACCAAAGGAGACGTTTGGAGTTTGCTATTTGGTCTGAGAGAGCTCCTGAGGCTTGAGTCCACTGGGTGGACAAAGTCCATTGAGCTGCTCTCATGTGTAGGTGAGCATAGGGGACCACATATACTGTGGAAGCCATGTGGCCTAGCAGTTGTAGCATCTCCCTGGCAGTTAAGTGGCTCTTTGACTGAATCTGGGAGGCTAGCTGCACTAGACGTTGGCAATGGGCCTGAGGAAGGTAGGCCCTTGCAGTGGTGGTATCCAACCAGCCCCTATGAATTCCAGGGACTGAGTAGGGATGAGCTGGGACTTTCGGAGGTTTACCACCAGTCCCAGATACTGCAGAATGCGCCTTGTGCGGTCCAGGGAAATCTGGGCTTCTGACTGAGATGGAGCCCTGATGAGCCAGTCGTCCAGATATGGGAAGACAAAGACTCCCAGAGTGCGCAGAAATGCAGCAACTATTGCCATGCATTTGGTGAACACCCTTGGAGCAGAGGCCAGACCGAAAGGAAGGACTCTGTATTGGTAATGTTTTCCCTGGAACAGAAAACGTAGGAATTTTCTGTGGGAAGGGTGGATGAGTATATGGGTGTACGCATCCTTGAGATCTAGAGAACAAAGCCAATCCTGACTCTGTAGGTATGGAAGGAGAGTGCCTCAAGAGAGCATCTTGAACTTCTCCTTGTACAGAAATTTGTTCAATACTCGGAGATCTAGAATAGGTCTGTATCCCCCTGTTTTCTTTGGGATGAGAAAGTAGGGGGAGTAAAAACCTGACCCCTGTTGAAGAAGAGGAACTTCTTCTATGGCCCTCTGGGCCAGAAGGGAGGTTACCTCCTGATCCAGAAGGTCGAGGAGAGATGTGGGAGAATTGAAATGTCTCACCATGGTGTAGGGAGGAAGGTCTGAGAAATGAAGTTTGTAGCCCTCTCTGATGATGGAGAGGGTCCACTGCTCTGATGTGATTTGCTCCCATCTGGGAGCAAAATGAGCTAACCTTCCTGGAATGGTGAGAGGTTCTGGCTGTTGTAGAGCCAGAAAGGTTAAGTTCTCTAGCAGTAAGTCAAAACCCCTGAGGGGCTTGGGACTGCTGGGTTGCAGCAGCCCCTGCAGGTTTAGGCCTAGCCTGTTTGGGTTGCTGACGCTTAGTAGCAAAGCGACCTGCAGAAGACTGTTGACCAGAAGTGGAAGGAAATCTGCTCTTCTTGTAAAAAGACTTTTTAAAAGACTTTTTCTTGGCTGGAGTGGAGGTAGACTTAGAAAGTCTATCAAGAGCAGCATTTTCTGCATCCATTTGAGTGGCTTTAATCTGCCACTCTTTGCCAAATAGGTTTTCACCTGTACAGGGTAGATTTCCTAAACCATCTTGAACCCAGGGTTCTAGATCAGAAGCCTGGAGCCAAGCAATTCTACGAGCAGCTATAGTAATGCCTGAGGCTCTGCTGGCAACCTCAAAGGAATCAAAGGCTGCTCTGTTGGAAAACTTTGAGATGTCTTGCGTATGCTTAAGCCAAAGAAGGAATTCCTCCCTTTTATCCTCTGAAATAAAAGGGAGAAAGTTGTGCAGCTTTTCTGCAACCTCCTTCAGAAACATACCCATATAAAGGCTGTATGAATTGATTCTGGCAGTAAGCATGCTAGCTTGGAAGATCTTTCTACCAAAAGCATCCAAGGTCCTGCATTCTCTTCCTGGGGGAGTAGACGAGTGTCTTTTGGTACTCTTTATTCTCTTCATAGCTGACTGCACCACAATAGAATGGTGAGGAAGCTGAGTTTTTTGAAAACCAGGAGAAGGAGGGACACGGTACATAGTGTCCAATCTACGAGAATGAGGAGAAAGGGTGAGAGGAGTCTCCCACAATTCAAGCAAATGTTCTTGGAGAATTTCATGAATTGGCAAGGTGACTGCCTCTCTGGGAACCTTAGAGTATCCCAAAATGTCTAATGTTTTTGCTCTAGGTTCTTTTTCAGAGGTTACTGAAATAGAGAGTCCTTTAGCTACTTCCATGATGAAGTCTTGAAAAGACAAATCCTCTGGAGGAGAGGGATCCTCAGGAAGAGCAAGAGATACTTCAGGAGAGTCATCCGATGAATCGGAATCATCAGAAGACTGGAAGTATCGTCTGTTGGCTTCCAGGGATCGATACGCGTATCGACCGGTATCGACATCGGGCGTACCCGGAACCGGATCGGTATCGGGAAAAGCCCCGGAACCGGGAACCGGAATCCTGGTCGACGTGGATGCCCTGGGTACCGGTATCGATTGTGGTACCGGAACCGAGGTCGGTACCGCTTGCTGCGGTACCGTGGGCGTCGCAGCCTTAATGAAAGCCATTATGGCCTGCTGCATGGATTGAACTGTATGATCCATGGACGCCACGACTGCCTGGATGTCGGTACCGGAAGAGTGTGCCGGTACCCCAGAGCAGTCTAACAGGTGATCGGTCGAGGCCGTGCCATCGAAGTCAACCTGTAACCCCATAGGAGGAGCTTTGGAAGCCGGAGCTTCCCGCCGGGGTTGTTTGGCTGGGGCAGGGTCCTCAGGGTCAAGCCCGGAGGCATCTCGATACTTAGAGGGAGATTTTCCCTTTGAGGACCTGCCAGAGGAATGTTTGGTTACCTGAGATCCATCAGGAGAGGAAGACCTGGAAGATGTCGATGCTGGAGTATCTGTGGAAAACAGCATATGAAACTTGGCTGCTCGGTTCTGTAAGCCACATTTAGACATCAGGGAACAGGAATGGAGTGGTCAGGCCCCAAACATTTAAGACACCATTCATGTGTGTCGGTAACAGAGATGGTACCGCTACACTTGGTGCATTTTTTAAAACCAGAAGCTGGTTTTTCCATGAGGGAAAATTGTTCTCTAGGCCTGGGGCCTAAAGAGAGAAAATTTCACCAACTAGTGAAAAGAAAAATATATATTTTTTTTTTTTTTTGAAAAGTAAAAAGAAAAAAGACCGGCAGTACTGGTCCGGTAGTCGGGGAAGGCAGACACGCGGCCAAAGAAACAAATTAAAATAAGAACTTCTTTAGCGGTGACAGGAACACGACCTGCTGGCTCCGCGGAAAAGAAGAACTGAGGAGAGTTGGTGAGAAAGGCGGGAAGGCAGCACGCATGCGCTGTGGGAGGCTCCCAAAAGCTTTCTTCTGGGAAGCTGGGAAGCTGGGGAGCTTTCCCGCGCAGGCTCCGTCGGTACCGACGTACCCATATGTGAGGACTTATTCCTGGAGATAACCTTTCTCCCTGGTTATGATTGACAGAGTCAGGGAAATGCTCTCTCTGACAAGGAGCAGTCTAGATTCATTTTGGAATTCTAGCCCTTGGATAACCAGGATGGTTTACGTGAAAAGTGCAGAATATATATTCAATCTGCAGGCAGCAAGTCCAGGTCCTTTCAGAACTGTAATATGGTAACTGGAAATGAAAACCATATAAGGACGAGCTGCAAGAAAAAGAAAAATATCCCTGATGAAGGAATCCAGTGGAGATGTGGACGAAGCCAGGGAATTTAGCAATTCTTAGGTTTTCACGTGATGTAAGGCATGTGTCCCTTATTTTAAAAGGAGACCTTACAGGAGATGTTGAAGGTAGGGAAAACTACCAGTCATGAGGGGGCATGACTGGATGAGCCCTTCCTAACCATCTGGGATTATCTGCTAGGAAGATGCAAATGCTCTCTAGCCCATAGTGCAGAGCTACTCTGGAGAGTTGCAGAGAGCATGCTGCAGGTTGGTTAGAAGAAAAAACTGGCTGTTTAAAAGCCAGTACGTAACCAACCAATGCCAAGGTAATTGGAGATGGCGAGGAATAGAAATGAAGCCGATAGGCCTGTAGTAATAGAGTTTCCAAAAAAGAAACCGATAACCTGTTTTGGACTTACTACTAAGGCCAGAAAGGATTGCTAATGGAGGACAAACCTTGGTTACTTGGTAAATAGAACCAGTAGGTAACCACTAGGAACTCCTGCCATTGCAGCTATTACCAAGGCAGCAGAAAAGAATGAACAGACATAAGCAGGAGTGGCAAGACTCCCTTATTGACTGATAAGCTGACCCAAGTAAGACTGAAAAGGGGGGACAACTCTGAAAAGGAAAGCCCTTACTGGAATAGGTAGAAACCTACAGGGATTTTAGAAAAAAAACCCTCCAGCTAAATGGTACCACTCTTACAGACGAAATGTTTCAGTAAGAGGGTAGGTAAAGACAGAGTTGAAGGAGACTTACGATATGGTAAGTCCCTGGAAAGGTATGATGATACATGCTGGAACAGGAAACTATCTTATTGATAGTTGTTACACCTCTTTTCCCTCTGAGGAGGAAGTGAAAAAAAACCCTGTTACTTATAAGCATGATCATCTTGAGAGCTCATAGAACAAAAGAATGGATGTCTGTAGAGAAGAGATCCATGTGTAGATGCTTCTATTAAGAAGAAGCAGACTACAGGTTCTAAACCCCAAACAGGAAAGAAAGATGTAATGATAATATATCAGAAGCCCTGCGGATGCTGGGTTTGCTGAACCTGTTGAGGTTGTGGTTTCCTTAGCCTGGTTGGATGTGTCCCCTGTCTGGGAACATCTGCATGATGGGTAGAAGATGAATAAAACTTTCTCCCCTTAAGGGAACAAAGTTTGTTAGTAGATTTCCTACAAACTGGGATAGAGGAAGGCGTAGACAAGCCTCTGAAAGCAATAGTGTCAGTAGTTAACTGAGCAGCTTGGAGTAAAGCCTCCTTGTTAAAGAGATTCTCTCCAGTACAAGGAGTATTTCCCAGTCTATCTTGTACCCATTTGTCCAAGTCTGAAGCTTGGAGCCAGGCTCTACGTCGTGCCCCTATGGCTATAGCAGATGTTCTGCTTACAGACTCAAAAGAGTCCAGGGAAGCACGAGTAAGGAACCTAGAAATATTTTGAGCATGATTGACTAGTATAGAAAAATCTGCTCTTTTAGGCTTTTGAAGAAAAGGAGTCAAAAGTAGTAAATTCTTTGTGACCTCAAGAGATAATCCCATATAGAAAATATATGAGAGAATTCTTGCTGAAAACATGGATGCCTGGAAGGTTTGGCGTCCAAAGGCATCTAAAGTCTTAGCCTCACGACCTGGCGGATAAGAGGAGTGCTTCTTAGTACTCTTAACACGCCTCATTGCTGATTCTACAACAATAGAAAGATGAGGGAGCTGAGGCTTTTGAAACCCTGGAGAAGGGGGCACCATTATAGAAGATCAGTTGCCCTAGAAGGTGGGGATACCGTTAAAGGAGCTTCCCACGTTCTAAATAGGAGATCCTGCAAGGTCTGATGCAAAGGAAACATAATGACTTCTTTTGGAATGCAGGGGGATCTGCAGAGGTTCTGGATCCCCTGGTGCAGGATATTGACCAGGTATAGAAATGGCAAGTAACTTTGCCATATCAAGCAGGAATGCTTGAAAAGAAATCTCCCCGGAGGGGAGTCCTCTAGAAAGAGGAGTAAGAACTAGATCTGTTGAAGAACTAGCTCTAGCACCGACCGGTTCATTCAGATTCTCTAGAATAGAAGATCTGAAGGGGTGGAGCATCGGATTGCCCTTGAAGGATAGTTGTCGGTACCGCTGGAAGCCGGTACCGCAACACGTAGGTAGCAAATCGTCCATGCTAGGGATTGATTCCAAACTCGGTATGGAAGGAAGCGAGCCGATTGAAACAAGCATGGGAGGTACCGACCCCGATGCTGATGTCGATACCGGTACCGTCGTTGATACCGATACATGAAGATCAGTCTGTGATAGCTCTATCGGTACCGAAGTAACCGAATGTGGCAGACCTTGATCATCGGTAGAATGTCTTCGGTACCGTTTGAAGTCGGTACCGAGATGAGTCGGTACGCAGTCATCCAGACTAGAGATCGATTCCAGACTTGGCATCGAAGGAAGCGAGTCTATCGATGCATATCTGGAGGGTACCGATGCCGATACCAGTACCGGTACGGGGATCGATACTGATACTGGAAGATCAGTCAGCAGCGGCTCAGTCGGACCCGAAGGAACCGAGAGCGCTAGACTGCGATCTTTGGTGAGGAATGTTTCATCCAACACCATTGCCGATGCCGGGGTATCGGTACCGCCCCAAGCGGATGCCGCCACCGAGCATGGCTCAGGTATGTTCATAGAGGTGAGAACCCCAGAAACAACCTGAAACCCCATAATTGGCTTGGAGGCCGAAGACTCCCACCGGGGTTTTAATGCCAAGGTGTTCTCGAGGGCATCGCCAGAGGCATCTCTATGCTGAGCATGAGATCTACCACTCGAGGCCTGGCTAGTCTTAACAGACTGTTTTTGGGTTACCTGATCCTGTGAAGAAGCAGCGTTGGCTGGTACCGTGAAGTTTAATGGGGACCGCGTATCGAGACATGCTCGATGCTGAAGACTTCTTCTGGATATACCGCTGCAGAGGGAACACTCAAGTGGATGGTGGTCAGGACCCAAACAGGGTAGACACCAATTATGAGTGTCTACAATTAATTTGGTACCGCCACAGTTTAAACATTTCTTAGGGTTAGTGGCTGGTATTTCCATGAAGGAGAGTGAGTAGGCCTAGCAGACCGAAAAAATCGTCAGGCACTAACAGGGAAAAAATATTCCTCAGAAAGGAAATTTTGTAAGAAAAAAGAAGAAAGAAACACCGGCGGTACCGGTGGCTTCGGGGAAGGCAGACGCGACCACAAGAAAACAAAAAAATAAAATAATTTTCTGCGGTGACAGGAGAACGTCCTGCCGGCTCCACGGAAAAACGAAAACTGAGGAGAGGCAGTTGGGAAAGGCGGGAAGGCAGCACGCAGGCGTGGTGGGATGCTCCCAAAAGCGTTCTGATTGGACGCTGGGGAGCGTTCCCGCACGGACTCCATCGGTACCCACATACCCATATGTGAAGACTCATTCCTGCTTGTTCCTGGAGATACATCCGTTGGGCTCCGCGGAAAAAAGAAGACTGAGCAAAATGGAACCCTTGGGCGGGAAGGGGACCGCGCATGCGCGCTGCATTCCCAAAGACTTTCTATGAAAGCTGGGGAAATGCTCCGCACGGGGGTTCCGTCGGAGCCGACGTCACCCATATGTGAGGACTGACTTCCTGCTTGGTCCTGGAGAAGCCCCGCTAATGCTTTGGAGCCCGAAGACTCCCGCCGGGGCTTAATTGCCAAAATGTCCTTGAGGGCAAGGCCAGAGCCCTCTCGATACTCGGAAGGAGATCTACCACTCGAGGACTGGCTAGTCTTTACAGACTTTTGTTTGGTTACCTGATTCTGTGGAGATATTCTAGCTGGTGACATTGAGTGCGATGTGAACCGGGTATCGAGTTGTGCTCGATTCTGAAGATTTCTTCTGTTTGAGCTCCAGCAGGAAAGACACTCCTGTGGGCAATGGTCAGGACCCAAACATTTTAGACACCAAGTATGGGTGTACGAAAATATATCTGTACTGGCACACTTTGAGCATTTCTTAAGGGTAGTGGCTGGCTTTTCCATAATGGAAAAATAGAGGCCTAGTGGCCTAGAAACCATCAGACACTAAACAGGAAAAATTTCTGAAGAAAAGAAGAAATTCTTTAGAAAAAAAGAAAGAAAAGCACCGGCAGTACCGGTGGCATCGAGGGAAGGCAGACGCGACCACAAAAAAACTAAGAATAAAAAGAAGAATTTTCTGCGGTGACAGGAATATGTCCTTCCGGCTCCGTGGAAAACGGAAAACTGATGAGAGGGAAGTGAATGGGCGGGAAGGCAGCACGCATGCGCATGGGATGCTCCCAAAAGCGTTCTTTTTGGACGCTGGGGAGCGTTCCCGCGCAGGCTCCGTCGGTACCGACGTACCCATATGTGAAGACTCATTTCTGCTTGTTCCTGGAGATCAGGTGATCTCCGGGAATAGCAGGAATTTAGTCTTCACATATGGGTGATGTCTGCACAGACTGAGTCCGTGCGGAACGCTCCCCAGCGTCCTATAGAAAAGTCTTTGGGAGCACTCAACTGCACCTGTGCGACTGCCTTCCCGCTCTTCAAACTCTTTCGCTTCAGTTAAACTTATAGTTGATTAGACAGAGTAAAAACAACCCTACAACTCCATGGGGAGGAGGGTGGGCTATGAAGACTAAATTCCTGCTGTTCCCGGAGATCAGCCATTACAAGTGACTAACTACGCTATCTCCAGGAACATGCAGGAATGTAGTCATCACATATTTGACTCCCTAGCTCCCAGATCTCAGGAGACTTAAAACCAGATCAGAGTAGTTGGACAGGGTTCAGTTTGACACAGACATCCCGCCCGTGCTGATCTGGTAAGAAAAGTGTGGATGGGGGGGGGGGCGGGAGGGAAGAGCTGTAGCTATGTTCCAAAGAGATGTTGGAGGACCGCCTGGCTAAAGACTGCTTCCCGGCGGGAGTTCTTGTCCAAGCAATAGTGGGTGGCAAACGTGTATGGAGGACCAGGTTCCTTCCTGACAGATTTCATCAATGGCTACTGTGCATTTGGTTGGCTACAGAGGTTGCCATAGCTCGGACATTATGAGCAGTGACGTGCCCAGTGAGGGTTAGGCCTGCATATTCATAAGGAAATTAGATACAGTCCGATGTCCATCTGGAGAGTGGCAAAAAAATGAAAGATGGTAAAGAAGCAACTTCAAGGGGAGGAGGGAGGGTTGTGAGGACTGATTCCTGCTGTCCCCAGAGAAAGCATAGTTACTCACCTGTAACAGGTGATCTCCGGTAACAGCAGGAATTTAGTCCTCACATATGAATATCGTCGGTACCGACGGGGCCTGCGCGGGAACGCTCCCCAGCGTCCAATTAGAAAGCTTTTGGGAGCATCCCACAGCGCCTGCGTGCTGCCTTCCTGCCTTTCCCAACTGTCTCTCTCCAGTTGAGTTTTAAAGCTGAGACAAAGAGAGAGAGAAGGAAAGGAAAGAGATAGAGAGATACAACTCCTAGGGGAGGTGGGTGGATTGTGAGGACTAAATTCCTGCTGTTCCCGGAGATCACCTGTTACAGGTGAGTAACTATGCTATCTCCAGGAACAAGCAGGAATGTAGTCATCACATATGGGGACTCCCTAGCTTTAGGTGCCAGGGAGAGACCCCAGAAGTTGTGTGTCCCTAAACAGGGCTCCACTTCCCCCCATGGATCTCTGGCATCCTAACAGGGATGGCGGGTAGGAGTTGATTAGGTATGGAACAGGTGTTGGAGAACAGCCTGACCAAACAAGGCATCCCGGCGGGAGTCCTTGTCCAAGCAGTAATGGGCTGTGAAGGTATGAACCGAGGTCCAAGTGGCTGCTCGACAGATGTCGTTGATAGACACAGGGTGCAGATGAGTCATTGAGGCTGCCATGGCTTTCACATTGTGAGCTGTGACATGGCCCTCCAGGGAAAGGTTCTTACTCTGATAGGCGAAGGAAATACACTGAACAATCCAGTTAGACAGTTTTCTCTTGGAGACTGGAAGTCCCAAATGAGAAGGATCAAAAGCAACAAAGAGTTGAGAGGACTTTCTATGTTGCTGTTTTCTTTGTAAGTAAAAGGCTAAAAGCTCTTTTACAGTCCAAGGTATGAAGATTCCTCTCTGCATTTGATGCATGAGGCCTTGGAAAAAACACAGGTAGGTAGACCGCCTGGTTTAGATGAAAAGGCGAGACCACCTTTGGCATAAAGTGTGGATGAGTCCTAAGAACTACCTTGCCATGATGGAACCTTGTATAACGTGGATCAGCTACTAGCGCTTGCAACTCACTAATGCGGCGTGCTGATGTGATTGCAATGAGAAAGATAACCTTCCAAGAAAGGAATTTCAAGGAGGTAGTAGCTAAAGGTTCAAAGGGTGGCTTCATGAGCTGCCCAAGAACCAGGTTTAAGTCCCATGCCACCGGTGGTGGCCTAATGGGGGGCTTAGTTAGAAAAAGGCCTCTCATAAATCTTGCTATAAGAGGATGAGAAAAAATAGGTTGTCCATTTAGAGGCTTAAAGGAAGCTGCAATAGCACTCAAATGGACTCTTACTGAGTTAGTCTTAAGTCCTGCATTGGATAAATGAAGGAGATACTCCAGCAATGATTCCAGAGGTATCGCAAGTGGGTTAAGACCCTTCTGCGAACACCATATGGTAATCCTTTTCCACTTGAAAGCATGAGAGTGTCTTGTGGAAGGTTTCCTGGAAGCAAAAAGAATATCTTTTACTTACTGAGGAAGATTAAGATCTTGGAGATCTAGACCTTCAGCAACCAAGCCCTGAGATGCAGAAACTGGGGATTGGGATGCGATAACATTCCATCCTCCTGAGATAGGAGATCTGGAGCAGACCCTAACTCCAGGGAGGGAGCTTGAGAGATATGTAGAAGCAGAGGGTACCACACTTGCCGTGGCCAATGTGGAGCTATGAGAATCATATGGCCTCTGTCTCTCTGAAACTTGAAGAGGGTTTTGGGAATTAGGGGAATGGGTGGAAAGGCATACAGGAAGTCTTGACCCCCATGAAGGAGGAATGCATCCCTGGCCTGAGCCTTCTGAGCCGGAATTCCGGAACAGAACCGGGGAAGTTTGGCATTCCACAGACTTGCAAAGAGGTCTATGTCCGGGGTTCCCCAAATTTGAAAAATCTTGGTTACCTGGTCTGCATGCAGAGACCATTTGTGTGGAAGCAGAACTCGACTGAGTCTGTCTGCCCAAGAGTTTTGTATGCCTGGAAGATACACTGCCAGGAGATGAATCTGATGCTTTCTAGCGAGGGCCCATAGTCGCAAAGCTTCGTTGCAAAGCGACAGAGAGCCCGTTCCCCCCTGCTTGTTCACATAGAACATGGCTACTTGATTGTCCGTATGAATGAGGACTGTCTTGTAGCTGAGCAGGGAGTGGAACACTTGCAGAGCAAGGAAGATTGCTCTGAGCTCCAAGAGATTGATATGTAGATGACTCTCCTTTGGAGACCAGGTGCCTTGGGTGGAGAGGTCTTGCAGATGAGCTCCCCAACCCATGGGAGAAGCATCTGTTGTGAGAGTTGCTTGGGGTAAGGGTTGTTGAAAAGGGGACCCCAGCAACAGGTTTTGAGTGGACTTCCACCACTGGAGGGACAAAATAAGGCGACTTGTGTTTACTATTTTGTCTGACAGGCATCCTGATGCCTGGGTCCATTGGGTGGATAAAGTCCACTGAGCTGCCCTCATATGGAGGCGAGCATAGGGAACCACATGCACAGTAGATGCCATGTGGCCTAGTAGTTGTAACATTTCTCGAGCAGTTAGATGAGGCTTTAGCACTGCTTGAGAAGCTACCTGCACCATGCGAAGGCAACGTGCCTGGGGGAGATAGGCCCTTGCCTTTCTGGTATCCAGCAAAGCTCCTATGAACTCTAAAGACTGAGTGGGAGTTAGACTGGATTTTGGGATGTTTATTACCAGCCCTAAATACTGAAGGATACGCATTGTGCAGGATAGAGAAGTCCTGGCCTCTGACTCTGTTGGGGCTCGAATGAGCCAGTTGTCTAAGTAGGGGAAGACGAATATCCCTAAAGTGCGGAGAAATGCTGCTACTACAGCCATGCATTTCGTGAACACCTTTGGTGCTGAGGCCAGGCCAAAAGGAAGCACCCTGTATTGGTAGTGCTTTCCTTGAAAAAGGAACCAAAGGAACCTTCTGTGGGTTGGATGGATGAGGACATGGGTGTACGCATCCTTGAGATCTAGAGAACAAAGCCAATCCTGACTCTGAAGGTATGGCAGCAGAGATCCGAGAGAAATCATCTTGAATTTCTCCTTGACAAGGAATTTGTTCAATTCTCTGAGGTCTAAAATAGGTCTGTAACCCCTAGTTTTCTTTGGAATAAGAAAATAAGGGGAATAGAACCCTGTACCCTGCTGATGAATGGGTACTTCTTCTATTGCCCCTTGGGCAAAAAGGATAGCGACCTCCTGACCTAACAGGTTGATGAGAGAGGTCGGAGAAATGAACTGCTTTACTATAGTGTGAGGGGGCATGCTTGGAAAATGAAGCTTGTACCCCTCTTTTATGATGGAGAGTGTCCAATGCTCTGCTGTTATCTGCCCCCATCTGGGGGCAAAATGACATAACCTTCCTGGAATGGTGGAAGGCTCTGGTCCCACGAGAGCCAGGAAGGCTAAGTTCTCTAGCTGAAAGTCAAAGGCCCTGTGGAGGCTGAGACTGCTGGCCCGGCTGAGGCTTAGCAGTCTTTGCTTTCCTCTGTTTGGGTGGTTGCTGACCTTCCTGGCAAGCTGACCTGCCGAACGTCCCTGCTGAACATAAGCAGGATAATATTATCTCTTTTTAGAAAAGAATGGTTTCTTGAACAATTTCTTTCTAGCAGGATCAGCTGTGGACTTGGATAACCTATCCAAAGTGAAGTTGTCAGTATCCATCTCATTGGCCTTTTCCTGCCAATCTTTACCAAACAGGTTCTCACCAGTACAAGGGATATTTCCCAATTTGTCTTGTACCCAGAGCTCTAGATCAGATGCCTGGAGCCAAGCAATTCTACGTGCACCTATGGCAATAGCCGAGGTTCTGCTTATGCACTCAAAGCAGTCAAAGGCAGCAGGGTTGGAAAATTTAGAAACATCTTGGGCATGTTTGAACAAAGTGAGAAAATCCTGTCTTCTATCCTCAGGAAGAATAGGACTTAAAGCTTCTAAATCATCTGTGACCTCCTTTAGAAACATTTCCATGTAGAGACTATAGGAACTGATCCTGGCAGAAAGCATGGAAGCTTGGAAGACCCGACGTCCAAAAGCATCCAGGGTTCTGCACTCACATCCTGGAGGATTAGAGGCATGCCTCTTTGCACTCTTGATCCTTCTCATAGCTGATTCCACTACAATAGAGTGGTGAGGAAGCAGAGTCTTTTGGAAACCAGGACAAGGAGGGACTCGATACATAGTATCCAGTCTGCGAGAATGAGGGGAGGTGGTAAGAGGTGTCTCCCACATCCTTAACATGAGATCATATAAAATCTCATGAATAGGCAAGGTAGCTGCCTCCTTAGGAGTTTTGGGATATTGTAAAATTTCCAACTCCTTGGCCCTTGGCTCTGTTTCAGGGGCCACAGTAATGGACAGGCCCCAAGCCACCTTCCTGATAAAATCCTGGAAGGAAATATCCTCTGGAGAAGACATCCTGCGCTTAGGGGAGGAGGGCTCCTCTGGGAGAAGCATTCCTGCATCGACAGAACTGTCAGAATCCTCAGATTCTTCTCAGGACTCGAAGTACCGTCTGTCCGGATGCTCTTGAAGAGCCTGATACCCGTACCGACCGAAGTCGGTACCGGGAGTAACCGGTACCGGGGTATCGGTACCGGAGGGCATCGGATGACTGGGTACTGGCAAAGCAGACACTGGTGCCAATGCTATCGTACCGATGCCGGGGCCGGTGCCGGTCTAATTGTCTGTCGCGGTTCCGAGGCCGTCGATGCCACAAGGAGAGCCACCAGACTGTGCTCAATAGCCAGGACTCTCTGGTCTATCGATGCTGCCAATGCCTGGATGTCGGTACCAGAGGAGACCGCCAGAACCCCAGAGCATGGCACCAGTAGTTCTGCCGAGGTCGAGGCCTCGAGAACATCCTGGAGCCCCGGATAATGCTTTGGAAGCCGAAGCCTCCCGCTGGGGCAATTTTGCCGGTGCAGAATCCTCAAGGGCAACGCCAGAGGCATCTCGATGCTTAGAAGGAGATCTACCCTTTGAGGATCGGCTGGACTTATGTTTAGTTACCTGAGATCCACGGGAGGAAGAAGCAGCCCTGGAAGACATCAATGCCACCGAAGCTGCATCAGAGGGAAACAGGGTACTGAGCTTAGCAGCTCTGTTCTGCCGACCTCTTTTAGACATCATGGCGCAGGACATACAATCCGTGATGGAGTGGTCAGGACCTAAACATTTTAGACACCTTTCATGGGTGTCTGTGACGGAAATGGTACCGCCACACTTGGTGCACTTTTTGAAACCTGAGGCAGGTTTCTCCATTGTAAGGAAAAGCTTTTGGGCCTAGGGCCCAAAAAGGCGCGTGCACCTGAAGCAAAAAGAAAAAAAGTAGAATATATTTTTAAAGACAGAAATAAGAAGAAAAAAACGGCGATACCGGTAAAGCGTCGAGGAAGGCAGACGCGACCACAAAAAAGAAATAAATAAAAAAGAATTCTTCGGCGGTGACAGGAACGACGACCTGCTGGCTCCGCGGAAAAAGAAGAACTGGAGAAAGGCAGTTGGGAAAGGCGGGAAGGCAGCACGCAGGCACTGTGGGATGCTCGCAAAAGCTTTCTAATTGGACGCTGGGGAGCGTTCCCACGCAGGCTCCGTCGGTACCGACGATACCCATATGTGATGACTACATTCCTGCTTGTTTCTGGAGATCACCTGTTACAGTGAGTAACACCGCTTTCTCTGGGAACAAGCAAGAAGTCAGTCCTCACATATGGGACTCCCTAGCTACAGGCTACCGAAAGCCCATAGAGAAAAATCACGATTACCTTCAGGGGAAGCCGTGAGCAGCAGCAATTGAGTCCGCAGGTGTAGACTGCAGTAGGACCCATTTGTCCAATGGGAAACAGCAACGTGTTAGCCTGAATACAGAAGGGCTGAGAGTAGGAGTTGCCTAGACCCCGAAAAGATTACGGAGCACGGCCTGGACGAAGGCACTGTCCTTTCAGGATGCCCTCTCCAAGTATTAATGAGCTATGAAGGTATGGACGAAATACCAGGTGATGGCACAGCAGATTTCCAACAACGACGGGACGGAGTGCAGGTTTGCCACAGGGACCGCCATGGCCCTGAAACAGTGCGCCATGACCCAAAGCTCCAGAGATAGCCCCGTCTGCTCATAGGCAAGGGTGAGAAAGTCCGCCACCCAGGTAGATAGCGTACGCTTGGTCACCGTTTCACCCAGTCTAATGAGACAAAAAACTAAGAAGCTTTACGGTGGCCCTGGATACGTTGAATGTAGGACAGGGTTCTCTTACAGTCCAAGGTGTGGAGGACAGTTTCCGCCCTATTAGCGTGAAGCCTCGGGAAGAAGGTGGGTAGCACCACCTCCTGGTTGAGGTGAAAAGGCAATACCACCTTCAGAAGGAATTTGGGGTGTGTGTGGAGCACAACCCTGTTCTTGTAGAACCTGGTGTAAGGCGCCTCTGCCACCAAGGCTTGAGCTCACCGATCCTGCGAGAGTAGGTGAGAGCAACCAGGAACACCACCTTCCACGAAAGGCATCGCAGGTGGTAGGTTGCCAGCGGCTCAAAAAGGTGGGCGAGCAAGCATCACCAGTACGACATTGAAGTCCCACTCGGTTGCCGGAGGGCACATTGGGGGTTTTGATAAAAGGAGTCCACTCATGAAGTGGGTCACCAATGGCTCGGCCGAGAGGGATTTGCCATCCACCGGGTGGTGATGTGTTGCCAGGGCACTGAGGTACACTCTAACAAAGTTCGATTTGAGTCCGGAGTGCGAGAGATTGAGAAGGTATTGCAGCACCAGCTGCACCAGACAGACGAACAGGCTAATCTCGTGCTCTGCGCAACAGACTAAAAATCTGCGCCACTTGAAGGCATATGCTTTCCTGTTGGAGGACTTAGGAGACGCCAGCAGGATCTCCTCCACTTCTGAAAGGTTGAAAGGGTATAGGGTCACCCTTTCGGCAGCCACGCTGTCAGTGATAGGGATCCCAGATTGGAGTGCAAGAGAGATCCCCTCCTGCGACAGGAGCCCCCTAAATATGTCCCCAGTGGGATGGGAGTCTCCACCAACAGTCGGAGGAGTAGCAGAAACCACGGCTGCCTGGGCCATCAAGGGGCTAGCACGGTCAGCGAGGCCTTATAGCGGAGGGTCCTGAATAACATGTTGGCAATTAGTGGTGTTGGTGAGAAGGCAAACATGAGACTATCCAACCACGAGATGAGAAACGCATCTGCCACTACCCGGGAAGGGTGGGCTTGCCGAGAGCAGAAGCACGGCAAGTGGTAGTTGTCTGGGCTGGCAAATAGGTCTATCCAAGATTCCCCCAGAGGTGGAAGAGCCAGCTGGCCACTGGAGGCCAGCTGCCACTCATGCAGCTGGAGGACCCTGCTTAATCTGTCAGTCAATGCGTTGTTCAGGCCTGGCAGGTATACTGCCCATAAGAGTATGCCCTGCTGGACTATGTGGGAGCAGAGGCCCATCTTCTCATGGCAGAGGGCACGGAACCCCATGCCCCCCTGCTTGTTCCCATAGAACATAGCCACCAGGTTGTCTGTTTGGACCAACTCTGGTTGGTGCTGTAGGAGGAGGCAAGAGGCTCGGAGGGTTAGGTGTATCGCCCGCAATTCCAGGAGGTTGATCTGCTGGTTGCTCTCACCCTGCGATCAGCTGCCCTGCGTGTGGAGCTCCTCGCAGTGGGCTCCCCATCCCAGCAGGGAGGCATCCGTTGTGAGAATCCTTATGGGGCAAAGAGTCTGGAAGGGCATCCCTCCCTTGAGGTACTAGGGATTTTGCCACCAGGTCAGGGACTCCACCAATCGGCAGGTAACTAAAACTCTGTCACGGAGACAGCCTGTGGCCTCCAACCATTGGTCATATGGAGGCGGGAATCTGGGGTGACATGGACCGTAGAGGCCATGTGTCCGAGGAGGTGCAGCAGGAGCCAAGCGGATCGGTGTTGTATGTCCAGGGCCAGAGCCCTGAGCTGGGCGGCCCAGTCCCCTGGAAGGAAGGCCTTTGCCTGGAGGATGTCTAGTCTTGCCTCTATGAACTCCAGACAGTGTGTCGGGAGGAGGTGGGACTTAGGGTAGTTTATTACAAAATCCCAGATTTTGCAGGACTTGGATGGTACATGTGGTTGCCTGCTGCACCTCTGAGGCCATGCCTCCTTTTATGAGCCAACTGTCCAGGTATGGGAAAACAAACAGCCCCTGGAGGCGGAGGAAGGTGGCCACGACTGTCAGGCACTTGGTGTAGACCCTTGGGCGGAAGCCAAGCTGAAGGGCAGCACCCTGTACTGGTAATAGTTGCCCCCTACCATGAACCTCAGGAACTGCTGTGGTTGGGGTGAAAGAGGAATTGTGTGTAGGCATGCTTCAAATCCAAGGAGCACAGCCAATCTCACTGCTGCTTGGTAGCAATGTTCCAAGGGAGAGCATCTTGAACTTCTCCCTCACCAGGAACCTGTTCAGATTGCGCAGGTCGAGGATGGGCCTTAGGCCCCCTGTTCTTTTTGGTATGAGGAAGTACCTGGAGTAGAACCCCTTGCCCCTGAGATGGTGGGGAACTGGTTCTATGCTCTGTCCTCAAGAAGACTGCCAGTTCCTTCAGTAGAAGGTACTGGTGAAGGGAAGACCTGGGGGGCTCTCCCGGAAAGAAAGGGGGAGGTGTCTGGGAGAGTTGGAGGAGGTAGCCCTCCTAGACCACTTGGAGTGCCCAAGAATCGGTGGTGATGGCTGCCACTTTTGGCATAGTGAATGAGATGTCCCCCTGTGGGCTGCTGACCTCCTTGGAGAGGCTATGCCCAAGGAGTCACAAGCTCCTCCCTAGCTGGGCCAGAGCAGACACCTGAGGCTTGGGAGTTTTCTGTTTATGAGGGCCATGTCCATGTCCCTTGGCCTGCTGACCCTGCTGGGGTGCTGGGGAGGCCTGAAAAGGTAGATAGTTTCTGTAAGCAGTCCCTTTCCACGGGTAGAAGGGCTTTTTATCAGAGTCCTTTTGTCGGGGAGGGGCAGCAGTCTTTTTAGAGAGCCTGATCCTCGTCATAAACTCTGTCTCCAGCTCAGCAGTCTTGTTGGTCATGGGTTTGCCAAAGAGGTTTTCTCCTTGGTATCGGACGTTGACCAATTTGTCCTGAACCCATTGCTCAAGGTTGGATGACTGAAGCCAAGCATGGCACCAATGCCCGCTGCTGCTACTCGAGCCGCCGACTCAAAGCCATTATAGGCTACCCGAGAAACTTGGAGCACTCACGGACGGCTTTGGCCAAGTTCTTGAACTGCTGCAGGGTTTCCTCGGAAAGACCAGTTAAGAACCTGGCCAGTTCCTTCACCAGATCTCTCAGGCACATGCCCATGCCCATGTATGTTTATGTTTATGTAATTTCTTGATATACCGCCCAGGCTGAAGGGCATCAGAGCAGTTTACAATCACTATAAGCAGGTACTGGATACATTCCCTCGTCCCCATGTACAGCTGGTATGCCCGGATCCGGCCAATGAGCATCAAGCCCTGGTAGCACTTTCTGCCAAGGGTGTCCAGGGTACGTGCCTCCCTGCTGGGGGGCACCAAGAAGTGCGTCTTCTGATTCTTTAGATGATGCATGGCCAACTCCACCACCATGGAGTTGTGCAGCAGCTGTGACTTTGGAAGCCTGGGCTCTGGCGGACTCGATACATTGAGTCGAGCAGCTTACTCACCCATCAGCACCGTTGCCGATGTCTCCCACATATGGAGCATTAGCCATTCCAGGATGTGTGGGATGGGCACCATAAGCGACTCCCTCAGAAGGGCCTCGTATTGGAGGATTTTTAGCTCCTTCATCCGAGGGTCCTCCTCAGATTCCGTTGGGTACATTACAGCCTTGGACATGTCCCTGACAAAATCGAGGAACGCCATGTCCTGGGAGGTGGGGGGAACAGATGCCGGGGCACCAAGGGAGGGGAGTCCGAGGGGATGTCGCGGTAGAAAAGGGTGTCCAGTGACTCCTCATTCTCCGTTTCCCACTCAGAATAATCTGTCAAGGACTTGAGGGAAGGATGGCTCACGGGCTCTGGGGCTGATCCCTGCCCGCAGCACTCGGCAGCCCCATGGCCAGCACCGAGCGCACTGGCTGGGGAGGATCATAGCCCCGTGGAACAGGAGCCGGATCGAGACCTCAGCCGAGGATCGACTTGAGGCCAAAAGACCTTGAGGATCGGCTCGGCCACTGGGGACATCCTAGACATTGAGAACCCGGTGGTCTGGGTGGAGGAGCCAGTGGTACTGGACAACAGCACCCACTGCTGGTCCAAGAAGGCAGACAAGCTGCGCTCCAGGGCTGCCATTCTGGACTCCAGGCTAGAAACTCCGCAGGCATTGGCACGGACACCGAGGGAATCCAGCAAAACACCAGTTCCCCCGAAGGTGAGTCCTCGATGAGGATGGTGTCAGGTCATCAAGGCCGGCCCGAGGTAGAGTCCATTTGGGGGACCTTCGCAGGTCGCTCCTTCTCCGATCCCTCGGATGAGCGTCTAGGACTGCGGGACCTGGCTCAAGACTTACCCAGCCTGTCTGAGCCATCCAGGACACCGCCTTCTTCTTCTTCTTGAGTTCCCTCGAGGGAGAACCCTTTTCTGAGGAACCATGGCATCGGTCGGGGTCTGTAAGGCTAGCCCTGGATTCCGAGGTTTCAGAGGAGACCTTGGCCTTCAGAGGTATCGGGGACTCCAGGAAAAAACTTATCATGCTGCTCCTGGCAGCTCTTGAGGGACTTGGTGGACATCTTCTTACAGAAGCCGCATGCCATGGGGTCGGGGTCCGGTTCCAGGCAACGAAGACAGCAACTGTGTGTGTCGGTCAGGGACATTATTTTGGCACACTTGATTACAATTTTTAAAACCACTGGTAACCATGGGAGAAAAAAGTATCCCAATGAAGTCGAAGACGCACAGTGCTGCCAGTTGGAAAAAAAGGCACGAAGTCACCAAGAAAGGAAGAAAAACTACGAACAGAGACTCAATGCCAGGGTGGCAGGCTCTGGTGGCAGGAAAAGAACCGGCGCACTATCAGAAAGAGTATGAAACGCAGGTCAAGAAAATCAACTTTTTCCGGGGGAAGAGCTGACAAACATCTTGAAGGGCTCCACAGAAAAAAGGAGACTGAGCAAGATGACACCCTTGGGCAGGAAGGGGACCTCGCATGTGTGGTGGCATCTCCCAAAGGCTTTCTTTGAAAGTTGGTGGGACACTTCCACAAGGGCTCCGTTGGTGCTGACATCCCCCATATGTGAGGACTGACTTCCTGCTTGTTCCTGGAGAAACTGCCTGTATTCAGGATGAATGAGGATATAGGTATATGCCCCTCCTTGAGGTCTAGGGAACATAACCAGTCTTATCCCTGCAGATAGGGAAGGAGAGGTCCCAGAGAAATCATTTTTAACTTCTCTTTAATCAGGAATTTGTTGAGATCCCTGAGGTCAAAGCATGGGCCTGTAGCTTCCTGAATAAGGATGTAAGGGGAATAGAAGCCCTCAAGAAGTTGGTCTTGTGGAACCCTTTCTACTGCTACTTGGGAAAGCAGGGTGGATACCTCTTGTTTGAGTAGAGCCCTTAGGGGAGACTGCGTGGTATATTCCCCTCTGAAATGATGAGGGGAACAATGATGGAAGTCCAACTGATAACCTCCCCAGATGATGTGCAGTGTCCATTGCTCTGAGGTGATGAGGTGATGAGGTGCCACCACAGTGTGCATAATGGCAAAGCCAGCCTGCTATGTGGAGAGGATTGGGAACCTGTAAGGGCAAGATGGCAATGCTCCCTAGGAAGGAGTCAAAACCTAGGCACTGTTTGTGCCTGTGTGGATGGTTGTAGCTTGGCAATCTTAGGCTTCTTTGCTGGTCTTGGCCCCTGTTTCTGTTGAGGCTGGTAAACAGGTTAGGAATAGGAGGGGTAAAATCTCCTTTTCTTTGAGAGATCAGCAGTTTTTTTTGGAGAGCCTCTTCAACATGGTATCATCTGTCTCCAGCCTTCTCCCTCCAAATTTTTCTAAACAGGTTCTCACCTGTACAAGGGATATTGCTCAATTTATCCTGGACCCATTGTTCCAGGTCTGATGCCTGAAGCCATGCACAGTCTGTGTGCCCCTATGGCTATGAGAGAGGCCCTGCTGGTGGACTCAAAGGCATCAAAGACCACTCTGTTCACAAATTTGGAGATGTTTTGGCTATGTCTTAGGACTGTCTCAAAGGCAGGTTTCTTCTCCTCAGGGATGAAGGGAAGGAAGGGCTCCCAGTCCTTGTTGAGTTCCTTGAGGAACATACACATATAGAGGTATAGGAGTTGATTCAACTTGCCAACATTTAAGTCTGGAAAGACTGGAATGCAAACAAATCGAGGTTTCTCGATTCCCTTCCCAGGGGTGTCTATACATGGGTTTTAACACTTATTATCCTGTGCATCGTCAAGTCCACTACCATGGAGTGGTGCGGTAAATGTGGCTTCTGGAAGCCCGGTACTCGATACATTGTATCGAGCCTCCTACTGATGGGTGACACAGTGAGGTGGGTCTCCCACATATGGAGCATAAGGTTATGCAGTATCTGATGCACCGGTAGGATAACAGCTTCCTTCGAGGCTGCCTGGTACTGGAGGATCTTCCTCCCGAGGCTCCAGTTCAGCTGCAGTTGTAATTGATAATCCTGCTGCCATATCCCATATAAAGTCCTGGAAGGACATGTCCTCTGGGATGATTTCCAGCAGGTACTGATACTCTGAGGTAAGGGCTCAGAGACAACTTCCTGGTACTCTGTGGAGTTGAAGGATTGATAATCGGAATCTGAGGAATTGGATTCAGAGCATGGGGAGTACTGTCGGTGCTAATACCGGTACTCCTTGTTGACATCATGCTGCTGTCCTGATAGAGGAATCGTACCCGGTACCAAGCATGTGGACGAAGCCCCTGAAGCCGGTCATGGCATCGGGGCTGAAATATGGAGACCCGGGGCATCAGATGTCAGTGCCAGTATAGACACAGATGTCAATATCAGCAGTCCCTGTGCTACTGGTGTGGAGAATACCGATGCAGCGAGGAGTGCTGCCAAGGTCTTCTCTATGGATAGCATACACTGATCCAAGGAGGTTGCCGGTGTCTGGTCTATAAGAAAAACGGGGCTTCCTGCCACTTACCAGAGCACAGCACCGGGGGCTCTCCAGAGGTCAATGCCTCAGTAGCCTCCCAGTTCCCCACAGAGGCTTTGGAGGATGTCCTCCCGCCGGGGATGCTTAGCTGGGTAGCCAGAATTGGAAGAGGCCCTCGGAGAATTTCGGTGTTCAGAGCGGGACCTCTCCCTCGATCCTTGTGACTTCTCAGGAATCCCTGGATCTGTCACTCGATTCCATGGATTTGCCTTTGGAGTCCAGAGGTTTTTCTTTTGGATCCTGTAAAGTCTTTGACAGGGATCTTTATGTTTTCTGTCTTTTGGTGCATGTTCCATCTTTGGAGCTCTTAGAGATTTTTGAAACTCTGGAGGAAGATTATATCTTTGAGGATGTCGAGGCTAAAGAGAAAGAGTCCAAAGGAAATAGTTCACCCAATTATTTGGCCCGGTTTCAAAGACCTCTCTTGGTCATGAGCTTACATAGGGAGCAAGACTCTGTCAAATGATCCGGACCAAGGCATTTCAAGCACCAGTCGTGTATGTCTGTGACAGAAATGGTGCTGGAGCATTTGGTACGCTTTTTAAAACCGCTGTGGGTTTTTTCCAGTGGCGATGGTAGGCCAGAGGCCTGAGGGGGCACAAGGCCCACGAAGAAAAATGAAGGAAAGCACAGTTACTTACCTGTAACAGGTGATCTCTGGGAACAGCAGGAATTAGTCCTCACTTATGGGTACGTCGGAACCGACGGAGCCTGCGCGGGAAAGCTCCCCAGCTTCCCAGGAAGGAAGCTTTTGGGGTCTCCCACTGCACATGCGCGCTGCCTTCCCGCCTTCCTGACCAGCTCTCCTCAGTTCGAGTTTATAGCTGAGACAATAGAGAGAGGAAAGGAAGATAGATAGAAGATAGAACTCCTAGGGGAGGTGGGTGGGTTGTGAGGACTAATTCCTGCTGTTCCCAGAGATCACCTGTTACAGGTAACTGTGCTATCTCCAGAAACAAGCAGGAATAAGTCCTCACTTATGGGGACTCCCTAGCTAAGATGCCTGGGAGATCCCCTTCCAAGGGTTCGCCATCTTCGTATGGATCTCAGGCATCCATCCTGGGAAGGTGGGCAGGAGTAGATCAAGTATGGAACAGGTGTTTGAGGACAGCCTGACCAAACAAGGCATCCCGGCGGGAGTCCTTCTCCAAGCAGTAATGGGCTGTGAAGGTATGAACCGAGGCCCATGTGGCGGCTCGACAGATCTGATCTATGGATACAGAGTGAAGATGAGCCATAGAAGTGGCCATGGCTCTCACATTGTGAGCTGTGACATGGCCTTCCAGAGGAATATTTTTACTCTGGTAAGCAAAGGAAATACACTGAGCAATCCAATTGGAAAGTGTACGTTTGGAGACTGGAAGTCCCAAATGAGAAGGATCAAAAGCCACGAAAAGCTGGGAAGACTTTCGATGTGGCTGAGTCCTGTTGAGGTAAAAGGCAAGAGCTCTTTTACAATCTAAAGTATGAAGGTTGTGACACAGTAGCTCCTCAGGAACAGATGGATACAAGTGAGCAGCCGGTGGTAGAAGCCGGTACTGCAGGAGAAAGCAGGGATTTCTCTGCAGAAAGAAAAAAACACAGTTTCAATCAAGCAAAACAGCTCACCTCGAGGGAGGAGAGTAGGAAGGCTTGTGATTGGGCACGCCCCAAGGGGAGGCGGGCAGTGCAGGCTAGAAGCACCTGGTTAAATACACAGGAACCAGGAAGTGAAAGAGAGATCCACGGGGAGATCCATGGGCAGAGGCAGATGCAGATGCAGACGGAGATCCAAAGGCAGATCCACGGAGAGATCCAGAGAGAGAAGACAAGAGAGCAACGGAGATTTCCTTGCTGTGATAATTTCCCTAACAGTCTGCAGCTGGAGGATAGCTTGGAGCAGCATTCAGATGAGGAAAGAGACTGCTGGAGGCAGGGCTCTTCTAGAACGCTGAGAAACCCAAGGCTACAGGACCAGGCAGAGCCGGGGAACAAAGGCAGAAGGATAAAGAATCCTCCCAGAGAGAAGCTCCTGTATAAGGTACCCAGAGAAAGAGGAGTTTATGCTCTAAAGCCAGAAAGTCTATGTTCTGCAAAGCCAGTCAATATGGTGGCAGCTGTTGTCAGAAAAGAGAAGCTTTGAATGACAATAATTATTCTTTTAAACTAGCTGAGTCACCTAGCCAGGACAGGGCTGATATACATGCTTTTAAATATTCTCCTAGCACTGCTAACTTTGAATGCACAGCACCCACGTGTAAGGAAAGGTGGGGAGCTAACGAAAGCCCAGCACATGTTTGTTTTCCAAATGCAAACAAACCTGAGAAGCAGCCTGAGATAGATAGGCTCAATCAATACCTATTCACCGAGGGGACAGGAAGACAGCTCAATGAAGAAAAGTTTCATGCTGAATCACTTCTTAAAGAGTTCCAGAATTATTTAGAACAGAAGAAGAGTTTTAATCACAGTGTTCCAGTTACTGACTGTAAGGAAGAAAACTCTGTTCATAATTCTATGTTTTCCCCTGCTGATGATGATGAGATGATGATGGACTGTTCTACCTGTTTAATTGATAGAGGCAATTAAACAGAGAGAGGAATTTCTGCTGATATAGGAAGTAATAGAACAGTGACACTTAACTGTGACCGACACAAGAAAGCTTGTGGAGGGAAACTGAATTAAAGCACTACTAGTGATTGATAGAACCTGAGCTTTATTAGTAAAGGACTTTTCTGTTATCAGCCTGTATGTTAAAAGCACATGAAAGGAATGTGAAGAAATACAGCATTTAAAGCCAGTCAGGCAAAGTTTCAGTTAATCCTGTTTATTTGGTTTAAAACTTCTGCACCGTCTGTAATCTTCTTTTGAACTGCACAATGGCAATATGAGCCACATGAAAAAAATAAACCTCACGTAAATAAATAACTCTTGCCAGCCATACTGGGAGCAAAGTGAGCTAACCTTCCGGGAATGGTGAGGGGCTCTGGTTGTTCTAGAGCCAGAAATGTTAAGTTCTCTAGGGGCAAGTCAAAACCCCTGAGGAGGTTGAGCCTGCTGAGGGGTGGCAGACGCTGCAGGCTTTGACCTTGCCTGTTTAGGTTGCTGACGTTTAGCAGCAAAGCGAGGCTGAGAAGATTGTTGGCCAGTATTTGTGGAAAATCTGGCCTTCTTGTAGTAAGGCCTCTTGAAAGACTTTTTCTTGGCAGGAGTAGAGGTAGACTTAGAAAGTCTATCCAATGTAGCATTTTCTGCGTCCATTTGAGTGGCTTTAATTCGCCAGTCTTTACCAAATAAGTTCTCACCTGTACAGGGCAGATTCCGTAAGCCATCCAGGACCCAGGGTTCTAGGTCAGAGGCCTGGAGCCAAGCAAGTCGTCGGGCTGCAATGGCAATGCCCGAAGCTCTACCGGCACCCTCAAAGGAATCAAAGGCTGCTCTGTTGGAGAACTTAGAAACATCTAGAAGCTGTTTCACTAAAGAAATGAACTCCTCCTTTCTATCCTCAGGGATAAAGGGGGCAAAATGCTTTAACCTTAAGGGCAAGTTCCCTTAGAAACATGCCCATATACAGACTGTAAGAATTAATCCTGGCTATAAGCATACTAGCCTGGAAAATTTTTCTGCCAAAAGAGTCTAGGGTCTTACATTCTCGCCCTGGAGGGGTAGAAGAGTGCCTTTTGGTGCTCTTAATCTTTTTCAGCGCAGACTTCACCACAATGGAAAGGTGAGGCAGCTGAGTCTTTTGAAACCCAGGAGGAGGAGGGACCCGGTACATGGTGTCCAACCTACGAGAGTAAGGAGACGTTAGAGGAGCCTCCCATAAGTCCATCAAGTGTTCTTGAAGGATTTCATGGATAGGCAGGGTGACTGCCTCTTTAGGAACCTTAGGGTATCCTAAAATATCCAATTTCTTTGACCTAGGTTCTTTTTCAGAGGATGTGGTAATAGAAAGTCCTTTAGCTAGCTCTATAATGAAGTCTTGAAAGGACAAATCCTCTGGTGGAGACATTCTCCTCTTTGGGGAAGAGGGGTCTTCATGAAGAACTAGAGAGAGCTCATCAGAGTCCTCAGAGGAGTCAAAATCCTCAGAAGAATCAGAGTATTCTCTATTTGCTTCCAACGCACGATACGCATACCGATCGGTATCGACATCGGGCGTACCGGGTATGGGATCGGTATCGGGTGAAAAACCGGATCCGGCATGCGGAACCGATCTGCGTTTGGAAGTCGATGGTCTCGGTTCCGGTATGGGAGACGATACCGGAACTGGACCCGGTACCGCTGAACGCGGTACCGAGGGCGTCGCAGCTGTAATAAAAGCCAGCATGGCCTGCTGCATGGTCTGAACAGTATTGCTCATGGACGCCACTGCTGCCTGGATGTCGGTACCGGTATGGGCCGGTACCCCAGAGCAGTCTAACAGGTGATCAGTCGAGGCCGTGCCATCGATGTCAACCTGTAACCCCATAGATGGTGCTTTGGAAGTCAGAGCTTCCCGTCGGGATTGTTTGGCTGGGGCATGGTCCTCAGATTCAAAATTGAGAGCCTCTCGATGCTTTGAAGGAGATTTGCTCTTTGAGGACCTGCCCGAAGAAGGTTTGGTTACCTGAGATCCATCCGGAGAGGAAGACCTGGATGACTGTGATGCTGGATTATCTGAAGCAAACAGCACATGGAATTTGTTGGCCCGGTTCTGCAAACCACGTTTAGACATCTGGGAGCAGGATGGGCAGTCCGGAATGGAGTGGTCAGGTCCCAAACATTTAAGACACCATTCATGGGTGTCTGTGACAGAAATAACAGCACTACACTTGGTACACTTCTTAAAACCAGGGGCTGGTTTCTCCATGAGGAGAATTTGTGTAGGCCTGAGGCCTAACCGAAGTCACCAAGTTGTGCAAGATAAAGATTTTTTTTTTTTTTTTTTTAAAGAAAAGAGAGACCGGCGGTACCGGTTTCGGTATGGGGAAGGCAGGTACGCGGTCTAAAGAAACAAACTAAAACAATTTCTTCAGCGGTGACAGGAACACGACCTGCTGGCTCCGCGGAAAAAGAGAAACTGAGGAGAGCTGGTCAGGAAGGCGGGAAAGCAGCGCGCATGTGCAGTGGGAGACCCCAAAAGCTTCCTTCCTGGGAAGCTGGGGAGCTTTCCCGCGCAGGCTCCGTCGGTTCCGACATACCCATAAGTGAGGACTTATTCCTGCTTGTTCCTGGAGATAAAAAATTGCAAGAGAAATTAAAATTAAGTAAATGAAATAAAAAGTGTAGAAAGGGTACCGGAATCAGTTTTAGTGATGCCTGTGTGGCACAGGAAGGCAGAAGCGCTTACAGAAAAGTTTCTCTGCAGTAAGAGGAATGATGTCCTGCTGGCTCTGCGGAAAAAGAAGAACTGAAGAGAAGGAATTGGAAAAGCAGGAAGGCAGTCGCACAGGCACAATGGAGTGCTCCCAAAGGCTTTCCTATAGGACGCTGGGGAGCGTTCCCGCACGGGCTCCATCAATGTCGACATCACCCATATATGAAAACTACATTCCTGCTTGTTCCTGGAGATAATTTTTATTATGCGTTTTTGCTTCCACGACAAGTTTTTCAAATTTTCTCCTTGCCTGCCTTATCAATGCCTTGCATCTAACTCACCAATGCTTGTATTGTTTCCTGTTTTTGTCATTTGGCTTCTTTTCCCATTTCCTGAAGTATGTTTTTTTGCCTACAACAGCCTCTCTGACCGCACGCTTTTAAACCATGCTGGCAGTGACTCAGCCTGTCCGCCATGACATTCTCTCCTACCATGTATGTGGCATTGAGCGCCATCCCTTAAGATGGCTTAGTTCCACAACCTGATGGTTTCCCAGCACAAAAGGTACAATCCTGTTCATCTCTGCTTGTGATGTACTAAAAGGCCATTTCTCTGTCAGCATCAGAATAGCATGGGTGGCCAACTGATCTCTGAAGACATATGATATGGCACTCAATTCCAGGAAATTGATCAGATGACCTTTTTCCTGGGCGAACTATAAGCTCTGGGTGTAAAATCCATTTAAATGGGATCCACATCCCAATTTGGTGCATTCATTGTAAATATTTTTTGGTAGGGAGGAATTTAGAAGAGAATGCCCTTTGCCAGATTGGTATAATGTTCCACTAAGCTATCTTTATCCTTATTTTACATTTGATATACCGCCCAGGACAAGGCATTAGGGTAGTTTACAATAAAACAACAATGCTGCAAAAGGAAAACAAAAAGAAAGGAACGCATAGGAAAGAAGTAGAAGATACTGTAACAGCCAACAGAGATAGTAGAGAGTGAGAGAGAAAAAAGACTAAAGAAGACTGGTATATGGGATGTCACAGAACTGTTGAAACAGAAGTGTTTTGAGATATGTCTTGAACTTCTGATAGGAAGCTTCAAGGCAAAGCGAAGATGGCAGTGCATTCCAGAGTGTAGGGCTGAGTAAGAAAAATGCAGTGTGATGAGTTAGCTTTAAGTGAGCCCGAGATGGGGATGGGAGAACAAGCCGATTAACATGGAGAGACCGGAGTTGACAGTAGGGGGTGTGCAGTGTTATGAGATTGGCCAGATACTGAGGTGTCGAAGTATAAATGACTTTATGGATCAAAATCAGAAACTTATATTGAATTCTGTAGCGGAGGGGCAATGAAAACGTATTAGAAGAGGAGTAAAATGATCAGAGCGCCTAGCATGAGTAAAGCGTAGTTACTCACCTGTAAGAGGTGTTCTCCAGGGACAGCAGGAATCAGTCCTCACTTATGGGTGACGTCAGCACCAACGGAGCCCGCGTGGAGCAATTCCCCAGCTTTCAAAGAAAGTCTTTAGGATTGCTGCCACGCATGCATGGTCCTCTTCACGCCAAAGGGTGCCATCTTGCTCAGTCAGGTCCCTTAGCTCGAGCCCTACCAAGCAGATGGCAAGGGAAGGACAAAAATCCAGCAACTCTTCAGGGGAGGTGGGAGGGTAGTGAGGACTGATTCCTGCTGTCCCTGGAGAACACCTTACAGGTGAGTAACTACGCTTTCTCCAGGAACAAGCAGGAAGTCAGTCCTCACTTATGGGACTCCCTAGCTACAGGCTACCGAACCTGTAACCAAAACACGCCCCCGCGAGGCCATGAGGAGAAGCTGAAGCCCGAAGGAGCCCGTGTCCTCGGGTCCTCGAGGTGAAGCCCTCAGTAGCCGTGAAGGAGGGTCAGAGGGCAGGAGTTGCTTATACCCCGAAAAGGTTACGGAGTACATACTGGCTGAAGGCACTGTCCCAGCAGGACTCCCTCTCCAGGCAGCAGTGGGCAGCGAAGGTATTCGTGGAAGACCAAGTTGCCACCTAGCAGATGTCCATCAGGGGCATGGAGCGCAGCGAGGCCACCGAAGCCGCTTTGGCCCCAAATCCCTTATGCAGAGACTCGATGATCTAGCGGAATGCCCGCCTTCGCATGGGCAAAAGCGATACAGTCCGCCACCAAGTCCGAGAGCGTGCGCTTGGTGACTGCCTGCCCCGGTCTATTGGGATCATAGGTCAGAAAAAGCAGCCAGACTTGCGATGAGTCTGGGTACGCAGCAAGTAAAAGGCGAGGGCCAGTTTGCAGTCGAGGGTGCAGAGAACCATCGATGCCTGCTTGGTATGGGGTCTCGGGAAGAAAGTCAGCAGATATATCTCGTGGTTGAGATGGAAGTCCAAAACGACTTTAGGCAGGAATTTAGGGTGTATACGGAGGACCACCCTGTTCCGATAAAACCTGGTGTAAGGGGCGTCAGCCATGACAGCCTGGAGCTCAATGACTCAGCGGGCCGAGGTCAGCGCCACCAAAAAGGCTACCTTCAAGGACAGTTACAGAGCGAACATGTCGCCATTGGCTCGAAGGGTGAGCTGTGTGAGTACCACATTCAGGTGTCATTCTGCTGGAGGACGGATGGGTAGCTTGGAAAGCAAAAGACCCCACATGAAACGGGAGACTAACGGCTGCCCCGAGAGGGGTTTTCTCTCGATGGGGAAGTGATTCGCTGAGATGGCACTCAAATGAACCCTGACAGAGTTCGACTTCAGCCCTTCTCTTGAGAGATGGAGGTGGTACTGGAGAACCCATCGAATGGTGCACGAGGAGTCGTCAAACTGGCACTCCGAGTACCAGACGGAGAAGCGTCTCCACTTAAAGGTGTAGGCTTGCCTAGTGGAGGACTTCCTTGACCTCCTCCGGAAGGGCCAGAGAGGCTAGGGAGACCCGTTCAGCTGTCAGGCTGTGAGGAATAGGGAGGTTGGGTTTGGGTGCAGCACCCGACCCTCCTCCTGCGTCAGTAGACCCCGGGGCAGAGCCCAGGGGAACCAGAGGCTCCGTCGACAGCCGGAGCAGGAGTGGGAACCAAGGCTACCGAGGCCATGAGAACCAACGATGCCCCGTCCCACTGAGCCTTGAAAAGAGTCCTCGCAATGAGGGGGAAGGGAGGGAATGCATTGAGTTGGCTGGAAGACCAGTCCAGGAGAAATGCATTGGGGCCCTCCCTGCTCAGGTGCGGCACCGGCCTGCAAAAGCGGGGGAGCTGCACGTTCTGGGGACTGGCGAAGAGGTCTATCAACGGCGTCACCCAGCGGAGAAACAGGCAATATGCTACTATGGGATCCAGTCGCCATTCATGGGGGTGAAGGATTCTGCTGAGTCTGTCCGCCAGGCCATTCTCCTGACCCGGGAGGTACGTCGCCTTGAAGGACATCCTTCATCAGGACAGTGAAAGAGCAGATGAGGAACGCTTCCCGGCAGAGGGAGCGTGATCCAGTGCCTCCCTCCTTGTTGATGTAGATCACCACCAGACAGTTGTCAGTCTGCACGAGAACCGACTTCCCGCTGAGGTGTTCCTCAAAGGCCCTTAGGGCCCACCAAATTGCCCTGAGTTCGAGCAGATTTATTTGTTGCCGAGACTCCTCGGATGACCATTGCCCCTGCGTGCAGAATGGCCCGCAGTGGGCTCCCCACCCTAACAGCGAAGCGTCTGTCATCAGTACCACATCGTGCTGCGGGGCCTGAAAGGGCAATCCCTGCAGACAGTTGCAGAGATTTTGCCACCAGGGACAAGCGGAGGTCAGGAAGAACCCTGACGGAGTCCCTGAGGTGTGACCGAGGGACTGGCTCCATTGGGCACTGAGACACCACTGAGCCGTCCGCATGTGCAGGTGGGCATGGGGAACCACATGCACGGTCGAGGCCATGTGACCCAGGAGATATAGCATGGTCTGAGCGGTGACCTGGGGAGTGCTTTGGACGCGAGCCGCCAAACCTCGGAGGCGGGTGGCGTGATCCACTGGTAAGAAGGTGGTCGCCTGCTGAGTATCGAACACACCCCGATAAACTCGAGAGCCTGCACCGGCTCGAGGTGAGACTTCAGGTAGTTGACCAAGAACCCAAAGCTCTCCAAGAGCAGGACAGCGCACGACATCGCTAGCTGAGCCTCCTCGACCGAGGAGACTGTAACGAGCCAGTCATCAAGGTAGGGAAAGACCGGCACACCCTGACGCCAAAGGTAAGCGGCGACCATGATGAGGCACTTTGTGAAGACTAGCGGGGCAGACGCGAAGCCGAAGGGGAGAACCTTGTACTGGAAGTGCTCTCCCTGCACCCTGAAATGCAGATACTGTCTTTGTTGGGGGTGGATTAAGATGTGGATGTAAGCTTCCTTTAGATCCAAGGAGCACAGTCAGTCGCCCTGCCGGAGGAAGGGCAGTAGAACACCAAAGGATAACATCTTGAATTTCCCCGCAACAGAAACTTGATTAACCTGCGGAGGTCGAGGATGGGCAGCAGACCTCCCGTCTTTTTTTCTTTTTTTTGTATTTAACATTTTATTAAATTTTTCATACATTCAACAAAATGGAAATGCATTTATAAATCTCTGGCAAACAGGAAATAAAAAAAATATCCATCATAATAGAAATTAGGAAATAATCCATAGCCATACTTAAGCCCACTAATTATTAAAATGGGAGGAGGCACCAGGAAACAATTTTACCAAAAGAAGAAAAACAGATAATTTCATGGCAGTGAGAGACCTATGCATCAGCCGGATGGGATTCAACAAGAACCACAGATTCTTCCCTAGCAGATAGGAACTCCAGCAGTTGACTGGGTTCAAAAAACAAATATAGTTTTCCTTTTTATAGGTAACATGACATTTAGCTGGAAATTTCAACAAAAAAGATCCACAGGGAAAGGATCCTGGGTTTAAGCCTCAGAAATTCCTTCCTCCTTAGTTGGGTATTCCTAGCAAGATTGGGGAAAATACGTACATATGAACCCAGAAATTGCAAACTGAAATTCCTAAAATATGACCTTAAAATTAAAGATTTATCTAACTCCAGAGCCCATGTAACCAGGAAAGTGGAACGAACTGTAACTAGCTCCAAGGAACTTTCTAAAAACCCCGTAAGGTCTCCAGGCATAACAGAGGCCTCACACGACCCCCCCTGATCTGCCCGGCCCACCACAAGATATTGCACCCTGGTCAACGGCGGTAGGTGCTCCTCAGAGATCTTCAAAACCTCACGGAAGTACCTATGAACCATCTCCATTGGAGAACACAATGGAGATCTAGGAAAATTAATCAGTCGCAAATTGTTCTTCCAGACTTGATTCTCCAGATATTCAAACTTCTAGAGGACACATTCCTATCTTTAATATGGGCACCATGCAGCTCCCAGAACTGTTCAAGATTCTTTTCCATCTGTACCAACTTCTCCAGCTGCTCCTGCTGAACTCTGGAACTTTCTTGAAATTGAGCACGAAGAAAAAGAGTTTCAGAACTTACTAACAATGAAATAGAGCCCAGAGAAGAATTCAACATGGCAATTGCGTCCCATAGCACCTCCAATGTAATATTCGAAGGCTTCACCAAACCACCAGCTCCTCCAAACGGTTGCAAAAGATTGCCTGACTGGGACAGGCTGTCCCCCAATGGAGACAGACCCTGCAAGCTCTCTCTTCCGTGTCTTCGGGTGGCGAGCACCACTGGAATGCGGGTGGTGAGGGGGTCCGACGGAAGATCCCAGTGGGTACAGGTTTCCGGGATGGTGTACCCATCTTACTCCCACTCCAAGAAATCGGTCGAGAAGTCCGAGCCGGGCAGATCGCCCTGTCCAATGGCTGATGCCCGCTTGGGGCCAGAGGCCCTGGACGATCTCGCCTCCGAGGAACGGGAGGGCGAGCGAGACCTACGTCGAGGACCCTCATGAGGTCCGTGGTTCTCGGGGGTTTCCTGGATGGATTTCGGTGTCCCCCACGAGGGACCCAAAGTCTCTGTGCGCGAGTCAGCAAAGCTGGCTGTAAGTGCCTGCTGAGAAGCAATGAATGCAGAAACGCTACATTCTAGCGTCAGCATGCGGGTCTCTCACGTGGGCGTGGGGCCCTGCGACACCGATCCCGGTATCAACGGGTCGGGCATTGAGGAGGTACTCACCAGGATGCCCCTCAGGAGACCGGGCGCCTTCACCGGAGGCCTCCGCTTCTGTGCAGGGCTGCTCCTTGTCTGACTCTCGGGAACGCCGAAGGGGGCCTAACGACCAGGTGCGGGACCGCCCACTCTTGTCGTGAGTCCACAACAGCGACTTCGAGGCCTTCTTTTTGCGCTGCTCCACCTTGGGGGACCCCTGGTCGGAGTGCTGCCGAGAGCGCAGGATCACAGGGGGGTACCCCACCGGAGAACAGATGACCGAGGGTGCCACCGGGGACTCCGAGGCGGCCTTTTGGAAAATGTCTTCGGACTTCTGCTTATGGCTGAGCAGGGCCTTAGAGGACATTTGCTTGCAGAGCGAACAGAGCTCCGGATCATGGTCTGCTCCGAGGCACCGCAGACAGTCATGAGTGTCTGTAAGCAACATGTTCCTAGAGCATTTTATCACATTTTTTGAATCCAGTGGCCATGAGGGTAAAAATTGCCCCTGCGAGGTCGAAGACCCACACGGCCAGCGGTTAGAGAAGAAAAAGGGACGAAGCCTTAATGGAAAAAAAGAGCAAGGGAAGGGGTAGAGGACCAGTGCAACTAGAAAACAGAGAAGCCTGTAAGGCCAAAAAATCAAAACCTTTTCCGAGGTACAAGGACGTGCGTCCGATGGGCTCTGAGCAAGATGGCATCCTTGGGCGGGAAGACGACCACACATGCGTGGCAGCAATCCGAAAGGCTTTTATTTTATTTATTTGCCTTTTCTTATATACCGCCCCTTCCCAAGATGAGGGGTGGTTTACATTTTTAACAACATTATTACATGGAACAGAGCTTAACAGTGGAGATTAAACAAGGTAACCGAGTAGGATAGTAACTAACTATGTACAAACCGCTGTAGATAGAGTTATATACAGGGGTGAATAATTAAAATTTTAACAAAGTAACAAAGTGTCTTAACTATGTAAATACAGCTGAGGCATGTGCTATATACAGTGTGCAATGCATCTGAGTGCATGTTATAGTGTGTGGCAGTTATGAGGGGGGTTGGGTTTGGGATTGTTCTATGTGGGGGGGAGTTTTTACTATTATTGACTCCATAGTGCTGGATGAAGAGAAAGGTTTTAAGTTCCTTCCTAAAAGTGTTAATGTCTTTGGTGCTGCGGAGGGTGGCTGGGAAGGCATTCCATAGTGAAGGTGCTGCAAGGGAAAAGGCACGATTGCTTGTGTGTTGCTTGGATTTTCAGAATGTGTGAGGGATCATAAGTGTATTTTGAGATTGTCGTCATCTACTTCTTGTGTTTGGGGCATGAGTAATTAGTGATGAGAGGAAGGATGGAGCAAGGTCAGTTATAAGTTGAAAGATGGCCACGATCATTTTATAATGCACTCTGCTCACAATAGATAGCCAATGTAGTTCATATAGCAGTGGGGTTATGTGGTCTGATAGGGGCGCCTTGCATATGATTCTTGCCATGACATTTTGTACTATTTGTAAACGATGTATGTGTTTTTAGGGCTAACGTGTAGAAGGCTGTGGCAAAAATCTAAGTATGGGATAATTAATGCATGTACTATAGATCTGAAGTCACGTGTGTCAAGAAGGGGTCTGAGATGTTGGAGGGTTCTTAGCTTGAAATATATTATTTTGATTGATTGATTTATGTGGGAGGATAGGGATAGAGTATGGTCAAGTAGGACTCCAAGATATCTAACTTCTCTCTTGACTGGGAGGGTAGTGTTATTTAGGGTGATGTTTTGTGGGGGTGTACAATTTGGATTTCTTGAAACAGAGTACCTCCGGTTTTTTTGAAACTGAGGGTAAGGTTAAATTCTGTTAACCAATTCTGTGCTTCCGTTAGGCAGGAATCAATTATGTCTTTGTATGCACTTAAGCTGTCTACAGGGAGATATATCATAATATCATCCACATGCTGGGCAGACTAGATGGACCATGCTGGTCTTTATCTGCCATCATTTACTATGTTACTATGTTATGTTACTATATATATGAAATTGAACTTTAAATTTCCTGAATATTTTACAGGTGGGTTGTATATATTTGTATATATGGATTGAATAATAGGGCTGAAAGAGCCAAGCCCTGTGGGATTCCTTGTTCCTGCTTAAAAATGTTAGAGGTGTTTTGTCCTAGCTGTACTTGTGTGCGATTGTTTATGTAAGAATGGAACCATTTGAATGCTATCCCTGAGATACCTAATTGTGACAGTCTATTAAGTAATGCATTGTGATTTACACTGTCAAAAGCTGAAAGATGAGTTTGTGCAGATGAGTCTGTAAGGGCATGCCCCAAAGGAGGCTCCGTGGGTCCTGCCACTAGAATAGGGACTCCACTAAGTTGCGAGACACCCGGACAGGATCTGGGCCCATTGCGCCCTTAGGCACCATTGGGCCCGCTCGCATGTGCATGCGAGCATGGGGAACGACATGTACAGTCGAGGCCATGTGTTCTGGGCCAGCTATGGACCTCGGCAGCAAGAGCGCAGAGCCGATCCATGCATGCTCGAGGGAAAAAAGTGGTCGCACATTCTGTGTCGAGAAGAGCACCAATGAACTCCAGGGTCCACACCAGTATGAGGTGGGATTTGGAGTAGTTGATCAGGAAACCGAGGCGCTTGAGGAGGAGTACTGTGTGTGACACCAAGAGATGAACCTCATCTGCCAAGGTGCCCGAGACGAGCTAATAGTCTAGGTAAGGGTAGACGGATACGCCCTGCAGCCGGAAGTGGGCTGCGGCCACCACCAGGCACTTGGTGAAGAATCGCAGGGCAGACGCAAGCCCAAAGGGGAGCACTCTGTACTGGAAGTGCTTTCTCTGCACCCTGAAACGCAGGTACTTCCTGTGCTTGGGGTGGACAGGAATGTGGACGTAAGCGTCTCTGAGATCCAAGCAGCATAGCCAATCGCCCAGCCGGAGATAGGGCAGCAGGACGCTAAGGGATAGCATTTTGAACTTCTCCTGCACCAGAAACTTGCACAAGTTTCTGAGGTCAAGGATGGGGCGCAGGACCCCCATCCCCTTCAGAAAGAGAAAGCACCAGGAATAAAATCCTTGAACCCGGAGGTGCGGCGGAACCCTTTCAACCACCTGTTGACCGAGGAGATTGTTCAGCTCTTGCTGCAAGCAAGCCTGGTGCGAGGGAAGCTGGGTAGGATCCGCCAGAGAGAAGGGAGGAGGGAGTCTGTCTAGACAAAGACGGTACCTGTCCCGGATCACCTGTAAGATCCAGGTGTTCGAAGTGACAGCTGCGCATTCGGTGGCGGGAAAAGTAATGGAGGCGCTCCTGAAAGAGCAAATAGTGGACTTTCTCAAAACCAACAGGTTGCAAGATCCGAGGCAACATGGTTTTACCGAAGGACGATCTTGCCAAACAAATCTGATTGAGTTCTTTGACTGGGTGACCAGAGAACTAGATCAGGGGCATGCGATGGATGTCATCTACCTGGATTTCAACAAAGCGTTTGATACTGTCCCTCATATGAGACTTATCAATAAACTCAGTAGTTTAGGGATGGGTCCCAAGGTGGTAAACTGGATCAGAGATTGGTTGACTGATAAGACGACAGAAGGTGATGGTAAATGGAGCTCAATCGGAGGAAAGGAAGGTGATTAGCGGGGTGCCCCAGGGTTCGGTCCTGGGCCCGGCACTGTTCAATGTATTTGTGAGTGATATTGCTGAAAGACTGAAAGGTAAGGTATGTCTTTTTGCAGATGACACGAAAATTTGCAACAGAGTGGACTCCCCCGAGGGAGTGGTTAATATGAGGAAAGATCTACAAAAGCTGGAAGAATGGTCTAATGCTTGGCAATTAAGATTTAATGCAAAGAAGTGCAGTGTCATGCACTTGGCTAGCAGAAATCCAAGGGAAATGTATGCGATAGGGAGCGAGAGGTTGGTGTGCACGGATCAGGAAAAGACCTTGGTGTGATTATTTCTGTAGATCTCAAGGTGGCAAAACAGTGCAACAAGGCGGTGGCAAAAGCCAGGAGGATGTTGGGCTGCATACAAAGAGGAATTACCAGCAGAAAGGAAGAGGTACTAATGCCACTGTATAAGTCACTGGTGAGGCCTCACTTGGAATACTATGTTCAGTTTTGAAGACCATATCTTGCAGAGGATGTAAAAAGAATGGAAACTGTTCAGAGGAAGGTGACCAAAATGATTTGGAGCCTGCATCAGAAGCCTTATGAGAAGAGACTTGAAGACCTAAATATGTATACTTTGGAGGAGAGGAGGGATAGGGGAGATATGATTCAGACCTTTAAATACTTAAAGAGAAATAATGAACAAACCAACCTCTTCCAAAGATGGGGAAGCTGTAAAACTAGAGGGCATAACATGAAGCTGCAAGGTGGTAAATTGAAAGGCAATGTTAGGAAATACTTTTTCACTGAAAAGGTGGTGGATGCTTGGAATGCCCTCGCGATGGAAGTGGTGGGGGCAAACACAGTGACGGAGTTCAAAGTGGCATGGGACAGACACAGTGGATCCCTTTACAGCAACAGGATAAAATCAAAATAAACGGAACCATCTAATTTCTCAACAAATAGGGGTGTTCTACACAGAGCAGCGGGTTCACCCCTAAACAAAGACATGGGGAAGAGTGGCCTGCACAGTGTGGCAGGTGCACCCCTAAACAAAGACATGGGGAGGGATGGCTTGCACAGAGTGGCAGATGCACCCACTCCTGCCATCTTACTGGGCAGACTAGATGAACCATACTGGTCTTTATCTGCCATCATTTACTATGTTACATGTGTCCTCCCACGAGCAGAGGTTTCCCCGGGGGGCGAGAGGCTATGCTTTCAGAGTCAAAACCCTGGGGCTGGCTGGGTCGGTGCAAGTGGCTGGGTCTTGGGCCCCTTGGGATTACAGTGACCCTGAGCACCCCCTTTGCCCTGAGCGCTGGTCGTCTGCATGGGGGTAGGCAGGTATGGCGGGTATCCCCGGTAGGGGAGCCCTTTCCTCTGGAAGAAGGGATTTTGATGTGCTGCTTCTTCTGTGGAAGCAACGTGATTTTGCGAGAGAGACTGGTGCGAGTCACGAACTCTGTCTCGATCTTGGCTGCCTTGTCCTCCATGGGCTTGCCAAACAGCTTTACACCCAGGCAGGGGATATCCAGAAGCTTCTCCTGGACCCACTGCTCTAGGTCGGAAGACTGCAGTCACACCTGGCGTCGGGCTCCGATGCCAGCCATCGCTAAACAGGCGGAAAACTCGAACACGTCATATGCGGTGCGGAAAGATACTTTGAGCAGTCTGCGACCGACCTAAGGAGGATCTGGAATCTGAGGAGGTGCTCCCCACTAAGACCTGCGGAAAAACCGCCAAACTCCTTGGCGAGGTCGCGAAGAAACATACCCATACAATTGGTACACCTGGATGTGGCATGCCAGCATGGATCCATGGTAAGCCTTGCGCCTGTGGGCTTCAAGGGCACGGGACTCCCTGCCAGGCGGGACCAAAGAGTGCGATTTTAGACTCTTTTGTTTCCGCACTGCAGATTTGACTACCATGGAGGTGTGAGGAAGTGGGGTCTTCCGAAACCCTGGGCCACGCTGGACCCTATACATGGCATCGAGTCTCCTACTGACAATAGGGACTGAGGCGGGCGCTTCCCACATGCGGAGAAGCAGCCAGGGTAGAATGAATGGTATCGGAACCGTAAGAGACTCCCTGGGCAGAGATTCGTACTGTAAGATGTCGAGTTCCTCTGACCTTGGCTTCTCCTCGATCTGCTTCGGCAGGTTGAGGGCCCAAGCCATATCCCGCACAAACGCCAGGAAAGAGGTGTCCTCTGGAGGCGACCGCCTTTGGGAAGTGGGCGGGGATGGGTCAGAGGAGAGATTCCTGTGAGCGTGGGTCTCCGGGGAAGTGCCCCCATTCAATTCCCAGTCCGAGAGGTCTGAGGAGGACTCGGAGTCAGGCTGGTCCCCACGCCCTGTGGTCGAGGCCCGCTTGGAGCCGGAGGCACTGGCTCTGGAAGACCTCGCCCTGAGGAATGGGACGGCGAGCGAGACCTGTGCCGAGGACCCTCTCGAGGCCCAAGGCTCTCGGGAGTTTCCAGGGCAGTTTTCGGGACCCCAGTCAGGTGATCCTCGGTCTCGAGTCGTGAGCCAGCGGTGCTGGGCAAGAGTACCTAAGCAGTGAGGAAGGCAGAAACGCTGTGCTCCAGTGCCAGCATACGGGACTCCCAGTCAGAAGTGGGTCCCTGTGATGCCGACGCCGGTGTTAAACGGTCTGGCATGGAGGAGAGGGGTTCTTACCAGGACGACCCTCAGGAGACCGGGTGCCATCGCCAGAGGCCTCTGTGTCCGTACGAGGTACTTTTCAGGCCGCTCCTTGTCCGACCCTCGGGAATGCCGGGGAGGGCTAAGGGAACGAGCGCGAGACCACTCATGCTTATCTGGAGCCCCCGACAGCAACTTCGAGGTCGTCTTCTTCTTTCGCCATTCCACCTCGGGCAAACCCTGATCGGAGTGATGCCTGGGCCGCAGGGTCACTGCGGATGACCCCCCCAGCAGTGTATCAGTAGTGCGAGATGCCACCAGGGATCCAGGGGCTGCCTTGCAGAAATTGTCGTCGGACGTCTGCCTGCGGCTTAGCAAGGCCTTAGCGGACATTTTTTTACAAAGTGAGCAGAGCTCCGGGTTGTGGTCAGCCCCTAGACACCGTAGACAATAGTCGTGGGTGTCCGTGAGCGACACATTTTTGGAGCATCTGTCACATTTCTTAAACTCGGTGGCCATGGGGGCAAAAAGGTCCCCTGTGAGGTCAAAAACTCTCGAGACCAGCGGTTGGAGAAAAAAGGGTGTGAAAAGGGCCTGACAGAAAAAACACTAAGGAATCAAAAAAGAAAGGGATCCTGCAGCCTACAGCCAAAGCAGGGGTGAAGGGGATGACGGGAGAGGACCGGTGAAGCCGAAAAAAGGGCCAAAAGGCCAAAGTCAGAAAGCCTTTTTCCGAGGGACGAGGATGTACGTCCGAAGGGCTCCACAGAAAAAGGGAGAATGAGCAAGATGGCACTTTTGGGTGGGAAGAGGACCACACATGCGTGGCAGTAATCCCAAAGGCTTTCTTTGAAAGCTGGGGAATTGGTCCGCGCGGGCTCCGTCGGTGCCGTCACCCATAAGTGAGGACTCACTTCCTGCTTGTTCCTGGAGAAAACACATGACGCAGAGGCAAGCAGGCTTGGGGCAAGAAGGGACTGGTACGAATCTGGAGAAAGATAAAAATCACCAACTTTTTCCAGGGGGAACAGACACACATCCAATAGGCTCCATGGAAAAAAGGAGACTGAGGCAAGATGGCACTCTTAGATGGGAAAGGGACCATGCATGCATGATGCATCTCCTAAAGGCTTTCTTTGAAAGCTGGAGAGAGCTCCCACGAGGACTCCATCGGTACAGTCACCCATATATGAGGACTGACTTCCTGTTTGTTCCCAGAGAAAATGGCAAACTTTGGCATTGGAGCGGATCACCATCGGATCCATTTCAGGGCAACCCCAGTGGCGCAGAATCAACTGAAACACCTCCTGACTCAACTTCCACTCTCCAGGATTTAAAGAGTGCCGGCTGAGGAAGTCTACTTCCACACTGTCTATCCAAGCAATGTGCTCAGCCGAAAAGGCTAGGAGGTGGTTCTCCTCCCAGGCAAACAGGAGATACATCTCCAGAGCTACCCTGGCACTCCTTATGCTTCCTTGCCAATTAACAAAGGTCACACAAACGTGACGTTGTCTGAAAACGCTCGAACCACATGGCTCTCAACCAGGGGCCAGAAACACAGAACCACCCAACCTGATGGCCCTCGCCTTGAGGCAGCTGATAAAAATTCCCTGCAGTTCCAACAGCCCTGAGCCGTACAGTCTTGGCAATGGGCACCTCGGTCAGAGAGACTGGCATTAGTCATCAGCAGGATCCAAGAGAAATCATCGAGCTGTACAGCCCTTCCTCAGATGACAGGGCTGCCACCACCGTAAGCTGGCCTTCACAGTCAAAAGGAGCATAAGCCTGCGCTTTAATTCCTGAGAACTTGGGGACCATCGAGTCAACAAGGACCGCTGGAGCAGTCGCATATGAGCATGTGCCCATGGCACCATCTCTATGGTCGCCGCCTTCATTCCAAGGAGCTGAAGATAACCCAAGACTGGGGGCCTGCAGCGCACAGAACAATGCCAGTCAATCCAATAGTATTGTGACCTTCCCCTCTGCAGGAAAAAAGATTGCTCACACAAGTGTTGAAACGTGCTCCCAGCAACTCCAGGATCGGGAAGGCAAAAGCTGGCTATTTCCCTGACTGATCACCCAGCCAAGGCTTTCCAAAAAGGAACCCACTAGGAATGCCACTTGAGAAGTTTCTGAAAGGGAATGGGCTCGGATGATAGAGATGGACACAAAGTTTTGCACCGCAATCGCCACCACCATGACCTTGGAGAATAACCTTGAGGGTGGCACACTGATAGTGAGAGCCAAGCACAGCAAAAAAAGCGTAGTTACTCACCTGTAACAGGTGTTCTCCAGGAGCAGCAGGAATCAGTCCTCACTTATGGGTGACGTCGGCGCCGACGGAGCCCTCGCGGAGCAATTTTCCCCAGCTTTCAAAGAAAGCCTTTGGGAATTGCAGCGCGCATGCGCGGTCCTCTTCCCGCCCAAGGGTGCCATCTTAGCCAGTCAGATGACATAGCTAAAAAAGACAGCATAAAAATTTGCAAAAAACTAAAGCAGACGATTGCAACTCCAAGGGGAGGAGGGAGGGTTGTGAGGACTGATTCCTGCTGCTCCTGGAGAACACCTGTTACAGGTGAGTAACTACGCTTTCTCCAGGACCAAGCAGGAAGTCAGTCCTCACTTATGGGACTCCCAAGCTCAAGGCTACCGGAGACCCTAAGCACAAAAATGAGCTCCCTCTAGCTCAGCAGCACAGAAGGAAAGAATCTTCGCTGAATTATCACCCACCGGTAGCCCACATCCGGGATGGAGGGTAGGAGTTGCTCAGACCTCAAAGAGATTACGGAGGACTGCCTGTCCGAAAGCACTGTCCCTGCGGGACTCCCTCTCGAGGCAGCAATGGACCGCAAAAGTCTGGCTCGAAGACCAAGTAGCGGCCCGGCAGATGTCTGCCAGCGGAACAGAACGGAGGTAATCCACTGACGTGGCCTTTGCCCGAACGCAATAAGCCGTGACTCGACCTTCCAAGGAGAGTCCGGCTGCCCCATAAGCCCAAGTGATACAGTCCGCAACCCAGATGGACAGTGTACGCTTGGAGACCGGGAGCCCCAATTTATTGGGGTCAAAAGACACAAAAAGCTGAGCAGCTTTACGGTGCTCCCGCGTACGGTCAAGGTAGAAGTTCAAAGCCCTTCTACAGTCCAGGGTATGGAGGACCGTTTCAGCTCGGCTGGAGTGTGGCCTGGGAAAGAAGGTCGGAAGTACCACCTCCTGATTGATGTGAAAAGGGGAGACCACTTTTGGAAGAAATTTAGGGAGAGTCCGTAGGACTACCCTATTTTTGTAGAACCGAGTGTAAGGGGGATCAGACACGAGGGCCTGCAATTCACTTACGTGTCTAGCGGAAGTGAGGGCTATCAAGAACAGTGTTTTCCAAGACAGAAAACGGAGAGAGCAGGTAGCCATAGGTTCAAAAGGCGGACAGGTGATCCGCTGCAAAACCACATTCAGGTCCCAGTCAGGCGCTGGCGGGCGCAGAGGTGGTTTAAGTAGAAGGAGACCTCGGAGAAACCTCGCTACGAGAGGGTCGCTGGAGAGAGGTCTGCCGTCCACCGGCACATGATGTGCCGAAACAGCACTGAGGTGAACTTTGACGGAGTTGGACTTAAGTCCCAGATTAGAGAGGTGCAGCAAGTACTGCAAGATCACCGACACCGGGCAGGAGAAGGGATCCTGAGACTGTTGGGTACACCAAACGGAAAAGCGACGCCATTTAAGGGCGTAGCATTTGCGGGTAGAAGGTCGTCGCGAAGCCAAGACGACCTCCTCCACCTCTGCCGGCAGGAGAAGGGGAGCAAGGACTACCCTCTCAGCAGCCAGGCCATTAGGTTGAGAGACCTGAGGTTGGGGTGTAGCAGAGAACCCTGATCCTGAGTGAGGAGATCCGGTTGAAACCCCAGAGGGAATGGATCCTCCACCGCTAATGGCAGCAGGAGCGGAAACCACGGCTGTCTGGGCCAGCGAGGGGCCACCAGGATCATAAAGGCTTTGTCCCGGAGAACCTTGAAAAGAGTCCGAGAGACTAGCGGGATGGGAGGGAAAGCATACAGAAGGCTTCCCGACCATGAGAGTAGAAAAGCGTCCGCCGCAACCCGACGGGGGTGGGGCTGACGAGAGCAGAAGCGAGGAAGTTGCCGGTTGTGAGGACTGGCAAAGAGATCCACCGTGGGGAGGCCCCACTTCAGAAAGAGCTTCTGAACTACCAAGGGATCCAGACGCCACTCGTGCGGCTGAAGGATCCTGCTGAGTTTGTCCGCCAGGTAATTCTCTTGGCCTGGGAGATAAACTGCCTTGAGGAGAATGCCGTGACTGACGGCCCAAGAGCAGAGCTTCTGTGCCTCCCGGCAGAGGAGGAAGGAGCCCGTGCCCCCTTGCTTGTTCACGTAGAACATGGCAACTTGATTGTCCGTCTGGACAAGGACGGACTGATGAGAAGTCAGGTGGGAGAAAGCCTTGAGAGCCAGGCAGATCGCCCTGAGCTCCAGGAAGTTGATCTGCTGAGCAGACTCCCATGTGGTCCAGAGGCCCTGAGTACGTGCCCCTTGACAATGCGCACCCCAGCCCAGGAGGGATGCATCTGTCGTCAGCACCCGGGCCGGCTGAGGCGACTGGAAAGGCATTCCGAATATCAGGTTCGGCTGCTGAAGCCACCACCGGAGAGACGAGAGCAGCGGCTCGGAGACGCGCACTAGGTCTGCTAGGTCGCCTGTGGCTTGTCGCCACTGCTGGCGGAGACCCCATTGAGCAGGCCGCATATTCAGGCGGGCATTGGGAGTCACATGGACGGTGGAAGCCATATGGCCGAGTAGTCTCAGGAAGCGCCTGGCGGAGACCAGGGGCTGGCTGCGAAAACGGTCGGCTAGGTCCATGAGCCGTTGAGCCCTGTCGAGCGGAAGGTATGCTCGTGCCTGAGGAGTGTGCAGTCTTGCGCCGATGAACTCGAGATCCTGTGATGGGAGCAAAGTGGACTTTGCGAAGTTTATAACAAAGCCCAAGTGCTGCAGAAGAGTCACCGTGCGGCGCGTGGCGTTGGTGACCTCCAGAGCGGACGCTGCTCTGATGAGCCAGTCGTCGAGGTACGGAAAGACATAGAGGCCGTGAAGCCGGAGATGGGCCGCCACCACCGCGAGACATTTTGTGAAGACTCGCGGTGCGGAGGACAGGCCAAAGGGCAGTACTCTGTACTGGTAATGATTTCCTGCCACCACAAACCTTAGGTATTGTCGGTGGCTTGGGTGGATAAGGATGTGCGTGTAGGCATCCTTTAGATCCAAGGAGCATAGCCAATCTCCCTGCTGGAGGTAGGGCAGAAGGATTCCAAGGGTAAGCATCTTGAACTTCTCTCGCACGAGGAACTTGTTGAGGTTGCGTAGGTCCAGGATGGGTCTGAGGCCTCCTGTTCTCTTTGGTATCAGAAAATACCTGGAGTAAAAACCTTGACCCTCCAGGTGGTGGGGCACCGGTTCCACCGCCTGTTCCTGTAGAAGACCTGCTAACTCCTGAAGGAGTAATTCCCTGTGCAGAGGGGGTCGTGGAGGTTCTCCCGGAAAAAAGGAGGGAGGGACCTGGTGGAAGTGGAGAAGATAGCCTTCTCGCACGACTTGAAGCACCCAGGCATCTGAGGTGATGCTGGACCACCTGTGGGCGAAGTGAACCAGCCGGCCTCCGGTGCTGGGAGGAACCAGCGGGGGGGAGAGGCTATGCTTAGTGAGTCAAAAAACCCCACCCTGCTGAGCAGGGGCTGGTGGTGCAGGCTTGGGGGCTTGCTGCCTACGGGACCCGTTACCCCGTCCCTTGGCCTGCTGGCCCTGTTGGGGAGCTGCAGGGGCCTGATAATGGGGGTATTGTTTGTAGGCAGCCGCCTTCCTCGGGTAAAAGGACTTCTTTCCCGAGCCCTTCTTTTTCTGGGAAGGGGCGGAGGTCTTCCTAGAAAGCCTAGTCCTGGTGAGAGTCTCCGTCTCAATTTGTGCAGCCTTTTCCGCCATGGGCTTGCCAAAGAGGTTTTCGCCTCGGCAGGGGACATCGACCAACTTGTCCTGCACCCAGGGCTCAAGGTCAGATGACTGAAGCCAAGCCTGTCGGCGGGCACCGATGCCGGCTGCGGCCACTCGAGCCGACGCTTCAAAGCCATCGTAGGCTGCTCGGGATATGAATTTTGAGCATTCCCGAATACCAGTGGACAAGGCCAGGAACCTCCGCAAGGGTTCCTCGGACAAACCAGCGGAGAATCCGGCTAGCTCTTTAGCCAGGTCTCGGAGATACATGCCCATGTATAGCTGGTAGGTCTGGACACGACACGCAAGCATAGAGCCCTGGAAACACTTCTTGCCAAGGCCATCCAGGTTACGGGCCTCCCTGCCAGGAGGCACCGAGGAGTGCATCTTCTGGCTCTTAAGACGATGCATGGCCGATTCCACTACCATGGAATGGTGTGGCAGCTGTGCTTTTTGGAAGCCAGGGCTCTTGCGGACTCGATAGATAGAATCGACCCGCTTGCTCAGGACCGGCGAGGTGGCCGGACTCTCCCACATGCGGAAGAGTAGTCGTTCCAGCATGGGAGGAACCGGTACAGTAAAGTGTTCCCTTGCGGGAGAGTCATACTGGAGGGCGTCGAGCTCTTCGGCTCGAGGCTCCTCCTCGGGATCCGCAGGGAAGGCCAAAGCCTTGGCCATATCCCTGACGAAGTCCGAGAACCGGGCATCCTCCGGGGGGGACTGCTTCCGAGGCTCGGACTCCGGTGAGTCCGAGGGGACACACCGAGTCCGGAAAGAATCAGGCGACTCTTCCTCTTCAGACTCCCAGACCGACTCCGACGAGGACTCGGTGGGGTCGGCCCGGGCAGGGCGCGGCGCCTGCCGCCCCGACGCCGAGAGAGTCGGCGTCGGCGACCTCGGTCCCGAACGGGAGGCCGAGGGTGACCTCGACCGAGGATCGACTCGAGTTCGCATCGACTCAAGGATCGGCTCGGTCTCCGGGGTCGACTTGGACGTCGACGTCCCGGCGGTCGGGGCAGCGGCGCCAGCGAAGCCAGCGAGCAGTGCCCGCTGCTGGTCCATGAAGGCAGACAATCTGCTCTCCAAGGCCGTCAACCTGAGTCCGAGCTCAGGTGACCCAGCAGCCCCCGACTCGGGCCCCGACGGCGTCGGGCCCGACGTCGGTTGTCTCGGAGGCGAGTCCAGGAGGACCACAGGACTTACCCGAGCAGGCAGCTCCGACTCCAGGCGAGGTCGCTTCGTGAGATGCTCCTTCTCCAAGGACCCGGGACGGCTATCGGGGCTATGCGACCTGGCCCTCGCGGAGCCAGGAGCGTCCACCGACGCCGCCCTCGCGGGTTTCACCTTACGACGATGGTCCCCGGAGGGAGAACCCCTGTCGGAGGAACTCCGGCGACGGTCCGAGCTGGAACCTTTGGACGCGGAGGCCTCCGACGAGGTCCGGGTACGGCTGGGGTCAGCGAAGATTCTATCCCGCTGATGCCGCCGACTTCTCAACGCTTTGGAGGACATTTTGCCGCAGGGCCCACAGATCATTTCTTCATGATTCGGGCCCAGGCAGCGGAGGCAAAAGTCGTGTGTGTCAGTTAGTGACATATTTCGGTCACACTGACCACACCGCTTGAAACCACTGGCAGCCATCGGGGGAAAAAGGGCCCCGGCGAGGTCAAAGGACCGGGCTGCCAGGGAAAAACCGAAACGAAAAACTGACTAAGTCAGAAAAACCGAAAAATAAGAAGAGGACTCGAGACCGGCGTCGCGAGTCCGGCGGAAAAAAGACCGGCGTCGAACCGAATGGAAAATAAGAGAAATTCTGAAGAAAAATCAACTTTTTCGCGGGGACACGACGGGTACGTCTGTAGGGCTCCGCGGAAAAAAGAAGACTGGCTAAGATGGCACCCTTGGGCGGGAAGAGGACCGCGCATGCGCGCTGCAATTCCCAAAGGCTTTCTTTGAAAGCTGGGGAAAATTGCTCCGCGAGGGCTCCGTCGGCGCCGACGTCACCCATAAGTGAGGACTGACTTCCTGCTTGGTCCTGGAGAAACACCATTCCTTGTCGTGTCTCGAAGAGCGCTCCCAAGTACTCCAGCGTTTGAGAGGGAGTCAGCCGGCTTTTTGCCATGTTGACCACCCAACCGAGGCTTTCCAACAAACCGACCACCCGAGCGGTGGCTGCCGAGCTCTCCTCCATCGACTTCGCCCGAATCAACCAATCGTCCAAGTAAGGATGCACCAGTATCCCCCTCCTTGCGAAGAGCGGCCGCCACCACAACCATAATTTTGGTGAACGTCCGAGGAGACGTCGCCAGGCCGAAAGGCAACGCCCGGAACTGAAAATGCCCCATCGGCACTGCAAAACGTAGGAAGCGTTGATGTTCTTGCCGCACAGGGATATGCAAATAAGCTTCCGTAAGATCTAAAGTCGGTCAGGGGAATTTCTGACGTACCGCCGCAATGACGGAACGCAAGGTTTACATCCGGAAGTGGGTCACGCGAAGGCAACGATTCACCCTTTTTAGGTCCAGAATTGGCCGAAAGGTACCCTCTTTCTTGGGGACCATGAAATAAATGGAGTATTGACCGGAACCGCACTGGTCTTCCGGAACTGGCACCACCGCTCCGAGCTGATGGAGACGCCGCAGGGTGTCTGCTACTGCTTGAAGCTTCTGAGGAGCCCTGCACGGGGAAAGAACAAAGGACTCGAAGACGGGCCGCTGGAACTCCAGAGCATAGCCTTCCCAAATGACCTCTAGCACCCACTGGTCTGAGGTAATTTGGACCCAGGCAGGGTAGAAATCCCGCAACCTTCCTCCCACGGGCACCTCCTCCACCTGGGTCCGCCTTATCTCATTGCGGCTTCTTAGTACCCAAGGACTGAAAGGGGCCAAAACCTCTGCCCGCCCCTCTGAACCCCCGGAACGATTGGCCACGTACTGGAAACCTGCCTCTCTGCGATTGATGAAAATGAGAAGACCGAAACCTACGAAAATCCCTTGGAAGGCCTCTGGACCCCGAAGTTGTACGACCCTGCTTCGGCCTATCCTCCGGGAGGCGACCCCCTTTGGACTCCCCGAGGTCCTTAACCAACTTTTCCAAATCTTCCCCAAACAGTAGTTTTCCCCGAAAGGGGAGCTTACTGAGCCTCGCTTTGGAAGATCCATCAGCCGACCAGTTACGTAGCCACAGATATTGGCGAGCCGCCACCACCAAGGCCATACTTTTGGCCAGACCGCGGATGAGATCGTAGTGAATGTCAGACAAGTAGGCCGTGCCCGACTCCAGCCGTGCAACATCCCCGGCCTGTTCTTCCGAGAGGAAACCCTGAAGTCGTTGAGACCACCGTAAACAGCCTCTCGCCACCCCCGCCCCCGCGATCGAGGCTTGCAGAGATAGGGCACACATATCAAACACCTGCTTCAGCAAGGTATCCAACTTCCTGTCCTGCTCATCCTTTAACACCGCGGCTCCCTCAACCGGGATGGTGGTCTTCTTCGTGACCGCCGAAACCGCCGCATCCACCTTTGGAGAACGAAAAAGCTCCCTATCCTGTTCGGAGAGCGGGTATAAACGGGCCAAGGCCCTGGTCCCCCGCAACGCGGATTCCGGCGAGTCCCATTCCTCCTGAATCATATTCCGAAAGACTCTATGTATGGGGAACACCCGTTGCGACGTTCGCACGGCCTGCAAAAGCGGGTCCTCCAACGCTTCCTCAGAGGACGTGGACCCGGCGGGCATGTTCAAAGTCCTTAGCGTCTCAGCAATCAATGCTGGCAGCTCTTCCCGCCTAAACAAGCGGACTACTCTGCTCTGCTGCTCCGCATCCATCAATTCTCCTTCTTCCAACTCCTCGTCCGAGGCGTCGTCCACCTCTAGGTCATGCACACCTACCTCCTCATCTAACCCAGCCTCCGGGGCCAGGTCCAGAACCTCCCTACGTCTCTTAGGCGGGACCATCTCCCCCTCCGTTTCCGGCCAGGTGGGCTCTGAGACTGAGCTCCCAACTCGGACTGCAGCAAGGCAAAGGCCTTCTGCAGTAGAGTGAAGAAATCCGAAGGGATGCCCGCCACTCCGGCACCCTGGGACCCCTCCCCCGACAAAGGAGCGCTCCAAGCCGAGGACGGACCCGCCACCGGCTTCGAAGCATCCAAGGAGGGGGGCTCGGACCCCCTGCCGTTGAAGGAAGCCTCTGCCTTAGCCCCAGAGCCTTCCCCCAAGGATTTCTCCATGCCCACGGCCTCTAAGGAACAGGCCTTGCACACTCCAGATTCCAAAAGCTCTCCGCGCCTCACTCCACAGACAAGGCAGCGTGGCTTAGCAGGCATATTATCTAGCTTTGCAGCCCAGGAGCATATATCCGTTAGGGATCCTCTCTCTTTTTTTTTTTTTTTTTGGTTGAATTCCACCAAGGCAGCCCTAACTAGCCGCCCCCTGCCAGTCTGATCTAAAAATGAAGCTCCTAGACCGTGAAAAAGAGCCGAAGAAAACCGGCGCTGAAAAAACGGCACCCAAAATGGCTGCCGCAATGTTCGCGCCGCCAAAAATCACGCGGCCAGGCCCCCAGCCATCCTCCGGAGCCGCCGGATCCCACTACAGTCTAATAAAGCGCTCCCCCAACGAGTCCCAAAGCTCGGGGGTACTCACCGCGATGCTGAGAGGAGAGGAAGGAAGGGCAGCGCTAAACCCCTCGGGAGCACAGCCTTTCACACGGCGTCAGCTCCCGGGACTGACTGAGACCTCAGTAGTACTGCCTTGCTGCTGCCAGTCACTTCGGCCTTCTACCTGCTCCTCACCCTTCCAAATCAGGTTCGGGAGCAGGGAAGCTACTGTACCCCAGACACACCCCTGTGCTCGTTTAAATCGTGGGGCACTCAGATATCCCTTTGAGGGGAGGAAGGAGAAAGGGAGCTCAGCAAGAGAGGAGCAGAGAAGAGAGAAACGGCCACAGCAGTACAGGATCTCTGTCAGCAGCAGCAGGCACCCCTAAGGAAAAAACAAATCAAAACTCAAAAAACAACCCAAATCAGGGCTACTAAGAGAATTAAGCTCTGCTTATTTGTTCCTCCTGAGCCCAGTCCCGGGCTCAGAACCTCCAAGCTGCTTGGAGACTGAAAGTACTGGTGGAAGGGGGCGGATCTAGCCTATTTGTACCAGTGACATCAGAACGATGACATCTTTCAGTCTCCAAAGCTGCTGGTGGAAGTTGACAACTCTATGGTTCCGGGACTGGACTAGAGGGACGCAAAGGAACATGTAATTCCTACCTCTTGAGAGTTGTTCCCTCCACATATCCACTAAATCAAAGACCTGGACAAAGGCTGTGAGCTTTTGATAATTTTTGAGGATACCTGTGCCCCTGGCCTCAAGAGGTATCTACTTTGGGATTAAAAGCCAGATTGAAATCTCTCCAACCAACAATTGCCCCACCACAAACTCTCCCAATTTATCTGCTATCATATCAAAGAAGTCCCCTTGATCTGCATTAGATGCGTATATACATCCCAAAGTAAGCTTGGTCTCTGCTTGCAGTACTTTAACAGACAGAAAGCACCCCTGAATGCTCCGCCATATATCAAGCACTTGGTAAAGATCATCATCTGATATCAATATTCACACAATATTCTTTATTATTTTGTTAGAAGTGAACCATGCATTCTTATATCTGTTATAATAAACAATCCCTTCATCTTTAGTTAAGAAAAGCATTTCTTGTATAAGGACAACCTGCAGCTGTAAGCGGGTTGGTTCTTTGAAAATTAATTGCCTTTTATATGGCGAGTTTAACCCGCATACATTCAAAGTACCAATTTTCAGACCTCCACTAAGTGGAGACATTTGACCTCTTCCCATTCCCCAATCACTCTCCCCCTTTTCTCCCATGATGGACCTGGGTCTGACCCAGTATGGCATTTCTTATGTTCTCCCAGACCCAATCAGCCATGACACCATGGCCGCAACCTTTGAGGTGTAACCCAAACCAGAGGGCTCCAAACATTCACCATTCACATCTCCTTAAGTTCATGCACACTTCTCCTTCCAGAGCCCATTCATTTGACTCGCAACAACCCTTACTTCTATAGTTAGTCCCTAGACAGCCAAAATTAGGTAACTTGTTCATCATCCACACTTCCCCTCAAAACCACTCTTGCCATTTTAACCACCAGAGTCCACAACAATTTCAAGTGTCCTCTTCAGAGACTGGGCATTTCCTTGTGATATCTTAACCTCCTCTCACCTTGACTTGCCTGCTGCTACCTTGGCTTAGCTGAGGCCTCTTCACTGGAACTCCCTCTCTGCCATGGGTGTAAAGGGAAGATTGGCAGAATGGTAAAAACCACCTGGACCATGGTCTCATCCAACGATTTCGCCCTAAGCGTCCTAGTTATCAAAAACTGTAACATTTTCTTCTCAATTGCTTGGTGATGTCTTGAAAGACTCTCCTTTTTCTCATTGTTATGGCAGACAAATCAGCATATATTTCAATGGACGCATTTTCCCACTGAATCTTTTATTTCACGGCCTAAAGGATGGCTTCTTTAGGAGAAACAGACCATATGGTCTAATCCAGTCTGCCCTTCCATACCAAGTATTATAGTCCCTTTTTGCCTTTAGAGATCTTCTAAATTTGTCCCATGCTTTCTTGATTTCAGATACTGTCCTGGTCTCTACCACTTCCAAAGGGAGACTATTCCATGCATCTACTATTCTTTCTGTCAAGAAATATTTCTGCATATTACTCCTGAGACTATCTCCTTTCACCTTCATCCTATGCACCCTCATTGCAGAGCTTTCTTTCAATTGAAAGAGGCTCTCTTCCTGTGCATTTATGCCATGGAGGTATTTAAACATCTCTATCATATCTCCCCTCTCCCATCTTTCCTCCAAAGTATATATACTACATTGAGATCTCCTATGTCTTATGACGAAGCCCACTGAGCATTTTGGTAGCCACCTTCTGCAGAGACTCCATCCTGTTTATATCCTTTTGAAGGTGTGGTCTCCAAAACTGCACACAGTACTCCAAATGAGGTTTCAACAAAGACATACAGAGGAACAATAATTTCCTTCCTTCCTGCTGGCCATTCCTCTCCCTATGTACCCAAGCATCCTTCTGACTTTTGCAGTCGCCTTTTCTACCTGTTTAGATCAGAAACACCACCACTGAGGTCCCGCTCTTCTTTTGAGGACAGAAGTACTTCACCCCTCAAACTGTACTACTCCATTGGATTTCTGCAGCCCAAATGCATGACCCTGCATTTTTTTAGCATTAAATCTCAGCTGCCAAATCCTTGACCATTCTTCAAGCTTAGCTAGATCTCTCATGTTGTGTACTCCTTCCTGGGTGTCTATTGTACTGTAGATTTTAGTATCATCAGTAAATAAGCAAACCTTACCAGACAGCCCTTCCGTAATATCACCAACAAACATGTTAAAAAGAATCCGACCAAGGACAGATCCCTGCAACACACCACTGGTAACATCTTTCTCTCCTCAGAGTGAGCTCCATTTACCTGTACCCTTTGTCGCCTCCCACTCAACCAATTTCTAACCCAGTCACTTTAGGGTCCATTCCTAGGAAGCTGAATTTATTTATAAGTTATCTGTGCAGAATGGTATCAAAGGCTTTACTGAAATCTAAGTATATCATATCTAGGGCTCTCCCTTGGTCCAACTCTCTGGTTGCCCAAAGAAACTAGTTCGATTTCTCTGACAAAACATGCCTCTAGTAAAACCATGCTGCCTCGGATCCTGCAATCCATTGGATGCCAGAAACCTCATAATCCTCTGTTTAGTGATTCCATTACTATACTCACCACAGAAGTCAGACTAACTGGCCTGTAGTTCTCAATCTCATCCTTACTTTGTGTAAAGGGACCACATGTGCCTTTCTCCAGTCCACCGGGACCACTCCTGACTCTAAAGAAGCACTGAAAAAATCAGACAGTGAAGCCACTAGAACTTCTCCAAGTTCCTTCAATACTCTCAGATGTATCCCATCTGGCCCCATCGCTGTCTCTACTTTTAGTTTAGCTAGTTCCTCATGAACAATCTTCTGAAAATCGTTCAAGTTCCCCTTCACTTCTATTCCTATTTGTGGGTGTTTTCTGAGGTTGAGAACTCATGGAAAGAGGTAAGATTGTCTCGGGCCTGCTCGACCTTATAGCAGAGAATGCATAGCTTTTAAAAATTCCCTTCTCATCTGTTTAGCCAGCGATGTATAACTGACTGCCCCTTCTGATTCAGGTAGTCCACGAAACTGAACATTACACCAATGCGAACAATTCTCTAAATCTTCTAGCTTGAGTAGAAGCTCATTCTACATTGGCTTTTAACTCACTCTATGCATTCCTTCTGCTCCTCTAGCCTAGTCTCTGAGCCATCCACACTCTGGCCGAGATCGCCTAAGTCAGCTCATATGTCCTTGATCCATACCTGTGCCTCCTTGCATGAGAGGCTAGTTTTGAGATCCGTGACCCATTGCCTCATTTCTGCATGCAGCTGAGCTCTCAGTGACGTTATCCTCCAGATTATTCATCAAGGCATCAGGAGTAACAGACTGGCCATTTTACTTGCTCACCACCGTTTTGTCTGCACCGCCTCCCGAGACGTCACTGCTCTTATAAGCGTACAATTTTAAGCCCACTGGACCCTTTTTAGACAACATCCAGTTAATGGCGAGAAGGGAAACTTCTCAGCATTCCATTCCAAACTAACATATAATGTTAAGCAGTTGTGGTCATTTCTAAACATCCACTAAGGGCTGCAGGTTTAGGCTTCTATTTTGTCTAATGATGTAATTTACTCCTCAATTATTCCTTTCTATGTAGATAACAGACAAGTTAATTAAGAATAAATCTTTCTTCCCTATCACTTTGTTTGCCTCATCTTATTTTTTTAATGAAGGAAAATGGTTTCTGTAGTCAATTATGCAAGCATGAATCTGGGCAGATAAGAAGACATTCTGCTCCAATTGCAACCTTCCTCGTCCCCATTAACCTAAGCATTTTATACACAGCGAATACCATTTTGTAAAGAGAGGGGGGAAAACGTATAGGTTCAGGAAGACAACTGCAGCAAGTAGCAGCATTGAGCGACTGGTTCATATATGGCATTTTGACTTATCTGTAGAAACAATCAAGGTCTTCACCACATTGTTCAGTTTGACTTTAGGATATTTGAGCAGCAGCACAGTAAGAGTAGTTACTCACCTGTAAAAGGTGTTCTCCAGGAGCACCAGGAATCAGTCCCCACATATGGGTGACAACGGCGCTGATGGAGCCCCCGTGCGGAGCATTCCCCCAGCTTTCAAGGAAAGCCTTTGGGAATGCAGCGCGCATATGCGGTCCCCTTCCCGCCCAAAGGTGCCATCTTGCTCAGTCGGATGACATAGCTAAAAGACAGCAAAAAACAAAAATAAAGTATATGACTGCAACTCCCAGGGGAGGAGGGAGGGTCATGGGGACTGATTCCTGCTGCTCCTGGAGAACACCAGTTACAGGTGAGTAACTACTCTTTCTCCGGGACCAAGCAGGAAGTCAGTCCTCACATATGGGACTCCCTAGCTCTAGGCTAGCCTCAGCATCCGTGATAAGAATCTTCTCCGTGAACACCCCCGTACGGTAGCCCAACACAAGGGCCAGAGGGTAGGAGTTGCCTAAACCTCAAAGAAATTACGGAGTACCGCCTGTCCGAAAGCACTGTTCTTTCGGGACTCCCTTTCGAGGCAGTAATGGGCCGCAAAGGTCTAGCTTGAAGACCAAGTAGCGGCCCGGCAGATGTCTGCCAACGGAACAGAGCGGAGATGAGCTACTGACACGGCTTTTGCCCTGACACGGTGGGCCGTGACTCGACCCTGCAAGGAGAGGCCGGCTGCCCTGTACGTCCAGGTGATACAATCTGCCACCCAAATGGACAACGTACGCTTGGAGACAGGTAACCCCAGTTTATTAGAGTCAAAAGATATGAAGAGCTGAGCAGCCCTTCGATGCCCCTATGTAAAAGGACAATGCCCTTCTACAGTCCAGGATATGCAAGACTGTTTCAGCCCGGCTGGCGTGCGGCCTGGGAAAGAATGTTGGAAGAACCACCTCCTGACTGAGGTGGAAGGAGGAGACAACCTTTGGAAGGAACTTAGGATGAGCATGTAAAGAACACCCTGTTCCTATAGAACCGTGTGTATGGTCTATCAGAAACAAGAGCTTGGAGTTCACTCACACGCCTGGCCGCGGTAAGAGCCAACAAGAACAACGCCTTCCAAGAAAGGAATCGTAAATGACAGGTAGCCATCGGCTCAAACGGTGGGCGAGTAAGTTGCTGCAAGACCACATTCAAATCCCACTCAGTGGCTGGTGGACGAACCAGAGGCTTGAACAAAAGCAGGCCTCTGAGGAAGCGGGACACCAAGGGGTGGGCCGACAGAGACTGTCCCTCCACCGGTGAGTGGTGAGCCGATAGAGCACTGAGGTGGACCGGAACAGAGTTGGATTTAAGGCCGAGGTCCGACAGATGAAGCAGATACTGCAGCACCACCGGAACCAGGCACGAAAAAGGATCCTTCTGGCGCTGAGCACACCAGGTGGAGAACCTACGCCACTTGAGGGCATAAGACGTCCGGGTAGATTGCCTCCTAGAAGCCAACACCACCTCTTCCACTTCCTTAGGTAGAAGTAAGGGAGCTAGAACTATCCTTTCAGCAGCCAGGCCATCAGATTGAGGGATTTGAGGTGCAGGAGAGATCCCTGGTCCTGAGACAGGAGATTGGGTTGCACCCCCAGAGGGAGTGGAGTGTCCACCGCCAACTGCAGAAGGAGTGGGAACCACGGTTGCATCGGCCATCTGGGGGCTACCAGAATCACCGAGGCCTTGTCCGAAGAACCTTGAACAAGGTACGGGCCACTAGAGGCGAAGGAGGAAACGCATACAGTAGGCCCGTAGACCAAGAAATTAGAAACGCATCCGCTGTTATTCTCAGAGGATGCGGTTGTCTGGAACAGAACCTGGGCAGCTGCCGGTTCAGTGGACTTGCAAAGAGATCGATAGTTGGAAGACCACATCTGAGAAAGATCTGTTGGACCACTAGTGGATTCAAGTGCCATTCGTGAGGCTGTAGAATCCTGCTTAACCTGTCTGCTAGGTAATTCTCCTGACCAGGTAAACTGCTTTGAGAAACATGCCTTGTTTGACTGCCAGGGAGCAAAGAGCTTGTGCTTCCTGACACAGAAGCCTGGATCCTGTGCCTCCCTGCTTGTTCACATAGAACATGGCCACTTGATTGTCTGTCTGAACTAAGACAGACTAGTGAGAGAGAACATGAGAGAAAGTCTGTAGAGCCAAGCGGATAGCTTGCAACTCCAACAGATTGATCTGCTGTGTTGCCTTCCAAGGAGACCAGAGGCCCTGAGTGCATGCACCCTGGCAATGCGCCCCCCCAACCCTGTAAGGAAGCATCGGTTGTCAGCACCTATGTGTGTGGAGGCACTTGTAAAGGCACTCCACTGACAAGGTTTGGGAGATGTAGCCACCACCGCAGGGAGTCCACTAGTAGTTTGAACACCCTTACTCTGTCTCTTAAGTCTCCTGTGGCTTGCACCCACTGAGCACTGAGGCACCACTGAGCAGGCTGCATATGCAGACGGGCATTCGGAGTTACATGGACCGTGGATGCCATGTGACCTAAGAGCCTCAGGAAGTGTCTGGCGGAGACCAGAGAACCGCTCTGGAACTGACTGGCCAAGCCCATCAGCCTGTGGGCCCTGCCCTCGGGCAAATAAGCCTTTGCCTGAAGGGTATTGTCACGTCCTTAGCCCCTTACATCAGTATGGAGGGGCGCGCTTCTTATTGGAGTACTTCACCTTTAAAGGCCTTTTCCTAACTGGTTGCTTTTTTAATGCATCATGGGAAAGGTAGTTCAGTTAGATGTTACGTGGCCTCAGGTAAAAAAAAACACCTTCTTGTAGTTGGGTTGAGTGGTAGGCAAATGACAGAAATTAACCATTGAAAAGACACGCTAAGGTTCACAAATTTTCACCTTTTTAATGTTTCACCAGGATTCTTGTATTTCAACACAGGATATAACTTGAACTCAAACAAAACAGCTTTCTTCAGCTTAAATATTCAATACTTCTAACAGCACATGCCACCAGGCATGGCTTGCCGTGCAGTCCAAAACAAACAGGAACAAAACTTTAAATCAGGTTTCTTTTCCTTCAGTCCAGAACTATACCTGGCAACTGTCTTCTTAAACACAGCAAAACTTCTTACAGGCAGTTAAACTCTCACTGATAGAAAAATCACTTTGCAAGGTTTTCTCTGTATTTAGCCAAATAAAACCTCTCTTACTTTCTCTCTGTTGGTACAGCTTCAGACGGAGCAGAACACTCTTCACAGCTGTTCTCAAGTGTAATTAAGTAGCTTCAGCTTTGCACAGTAAAACACTTCTCCTGAACTGAGAACCTTCACAAGCTGAACACAGTTCTTAGGGCTATCGGACATTGGAGGTTTGTTTCCTTTAAGGTTGACTCCCTTTCAACCCCTCTGAATTGGCAGACTGGCATACAGAACAATCCATACATGAGTCCTCTTCTACCAAAGGTAAATCTGGGTCACCCAGTTGAATTGGCTCAATCTCAGACTCAGACTCAGATAGCTTATCTGACTGCCTTCCGTTATGGTTAAAGCTGTCTCTAGCAACTCTGTAGTGCTCCTTATTAGATAAGTTTCTAGGACTCATACCTTGGTCAAAGCTTGTATCAGCTTCCCCTCTTTCACGCTCTGGCCACCATTCACCTCGTCCTGTTCTCCACCCTGTGTTCCAGGTTCCTGCTGTCCTTACTGTTCCATTCCTTCTCCAGAAAGCATTCCTACTTCCTTCTCTTTCTCTCTCACCAGCAGCTCTCCTTGTGCTGCCCCTCCTCGTGCTGTCGTCCTCTGTGCTGTCTCTGCTCTTGCTGCTCCTTGCTGTTCTTCCATCTGGATAAAAAGAGCTAAACTTAAACCTCCCAGGGACCTGCTCCACCCTCTCTCCTCTCAGGTGAGAAAGATCAAATTCCCTCGTGGCAGCTGAATGATTAGGGAATGCAGTGACGTAAGGGTTCCCTACCCTGGGCTTGCATTCCCTCCCCTTTTCACCACTAGGGGTGTGTTGTAACTTAGTGCAGCCAGGAATTACCTGTTTTCTAGGTTCAATGGAGGTTTTATATCCTTGACCCTTTAAAATAGGAGCTTTTGTTAGGGTAAATTCCTTCTTCTGATCCCTATCTCCTAGGTCCTGATAAGCTTCCTTATAACAGTATCTAGTCTTGCCCCTGTGAACTCTATGTTCTGTGAGGGGAGCAAAGTGGACTTTGCAAAGTTTATGACAAAGCCTAGATGCTGGAGAAGAGATACAATGCGAAGGGTGGCTTGTCTGGTCTTCTGTGGAGACTGGCCCCTGATGAGCCAGTCATCCAGGTATGGGAAGACAAAGATGCCCTGGTTTCTGAGAAAGGCCGCCACCACCGCCAGGCACTTGGTGAAAACCCTGGGAGCGGAGGTTAGGCCAAAGGGAAGTACCCTGTACTGAAAATGATTTCCTCCCACTACAAATCTGAGATATTGTCTGTGGTCTGGATGAATGAGGATGTGAGTATAAGCATCCTTTAGGTCTAAGGAGCATAGCCAATCTCCCTGCTGGAGGTAGGGCAGCAGGATTCCAAGGGTAAGCATCTTAAACTTTTCCCTCTCCAGGAACTTGTTGAGATTTCGCAAGTCTAGGATGGGCCTGAGGCCTCCTATCCTTTTTGGTACCAGAAAGTACCTGGAATAGAAGCCGTGCCCTTTCAGGCAGTGCGGCACCGGTTCCATCACCTGCTCCTTTAGAAGACTTGCCAACTCAAGAAGGAGAAGGTTCCTGTGAAGAGGAAGTCTTGGAGGCTCCCCTGGAAAATAGGAGGGGGGTAACAGGTTGAAGTGGAGCAAGTAGCCCTTCTGGACTATGCTCAGTTCCCAGGCATCCCCTGTTATGGCTGACCACCTGTGGGCATATAGAGTCAGCCGGCCTCCTGTGCTGAGTGGAGCCAGCTGTGGAGGAGAGGCTATGCAGTGGGAGTCAAAACCCCGCTCCCTGCTGTGCAGGAGCTGGAGCTGGCGGATTGGGGGTTTTCTGCCTACGGGGTCCATGTCCCTGTCCCTTGGCCTGCTGACCCTGCTGGGGAGCTGTAGAGGCCTGGAATTGAGGGTAGGATTTATAAGCAGTACCCTTCCTTGTGAAAGAGGGCTTCTTCCCCGAGCCCTTCTTTCTGTGAGAAGGGGCAGAAGTCTTTCTGGACAGCCTTGTCCTGGTGAGAGTCTCAGTCTTGATTTCTGCAGCCATGGGTTTGCCAAAAAGGTTCTCACCTCGGCAAGGGACATCGACCAACTTGTCCTGTACCCATGGCTCCAGATCTGATGACTGTAGCCAGGCCTTACGGCGTGCACCGATGGCGTGCACCGATGCTGGCCGCGGCTACCCGGGCCGAAGCCTCGAAGCCATCATAGGCTGCTCGAGAGATAAACTTTGAGCACTCTTGAATCCCCGAGGACAAAGCTTTGAACCTCTACAAAGGTTCCTCGGAGAGGCCAGCTGCAAACCCATCAATTTCCTTCGCCAGGTCTCGGAGGTACATGCCCATGTACAGCTGGTAAGTCTGGACATGGCAAGACAGCATCGAGCCCTGGAAGCACTTTCTACCGAGGGCTTCCAGGTTCCGGGCCTCCCGGCCGAGGGGCACCAAGGAGTGCATCATCTGACTTCAGACAATGCATGGCCGATTCCACAACCATGGAGTGGTGTGGTAGCTGTGCTTTCTGGAACCCAGGGCTCTTACGGACTCGATAGATGGAATCAACACGTTTTCTAAGAACCGGCGCCGAGGCCGGTGCCCCCCACATGCGGAAGAACAGCTGTTCCAGCATCGGAGGAACCGGTACAGTAAAGGCCTCCGTAGGCAGACAGTCGTACTGGAGTGCATTGAGCTCTTTGGCTCGAGGCTTCTCCTCAGCATCCACGGGGAAGGCCAAAGCTTTGGCCATGTCCTTCACGAAGTCCGAGAACCGGGTATCCTCCGGGGGGGGGGACCTTCTTCGAGGCTCGGACTCCAGTGAGTCCGAAGGGGACGCACCGGGTCCGGAAGGTGTCCGGGGACTCCTCGTCCTCCATTTCCCAGTCTGACTCCTCCGAGGAGGAATCGAGTGGCTCCGGCCGTGTGGGCTTCGATGGCATCCGTCCCGACGCTGAGGGTATCGGCGTCGATGACCTCGGCCCCACACGGGAGGTCGAGGGGGACCATGACCGAGGATCGACTCGAGACTTCATCGACTCGAGCATCGGCTCGGTCTCCGGGGTCGACTTGGACGTCAGGGTCCCCAGTGGTCGGGGCAGATACACCGGTCAGACCGGCGATCAGCACCCGCTGCTGTTCCATGAAGGCAGCCAAGCTCAGGAGTCTCAGCAGCCCCCGACTCGGACCCGACGGCGTCGGGCCCGACGTCGGCTCCTCCGGGGGAGAGTCCAGGAGGACAACTGCACTCACGTGACTCGGGGACTCCGGTTTCATACGAGGTAACTTCGAAGGCCACTCCGAGTGCGAGAGCCCGGAGCGTCGGTCGGGGCTATGCGACCTGGCCCTCGAGGAGCAAGGAGCGTCCACAGACGTCGCCCTAGCGAGCTTTTTCTTCCTTCTGTGTTCCCGAGGAGACCCCCTCTCAGAGGAGCCTCGACGGTGCTCAGGGTCAGACTCCCGAGATGTCGAGGACTCGGACGAAGTCCAGGCCCGGCCGGACGCGGAGTCAGAAAAGATTCTTTCATGCTGATGTTGACGGCTCCTCAGCGCCTTCAACGACATCTTGCCGCACGAACCACAGGCCAGCGGGTCATGGTCGGGCCCGAGGCATCGAAGGCAGCAGTCATGTGTGTCGGTGAGAGACATAGGTTTCTTCAACCGATCACACTTCTTGAACCCACTGGCAGCCATCGGGGAAAAAGGGCCCCTGCGAGGACAAAAAACTGGGCTGCCAGTGAAACACACAAAATAAAACTGCGAACGCTAGTCTCGGACAAAAACCGAAGAACTAACTCCGGGCTCGATACCGGTGTACCTGGCCCAGGCGGGAAGGGGAACCGGCATCGAACCGGGTAAAACCACGAAAAAACCATAGAAAATCACTTTTTTACCGGATGACCCGAACTCACATCCGTCGGGCTCCGCGGAAAAAAGAAGACTGAGCAAGATGGCACCTTTGGGCAGGAAGGGGACTGAGCATGTGCGCTGCATTCCCAAAGGCTTTCCTTGAAAGCTGGGGAAATGCTCTGCACAGGGGCTCCGTCGGCGCCGACGTCACCCATGTGAGGACTGACTTCCTGCTTGATCCCGGAGAATGTGGCTACTATACAGAAAAAAATGTTGTGTCCTGAAGCAGAGATCACGACCAGTTTTTAGTGCTGAGCATGATAGAGGAGAAAAAAACAATAATATTGAGACTGCATATTGCTGTGAATATTTAAAACCTGATAAGAGAAATTCAAGTAATATAGCGGAGCCACTGATAAGGCAGGAAAAGTTGGTGATATCAAAAACCAACTGGAGGTCTTTCGTGGATCACCTTATTGCTGCACCAAGAAAGCGTAGTTACTCACCTGTAAGAGGTGATGTCTGGGAACAGCAGGAATTTAGTCTTCACATATGGGGTATCGTCGGTACTGACGGAGCCTGCGCGGGAACGCTCCCCAGCGTCCAATAGGAACGCTTTTGGGAGCACCCCTCAGCACATGCACGCTGCCTTCCCGCCTTTCCAACTGTCCCTCTTCAATTAAGTTTGCAGCTGAGTGAAAGGATAGAGGGAGAGAGGAAAGAGACAGAGAGATAGAGAGAACTCCTAGGGGAGGTGGGTGGGTTGAGAAGACTAAATTCCTGCTGTTCCCGGAGATCACCTGTTACAGGTGAGTAACTACGCTATCTCCAGGAACAAGCAGGAATGTAGTCTTCACATATGGGGACTCCCTAGCTGAAGATGCCAGGGAGATAGCCCCAGGAAGCTGCCACCTATAGTAAGGTGGGCCATGCTTCCTCCTATGGATCTCTGGCATCCCACCAGGGTTGGTGGGTATGAGTTGAATTAGGTCAAAGAGATTTTGAAGAACAGCTTGGCCAAAGAAGGCATCCCGACGGGAGGCTTATCTAGACAGTAGTGGCTGTAAAGGTATGTACCGAAGCCCAGGTGGCTGCTCGACAAATGTCATCAATAGACACAGAGTGGAGATTAGCTATAGCAGTTGAAATGGCTCTCACGTTATGAGCTGTGACACGGACTTGAAGAGGAAGACTCTTACTCTCGTAAGCAAAGTATATGCATTGTGCAATCCATTTGGATAGAGTTCTCTTGGAGACTGGAAGTCCCAAATGACTAGAATCAAAAGCAATAAAAAGTTGAGAAGACTTTATATATTGCTGTGTTCTTTGTAGGTAAAAAGCCAAGGCTTTTTTACAATCCAAAGTATGAAGGTTCCTTTCTGCATTAGAGGCATGAGGCCTTGAAAAGAATACAGAAAGATAAATGGATTGATTTAAATGAAAAGGCGAAACATGGAAATTACACTTACCTGGTAATTGATGTTCCTTGAGTACAGTTCAGTCCTCCACCACTGGGTAGTGCACCTCCTCCTGCAACATGGAGACTGGACAAGTCAAACTTGTGACATCACCGGGTATATCCTGCTGGTCTTCTCCCATGATCCCTCAGTGACCTACTGTCAAAGCAGACTCAAAGGAGCAAACAAACAACCAGTTAAAGTACTAAATACAAAGCTATGCTCAAAACTTCAACTTTAAAATCACAGGGCCCCAAAAAGAAAGGCCGAAAACACCCTCCTCCGTGCCCCTGTCCCCCTGCGCACCAAACAGCGGAAGACAGAGAGCTAGAAGGAAGGAGAACTAAGGAAGAGTATAGGCAGAAAAGGTTGCTCTCGCGATTACCTGCCAATCAGAGCCCGTTGCCGACTCTAGGATCTGAAAGCATACTCGGAACTGACGCCTCGCGTCTGAAACATCCATCCCCGGGCGGGAATGAGGACTGAACTGTACTCCCTCAAGGAACATCAATTACCAGGTAAGTGTAATTTCCATTTCCTTATCGGTCCTACAGTTCAGTCCTCCACCACTGGGATGTACCAGAGCAGTAATCATTGGGAGGGACCTATCCAGTCGGCTTGGCCCCTAAACGAACAGAGCAGGCACCGACCCCAGCCCGCTCCTCACGTCAACAGGCGGTAAGCCAACCAGGAAGACACGACCGAGAGCCCACTTGGATCCTCTTCACTGGTGAAAACAGCACAGAACTCTGCCCCAAGCAGCGCTAGTGCTTCAGAAAGACAAACTCGCCATCGCAAACACACTGAACGCCCTAGAAACAGACCTACTGAGAAGGCTACCGGAGCTCCGCCTGAAAAATCCGCTTGAGCTCCCCCTTGGCTCTCGACCCCACCAGGGTGTCAAGTGTTAGCAACCGCTGCTCTCCCGCAGAACCCGCCTCCACGGAGGGACAGGCAGCGAAGAGACCTCCCAGAAAGCGACAGAACCTCACCTAAGGTCCAAGGAACGCAGGTTACAAGCAAAGTGTTCTTGCGTAAGTCCCAAACCGACAACTAAACAGGCACAGCCGGATTCCACGAGGGAGAACGGAACTGAGGTCCATCCAGACAGAGGTGGGAAGCAAAATGAGGGAAATGGAAAAACCACCAGCGTCAAACACCCTATTTGTCACACTTCTTAAGGGCTTTATTCTTTGCAACACAAAGTAGCTCTACAGCTATGTCCTGGACCAGTTGGAGTCTTTTTAATTGAGAATGTGGAATGCAGCTAAGCAATGAGTTGCAATAAACCAAGCGTGATCCACCAAGGGCATATAAGAGGGTGTCAAGTGCCCCAGAGTCCAGCGTTGTTTCAGAAGATGTGGAGTCTTACATGATGTGACAAAAAGGAAAGGAGACTCTGGTAGCCACGCCCACGACGCAATGCCAGTAGGCCAACTGCTTACATCACCTGGATATGCCCTCCGGAATTGGAGGAACCATGCAGAAGTAGCAATCGCCGACGTGATCCATGGGCCCTCTCCAGATCATTGGAACCGCAAAAGACTTTGATGGTCTTTTCCCATCCATCCACAGCCTGAGATCTGCTACACATGTATTGCAGCATATGTGTGGCGCCTAGCTTTTATCCTGATCTTTTATTCTGCAGCCAAAATATAAATTGTAGGCTTTCTGAACCGCCACAGTCATATGCCATTTTTGTGATGTAAAAGTCACATCACCACAACTAGAGCAGAAATTATCTGCATGATTAACACCAGGACGAGGAATCGCCAAATATGCTGTGAGTGACCTATCGGTATAAAATAAATATGTCTTCTTTTTTTTCTTTCTTTTTTTTTTTTTTTTTTTTTTACTGTCAAGCGAGGCAAATTCAAGTAGTGACTGCATCAACTGGTTTTGGACAGTTATTTCGATTGGTTACAAGTAAAGATTATGCAAGCTCACGCAAATGTTGCAGAATACACTGGTAATGGTCCCCACTGACTAATGAAGAGCACATATCTTAGCAACCAGACCCAGTCGGCCATTTTCACTATGTCCTCTGAAAGGCATAGAATGGACCGGGCCACGGCCCCGTACCAATGCGTCGACGCTATCCAGTAGCCTCATATGTCCTCTGCTAAACATCGACCCGTCGCCGCAGACTGACAGGTCGCCATGAGGTCCAATATGGGCTGAAAGCATCTGAGCACATGCGTCGCGCACACCGCCTGATGCAATCTCACTCCTCCGGCAAACACTCGGACCCCGCTAAGGACATTCGCCACCAGTGTCCCCACCGAAACGCAGGCCGCCAAGGCTTCAACCGCGCACGCTGTCCCTTCGCTCGGGCCACCCTGACCACCCGACCGACTCCACCCTGCCGATCGAAATAGGCCACCATCCTGGAGATCTCAGACAGCACCTACAGCGCTCGATCCGCTACCGTGTCCGTGAATGCCTGCCACGGCTGACGTACCGCGTACCGTTCCAGTCAGACGATGGAACACTGGGCGTGCTGCGTACACAAACGCCTTGTACATAAAGGATCCCCAAAATGTAGCTGAGTCTAACCACGCTCTGGCCAAGCTCCTGGAAGAAAGGGACAGAACCTTATAAAAAAAGAAGTGGGGACAATTAGGAAGGCTTTCCTGTTTGATTATTCTTTTTTTTTTTGTTTTTTTGTTTTTCCTTTTTACAACTCCATAAGGGCCACAAGGCACACAACCGAACAGGGCATTGTCCAGAGAACGCAAGGCCCCTCCTCCAGGCTGACTCCACAGCCTAAACCGGCAGTCACCTTGGCTGATGCCAAGCAGCGCGGAAGCCAACTTGTAAGCCCAGCATATGAAGTATGCCTACTAGTACAGCATTCCACAATGGAGGGACATGTAACCGGACGGCTTTGAATATGAACCTACAGATATCCCGCGCTTGCTCCAAGACAAGCACTGTGCAGCCTACTGGTCTACTCGGAGCACCGCCACGACCCGAAGACCTAAACCGGCCAGTAAAAGACGACGTATGCTGGGCCCGAAAGAACCTGGTTGAACGGATCCCAGCACTCCCTGTATCGTTAGGATCGGAGCCTCCCCCCAAGGACTCAGCCCTGGCTGGAACCGGCTGAGCATAACTCCAGGCCCTGCGGCGAGCCCCCACGAAGAAGTGGGACGCAACGATGCCTTGAGGAAAGGGAAGGCCCAATGGGTGAAGCAAGTTGCTAGCTGACCAAGGGAGTAAACCCCACACGCGCACCTCAACGGAAGGTCGGAAGAACCGAGGATTCTGGTCCCACAGGTGCGCCTGCTAGCCTTTAACAACATACACCTCCGCAGGTACAAAAAACGTAAATTGTGAGCACCTTCAGGGGTAAGGGGAATAGACGACAGCCTCCGACTGTTGACCACCTTGTCTTGCACAACAGACAGCAGCACCCCACCAAACAAATGATTGGGAATATATGACCTCAGAACCCCAAGACAGAGGTAAAACAGTAGAACGTGCAGTGGACGTGAATTTCCAGATCTGCCAGTCCCCCTGCCCACATTGAGAAGAGGCAGAGAAGAACTGGACCGGCGGATCTGGAGGGGTGCCTCCTGGACAGCCGGGCCACCGAAGGGAAAGCTGATGACTGAGGCCCAAACTCCTCAGGATGGCCCCGTCTTGCATTGGCAACCCCATGCAACACCATGACAACCCCGCTCACGATATCCCAAGCGATCTCTGTCATTGCTGCAACAATCACCTGAGCATGAGATCACAGACGGAACACGGACATGCAGACGCACTCAAGGAGAGTGCACCTAAGAAGTATGAGCCTATCCAACATCCAGCACCACATGTCCAGGTGTCCCACTCGTGTCACCCAAAACACAGGACGCTTGAACCTAGGTGACCATCATAGCAAAGACAGGGAGGCCTGACTGCCGCTATCAACCCTTCCAGGACCCTGGAACACTAAGCCCCGGACTGTGCCATCCAGCAACACTTCTCACGATCCCCAGCAGGGGCCTTTCCCCAGATGGCCCAGATGGGCAGTGTTCCCGCCAAATGGGCAAGCTGCGCTCTGATAACATAGTGCAGAAAACCAAATCAAAGTGTCTTAACCTAGCTAATTTTTGTCTAATAGTGATCATTCATAATATCAGCCAGGCTCAATCATAACATTAGTATTAATGATCTCTAAAGATTGAAGAGTTACTAATGTAACACTAATTGGGTTGGTTTTTTTTTTTTTAAAGAGCTTCAAAGGCGATCTTGGAAACTACAGACCAATGAATCTGAGTTCAGTGCCAGTTAAATGATAGAACTTGTTCTGAAAAGCAGCACCAAGCTGTCTTTTCAAAGGGTTAATAAACATGTGAGTAAGCCAAATGATATGTATCTGGATGTTTTAGAAGGTACTTGACAAAGCCCCTTATGAACTTCTCCTGAGGAAGGAGATGATGTGCTATTATAGAATGGGAAATGGATCAAAAACAGGAACACAATAGGACTAAATGGCCAGTTTTCTCACAGGAGACCCGTAAATAGTGGAATGTCTCGGGATCTGCACTGGAACTGGCATCTGGTAACATCTACTGCACTGAAATGATCTGGAAAAGAGATCAGCAAGCATGGCGATCAAATTTGCAGATGGCATAACGACATTTAGAGGCTGTCTGCACAATTTCCAAGCGTATAAACATGGAAATAGCATCCTTATGTAAATGACAATTTCAGAAAGGGCTCAATTTGTAGGTGGTTGTGCCGCCGATGACCCTGAATGGCCAAATCCTAGCACGGAAACCTGCTGCTGACAGACGTCGCTAACTGCCAGAAAGCAGACAAAGGTAAAGGCACCCCCCAAGAAGTAAAACCCAAACCAATCACATTGCATTCAAAGAACTATAAACTATCATGAAATAAAAAGGAAATTAAAATTAAAAAGAAATTAAAATTAGAATTAAAATTAAAAGTAACAGCAAAAGGAAGTCCTTATCTGGGTGTAGCCGCGTGGAACAGCGTCGTCTGCTCAAACGCGGGGCTGCTCCGCTCTCCGCCACGAGGCCTCAGCCCTGCCGAGAAAATAGCGCCAATCTGAAGCAGGCCCGTTTGGCGCCAAACACCACAGAGGCGGCAAGAGCTCAGAGCCCCTCCATGCGGACTCGAGAGACTCCCTTGTGGCGTCGGGATGCAGCAGTTACCCCGCTGTAGCTGCGGGGTGAAGAGCTGTCCAGACACGCTGCTGCCTCGCGCCACCAGAAGTAGCAGACGCTGCGAGCCCCGGCCCACCGGCTAAAGAACCTCGAACGGCCTGAGGCTCCCGCCGCGATGGGAATCTGCCGCATGGACACTGCCAAAATGCAGGTGTTCCACAGAGCTCTCCCCCGTACAGTCCTGGGGGAGAGATCATCACCGGGCACAGAGACCGAAGAATCCCAAGCAGAGAGGCTAGCTGGCAGCGTGAACTTTGAAAAGGGACAGAACCCCCCTTTACACTAAGGCAGACTAGGTGAAAATAAATAAAGTAAAAGTAAATTAAATTAAATGAAAATGAATTCAATTTACAGGATTACACCTAAAGAAGGGCAAAAGAAATGCAAGGTAAATCAAATCCTGACTAACTGCTCCTAAACTGCTTCTCAAGTGAGCCCAGCACCTAGGCTCACTACGTCCTCATGCTGCATGGAGACTGGACACACTGGGGGATCATGGGAGAAGACCAGCAGGATATACCCGGTGATGTCACAAGTTTGACTTGTCCAGTCTCCATGTTGCAGGAGGAGGTGCACTACCCAGTGGTGGAGGACTGAACTGTAGGACCGATAAGGAACACTTTTGGCATAAAGTGTGGATGAGTTCTGAGAACAACCTTATCATGGTGAAACCTAGTATAAGGAGGATCAGCCACTAAAGATTGCAATTCACTAATGCGACGTGCAGAGGTGATTGCAATTAGGAAGATGACCTTCCAGAACAAAAGCTTTAGGGTTGTAGTGGCTAAAGGTTCAAAAGGCGGTTTCATGAGCTGCCCGAGAACTAGGTTTAAATCCCATGCCACCGGTGGTGGCCTGATAGGAGGCTTTGTTAATAGAAGACCTCTCATAAATCTTGATATGAGTGGATGAGAGGAAATTGGTTGTCCATTTAGAAGCTTATAGGAAGCTGCAATTGCACTAAGATGGACTCTTACTGAATTTGTCTTTAGACCAGAATTTGATAAATGAAGTACTCTAGTATTGATTCCAAAGATATCATAAGGGGGTTTAACCCCTTCTGTGAACACCATATAGTAAAACGTTTCCACTTGAAGGCGTAAGAGCGTCTTGTGGAAGGTTTTCTAGAAGCCAGAAGGATATCCTTTACCTGTGGGAAAGGTTGAGATCCTGAAGGTCTAACCTTTCAGCAACCAGGCGCTGAGATGCAGGGACTGGGGATTCGGGTGCCATAGCATCCCGTTCTCTTGGGAGAGGAGATCTGCAGCATAGCCTAACTCCAGAGGTATAGCTTGAGAGAGATGTAGAAGCAGGGGATACCACGTTTGGCGTGGCCACCGTGGCGCTATGAGGATCATACGACCTCTGTCTCTCTGAAGCTTGAAGAGTGTTTTGGGGATGAGGGGAAAGGGTAGGAAGGCATAGAGGAAGTCGTGACCCCAGTGAAGAAGGAAGGCGTCCCTTCCCTGGCAATTTTGAGCCGGAATTCTGGAACAGAACCGGGGAAGTTTGGCATTCAGTGGACTTGCAAATAGGTCTATGTCTGGGGTTCCCCAGATATGAAATATCTTGGCCATCTGGTCTAGGTGGAGAGAACATTCGTAAGGCAGCAGTACTTGGCTGAGTTTGTCTGCCCAAAGGTTTTGAATGCCTGGAAGATATACCACAAGAAGGTGAATTTGATGCTCTCTGGCGAGGGCCCATAGTCGTAAAGTTTTGTTGCATAACGACAGAGAGCCTGTTTATTTATTTAACATTTCTTATATACCGCCTTTCATGATATCAAGGCGGTTTACATTGAATAAACTGAAATTACATTGAACAGGGCATTATAACTTGGAGATAACTATTTTACAGGGAACATGGGCAATGGAAGGTTAAGTGGTTTGCCCAAGACCACAAGGAGCACCTGTGGGACTAGAAAGCAGAGTTACTTACCTGTAACAGGTGATCTCTGGGAACAGCAGGAATAAGTCTTCACATATGGGTACGTCGGTACCGACGGAGCCTGCGCGGGAACGCTCCCCAGCTTCCCAAAAAGGAAAGCTTTTGGGAGCATCCCACAGCGCCTGCACGCTGCCTTCCCGCCTTTCCTAACCATCTCTCCTCAGTTCGAGTTTAAAGCTGAGACAATAGAGAGAGAGGAAAGGAAAGATAGAAAAAGAGATACAACTCCTAGGGGAGGTGAGAGGGTTGTGAAGACTTATTCCTGCTGTTCCCAAAGATCACCTGTTACAGGTAAGTAACTGTGCTATCTCCAGGAACAAGCAGGAATGAGTCTTCACATATGGGGACTCCCTAGCTAAGATGCCTGGGAGATCCCCAAGGATATGAGACCCTGGAGGGGGGTCTACTTCCTCCTATGGATCTCAGGCATCCATCCAGGGAAGGAGGGTAGGAGTTGTTTAAGAATGGAACAGGTGTTTGAGGACAGCCTGACCAAACAAGGCATCCCGGCGGGAGTCCTTGTCCAAGCAGTAATGGGCTGTGAAGCTATGAACCGAGGCCCAGGTGGCTGCTCGACAGATCTGGTCGATGGACACAGAATTTAGATGAGCCATAGAGATGGCCATGGCCCTCACATTATGAGCTGTGACATGGCTCTCCAGAGAAAGGTTCTTACTCTGGTAGGCGAAAGAAATACACTGAGCAATCCAATTGGACAGTGTTCTCTTGGAGACTGGAAGTCCCAAATGAGAAGGATCAAAAGCAACAAAAAGCTGGGAAGACTTTCTATGTTGCTGTGTCCTATGTAAGTAAAAAGCAAGAGCTCTTTTACAATCCAGAGTATGAAGATTCCTCTCTGCACTGGATGCATGAGGAGCTGGAAAAGAGACAGGTAAATATACTTCTTGATTAAGATGAAAAGGTGAGACCACTTTAGGCATAAGTGTGGATTTGTCCTAAGGACTACCTTATCATGATGGAACCTTGTATAAGGTGGATTAGCCACTAATGCCTGCAGTTCACTGATGCGGCGAGCTGAAGTAACTGCAATGAGGAAAATAACCTTCCATGAAAGGAACTTCAAGGAGGTAGTGGCTAAGGGTTCAAAAGGTGGCTTCATAAGCTGACCAAGAACCAAGTTTAAGTCCCATGCCACCGGAGGAGGTCGAATGGGAGGTTTAGTTAAGGTTAGGCCTCTCATGAATCTTGCAATGAGAGGATGAGAGGAAATAGGTTGTCCATTGATGGGCTTAAGGGATGCTGCAATAGCACTCAAATGGACTCTTACTGAATTTGTTTTAAGGCCTGCATTGGAAAGATGCAGGAGATAATCTAACAGAGAATTTAAAGGTAGTGCTAGAGGGTCAAGACCCTTTTCAGCACACCAAATAGAAAACCTTTTCGATTTAAAAGCATAAGAACGCCTGGTGGAAGGTTTTCTGGAAGCATGGAGGATATCCTTCACTTGTTGAGAAAGATTCCAGTCTTGAAGGTCTAGGCCTTCAGTAACCAAGCTCTGAGGTGTAGGGACTTGGGGTTTGGGTGCCACAAAGTTCCTTCCTCCTGGGACAGAAGGTCTGGAGCAGCTCCCAAGTCCAGAGAGGGGGCTTGGGAGAGATGTAGAAGTAGAGGGTATCACACTTGGCGTGGCCAGCGTGGAGCTATGAGGATCATAGATCCTTGATCCCTCTGGAGTTTGAACAGAGCCTTGGGAATCAAGGGAATGGGTGGAAATTCATACAGGAAGCCCTGACCCAAATGGAGGAGGAAGGCATCCTTGGCCTGAACTCCCTGACACGGAATTCTGGAACAGAACCGGGGAAGTTTGGCATTCCACGGACTTGCAAAGAGGTCTATGTCCGGGGTTCCCCAGTCTTGGAAGATTCTGAGTACCTGATCCATGTGCAGGGACCATTCGTGTGGAAGCAGAACTCGACTGAGTCTGTCTGCCCAAGAATTTTGGACTCCTGGGAGGTATACTGCCAGGAGATGGATTTGATGCTCTCTGGCGAAGGCCCACAATCTTAAAGCTTCGTTGCAAAGCGACAGAGCCAGTTCCTCCTTGCTTGTTTATGTAAAACATGGCTACTTGATTGTCCGTATGAAAGAGGACTGTCTTGTAGCTGAGGAGGGTATGAAAGACCTTGAGAGCTAGAAAAACTGCTTGAAGCTCCAAGTGGTTGATATGAAGGGAGGTCTCCTGTGGGGACCAAGTGCCTTGAGTGGAGAGGTCCTGTAGATGGGCTCCCCAACCTGTTTGGGAGGCATCTGTTGTGAGGGTTGCTTGGGGCAACAACTGTTGGAAGGGGGACCCCAGCAACAAATTTTGAGTGGACATCCACCATTGGAGAGACCAAAAGAGACGTTTGGTGGTTGCTATTTGGTCTGAGAGAGCTCCTGAAGCTTGAGTCCACTGGGTGGACAAAGTCCATTGAGCTGCTCTCATGTGTAGGCGAGCATAGGGAACCACATGCACTGTGGAAGCCATGTGGCCTAGCAGTTGTAGCATCTCCCGGGCAGTTAAGTGGCTTTTTGACTGAATCAGGGAGGCTAACTGCACTAGACGTTGGCAACGGGCCTGAGGAAGGTAAGCCCTTGCAGTAGTGGTGTCCAACCAGGCCCCTATGAATTCTAGGGACTGAGTAGGGGTGAGCTGAGACTTTGGGAGGTTTACCACAAGTCCCAGATACTGCAGAATGCGCCTTGTGCGGTCCAAGGAATTCTGGGCCTCTGACTGAGATGGAGCTCGAATGAGCCAGTCGTCCAGGTATGGGAAGACAAATATTCCCAGAGTTCGTAGAAATGCAGCAACTATTGCCATGCATTTGGTGAACACTCTTGGGGCAGAGGCCAAACCGAAAGGAAGAACTCTGTATTGGTAATGTTTTCCTTGGAAAAGAAACCGTAGGAATCTTCTGTGAGAGGGATGGATGAGGACATGAGTGTACGCATCCTTGAGATCTAGAGAACAAAGCCAATCCTGACTTTGAAGGTATGGAAGGAGAGTGCCCAGAGAAAGCATCTTGAACTTCTCCTTGCATAGAAATTTGTTCAATTCTCTGAGATCTAAGATGGGTCTGTATCCCCCTGTCTTCTTTGGAATGAGAAAATAGGGGGAGTAGAACCCTGACCCATGATGAAGAAGAGGAACTTCTTCTATTGCCCCTTGGGCAAGAAGGGTAGTTACCTCTTGACCTAGAAGGTCGAGAAGAGATGTGGGAGAATTGAAGTGTCTCACCATGGTGTGGGGAGGAAGGTCTGAGAAATGAAGCTTGTAGCCCTCTCTTATGATGGAGAGGGTCCACTGCTCTGATGTTATTTGCTCCCATCTGGGAGCAAACTGAGCCAACCTTCCTGGAATGGTGAGAGGCTCTGGCTGCTTTAGAGCCAGAAAGGCTAAGTTCTCTAGCATCAAGTCAAAAACCCTGAGGAGGTTGGGCCTGCTGAGTTGCAGCAGCCACTGTAGGCTTAGGCCTGGCCTGTTTAGGTTGCTGACGCTTAGTGGCAAAGCGACCTGTAGAAGATTGTTGGCCAGAAGTAGAAGGAAATCTGCCCTTTTTAAAGAAAGACTTTTTAAAAGGCTTTTTCTTGGCAGGAATGGAGGTTGACTTTGAAAATCTATCCAGAGCAGAGTTTTCTGCATCCATTTGAGTGGCTTTTATTTGCCATTCTTTGCCAAATAGGTTTTCACCTGTACAGGGAAGATTTCCTAAGCCATCTTGAACCCAGGGCTCTAAATCAGAAGCCTGGAGCCAAGCAATTCTGCGAGCAGCTATGGCAATGCCTGAGGCTCTGCTGGCACCTTCAAAGGAGTCAAAGGCTGCCCTGTTGGAAAACTTTGAAATGTCTTGGGTATGCTTAAGCCAAATGAGGAATTCCTCCCTTTTATCCTCTGGAAGAAAAGGGAGGAAAGTGTGCAGTTTTTGTGCAACTTCCTTTAGAAACATACCCATGTAAAGGCTATATGAGTTGATTCTGGCAATAAGCATACTGGCTTGGAAGATTTTCCTACCAAAGGCATCCAAGGTCCTGCATTCTCTTCCAGGAGGAGCAGAAGAGTGTCTCTTTGTACTCTTTATCCTCTTCATATCTGACTGCACCACAATGGAATGGTGAGGAAGCTGAGTTTTCTGAAATTTATTTATTTATTTAGTAAACACTTATATACCGCTACTTCCAGCGATCAGAAGCGGTTTGATTACATCTTTGGGATTTGTCAAAAATCAAGACAGAAAAGTTGGGGCATATATACATAGTTCAGAGGTAAAACACAGCACACAGAATAGGGTCTAAAGATTGGCCTTAACATATTTACATAATTTTACAAAAGAGATTTAACTTTACATATTTACATTTTTACATATAACTATTCACTTCATCTTTAATCCCTCTGGGATTCACATCTGGTTGTAGTGACATTGGAACAGATGCGTTTTTAATTTCTTCCTGAAATCAACTATGTCTTTAATTGCTCGCAGCTCATGTGGTAGGTGGTTCCATAAGGTTGGGGCAGAGAATGAGAATGCTCTGCGGCTAGTACTGGCTTTTATATGTCTGATGATGTTTGGAACTTGTAGAGTGTCTGAGTTGATAGTTCTCCTGACTCTGGTGGTAGGCTGCGTGCAGATAAGGGTGGAGAGGAATGATGGGGCTAGGTTATGTATGAGCTTGAACGTTGTTACCAATGTTTTATATTGTATCCTGGCAGCAATGGGTAGCCAGTGTAGCTCGATCAATACGGGTGTAATGTGCTCAGTAATGTTTGATCGCATGATGATCCTCGCCGCCACATTTTGTGCCAATTGTAAGATATTGGTTGTTTTCTTTGGCAGACCCTGTAAGATGGCGTTACAGTAGTCTAGGTGAGGCATGATGAGTGCTTGCGCAACAGACCGGAAATCACATGGTTCAAGTATATTCCGCAGGGGTCGTAGCACTCTAAGTTTGTGAAAAATGGCCTTGTTGGTGTTGCTCAGGTGCTTTTCCATCTTTAGTTTGCTGTCGATTGTGACTCCCAGATATTTGATCTCATTCTTAGTGTTGTAAGTGTTGTTACACAGTGTGATTGTTGGAGGAGGTTCAAAGTCAGGTTTACGGGATATATACATCACTTCCGTTTTCTTGTGATTAATCATCATATTGTTTTGTTGTAGCCATCCTAACATCTCGCCCAGGCAGGTTTCGAGCTGAGTATATTTAGGGTCTGCGGCATCCAACTGTGTGTACAGCATAATATCGTCTGCGTAAATGTGGTAATTGATGTCATGTTTCCTGAAAATGCCACTGAGGGGTTGCATGTAAATGTTAAAAAGTAGTGCCTAGAGGGCCGAACCCTGTGGTATGCCTTGAGTTTGAGTGAAGGCTTCTGCTTTTTCGCCGCTGAATTAGACCTGCGGCGTTCTGTTTGTTATGTAAGAGGAGAACCATTTCAGGGGGGTTCCCAAGATTCCAAATGATGCCAGCTTGTTAAGGAGGATTACATGATGAACCATATCAAAAGCGGCAGAGATGTCAATGAAAATGAGAATAAACATTTTCTTTCTGTCTTCCAGGCCTTTGAGGAGGTTGTTAAGCAGGGCCAATAGAAGAGTTTCGACCCCATGGTTTTTTCTGAAACCGTATTGCTGACTGTCCAGGGTTTCATGGTCATCGAGGTGGTCTTGAAGTTGAATGAGGGCTGCTTTTTCAATGATCTTTGCTAGGAAGGATATGCTAGAGATTGGGCAGTAAGATGTTGAGTCCTCTTTGTTGAGTGAGTTGTTCTTTAGAATTGGTCAAATTATAGACTTCTTGAGCTGGTTAGGCATGATTCCTTGACGCAGTGATTGGTTCACAATATGTGAGACCTGGTGGACGATGTCCTTTTTTGCCGCCTTGATCCACGCAGCTGGGCAGGGATCTAGCGGGGAGGTGGTGGTGTTGAAACTGGTTATTATTTCAATAGTTTGTTTATCATCAATTTTGTGGAATTCGTTCCATGTCTGTTCCAGGACAAGGAGGGACACGATACATAGTGTCCAATCTACGAGAATGAGGAGAGAGAGTGAGAGGAGTCTCCCATAGATCAATCATGTGTTCATAAAGAATCTCATGAATTGGTAAGGTGACTGCCTCTTTAGAAGCTCTAGAATAGCCTAAAATATCCAATTTTTTAGCTCTAGGCTCTGATTCAGAAGTTACTGAAATAGAAAGTCCTTTAGCTACTTCTCTTATGAAGTCTTGAAAGGACAAATCTTCTGAAGGAGACATTCTTCTTTTTGGAGAAGGCTCTTCAGGAAGGGCTATGGATACTTCAGGAGACTCGTCTGATGTATCAGAATCATCAGAGGAATCGAAGTATCGCCTGTCAGGGTGCTCTTCCAATGCTCGATACGCGTATCGAGCAGTATCGACATCGGGCATCCCCGGTACCGGATCAGTACCGGTAAGCAGCCCTGGACAAGGAACCGCTGCAGCCGGTATCCTGGTCGATGTCGATGCAGTCGGTACCGGTATCGATGCTGGTGCCAGTACCGGAGCCGATACTGAGAACGGAGTTTGTTTCGGTACCAGCGGCGTCGCAGCTTGAATGAAGGCCGTAATAGCCTGCTGCATGGACAGAACATTGTGATCCATTGACGCCATGAATGCCTGGAAGTCGGTACCGGGAGATTGTGCCGGTACCCCAGAGCAATCTAACAGGTGATCGGTCTAGGCCGTGCCATCGATGTCAACCTGTAACCCCATAGGAGGAGCTTTGGAAGCCGGAGTTTCCCGTCGGGGTTGTTTTGCTGGCGCATGATCCTCGAGGGCAAGCCCGGAGGCATCTCGATGCTTAGAGGGAGATCTACCCATCAAGGACCTGCTAGGTTTATGTTTGGTTACCTGAGATCCATCAGGAGAAGAAGACCTGGAAGATGTCGATGCTACCGACGGTGCATCAGCAGGAAACAGCACATGGAGCTTGGCTGCTCGGTTCTGTAACCCCCGTTTAGACATTAGAGAGCAGGACGGACAATCCGGAATGGAGTGTTCAGGACCCAAACATTTAAGACACCATTCATGGGTATCTGTAACAGAAATAGTACCGCTACACTTAGTACATTTTTTAAACCCGGAGGCTGGTTTTTCCATGAGGGAAATTTTCTTGTAGGCCCTGAGGCCCAAGAAGAGAATACACTAAGTGAAGAGAAAATCGATTTTTTTTTTTTTTTTAAAGAAAGAAAGAGAAAAAGACCGGCGGTACCCGTCCGAAGTCGGGGAAGGCAGACACGCGACCAAAGAAATAAAATAAAATAAAGAACTTCTTCAGCGGTGACAGGGCTCGACCTGCTGGCTCCGCGGCAAAGAAGAACTGAGGAGAGATGGTTAGGAAAGGCGGGAAGGCAGCGCGCAGGCGCTGTGTGATGCTCCCAAAATCTTTCCTTTTTTGGGAAGCTGGGGAGCGTTCCCGTGCAGGCTCTGTCGGTACCGACGTACCCATATGTGAAGACTCATTCCTGCTTGTTCCTGGAGATACCCCAGTCCTTCCGGCCCAAGGTTGCTGTCCTCTAGAGCATGTTCCCCCCTGCTTGTTAACGTAGAACATAGCTACTTGATTGTCCGTTTGGACTAGGACTGTCTTGTAGCTGAGCTGGGCATGGAACACTCGAAGAGCTAGATAGATTGCTCCGAGTTCTAGGAGGTTTATGTGAAGACAAGCCTCCTGTGGAGTCGAGCTACCCTGCGTAGAGAGATGATGCAGGTGTGCTCCCCATCCCACCTGTGATGCATTTATTGTTAGGGTGGCCTGGAATAGGGGTTGCTGGAAAGGAGACCCTACAAGAAGATTTTCCAGTGATTGCCACCATTGCAGGGACAAAATCAGTCATTGTGAGTTTGATATCTTGTCCGACAGATGTCCTGTGGCCTGTGTCCACTGTGTGGATAGGGTCCACTGGGCTGCTCGCATATGAAGGCGAGCATAGGGAACCACATGAACCGTGGATGCCATATGTCCCAATAGTTGTAGTAGTTCACGAGCAGTTAGGGAGGACTTCACCGCTGCTAGAGAAGCTAGCTGCACTATGCAAAGATAGCGGGGTTGTGGGAGAAAAGCCCTTGACTGTCTGGTATCTAAACGAGCTCCTATGAACTCCAGGGACTGAGACGGAGCAAGCTGGGATTTTGGGAGGTTTATGACCAAACCCCAGTATTGAAGGATTTGCATTGTGCGAGACAGTGCAGAGCTGGCTTCTGGAACCGTGGGGGCAGGAATGAGCCAGTCGTCTAAGTAAGGGAAGACGAATATCCCTAGGGTTCGCAGAAATGCAGCTACTACTGCCATACATTTCATGAACACTCTTGATGCTGAAGCCAGACCAAAGGGAAGAACCCTGTATTGGAAATGTTTTCCCCTGAAAAGGAATCGTAAGAATTTTCTGTGATCTGGATGGGTCAGAATGTGAGTATATGTATCCTTTAGATCTAGAGAACAAAGCCAATCCTGACTTTAAAGGTATGGCAGAAGAGTTCCCAGAGAAATCATTTTGAACTTTTCTCGGAACAGATATTTGTTCAATTCTCTGAGGTCTAGAATGGGTCTGTGTCCTCCTGTTTTCTTTGGAATAAGAAAATAGGGGGAGTAGAACCCTGTACACTGTTGAAGAATGGGCACCTCCTCTATTGCTCCTTGAGCAAGGAGTGTTGAGACCTCTCGATCTAGTAGATTGTCTGTAGAGGTTTGGGAATTGAAATGTCTTACGATTGTAGGAGGGGGCATGCTGTGAAAATGAAGCTTGTACCCCTCTCCCACAATGGATAGAGTCCAATTTTCTGCTGTTATTTGGTGCCATCTATTAGCAAAATGACACAACCTGCCTGGAATGTTTAGGGGTTCTGGACCTTTCAGAGGCAGGAAGGCTAAGTTCTCTATGAAGGAGTCAAAGCCCTTGAGGGGGCTGGGCCTGTGGAGCTGGTTGAGCTCTAAGGCCTTTTGGCTTCTTTTGTCTGGATTGTTGTTGACCTTTCTGGGCAACCTGACCCTGAGCTTGCCCTAGCTGGTTATAGGACGGATAAAACTTCCTCTTTTTGCTGAAAAAGGGTTTTTTATAAGGTTTCTTTTTGGCTGGAGTGGCTGTAGATTTTGACAATCTAGCTAAAGTGATATTGTCAGCATCTATCTCATTAGCCTTTTCCTGCCAATTCTTGCCAAAGAGGTTTTCTCCTGTGCAAGGGATGTTTCCCAATTTATCCTGTACTCAAATCTCCAAGTCTGATGCCTGAAGCCAGGCAATCCGACGTGCACCAATGGCAATAGCAGAGGTTCTGCTGATGCATTCAAAGCAGTCATAGGCTGCACGATTTACAAACTTGGAGACGTCTTCAGCATGCTTGACAAGAGTAAGGAAGTCTCGTCATTTGCCATCAGGGAGAAGGGGGCTCATATTTATTTATTTATTTTATTTTATTATTTACATGCTCTTCTATACCACACTCTTCAGTATCAGTGCGGTTTACAAATAACAAAATTTTGCAACAGACCAAGTAGCCGTATGCTTACATTGTAACAGGGTAATATAACTCGGAAATATAACTAGGGAAACTATATACAGGAACTATAGGGAAACTATATACAGGAACAACCACCATTAGTGGTTGGGAAACTATTTACAATTTATACTAAATTTAATCATAAGCTGCTATTGATTTATTCATTCGTCATTATCGTCTACAAGCCTGTCGTAAATGTACCTGATGGATGGTTCAGTTGATTGCTTTGTCAAAAGTCAGCTTATGAGTGTGTTAGTGGCTGCTTGCGTGAGTTGAAGTGTGGGGGATAGATGGGTTGGGATTTGGGTGGGCAAAGTGTAAGCTGAAAATCTCTTGTGACCTCTTTGAGGAACATTCCCATATATAAAATATATGAGCTAATCCTAGCTGAAAGCAAGGAAGCCTGACATGTTCGACGCCCAAAAGCGTCAAGAGTCCTGCATTCATGACCTGGAGGATTGGATGCATGTCTTTTTGCACTTTTCATCCTACGCATGGCTGACTCCACTACCATTGAATGGTGTGGCAGCTGAGTCTTTTGAAAACCTGGACATGGTGGAACTCGATACATGGTATCGAGTCTCCTAGAATGAGGAGATGTGGTCAAAGGTGTTTCCCACATTCTGAGCATCAAATTATGAAGAATTTCATGAATGGGCAGAGTAGCAGCCTCCTTGGGAGCCTTAGGGTATTGGAGAATTTCCAATTCCTTTGCTCTAGGCTCTTTTTCAGGAGCTACCGTGATTGAAAAGCCTCGGGCCACATCATGAATAAAATCCTGAAAAGACATGTCTTCCGAAAGACATTCTGCGTTGGGGAGAAGAGGAGTCTTCTGGGAGAAACACTCTGGTACCGGCAGAATTATCAGAGTCATCGGAATCGGAGGATTCGAAGTATCTCTGATCCCGATGTTCATGCAAAGCACAGTCTCGGTATCGATCTAAGTCTGTACCGAGTTGGTCCGGTACCGATCTGTCAAAAGCCAGAAAAAGTCGACATGGGAAGAATTCACAACGGGGCTGGTACCGGTATTGAACTGCCGGTGTCAACGGTACCGCAGCTGTAAGGAGAGCTGCAAGACTGCATTCAATAGCGAGGAATCTCTGGTCTATCAACACTGCTGATGCCTGGGTATCGGTACCGGTAAAAGCGGCTGGAACCCCTGAGCATGGCACCAGTAGTTCTGCCGAGGTCGAAGCCTCGAGAACATCCTGGAACCCCACTGATGCTTTGGAGGACAAAGCCTCCCGCCAGGGCTGTTTTGCCAATGTAGTTTCCTCAAGGGCAATACCAACTGCCTCTCGATGCTTTGAAGGAGAGCTACCCTTTGAGGACCAGCTCTTATATTTAGTTACCTGAGATCCATGGGAGGAAGAAGAGGCTCTTGAAGACGTCGATGCAATGGACCTGGCATCCGAAGAAAAGAGGGCACCGAGCTTTGCAGCTCAGTTCTGTCTTCCTCTTTTAGTCATCCCCATACAAGAGAGACACTCAGATGGAGAATGGTCAGGGCCCTAAACATTTTAGACACCAGTCATGGGTGTCGGTGACGGAGATGGTACCATCACACTTAGTACATTTGTTTTTAAAACCACTAGCTGGTTTTTCCATCTTTTAGGAAAAATGGGGCCTAGCACCCAAAATGACGCCTAGCACCAAAAGAAAGGTTTCTGAAGAGAAACAGTTCAGAAGTATAATTTTTTTTTTTTTTTTGAAAAGAAGAAAAAAAGAACCGGCGGTACAGGTAGGTGTCGTGCGGAGGCAGACGCGACCACAAAAAACAAGTTTAAAGAATAAATTTTCTGCGGTGACAGGGTATGTGTCCTGTCGGCTCCGTGGAAAACGAAGAAATGAAGAGAGACAGTTGGACAGGTGGGAAGGCAGCGCGCATGTGCTGAGGGATGCTCCCAAAAGTGTTCCTATTGGACGCTGGGGAGCGTTCCCGCGCAGGCTCCATCGGTACAGACGATACCCCATATGTGAAGACTACATTCCTGCTTGTTCCTGGAGATAACAAAAACAAAAAAGGCATTGTTACTCACCTGTAACAGGTGATCTCCGGAAACAACACAAATCAGACACATATGGGTGATGTCGGTACGGACAGAGCTTGCGCAGGAACGCTTCCTGGTGTCCAATTGGAAAGCTTTTGGAAGCAATCCACTGCACCTGCGCATCTGCCTTCCAAAGTCCTCTCCTCAGATGAGTCTGTAGCTGAGAGATAGAGGAAAAAAAAGAGAATACCCTACAACTCCTAGGGGAGGAGAGCGGGTTGTGAAGACTGATTCCTGCTGTCCACAGAGATCACCTGCTACAGGTGAATAACAATGCTATCTCCAGGAACAAGCAGGACTGAAGTCTTCAAATATGGGACTTACTAGCTCCCATTTACCAGACTGGAAGCGGGTAGCCCTAGTATCCCTGAGGCTAAAGGACAGAGCCAAAAATGTGGACACAATGCAGTCCTGTTGGACTCAAATGCAGTCGGCTAGACTTCCTCTAATGGAAGTCTGGTGCCAGAAAGAGGTAGGAGTTGCATTTAAGTCCCAAAAAGGAGCAGGAGTACAGTCTGACCAAAGACAGCATCCGGCCGGGAGTCCCCGTCTAGATAGTGGTGTGTAGCAAAGGTATGAATGGAGGGCCATGTAGCTAACCGAAAGATCTCATCAATAGAGACTGAACGGAGACTAGCAACTGAGGTTGCCATGGCTTATACATTGAGTGATGACATGACCCTCGAGGGAGAGTCCCGTCTGTGCATAGGCAAAAGAAATGCAATCCGCTATTCACTTGGATAAAGTACGCTTTGTCACTAGAAGTCCAAGGTGACTTGGATCAAAGGAAATGAATAGTTGTGAAGATTTACTGTGAGGCTTGGTTCTAGCCAAGTAGTAAGCCAGAGCTCGTTTGCAGTCTAGAATGTGTAGTGCTGGAATGTGGTCTCAGGAAAAGAATGGTAAGATTACTGACTGGTTCAGGTGGAAGGCTGTGGGGTTGGGTACGGAAGACCACCTTGTCATGGTGGAGCAGAGTGTATGGAGGATCCACTACTAAAGCCTGCGACAAGCTGAGGTCAGAACAATGAAGACGACTACCTTCCATGTGAGAAACTTAGAAACATAGAAAAATGACGACAGAAAAAGACCACATGGCCCATCTAGTCTGTCCTTCCATATCAACAACTACAACAGCCCCCTTTTTTCCTTTAGAGATCCTGTGTTTGTCCCATGCTTTTTTGAATTCAGATACTATCTTGATCTCTACCACCTCCACTGGGAGACTATTCCACGGATCCACCACTCTTTCTGTAAAGAAATATTCCCGCATATCACTCCTGAATCTATCCCCTTTTACCCATGTCCCCTCGTAGCAGAACTTGTTTTCAATCCAAAGAGGCTCTCTCCCTGTGCATTTATGCCAAGGAGGTATTTAAACATCTCAATCATATCACCTCTATCCCGCCTTTTCTCTAAGGTGTACATATTAAGATCCTTAAGTCTGTCCTCATATGCTTTATAATGAAGACCACTAACCATTTTAGTAGCCACCCTCTGTACTGACTCCATCCTGTTTATATCCTTTTGAAGGTGCAGTCTCCAGAACTGCACACTATATTCCAAATGAGATCGCACCAAAGACTTATACAGAGGCACTATCACCTCCTTTTTTCTGCTAGCCATTCCTCTCCATATGCACCCAAGCATCCTTCTAGATTTTGCTGTTGCCTTTTCTACCTATTTAGCCACTTTAAGATCATCAGACACAATCACGCCTAGGTCCCGCTCTTCTTTAGTGGACAAAAGTACTTCACCCGCTATACTATATTGCTCCCTTGGATTGCTGCAGCCCAAATGCATGACCTTACATTTTTTAACATTAAATCCCAGCTGCCAAATTCTAGACCATTCTTCAAACTTAGCTAGATCCCTCCTCAAGTTATCTACACCCTCCTGGGTGTCTACTCTATTGCAGATTTTGGTATCATCCGCAAAGAGGCAAACCTTACTCAACAGCCCTTCTGCTATATCACTAACAAAGATGTTAAAAAGAATTGGACCAAGAACAGATCCTTGGGGCACACCACTGGTAACTTCCTTCTCCTCAGAGTGAGCTCCATTTACCTGTACTCTTTGTCGCCTCCCACTCAACCAATTTCTAACCCAAGCAGTAACTTTAGGGTCCATCCCTAGGGTGCTCAGTTTGTTTATAAGTCGCCTGTGATGAACTGTGTCAAAGGCTTTACTGAAATCTAAATACACCACATCTAGGGCTCTTCCTCAGTCCAACTCCCTGGTCACCCAGTCAAAGAAATCAATCAGATTTATCTGACAAGACCTACCTCTGGTGAATCCGTGCTGCCTCGGATCCTGTAATCCTCTTGACTCCAGAAACCTCGCTATTTTCTCTTTCAGCAACGTTTCCAATAATTTACTCACCACCGAAGTTAAACTAATCAGCTAGTAGTTTTCAACCACATCCTTACTTCCGCTTTTGTGTAAAGGCACCACATGAGCCTCTCTCCAGTCCTTTGGCACCACTCCCAACTCCAACGAGGCATTGAAAAGGTCAGTCAGTGGAGCTGCTAGAACGTCCCCAAGTTCCCTCAGTATTATAGGGTGTATCCCATCCGGTCCCATTGCTTTGTCTACTTTAAGTTGAGCTAGTTTCTCACGAACATGGTCTTCTGAAAATTGTTCAAGATGCCCCTCGCTTCTGTTCCTGTTTGTGGGTGTTTTCTGAGGTCCTGTTCCTGGTTCTTCATCTGTAAACACAGAACAGAAATATTTGTTAAGCAATTCCACTTTATCCTCATCAGCTTCTATATATTCCTCCCCTTCACCCCTGAGCCTGACAATACCACTTTTGCCCTTCCTCTTCTCACTAACGTATCAGAAAAATGTCTTATCCCCCCCATTTTATTGCATTGGCTATTTCCTCCTCTTTTTGAATCTTTGCTTTCCTGACTATTTTGCTAGCTTCTCTAAGTTTTCCAAATATAGATGCCTGTCTTCCCTTTCTCTGTGATCTCTTCTATTTCATGAAGGCCTCCCTCTTTTTCTTCACCTTTTCAGCTACTTCTTTCGAAAGCCATAGCCGTCTCCTTTTCCTTTTACCTTTACCATTTTAACAAAAAGTTTGGTTGCCCTTAAAATATTCCCTTTCAGTTTTGCCCACTGTTTTTCTACATCCCCCAGCTGTTCTCATCCTGCTAACGACTCCCTGAGGTATTGGCCCATCTTGGCAAAGTTAGTTTTCCTAAAGTCTAAGACCCTCACATCTGAATGAATTCTAACAGCTCTAGTCCTGGTGATCACTGGATGCAGGTACTTCAGGCCGGAAGGTCGGGGGTTCAAATCCCACTAGAGGAAAGCAACCTTGGGCCGGAAGGACTGGGGTTTCTACTCCCACAGGTGCTCCTTGTGGTCTTGGGCAAGCCACTTAACCTTCCATAGCCCATGTTCCCTGTAAAATAGTTATCTCCAAGTTATAATGCCCTGTTCAATGTAATTTCAGTTTGTTCAATGTAAACCGCACTGATGCAGAATAGCGCGGTATATAAGAGAATGTAAATAAATAAATAAATAAATAAATCTCCCACTATAACATCAGAAATACTTTAACCATTGGTAAGTACCAAGTCCAGTATGGCCCCTTCACGTGTGGGGTCTGTTACCAATTGCCTGAATAGTTCTCCCTATACAGAATCCAGGATCTCCTTACTTCTAGATGATACTGAGTGAAGCGGTGGCTAAAGGCTCAAAAGGAAGCTTTAGAAGTTGTGCTAGAACCACATTGACGTCCAGTCACCAGTGGTGGTTTGATAGGTGGCTTGGACAGCAGGAGACCCAGCATAAAATGTTGCATCAAGGGATGCGATGAAATAGGCTGCGTGTCCAGAGGCTTGTGATAAGCTGTAATGGCACTGAGATGAACTCTGACTGAGTTGGTCTTGAGACCTGCCAAGGACAAGTGGAGGAGATACTGCAGAAGAAATTCCACCAACGAGGTAGAGATGTCAATTTGCTTTGGGGAACACCATAGTTTGAAACTTCGCTATTTGAAGGCATAAGAACATTTGGTGGACAGTTTGCATGATGCAAGTAGGATATTCTTGACCTGTTGTGGGAAGGTCAAGGTCCGCAAGGATTAAGCTTTCAGGAACCAGGCAGTGAGACGGAGGCCCTGTGGATTGGGATGGAGAAGCGTCCCGTGATCCTGAGAGAGGAGGTTGGGCGCATGTCCCAGACTGAAAGGTTGAGTCTGTGTTAGTCGAAACAGCAGAGGAAACCACAGCTGACAGGGCCAATAAAGGGCTAAGGGGATCATAGAACCCTTGTTGGCCTATAGTTTGAACAGGATCTTGGGTATCAAGGGGATGGGTAGGAATGCATAGAGCAGACCTTGTCCTCAATGGAGAAGGAAAGCATCAGTCACCTGTCTGTGCAGGGAGGGAAGCTGTGAGCAGAACCCGTGGAAGTTGTGTGTTCTCCTGAGTGGTGAAGAGATATATGAGTGGGGTCTCCCACACATGGAAGATTCAAGATGTCATTTAATGATTGAGGGTCCACTCGTGTGGACATAGGATACGTCTGAGTCTGTCCGCAAGGAGATTGAGTTCGCCCGAGAGATATACCGCTCTGAGGTGGATGCAGTGTGCAACTGAGAAAAACCAGAGGCGATGCGCTTCCTGGCAGAGGGGTTAGGATCTTGTTCCTCCCTGCTTGTTCAAATAGAACATGGTCACTGGTTGCCCGTTATGACTAAGACCTGGTGGCCAGAGAGTTGGGCTTTGAAACCAGAAGGACGTTTGTAAATGCAGTAGTTCCAGGAGATTTATCTGAAATTCCTGGTATGGTTAGATCGTTCAGATGTGCTCCCCAACCAAGCTTGTAGGCATCAGTTGTCTGGGTGCTTTGAAGTGGAGGCATTTGAAAAGGTGACACCCCCCTCCCACCTTGGTTTTGAGGGGGAGCACCACCACTGAAGGGAGAAGTGGAGGGGTGATGAATATTTTGTCTAAAAGATGCCTGGATGCCTGTGTCCACTGAGACAAAAGAATTCATTAGGCTTGTCTCATATGCAGGAAGGCATAGGAGATTATATGAACTGTGGAGGCCATGTGCCAAAAAAAGCTTAGCATCTCTTGAACTGTTATATAAGTGTGACTTTTTATCTTGTAGATTAGCTCGATGAGTCAGATAGAGCGATCCAGGGGAAGGAAAGCTCTGGCCTGTTGAGCAAGCCGCTGGGTTGGCACCAGGCATGATTTGGGAAACTTGAAAACGAATACCAGATGCTGGAGCACAGTTATGGTGCAATGTAGGGAGAGCTTTACCTCTTGAAAGGATTCTCCCGATTAGTCAATCATCTTAGGGGCAGACAAAGACCCCCAAAGTGCAAAGGTAGGCCATAACCACAGCCATGCACTTTGTGAATACTCGGGGTGCAGAGGCTAAGCCGAAGGGGAGCACTCTATACTGGTAATGGTTCTGCTGGAACTGAAAACGCAGATACTGTGTGTGGTGAGGGTAGATCAGTAAATGTGTGTCCTCCATGAGGTCTAGAGAACACAGCCAGTCGTTCCTCTGAAGGGCTAGCGAACAGGTCCATCACGGTACTCCCCCAAACCTGAAAGAGCAGTCGGCCACTCTGGGGATCAGCTGCCACTCGCGTAGCTGGAAGACCCTGCTCAGCCTTTCGGCCAGCAGGTTGTTCTGGCCTTTTAGGTATATTGCCCGGAGGATACTCTGTTGGACTGCATATGAGCAGAGGACAACTGCCTCCGACAGAGGGCACAAGAGCCCGTGATCCCATTTGTTCACATAGAATATCACCACCTGGTTGTCCGTCTGAACCAGCACCGGCTGGTGGTGCAGGTGGTGGCAAAACGCTCGCAGGGCGAAGTATATCACCCGCAGCTCCAGGAGGTTGATCTGCTGGGTCCTCTCATCTAGTGACCAGCTGCCCTGAGTGCAGAGCTTCTCACAGTGGGCTCCCATCCGAGCAGAGAGGCATCCGTGTTGAGGACCCTTGAGGGGAGAGGGGCCTGAAAAGGCATGGCCGCCTCGAGTTTCTGGAGAGACTGCCACAAGACCAGTTGGTGGGTTACGGAGACTCTGTCTCTGAGGCGCCCCATGGCTTGAGTCCACTGGTCCCAGAGACACCACTGCACCGGCCTCATGTGGAGGCGAGAATCTGGGGTGACGTGAACTGTGGAGGCCATGTCCCCGAGGTGGAGCAGAAGAAACCAAGTGGGCACAGAGGAATGGTACTGTATATCCCGTGAAGAGAAATGGTGGCTCAAGTCTAAATGCTTATTACTTTGTCCCGGATAAAATGCTAGATCCCTGATGAAGCCCGAAGGGGTGAAACAAAAGCTTTTGTAGGATTTTCAGTGGTTGGATCTTTAATGTAGAAAAATCCGGTGTCTTGCTCTAAACCCTTGCAAACCAAAGAATATGGTGCAGGGTCTTTGAAGCAGTATCTTTTGCAGTGACAACGATAGCGCCAAAGATAAGTAACGGATTACTATTGTTCAGTCGTGTGACTGATTGTGTACTACCAAAAGTATCTTTATTTCTTTCAGATACTCGTATATCTGGCTCTAGTGCAAGTCGTTGAAATTTGGGAAACCCATACTTCTATGGATATTATGAATACTATGAAAATTATACAATATAAAAATTAAAAAATCACTTTTGGATAATTTAAAAATTCTATTAAGGTCTTATTGTAGAATTGTAGAATAAATCAGTTTGGTATTAAAATTTTAATTGATATATCGAATCCTAAAAAAGTACTTTTTTAGAAATAATGTAATACATTGGATTAAATTATAAAGGGAAGGCCTATGATGTACGTAAAAACTTGAAGCTCTATCCTATGGTGACACCGTTCGCCAAATGAATGGTGCGAGCGTTTACTGAGGCCTGAAAATATTTACCCTAGAGATAATTTTTGAATTATATTGTTTATATTCCGATTGGATTTTGTTAAATAAGGGTGGTGAAAGGAAGTGGTCTTGGTTTTTTGTATTATTATTGTTCCTTTCGGCAGTAGTTTGTAACTGTATATCCCGTGCCAGATTCCTGAGATGGTCGGCTTGGTCCCTGGGCAAGAAGGCCTTTGACTGGAGATTGTCCAGCTTTGCCCTGATGAACTCCAGACATTGTGTGGGGAGGAGGTGAGACGTAGGGTAATTTATGACAAAACCCAAGTGCTACAGAACCTAGATGGCGTGTGCGGTGGCCTGCTGCACTTCTGAGGCCATGCCTCCCTTTATAAGCAAGTCGCCTAGGTAGAGGAAGACAAAGACCCCCTGGAGATGGAGGAAGGCAACCATGACTGCCAGGCATTTTGTGAAGAACCTTGGGGCAGAAGCCAAATGGAAAGGGAGCACCCTGTACTGATAGTTCCTACCCCCCACTCTGAACCAAAGCTACTGCCTGTGGTTGGGGTGAATGAGGATGTGGGTATAGGCATCCTTGAGGTCTAAGGAGCATAGCCGATCTCCCTGCTGGAGATAGGCAGCAATGTTCCAAGGGAGAGCATCTTGAACTTCTCCCTCACCAGGAATCTGTTGAGGCTGCACAGGTCGAGGATGGGCCTTAGCCCCATTTCTTTTTGGTACGAGGAAGTATCTGGAGTAGAACCCCTTGCCCTTGAGATGGTGGGGCACCGGTTCCATTGCTTTGTCCTTGAGAAGGCCTGCCAACTCCTTCAATAGAAGGTCCTGGTGGAGGTGAGACCTGAGAGGTTCTCCCAGAAAATAAGGGGGAGGTGTCTGAGTCAGGTGGAGGAGGTAGTCCTCCCTGACCACCCGAAGTGCCCAAGAGTCTGTACTGATGGTCAACCACCTCTGGGCATAGTGGGCCAGATGTTCCCCTGTGGGCTGCTTATCTCCATATAGGCTATGCTCAAGGAGTCAAAAACTCCCTCCTGGATGGGCCGGAGACAGTGCCTGGGGTATTGGAGCCTTCTGCTTACGAGGTTCATGTCCATGTCCCTTGGCCTGCTGACCCTGCTGGGGAGGCCTGAAAAGGTGGGTAGTTTCTGTAAGCAGCCCCTTTCCTTGAGTAGAAGGACTTTTTACCCGAGCCCTTCCATTGGGGAAGAGCAGCAGTCTTTTTTGAGAGCCTGGTTCTTGTCATGAACTCGGTCTCCGGCTCGGCAGCCTTGTCGGTCATGGGTTTGCCAAAGAGGTTCTCTCTCCTTGGCATGGGACATCGACCTATTTGTCCTGAACCCACTGCTCGAGGTCGGACGACTGTAGTCAAGCCGGGCATCGTACACCAATACCCGCCACAGCTACTCAAGCCGCTGACTCAAACCTGTCATAGGTCGCTTGAGACATGGACTTGGAGCATTCACAGACTGCCTTGGCCAGGTTCTTGAACCACTGCAGGGGTTCCTCAGAGAGACCAGCTGAGAACCCAGCAAGTTCCTTCACCAGGTCTCTCAGGTACATGCCCATGTACAGCTGGTAGGCTTGGATGCAGCCGATGAGCAACAAGCCCTGGTAACACTTTCTGCTGATGGCATCCAAGGTGCGGGCCTCCCTGCCGGGGGGCACCAAGAAGTGCATATTCTGGCTTTTCAGCCGACACATGGCTGACTCCACCACCATGGAGCTATGCGGCAGCTGTGATTTCTGGAAGCCCGGGCTCCAGCGAACTCGATACATAAGAGTTGAGCTGTTTGCTCACCACTGGCACCGACGTGCCAGTGTCTCCCACATATGGCGCATCAGCCATTCCAGGATGGGACGGATGGGCACCATGAGCAATTCCCTCAGAGGATTTCCAACTCATCCACCCGCGGGTCCCCTCTGACTCCATAGGGAATGCCAGGGCCTTAGACATATCTTTGACAAAATCAAGGAAGCCCATATTCTCTGGCGGGGACTGCCGTCGAGGCTCTGAGACAGGAGAGTCTGATGGGACATCGTGTTGGCAATGGGTATCAGGGGACTCCTCATCCTCCATCTCCCACTCAGAGTAGTCCATCGAGGAGCCATGGGAGGGCTGTTTTGCAGGCCTCGGGACTCCCGATGCTCCGCGGCTGGTGCCTGGCACACTTGCCGGGGATGATTGCGGTCCCGTTGAGTGGGGCTCGGACCAAAACCTCAGCCGAGGATTGACTCGAGGCCAAAGGACCTCTAGGATTGGCTCGGCCTCCGGGGCTGTCTTTGATGACAAGGGCCCGGTAGTCGGGGCGGATGAACCAGTCATACCGGACAACAGCACCCACTACTGGTCCATAAAGGCAGAAAAATTGTGTTCTAGGGCCGCTATTCTGGACTCCGGTCTAGAAGGCTCCGCAGCCTTCAACGCAGGTACCGAGGGACTTGGGCCCATTGTCGGCTCCCCCGATGGGGAATCCTCGACTAGGATGGTGTCTGGGGGCCGAGGCCGGTCAGAGATCAACTCCTTCCAGGTGACCTTTGCAGGCCACTCCCCTCCTCTGATGCCTCAAATGAGTATCTCGGACTGCGGGACCTGGCCCAGGGGCCAGCAAGCTGGTCGGATCCGTCCAAGGACGCCGCCCTCGAGGGCTGTTTCTTCCAGGATTCCCTCGAGGGAGACCCCCTTCCTGAAGGCACACGACAGGGCTCAGGCTCAGAAGGATCCGTCTGAGGTGTCGAGGCTTCAGACAAGGCCTGGCCGTCGGAGGCACTGGGGACTCGGGGAAAAACCTATCGTGCTGCTGCTGGCAGCTCTTGAGGGCCTTGTTGGACATCCTCTTACAAAGACTGCATGCTGCCGGGTCGTGGTCTGGCCTGAAACAGTAAAGACAGCAGTCGTGTGTTGTTCAAGGACATAGGTTTTGAGCACCGATCGTACTTCTTAAAGCCACTGGTAGCCATGGGGGAAAAAAGTACCTCTGCGAGGTCTATGACTCATCGGGCTGCCAGCTGGAAAAAAAGGCACGAAGATGCCAGAAGTTAAAAGAAATGAAAAAACTACAAAAATAGACCCAAACTCAATGCCGAGGCAGCGAAGTTGGGTGGCGGTAAAAGTATCAGTGCGATACCGGAGGCGAGTATGAAACTCAGAAAAAAATCAACATTTTCCAGGGACAAATCAGACAAACATTTGAAGGGCTCTGCGGAAAAAAGGTGACTGAGCAAGATGGCACCCTTGGGCGGGAAGGGGACCATGCCTGCGTGGTGGCATCTCCCAAAGGCTTTCTTTGAAAGCTGGGGGGGAGGATGCTTCCACGAGGGCTTTGTTGGTGCAGACATCACCCATATGTGAGGACTGACTTCCTGCTTGTTCCTGGAGAAAACATATTTAGACATCAAACAAAAAACTTAGCTTTTAGTAATGGCATCAGCTTAGCATGGCAAAGCATAGCAGGACTTGAGCAGTATTCATAGTAGTAACCCGGAGCACCAACACCTGGTGTTTCGCCAGGACAGCTTCTTCAGAGAGCTCTGAAAAAAGGGTGTTGCTAAACCTGAAAAAAAGCTTTATCTGAGTTGCGTATGCTTCATATCATCATAAACATATGCGTATGCTTATGCTTGCGTATGCGTTGCGTTGCGTATGCTTCATATCATCATAAACATCATCAAAGAAAACAAAACAACCGAGTCAGCACCCCAAGTGAATTCAAACACACATGCAAGGACACAACAGACAGAGCACTCTCAATGGCTGCTCCAACAATATGGAACAAACTACCGGACGATTTAAGGGCAACTACAGACCTCAAAGACTTTAGAGAACAGCTGAAAACCATGCTGTTCATAGAACACTATGGACACATCACATAACCTCAGAGAATGTATAACAGCTCATGATTCCGCCTAAACACTGTATGTATAGAAAATATTTTAGCACCACTGTATATAGCCCACATTGTACATAGCTCAAACCATTCTAGCACACAATACAACACACATTGTACATAGCTCAAACCAATCTAGCACACAATACAACACACACTCAACTAAATTTCACCCTCACTGCATGTTTAACACACTCACTTTACCCGATTGTTTGCTGTGATACCACCTTGATTAATAAGATAAGGCGGTTTAGAAATACTGTTAAATAAATAAAATAAATAATTCGTCGGACTTATAAAGGTGGCGCTATTGTTGTAATGGATGCCTCTAAATATGTTGAAGAAGTTTGCCGCCAACTAGCAGACTGGACAACATATGTTTCATTGCCTGTGGATCCCATGGCCCGTCTTCAAATAACTATTAAAGAGATTGTTACTCAGGCTTTAACAGAACATTTGGTAGATAAGAAAGCAGCTTTGTTCCCTTGTACTAAACATCCTCGTACTCCTCATTTTTACATTCTTCAAAAAATTCAAAAAGCTTTAATGAATCCTCCTTGTAGATGCATTGTCTCTCCATGGGGTTCGCTTTTTGAACCTCTATTTATGCAGATTTTTTTTTACAGGCTCTTGTGTTTAAAATCCCCTCTTATTTATGTGATGCTATGCATTTTCTTCAGATATTAGCTAAAGAATCTTATAGCTCGCCAAGATCTGAATGTTTCAAAAATCACATTTATTATTCTACTTATGACATTAGTGATGAGACAATTTTTTTCTGTTTTAATGGGGAGTTTTTTCAGTAGACTAGAGGTGTGGCTATAGGGGCCACAATGGCTCCCTCAACTGCCAATTTATATATATAGCTCATTTTGAGAGACAATGGTTAGTGGATGGGCCATTTCAAACCCATATTCGTTTATGGATTCGATATATAAATTTTTATTTATTTTTTTTTTTCCTTTTGGACTGGTTCTGTGGAACAGTTGTTGTCATTCCATCACTGGCTCAATAATCGTGATAACATTAATTTCTCACTGGATTATAGTATGATATATCTATTTCTTTTTTGGATGCATCTTTGGTACGTCAAAATGACTTTGTTTTCCATGGTTTATTGTAAACCTCATTGAATGGTTTTTCTTCATTTTTCAAGTGCACATCCCCAACGGCTTAAAAACAGTCTACCATTGGCTCAGTTCCTTCATTATCGTCTGAATTGTTCTACGATACCAGAGTATAAATTACGTTCACAATCTCGAAGATGCTTTTCTTCCCCGGATCCTCTTCACCTGATCCAACAGGCGTGTACTCGAGCTCAATATAATGATCGTACATGGCTACTTACCCTTGAGAGCATTCAACAACTTCAGATACTAGCATGGTGCATTATGTTTCTTGTTTTAATCCACAGAGCTATCGGCTCTCTAAGATTGTGCATCATCATTTTAATGTCATTCATCTCATTCCTGGTTTACAACAGCTTTGAATCAGATCAGTATATACTAGGAATCACAACCTGAGAGACATTGCGTGTCCTTCAGCTTATATCGGCTCAGTACAGCAGTGTCCACTGCCTTCCGGCCATAGCAGTTGTGGCAATTGTTCAGTGTGTTTTATGATGGAGACATGGTCAGTCCTTCCAATACAATCATCAGACATATCAATTACATCATACCACTACATGTAATAGCATGGGGGTTATTTATCTAATTTTATGCCCCGGTGGGTTAGAATATGTGGGGAAGACACGACTGCTTCTATGTTCTATTAAACAAACCCATAGAGACAAACGTCAGCATCTAACTGAGGGGTGACTTTGGTAAAGCATTGCCAACTTTTACAGCATAATTTTGAAGACCTTAAATGTTTATTGATCACAGAATGCTTACCTTCTATTTATGGCAGCAATTGGGATAAAACTTTGATATGTCTGAACGATGCTGGATCTTCCATCTGAACACTTTGGTACCAGCTGGTTTAAATGACTTTATTGAATGGAGATCCTGTTTTTGATTTTGGTCTTTGGATTTATAAGGGTGGCTAGGGTGGTTTTTCGTCTGATTTTTCTTTTTTTTTTTTTCTTTTAACTTTAGTTTGCTAATGGCTATAGCTCCCATTGTTTTGTCAACTGCAGCACTGGGGATTTCCTGACGTCATCTCAATTCCCTCTTTTTAATGTGCATGCACGGCGTTTTTTGCTTTTACACACTGGTTGCTTTGCAGCAGGCTTGGTATTGGTGCTCTTTCATTGCCTTTGTTCCTTTATTCTCCTGGTTTGTACTATTTGACAGTATCTCTCTCTTTCTTCATTTTTTTAGTTTAACATGACCTGCTAATCAGAGCTTTTATATTTAATGCGTTTTTTTCAGGATTAACACCTTTTTCCAGAGCTCCCTGAAGAAGCCATCCAGGAGAAACACCCAGGGTCGGGGCTCTGGGTTACTGTTATAAACACTGGTCAGGTCCTGTTATGCTTTGCCATGCTAAGCTGATGCCAATACTAAAAGCTACGTTTTTTGTTTAATGTCTGAACATGTTTTTCTGAGCGTGTATACCTGATGGCATTTAGTTGCTATTTGCTATTCCACTCACACATTAAGCAAATTTTGTTATATGGGGATTTGTTTGAGTCTTTTGAATTTTTGAATGTGTTTGATTACTCTTAAGAGGTTTCCCTGATCGCTGATGGTTCCCTGGGCTTAGCCGATTGATTAGGCATTGTTCTGTGATACTTTTGCTTATCGACTAGGTTAGGCAGAACAATGCTAATCAATCAGCTAAGCCCAGGGAACCATCAGCGATCAAAAAATCCTCTATAATGGGGAAACCTCTTAAGAGTAATCAAACACATTCAAAAATTCAAAAGACTTTTTTAACATTGCTAGTGATATTGCGGAAGGGTTGTCGGGTAAAGTTTGCCTCTTTGCGTATGATACCAATAGAGCAGACACCCAGGAAAGAGCATATAACATGAGGAGGGATCTAGCTAAGCTTGAGGAATGGTCAAGAATTTGGAAGCTGAGATTTAATGCTAAAAAAATGCAGTCATGCATCTGGGTTGCAAAAATCCAAGGGAGCAGTACAGTGTAGGGGGTGAAGTACTTCTGTCCACGAAAGAAGAGCAAGACCTCATGTAATTGCTTCTGATAATCTTAAAGTGGCTTAAACAGGTAGAAAAGGCAAAGGCGAAAGCCAGAAGGATGCTTGGGTGCATAGGGAGAGGAATGGCCAGCAGAAAAAAAGGAGGTGATAATGCCTCTGTATAAGTCTCTGGTGCAACCTCATTTGGAGTACTGTGTGCATTTCTGGAGACACTTTCAAAAGAACAAATAGGATGGAGTCTGTACAGAGGGTAGCTACTAAACGGTTAGTGATTTTCGTTATAAAGCATGAGGACAAACAAAGATCTTAATATGTATACGTTAGAGGAAAGGCAGAATAGAGGAAGTATGATAGAGACATTTAAATATCTCCAAGGCATTAATGCACAAGAGGAGAGCTTCTTTCAACTGAAAGCAAGCTTTGCTATGAGGGGACATAGCATAAGGGTGAAAGAGGATGGTCTCAGGAGTAATATGCGGAAATATTTCTTTACGGAAAGAGTGGTAGATGCATGGAATAGTCTCCCAGTGGAGGTAGCAGAGACAAGGATTGTATCTGAATTCAAAAAAGCATGGGACAAACACAGAAGAGCTCCAAAGGAAAAGAAGGGACTTTAGTATTTGATATGGAAGGGCAGACTAGATAGGCCCTATGGTCTTTTTCTGCCAGAATGTTTCTATGTAACCACTGCAGCTGATGACAGACTAGTGCAGGCAACATGACTGATTTGTCTGAAACATTGCAAAAGTCACTGCCCGGAGGGAAGCTGCTGGGAACACTGTGACTGTAGCCTTTAATTATAGGCAGCTGCTGTCAGAGGAGAGCTGCTCCAGACAACATGGTTGTTAGTTCTTGAAGGAACGAGAGAGGCGTACTCGTCAATATGATACCAGACATTGAATGGAAAACCTGTAACAAAAGTTGGGATGGAAGCACTAAATAACGAAGAAAATAAAAACAGCTAACTTTGCAAACAGGGAGAGCTACATCCGAGCGTTATTGCAGATGAAGCAAGAGAGAGGAAAGGATCACCGGTCACACCAGAGGGAGGGGCTCTCACATGCCTAGAATCTTTTTAGACTCTTATGGGCTGGAAAGAGCAAGTCCGAACAAGACACCGTCAGGGATGATGTCACTCCAGTGCGGGGCTGATTATATCCAGCTTGCCCATGGAGAATATTTCTTTATTCAACGCATAATCAAGCTCTGGAATTCATTGCCGGAGGATGTAATAAAAGTTGGTGTAGCCAGATTTTAAAAGTTTGTACAAGTTTCTGGAGAAAAAGTCCATAAATCATTAAAGCGGACTGGGGAAAATATGCTGCTTATTCCTGGGATAAACAGATTGAAATCTGTCTATCCTTTTGGGATTCTGCTAGGTACTTGTGACCTGGATTGGCCACTATTGGAAACAGGATACTAGGCTTGATGGATTACACAGGTACACTAAAAAAATTTTTTTTTAAACTGCCTCTAATGTTTCGATTGATTTTTACGTTTTTTGGTGCGCTGAATCCAAATCTGGTAACCAATTTGCTCCATCACGTACAGATTTTTTGCTACATTGGGTTAGCAGTTTGAGGTGAACGTTTCAGATTGAGTGCGATCGAGATAAAAGTTTCTTGGATGAATTCTTTATACTAATTGTTTAGTAGTTATTCAAATAAGAATAAAGAAAATTGTAACAAGGCAGCACATAAGAATAGAGTAATGTCAACAAAACACACTGTGATGGTAGCAAAATTGTCTGCACTTAAAACAGCCACATACATGTGCACAAACATTGAGCATATAAGAGCGAGGTTAGACACAAAGCAAAGCAAAGAAATGTGCAAAAATGTTGTACAGGTATGTATGTAAGAATAGAAAACGCAAACCGCACCATTGCAATACATGAAGACAAACACCCGATGGTGTGAAAATAAAATTCTAATAAATGAGATCCGACACTGTGGTAATAACTAGCAAATTTTTATTTCAAAGTTTAGTAAAAACACGATATTTGTCAACACAGTTTAGATTTTGAAGTCATTCTTGGGTCAATCAATCTCCTGGTGGGCCCGTTTCTTCTTCCCCCGAATGCTTCTCTTGGTGCGCTGCTTGGCGTATTTTTCATCTGGGGTTTCCCGCAGCAGCAACCAGCAGAAATCAGCCATCATAGTGGTGTTCCATCTTCCTTGGTACCTTCTCTCTGCGTCCTTGATGTCCTGGTGAAACCTTTCACCTTGTTCTTCACTGTACACCCCCAAGTTTTCGGGAAAGTAGTTCACATGGGAGTGCAAGAAATGGACTTTCAGGCTCATGTCACAGCCTTGTTCTTTGAAGGCATTGAGCATCCTGGCAACAATATCCTTATAGTTCTCATCCCGCCTGTTCCCCAAGAATTTGAGAACATTATCCTTGAAGGAATCCCAGGCTTCTTTTTTCTTCTCAGACATCGTTTCAGCGAATGCTCCATCTGAAATGAGTTTCCTTATATCAGGGCCAACAAACACTCCTTCCTTTAACTTTGCTTCAGAAAGTCGGGGGAACTTTGAGCAAAGGTACCGAAAGCACTCACCATCTTTTGGAAGGGACTTGATGAATTGCTTAATGAGACCCAACTTAATGTGGAGAGGTGGTAATAGAATTTTATCATGAGGTACCAAGCTCTCATGAAGAACATTTTTCTCACCGGGTCTCAAATACTCCCGAATTGGCCAGTCTTTTTTTCCCCAGTGTAGGTCGCGGGCCCGGCTATCCCACAAGCAAAGGAAGCAGGGATATTTGGTGAAACCGGATTGCTGCCCTAATAGCATGGATAGAATTTTAAAGTCTCCACAAATCATCCACTTATGCTCATCATAACGAATCTTCTGAAGAATCAGGGCCAAATTCTCATATTTTTCTTGGAGAATAACAGAGTGAGCAATAGGAACTGAAGCGAATGTGTTGCCATTATGAAGAAGAACACCTTTTATGCTGTCTTTTGACGAATCAATGAACAGCCGCCATTCAGCAGGATCATACTTGAGTTTAAACTTTTCCATCACTCCGTATATATCGTTGCAAAATACCAAATCTTCCTCTTTGCTGAAATACTTCAAAATTGTGTCTCGCGGTTGCGGTACCAATAAAAAGTTGTTCCTGGTGACAATAGATTTTTCTGTTTAAGCCGAGAACCTAGCAGTTGGGCAGCATCTTTTGGGAGTCCTAAATCCCGGACTAAATCATTCAATTCAGCTTGAGAGAAAAGTTCAGGTTTCGGATCTGGTTCAGTTTCAAACTCGGAAGTACTGGACTCATCGGGAAAAGCCATCTGATGAGTCTCATCATGATCAGAACCGTCCACACAAATATGATCCAAAGATTTTGGTGGTTCAGGCACAGGTACTTCGTTGCTATGAGGCATAGGCCTAATTGCTGAGGGAAGGTTGGGGTAACTTATTACGTTCTTATTTTTTAAGTTGTATCCCTTCACAATGCAAGAGCAAAAATAGCAGTCACTGCTGTGGTCTCTTTGTTCACGCCACATCATAGGTATTCCAAAATGAAATGCTTGTTTTTTACCTTTCATCCATAAGCATAGATCTTCCTCACATGTCTTGCACACTTTGTGAGGAGCCCACGGTTTGTCTTGATCGCCTAACTTCAAACCGAAATAGGCGAAATATACTTTTTTAATAAATGCAGAAATGTTCCTCTGCCGCTTTTTCACGGTATATTCCCCACAAATAAAACAAAAACTGTCCGGAGAGTTGACGCAACCTCTGGCTCTGTGAGCCATCACAAATACACAGCACTGCAAACTACAACTGTAGTGAACCACTTCGGAATAAAGCTGGATTACAACTGAGCAAACAAAAGGTAATAATGAACTTGCAAGAAACTGAAATTTGACAGGAACGTTCATGTCGCAACCACCGTGTTTGAGCGAGCAAACGAGGCGAGGCGAACAGGAAAGAACATGTGCCAGCGTGAGTACTGGATTTAGCCCCCCGCCTCCCAATTGTCCTGTTAATGTATAAAATGAATACAAAACACTCTAAAATATCATGAGGGAGTGTTTCTAGTTAGTCAACCATTACAACCTCTATTTTGGGCCAAGAAAATAAACTGCAGTCGGCTAAAAAGAAATTATGTGAACATTCCTTATATGGGTAAGAAATCTAATTTTGCAAGAAAACGTGACGTGATGGAACATTTTGGCTATTTTTCCTGGATTCAGCACCCCAAAATCTATAGGAATCAGTTGCAAAACTGGAGGCAGTTTTTTGGTAGTGTACCTGTGTTATTGGTCTGACCCAATATGGCAAATTTTTATGTTCATATGTCCTGCATGCATGATCCATTCATCTCCACTATTTCTTTCAAAATATTCACCTTGTGCTTGTGTCATACTGAAGTCCTTACCTTTCAGTCCTTCCGTAAGGTCTATGAATCCAGCTTGTCCCAGTGCCCACATTATAGTCAAGCATTTCACTGGCCTGGTCTGCTGAGATCTTAGTAGCTCCAGATACTGCAAGTGAATATCAAGATGCATCATAAATGAATGGGAAAAAAAACATTAAAAACAACTTTAAAAAAAAAGACTATTTATACTTTCAACTGTGTTTCTTAGTTAACAGCAGCACAGTAAGTCTCACTCATGGGAGACATAACTGATGTCACAAAACCAAGTGTGGCTCACTATCACAGCTGATCGATGTAACACAAGTTCACCAACCTCAGTGTTTTATCTATATATGTTGTAAGTATTCCAGGGGGAATTCTGAAGAAGAAGAAATTAGACCTTACCTGCTAATTGTCTTTCCTTGAGATCTCTCCGGGCCAGTCCAGGAACATTAGGGTTGTCAATCTTCTCCAGCAGCTGAGGACTGAATTCTGAAGTTTTGCTGACATCCTATCCGGCTCCCCCTGGTGTCCAAGCCTCAGTCTAACCCTGTCAAAGCAGTCTGAGAACCTATCTTAACCCTGACTCCACAAAAAAAAAACCTTGTAACCAACTCTAACAAAACAAACCGAACATCAGAGCCTACCTAAAACGTAGCTAGGTTCTCCTGTTTCCTCTTTTTTTTTTTTTCAAGTTCACTGCATAACTAACCCCCCGCTAGTAACAGGGAGCCTCATAGACCAAACCACTCCAGACTTCCTGAATGGACGATCAATAACCAATTTTCTAAGACATACTAGCCTCTATCGCCAAAATTTGTTCAATCCGCAAATGACAGCCGTTATAGTTGGTGATTCGATCATTAGGCATGCAGATAGCTGGGTGGCTGGTGGACGTGAGGATCGCCTGGTAACATGCCTGCCTGGTGCGAAGGTAGCGGACCTCACGCGCCACCTAGATAAGATCTTAGATAATGCTGGGGAGGAGTCTGCTGTCTTGGTACATGTCGGTACCAATGACATAGGAAAATGTGGTAGGGAAGTTCTGGAGGCTAAATTTAGGCTTTTAGGTAGGAAGTTCAATTCCAGAACTTCCAGGGTAGCATTCTCTGAAATGCTTCCGTTCCACGTGCAGAACCCAAAAGGCAGGCAGAGCTCCGGAGTCTCAATGCGTGGACGAGACAATGGTGCAGAGATGAGGGTTTTGGATTTGTTAGGAACTGGGGAACATTCTGGGGAAAGGAGAGGCTCTTCCGAAGAGATGGGCTTCACCTTAACCAGGATGGAACCAGGCTGCTGGCATTAACCTTTAAAAAGGAGATAGAGCAGCTTTTAAACTAGATAATAGGGGAAAGCCGACAGTCGCCCAAGAGCAGATGGTTCAGAAGAATGTATCCTTGAAAGATACTACCAAAAGCAGAGAGGTTCCAAAAAAGAGTAAAGTAGCCCAAATGCCCTCGAGTATGGAGCAGACAGAGCTTAAAGATCCCAAATTACCCATGTCTACCAACAGCCAAAAAAATATGAATAAAATACAGTCTCTAAAATGCTTGTATGCAAATGCTAGAAGTCTAAAAAATAAGATGGGAGAGTTAGAATATATAGCACTAAATGAGAGGTTAGATATGATTGGGATATCAGAGACATGGTGGAAGGAGGACAACCAGTGGGACACTGTGATACCTGGATACAAACTATATCGTAATGATAGAGCTGATCAAATTGGTGGAGGGGTTGCGCTCTATGTTAGAGAAGGCATTGAGTCAGAAAGGATTAAAGTTTTGCAGGAAACATAATTTGCTGTAGAATCTCTATGGATTGAAATTCCATGTAAAAAGGGGAAGGCGATGGCAGTGGGGGTGTACTATCGACCGCCTGGCCAGAATGAACAAATGGATGATGAAATGCTCAAAGAAATCAAGGAAGCTAACAAAAGTTATAGCGCAGTAATAATAATGGGTGATTTCAATTACCCCGGTATCGACTGGGTCAGTGTCACGGCAGGACATGCTAGGGAGATAAAGTTCCTAGATGACATAAATGACTGCTTCTTGGAGCAGCTGGTTCATGAACCGACCAGAGGGAAAGCCATATTAGACCTAGTCCTTAGTGGAACACCAGATCTAGTGCAAGAGATAAAGTTGTTGGGGCCACTTGGCAATAGTGATCATAGCATGATCACCTTTGATTTAATTAGTGGAGGAGGGATAGTAAGGAAATCCACAGTACTACCTTTTAACTTTCGAAAGGGAGACTATGATAAAATGAGGAAAATAGTTAAGAAAAAACTAAAAGGAGCAGTTGCAAAGATTAAAGACTTACATCAAGCTTGGGTGTTGTTGAAAAATACTATTTTGGAAGCCCAGACCAGCTGTATTCCATGCTTTAAGAAAAGTGGAAGGAAGTACAAAAAACTGCCAGCATGGTTTAAAGGGGAGGTCAGAGAGGCTGCTGTTGCCAAAAAAGCATCTTTCAGAAAATGGAAAAAAGAGCCAAATGACGAAACCTGGAAACAGCACAAGCACCAGCAAGTCAAATGCAAGGCATTGATAAAGCAGGCAAAGGGGGAATTTGAGAAGAAGCTTGCTGCGGAAGCAAAAAAGCGAAATAAAGATTTTTTCAAGTACATTCGTAGCAAAAAACCTGTGAGAGAGTCAGTTGGTCCATTAGATGATAGAGGAGTTAAAGGGGCACTAAGAGGCGACAAGGTGATAGCGGAGAGACTGAATGAATTCTTTGCTTCGGTCTTTACTGAGGAAGATGTAGGGATGTTACCCATGACTGAAGTGGTATTTAAAGGTGCGGAAGAATTGAAGGAAATTATCGATACATTGGGAAGATGTATTACAGCTATTAGATAAACTGAAGAGTAGCAAATCACCAGGGCCAGATGGCATACATCCAAGGGTGTTGAAAGAACTGAAATATGAGATTGCAGACCTGCTATTAGTAATCTGTAAATTTTCATTAAAATCATCCTTAATACCTGAAGATTGGAGGATTGCCAATGTAACGCCAATTTTTAAAAAGGATTCCACAGACCGGTGAGCTTCACGTCAGTACCAGGAAAAATGGTAGAAACCATCATAAAGAATAAAATTACTCAGCAGGTAGATAGTCATGGCCTAATGGGAGACAGCCAACATGGTTTTAGACAAGGAAGATCTTGTCTTACTAATCTATTATGTTTTTTTGAAAGTGTGAATAAACAGGTGGACAAAGGTGAGTCGGTTGATAAAGTGTATCTGGACTTTCAGAAAGCCTTTGACAAGGTCGCTTATCAGAGACTTTTGACAAAACTAAAGAGTCATGGGATAGGAGGTAGTGTACTACTGTGGATCAAGAACTGGTTAAAAGATAGAAAGCAGAGGGTTGGGCTAAATGGCCAATTTTCCCAATGGAGAAAAATGAATAGTGGTGTACCCCAGGGATCTGTGATGGGTCCGCGGCTTTGACATATTCATAAATGACCTGAAAAGTGGAATAACGAGTGAGGTTATCAAATTTGCAGATGACACAAAGCTATTTAAAGTTGTTAAAACCCAAGAGGATTGTGGAAAATTGCAAGAGGATCTTGATAAATTGGAAGACTGGGCATCAAAATGGCAGATGAAATTTAATGTGGACAAGTGCAAAGTTATGCACCTAGGGAAGAACAACCCAAACTATGGATACACGATAGAATAGTTACTCACCTGTAACAGGTGTTCTCCAGGAGCAGCAGGAATCAGTCCTCACATATGGGTGTCATCGACGCCGATGAAGCCCCAGCGGAGCATTTCCCCAGCTTTCTATGAAAGCCTTTGGGAATGCAGGCACGCATGCGCGGTTCCCTTCCCGCCTAAAGGTACCATCTTACCTCAGTCAAATGACATAGCTAAGAACAGCACACAAAAATGTAAAAATTAAACTATGTACAACTGCAACTCCCAGGGGAGGAGGGAGGGTTGTGTGGACTGATTCCTGCTGCTCCTGGAGAACACCTGTTACAGGTGAGTAACTACTCTTTCTCCAGGACCAAGCAGGAAGTCAGTCCTCACATATGGGTGACTCCCTAGCTCTGAGCTACCGAGGAACCCAGGCTGAACAAGAGAACTCCCTCTAGTTCCAGCATCAAAGAAAGGCTTTTCACTGACACAATCTCCACCGGTAGCCCAACAGAGGGCTGGAGGGTAGGAGTTGCCTAAACCTCAAAGAGATTGCGGAGTACTGCCTGGCCAAAAAGACTGTACCTACGGGACTCCCTCTCCAGACAGTAATGGGCCGCAAAAGTCTGGCTTGAAGACCAAGTTGCAGCCCTGCAGATGTCTGCTAAGGGCATAGAGCGGAGATGAGCCACTGAGGCAGCCATTGCCCTGACACGGTGGGCCGAGACCCGACCCTGCAAAGGAAGGTCAGCCGCCTTGTAAGCCCAGGTGATACAGTCAGCCACCCAGATGGAAAAGGTACGCTTGGACACAGCTAACCCCAACTTCTATGCCCCAGCGTACGGTCAAGGTAGAAGGATAAGGCCCTCCTACAGTCCAGGGTATGCAGGACTGCTTCAGCCTGGCTTGCATGAGGCCTAGGGAAGAATGTTGGAAGAACCACCTCCTGGTTAAGGTGGAAGGAGGAGACAACCTTTGGGAGGAACTTTGGATGAGTCCTGAGGACTGCCCTGTTCCTATAAATTCTGGTGTAAGGCCTATCACAGACCAGGGCCTGAAGCTCAGTCACTCGCCTAGCCGAGGTAAGGGCTATCAAGAAGAGTGTCTTCCAGGACAGGAAGCGTAGAGGGCAAGTAGCCATCGGCTCAAAGGTTGGGCGAGTCAGCTGCTGCAAGACCACATTCAACTCCCACTCAGGAGCAGGACGACGGATTGGAGGTTTGAGTAAAAGCAAGCCCCGGAGGAAGCAGGACACCAAGGGGTGAACCGACAGAGAATGTCCTTCCACCAGTGAGTGGTGAGCTGCCAGAGCTGAGAGGTGGACCCGAACAGAATTGGACTTAAGTCCCTGATTGGATAAGTGCAACAGATACTGAAGTACTACAGGGACAGTACAGGAGAAAGGATCCTCTGTAAGTAGCTGACACCACACAGAAAACCTTTTCCATTTGAGTGCATAGGTTTTCCTAGTGGACTGTTTCCTAGAGGTTAGGACAACCTCCTCAACTTCCTGAGGCAGACCCCAGGGAGCCAAACTACCCTTGCAGCCTCCAGGTCATCAAATTGAGAGCTTTGAGATTGGGGTGCAGAAGGGAACCCTGATCCTGAGAGAGAAGGTCGGGTCGCAACCCCAGAGGCAGAGGGGGATCCACTGCCAACTGAAGCAGAAGTGGGAACCAAGGCTGTCTGGGCCACCTGGGAGCCACCAGCAGGACTGAGGCCTTGTCCTGAAGGATCTTGAACAGAGTTTGGGCCACCAAGGGCGTGGGATGAAAACGCATACAGGAGGCCCTGAGACCATGAAATCAGAAAAGCATCTGCTGCTATCCGCAGAGGAAGGGGTTGCCTGGAGCAGAACTTGGGCAGTTGTTTGTTCAGTGGACTGGCAAACAGATCTATCAAAGGGAGACCCCATTTCAGGAAGATTTTCTGAACTACCAAGGGATGCAGCTGCCACTCGTGGGGCTGCAAAATTCTGCTCAACCTGTCGGCCAGGTAGTTTTCCTAGCCTGGGAGGTACACAGCCCTGAGGAGCATGTTGTGCTTGAGGGCAAATGAACAAAGGTCCTGAGCCTCCTGACAAAGGAGCCGGGACCCAGTGCCGCCCTGTTTGTTCACATAAAACATGGCTACCTGGTTGTCTGTCTGAACCAGGACAGATTGATGTGTCAGGGTAGGAGAAAAAGCTTTGAGAGCTAGGCGAATAGCCCTGAGTTCCAGGAGGTTGGTCTTCTGTGCAGCCTCCCAAGGAGACCACCGGCCCTGGGTGCACTTGTCTAGACAATGAGCTCCCCAGCCCTGCAGAGATGCGTCTGTGGTCAGTACTACTGTGTATGCAGGAATCTGAAAGGGCACCCCCTTTGAGGAGATTGGGTGGGTGTGACCACCAGCTGAGGGAGTCCAGAAATGGTCTGGACACCCTTATCCTATCTCTGAGGCTGACTGTGGCTTGGGACCACTGAGTCCGAAGGCACCACTGTGCAGGCCTCATATGGAGCCTGGCATTGGGGGTCACATGTACTGTCAAAGCCATGTGGCCTAGAAGCCTCAGGCAGAGTCTGGCGGAGACCAGTGACCTGCTGAGAAACTGGCTTACCAAGTTTATCAGTCTTTGGGCTCTGTCTACTGGCAAGAATGCCTTTGCCAGCTGAGAGTCCAACCTTGCCCCTATGAACTCCAAGTTCTGGGAGGGGAGCAAAGTGGACTTTGCGAAGTTTATGACAAATCCCAAGCTCTGAAGAAGAGCAATAGTTCTGAGGGTGGCCTGTTGGGCCTCCTGGCACGTTTGACCCCTGATGAGCCAGTCGTCCAGATAGGGAAAGACAAAGATGCCCTGATTTCTCAGGTAGGCCACTACCACTGCCAGGCATTTAGTAAAGACTCTGGGAGCGGAGGTTAGGCCAAAAGGTAGTACTCTGTACTGATAATGGTTTCCTCCCAAGATGAACCTGAGGTACTTTCTGTGATCTGGATGAATGAGGATGTGAGTGTACGCATCCTTTAGATCTAAGGAGCATAGCCAATCTCCCTGCTGGAGGTAGGGCAGAAGTGTTCCAAGAGTAAGCATCTTGAACGTCTCTTGCTCTAGGAACTTGTTGAGGTTCCTGAGGTCTAGGATAGATCGAAGGCCACCGGTTCTTTTGGGTACCAGGAAATACCTGGAGTAGAACCCTTGACCTTGTAAGTGGGGAGGCACAGGCTCCACCGCCCTGTCCGCCAACAGACCTTGGAGCTCTTGTAGGAGAAGATCTGTGTGCAGGGGAGGCCTTGGAGGCTCCCCTGGAAAGTATGGAGGAGGCAGTTGGAGAAAATGTAGTGCATAGCCCTTGTGGACTATGTGCAGCACCCAACTGTCCCCAGTGATGTGGGGCCACTGGTGGGCAAAGAGGGCGAGGCAACTTCCTGTGCAGGGTTGGGAGAGCAGGGATTGAGAGGCTATGCTGGAGGAGTCAAAAACCCCCACCCTGTTGAGTGGGAGCAGGGGCCGGAGGTTTGGGGGTCCTCTGCCTACAGGGCCCATTACCCTGCCCCTTGGCTTGCTGACCCTGGGAGGCAGCTTGGGCAGCCTGATATTGAGGGTACTGTTTGTAGGCAGTGCCCTTCCTCGGGTAAAAGAGCTTCTTACCCGAGGTCTTCTTCTTAGGAGAAGGGGCAGAGGTCTTTCTAGACAGCCTCGTCCGTGTAAGGTGCTCAGTCTCGAGCTGTGCGGCCTTCTCGGCCATGGGCTTGCCAAAAAGGTTCTCACCTCGGCAAGGGACATCGACCAACTTGTCCTGAACCCATGGCTCGAGGTCCGATGACTGCAGCCATGCCTGGCATCGAGCCGCGATGCCGGCTGCCGCAACTCGGGCCGAAGCCTCGAAGCCATCGTAGGTGGCGCGGGACATGAACTTCGAGCAGTCCCGAATCCCGAGGACAAGGACTTGAATCTCTGCAAGGGCTCCCCGGAGAGACCAGCGGAGAACCCGGCCAGCTCCTTGCCCAGATCTCGCAAGTACATGCCCATGTACAGCTGGTAAGACTGGACAGGGCAAGCAAGCATCGAGCCCTGGAAGCACTTTCTACCGACACCATCGAGGTTCCGGGCCTCCCTGCCGGGGGGCACCACAGCGTGCATCTTCTGACTCTTCGGGCGATGCATGGCCGATTCCACAACCATGGAATCGTGTGGTAGCTGCGCCTTCTTTTTTTTTTTTTTTAAATCATTTATTTAAAGAATTTTTCAATATACAGTAAACATTACTGTACAAAGAAATACAGCACAGAGCAACAAAAAGAAACAACTCATCAGAAAATTAATCACTCTCAAGCTTAATAGTCCACGTCACGGGGAGCTTCTTCAAATAGAAAGAAAAGCAACAATTATACACAAAATAACCAAAGCCAAGGTAGAAAACTTCCAAACCTTGGCCTACATTAAGCCTGATCGAACAAAATTACCCCCCCGAAAAACCCCTTTATAATAACATATTCATATGAAATAGAAAAAAAGTAACATCAAGGCTTCTTTTCCCTAGCCAGAATCCACTTTTCCAATTCAGCAGCTGCACAAAACACAAACTTATCATATCCTAGGGTAACATTACATTTACAAGGATATCTTAAGAAGAACGATGCTCCAAGGGCAAGAACCCTTGCTTTTAATACAAGAAAAGCCTTCCTACGTTCTTGAGTGGTGCGAGAGACATCAGGGAAAATAGAAACAAAATCGCCACAAAACTTAACTTCCTTCTTTCTAAAATAAGCTTTGAAAATAACAGATTTATCCTCCTCTGAGGCTAGCGTCACAAGTAACGTTGCTCTAGAAGAAATATCGTCACGTGTATCTTCTAGGAAAGCGGTTAAATCGAAGTTCTCAGGTATCGCAGGGGCGTCACCACCCTCAATCACCCCAGGTGGAAAGCTTTTTCCAAATAAATAATAACACTTAGTAATAATAATGGATTCAGCCTGAGGGAGGAGGAGAACGTCCTTGAGATACCTGCGAAATAAAATCAGAGGGGACAACAGTGAACATAAAGGGAAATTTAATAATCTTATATTTTTTTATACGTGATAAGTTTTCCAGATTTTCGATTTTCTGATGGATTATACTACTCTCCTTTGAATAGGCAGAATGGAAATCAGTGCATAATTTAACTTGAGTAACTGTGTTCGAAACCACAGAACTCATAGCACTAACCTGAGAATCTAGCACTTGAAATTTTTCAACTGTATCTTTGGTAAATTGACATAATGAAGGAATAATATCAACTAAGACCTGCTCAGTACGGGATACAACCTTCCACACATCTAACAATGAAACTGTGGTGGCCTGGGGATCTGAGATAGGGACAAACGGTTCCTTCCAGGTAACAACACTGGGGAGCGCATTGTCCTTTGAAGAGCAAACTATGCTCTGATACTCAGAGGAAACCTCTAAAAAACCAGGGGGAAGAGGAGGAGTTCTCTCCACAGAGCTCAAACTTGCCCCGTTGGTAAGGGGTGGTGGGAGATCAGTACCTGAGACTTTCAAGCGTGGGGTGGATACCACATGTTTGTCCAGCGTCCCCTTCTGCGTTGATTCCTGGGGCGTTTTCTTTTTCCGCTTTCCGCCTGGCATCACCTTTCACTCAGGGAACAGCTCCAAATGTGCTCCTAAGGGGCTCACAAGGGGCGTGCCTTGCCCCTTTGGACCCGCCCCTTAGGAGCAAGCCCCAGAACGCCGACGGCAGAACGCCGTAGCCCAGCAACCAGATCTTTATCGGGGGCAGAGAATGACGTCAGCTAGGGCTGTCCTGCACACGCCGGTAAGCTCTGCACCGGCTCTCTCAGGCTCCACGGAGACAGGCAGCAGAAAAGAAGACGCTCCCACAGTAGTTTACTCAGCCAGAGCTTTATCGGGGGCAGAGAATGACGTCAGCTAGGGCTGTCCTGCACACGCCGGTAAGCTCTGCACCGGCTCTCTCAGGCTCCACGGAGACAGGCAGCAGAAAAGAAGACGCTCCCACAGTAGTTTACTCAGCCAGAGCTTTATCGGGGGCAGAGAATGACGTCAGCTAGGGCTGTCCTGCACACGCCGGTAAGCTCTGCACCGGCTCTCTCAGGCTCCACGGAGACAGGCAGCAGAAAAGAAGACGCTCCCACAGTAGTTTACTCAGCCAGAGCTTTATCGGGGGCAGAGAATGACGTCAGCTAGGGCTGTCCTGCACACGCCGGTAAGCTCTGCACCGGCTCTCTCAGGCTCCACGGAGACAGGCAGCAGAAAAGAAGACGCTCCCACAGTAGTTTACTCAGCCAGAGCTTTATCGGGGGCAGAGAATGACGTCAGCTAGGGCTGTCCTGCACACACCGGTAAGCTCTGCACCGGCTCTCTCAGGCTCCACGGAGACAGGCAGCAGAAAAGAAGACGCTCCCCAGCTGCGCCTTCTGAAAGCCAGGGCTCTTCCGGAGTCGATAAATCGAATCGACTCGCTTGCTTAAAACCGGCGCCGAGGCCAGTGCCTCCCACATCCGGAAGAGGAGCCGTTCCAGCATCGGAGGAACCAGGACAGTAAAGGCCTCCTTCGGAGGAGAGTCATACTGTAGGGCCTCGAGCTCTTTAGCTCGAGGCTCTTCCTCGGGGTCCGCCGGAATAGCCAATGCGGTGGCCATATCCCGGACAAACTCTGAGAACCGGGTGTCCTCCGGAGGGGATCTACTCTGGGGCTCATACTGCGGTGAGTCCGACGGGACGCACCGAGTCTTGAAAGTGTCGGGGGACTCCTCATCCTCCGTCTCCCAGGCGGACTCGTCCGATGAGGAGTCAGTATCCGATGCCGTGGGGCCCTGGAGCACCGGCATCGACGCCCTCGGTCCCGAACGGGAGGTCGAGGGAGACCGCGACCGAGGTCGACTTCGAGCCATGATGAACTCGAGTATCGGCTCGGTCTCCGGGGTCGACTTCGACGTCCAAGTCCCGGTGGTCGGGGCAGATGCGCCAGACAGGCTGGCCATCAGTGCCCGCTGCAGCTCTATGAAGGCAGACCGTCTGCTCTCCAAGGCTGTCATCCTGAGACTCAGCCCGGGAGACGCAGCAGCCACCGATTCGGGCCCTGGCGGAGCCGGGCCCGACAACGGCTCTCTGGGAGGAGAGTCCTCAAGGACCACAGGGCTTACGTGTCCAGCAGACTCCGGCTCCACTCGAGGAACTTTGGCAGGCTTCTCTTGTTCCACGGGCCCGGGGCGACGGTCGGGGGTCTTAGACCTGGCCCTCGAGGAGCCAGGGACCTCCTCCGACGACGCCCTCACAAGCCGCTTCTTCCTCTTGCGTTCCCGGTCGGGGGACCCTCTGTCCGAGGAGCTTCAACGGCACTCGGGATCGGAATCCTGAGATGTCGAGGCCTCAGACGAGGTCCGGGCCCGGCCGGAGGCTGAGTCCGAGAAAAGCCTTTCTTTCTGCTGCTGTCGACTTCTCAGTGCCTTGGAAGACATCTTCCCACATGGTCCACACGTCTTAGGGTCATGATCAGAACCGAGGCACCGAAGGCAGCAGTCGTGTGTGTCGGTGAGAGACATTAAGTTCTTACACCGATCACACTTCTTGAAACCGCTGGAAGCCATCGGGGAAAAAAGAGTCCCCGTGAGGTCAAAGGACCGGCCTTCCAGGGAAAAATCAAAAAAGGGTGCGAACGCCAGCCACGAACGGCAAAAACTGAAAAAGAAGAATCGGGTTCGATACCGGTGTACCGAACCCGGCGGGAGGGGAACCGGCGTCGAACCGGGAAGTAAAAAAACACAGCGAGAATCGCCGAAAAATCTAACTTTTATCCGGGATGACTGGATGCACGTCCGATGGGCTTCTCGGAAAAAGAGAGACTGAGGTAAGATGGCACCTTTAGGCGGGAAGGGAACCGCGCATGCGTGCCTGCATTCCCAAAGGCTTTCATATAAAGCTGGGGAAATGCTCCGCTGGGGCTTCATCGGCGCCGATGACACCCATATGTGAGGACTGACTTCCTGCTTGGTCCTGGAGAAGCAAGGTTCCAAATTAGGAACCACCACCCAGGAAAAAGATTTAGGCGTCATTGAGGATAGCATGTTAAAACCCTCGGTCCAGTGTGCAGCGGCAGCCAAGGGAGCAAATAGAATGCTAGGTATCATAAGGAAAGGAATGGAAAATAAAACAAAAGATATTATAATGCCTCTATATCGTTCCATGGTGAGACCGCACCTTGAATATTGTGTGCAATTCTGGTCGCCGTATCTTAAAAAGGATATAGCATTATTAGAAAAGGTTCAGAGAAGAGCCACCAAAATGGTAAAGGGGATGGAAGGATACTCCTATGAAGAAAGGCTAAAAAGGTTAGGGCTCTTTAACCTGGAAAAGAGACGGTTGAGGGGAGATATGATAGAAGTCTATAAATTAATGAACGGAGTGGAACGGGTAAATGTAGATCGATTGTTTACGTTATCAGAATATAGAAAGACTAGGGGACATGCAATGAAGCTACAGGGTAAACTATTTAAAACTAATAAAAGAAAATATTTCTTCACTCAACGTGCAATCAAACTCTGGAATTTGTTACCGGAGGATGTAGTAAAGGCTGTTAGTGTAGCTGGGTTTAAAAAAGGTTTGGACAAGTTCCTGGAGGAAAGGTCCATAAACCATTATTAAGAAGGGACCCAGGATATCAATGCTTGACCCATACCAAGCACTGCGGAACTTGTGTCTTTTGGGGAAACTGCTATGTACGTATATCCTAGATTGGCCACTGTTGGAAACAGGATACTGGGCTTGATGGACCTTGGTCTGACCCAGTATGGCATATCTTATGTTATCTGAGTGGGTCCTGGACTGGCCCGGAGAGATCTCAAGGAAAGACAATTAGCAGGTAAGGTCTAATTTCTTCTTCCTCTTCGTCTCTCCGGGCCAGTCCAGGAACATTAGGGAAGTACCAAATCAGGACCTAATCCCAGGAGAGACCCGCTAGGCCTGCTATAATGGCTGAAGCCCCCACATTTGCCTCTCCCCTGGCTTGAACATCCAACCTATAATGCTTTGCAAAAGTGTGAAGAGATGACCAAGTAGCCGCCTGGCAAATATCCACTGGCGGAATCAAAGCAAACTCGGCCCAGGACACCACCTGGCTTTGAGTCGAATGAGCGCGGAGCCCCTCCGGGGGCGTTTTCCCGCTCGGTTGATACGCCGCAGATACAGCGTGTTTTACCCATCGAGCAATCGAGGCCTTGGAGGCCGCCTCATCCTTTCGAAGACCCCCAAAAAGTACAAACAGCCTGTCTGTCTTCCGAAAATGTTTCATTCTCCTGAGGTATCTCCGGAGCACTTTCCCTACATCCAACTTATTCAGGGCCCCATCTATGGGCTGTCCCCCCTGGCTCCTAAATGTTGGCAGAGAAATAGGCTGATTTACATGAAACCTGGACACTACCTTCGGGAGAAATGAAAGAACGGGCCATAACATCACCTTCTCCTCTGAAAACTGGATATACGGCTCTCTACACGAAAGCGCCTGGAGATCCGAAATTCTTCGTGCCAAGCACAATGCTACTAAGAAAGCGGTCTTCCATGATAATTCTTTGAGTGATACCTCCCTTGCCGGTTCAAAGGGAGGTCCCGTCAACGCCTCCAGGACTAAGCTCAGATCCCAGGCCGGCACCACCGGCCTAACCAGGAGACGCATGTTCTTTACCGCTCTCAAGCAACGAAGAATATCAGGATGCCCAGACAGGAAAATCCCCCGGACCTTGCCCCGAAAACACGCTAGGGCCGCCAACTGCACCTTGAGAGTACTTAGGGCTAAGCCCTTATCCAGACCTGCCTGCAGAAAAGATAACACCTCTGGTACTAAAGCGTTGCCCGGACGAAGGCCCCGCTCTTGGCACCAGCGCTCAAAGATACGCCAAATACGAAAATAAGCTAATGGAAGTAGATTGCCTCCTGGCTTTCAACATTGTGGATACCACCGATGTCGAGTAACCTCTACAGCTTAACCTCTCCCTTTCAAGAGCCAAGCCGTAAGTGAGAAGCGATCCAAGTTTGGCATAAGCAGTGGACCCTGGTACAAAAGGTTCACCCGAGCCGGTAGCTTCCAGGGACTGTCCACCAGGAGACGCACTAGGTCCGTATACCATGCTCTCCTGGGCCAGTCTGAGGCAATGAGAATCACCTGACCCTCGTGCCGCTCTATCCGCCGAATGACTCAGCCGATCATCGGTCATGGGGGAAAAACATAAAGCAACAATTCCGACGGCCATGGCTGAGCCAAGCCGTCGAGACCTTCCGACATGCGTTCTCTGCGCCTGCTGAAAAACCGACTGGCCTTGGCATTGTCGAGGGTGGCCATCAGGTCCATCACCGGCCGCCCCGGTTCGTGGAATACCGCTGTGTTCAACTTCCATTCCCCCGGATCTATCACGTCGGATGAGATAATCGGCCTGCACATTGTCCCGTCCTGCTACATGCGCCGCCGACAGAGCTACCAGATCAGACTCTGCCCAGCACATCAACCTCTGACTCTCTTCTAGCAAGGCTGCACTCCTTTTTCCCCCTTGCCGATTGATATATGACACTGTCACCGCATTGTCTGAGAACACCCATACTGCTTGTCCTTCCACGAGATGGAGAAATTTGTGAAGAGCCAGGTACACCACTCTCATTTCCAGATGATTGATAGACCAACTCGTCACCTCTGGCGGCCAGCACCCCTGAGCCATGTGTGACCGACAATGTGCTCTCCAGCCGAAGAGGCTGGCATCTGTGGTGATGAGCACCCAATCCGGCTGTTGTAACGGGACTCCCGCCCAAAGATGGGCGGGATCCAACAACCACTGCAAACTGTCGGCGACTTTCTGTGAACATTCCAACTTTCAATCCAGGGGATGATCCTGAGGCGATCACCTTGTCAGCAATGCCTGCTGCAGCGGACACATGTGCGCCCTCGCCCAGGGTACCAGATCCAGGGCAGCTGCCATGGAACCCCGAAGTTTAAGTATCGCCATGCCGTTGGGAGTTCTCAGGCGTGAAAACGCTGTTACTTGTCTCAAAATTTTTTGTACTCTCTCTTCCGACAGAAAAACTGCTCCTATTGCCATGTCGAACGCTGCTCCCAGGTAAAGGAGACGTTGCACCGGCTGCAGTTGACACTTGGCCTGGTTTACCACCCAGCTGAGTTGCTCCAGGAGACTCACCACCTGCGCAGTTGCCGCAACCGACTCCGACACAGACGGTGCTCGAATCAACCAATCATCGAGGTATGGGTGCACCAGAATGCCCTCTCTTCTCAACGCCGCCGCCACCACTCCTACCATCACTTTCGTGAACGTCCGCGGCGCCATAGCCAAACCAAACGGCAATGCTCAGAACTGAAAATGACCCATGGGTACTGCAAAACGCAAAAACATTTGATGTTCCAGCCTGATAGGAATGTGAAGGTCGGCCTCTGTCAGATCTATGGACGAGAGCACCTCTGTCGGCTGCACGGAACGAATAACTGACCTCAGTGTCTCCATTCGGAAGTGCGGAACTCTTAAACAGCGGTTCACGTGTTTGAGATCCAAAATAGGTCGAAAAGACCCCTCTTTTTTGGGAACCACGAAATAAATCGAGTATTGACCTAACCCTAACTGGTCGGGAGGAACTGGAACCACCGCCTGCAGGCGCAGCAACCGCTGAAGCGTCGCGGATACCGCTTCCTTCTTTTCCGCCGACCCACATGGAGACACCACGAAAGCCTCCGCTAACGGCCGCGCAAACTCGAGGGTGTAGCCGTCGCGAATAATTTCCAGTACCCACTGGTCTGTCGTTATGGTGGTCCAGACGAAGAGGAAGTTCTGTAGTCGTCCCCCCATAGGACTCTCCGCCTGGACCAACCTCCTTTCATTGGGGCTTTTTATTGGAGCTCTGCTGGGTTCCAAAATATCCACTGCCGAACCCCCCGAGCTCCCCAAAAGGACTGACCTCTGGAAATAAAGCGCCCCCTCTGATATGGAGCAAAGCGAGATCCTCTGAATCTGCGAAACTCTCAGGATTGTCCCCTGTGCAAACCGCTAGGTTTCTGACCTTTCGGGCGGTCCTCCGGAAAGCGACCCCCTTTGGAGTCTCCGAGATCCTTTACAATCTTTTTCAGTGCTGCTCCAAATAGCAGCGTGCCCTTGTATGGAAGTTTACTAAGGCGTGCCTTGGATGACGTGTCTGCCGCCCAATTTCTCAGCCAGAGAAATCTCCTGGCTGCAATCACCGAGGCCATGGATTTAGCTGAAATCCTTACCAGATCATAGAAACTATCTGCTAGATAGGCCGCAGCCGATTCCAGCTTTGCGCCTTCTGCGGCAGAAGCATCACTCCCCTCAGAGTGAGTACCCCCTTGGATCCACCGAATGGAGGCCCGGGAGACATACGCTCCACAGATTGCCGCTCGTAGCGACAGCGTGCTAGCATCAAATGTCTGCTTCAGTAGGGTTTCCAATTTTCTATCCTGCAAATCCTTAAGGGCCGCACTGCCCTTTACCGGAATTGTTGTTTTCTTCGTTACCACTGATACCAAGGCATCCACCTTGGGCATCTTTAGTAAGTCCTGCTCCTCCTGCAGTAACGGGTACAATCGTCCGATGGTCCGTGCCCCTCGCAGGGTAGTCTCCAGACATTCCCATTCTGATTCCACCATCTGCTTAATGACCCTGTGAACTGGAAAACACCTTTGCTCCCTGGAGCAGAGGATCTTCCAAGGGCTCCTCCTGAGCTGCTGGCAGAATATTTAGGGCCGCTAGCGTCTGGGCAATCAGTGCCCCCAGTTCTTCCTTTCGAAAAACCCTAAAAACATTAGGATATTCGCCTGGCCCCAGCTCACCGTCCTCTAGATCTGTGGCCCACTGGTCCAGTCCTGAGTCAGGAAGAATTTCTCCCTCCTCAGCACCATGGAGTGCTGAGATGTGCTGACCGATGCTATCTGTGCTCCCCTCAGCCCCCAAGGCCCATTTGGAGGACCCCTCCCCCTGGGTCCAAAGGGGAGACTTCTTTCCTCTGAGCTTCTGAGAGAGCCCTTGCCCTGAACTTGCTGCCACTTCAAACAATAGGCTTTATGCAGTGCCCGTATAAAGTCTGCTGAGAAAATAGACTAAGCCCCCCTGCTCTGAAAACACTGGTTGTGAAGGAGCATCCTCCACCAGAGCAGGCTTTTTTTGACTTTGACTTCCTTTTCGCGTTTTTTTCCTGACTAGATACAGGAACGGGAGCCTTATCTAAGATGGCCGCCATTCCCGCCTTTTCTGACCCGCTCTGCAGACTCCCTACTGGATTTAACGTCTCTGGCTTTCCTTCCATATCATTATGAACCCAACGGTGCAGAATCTGCTCTTTTCTCACCAAAACCGACAAGGTCCCGCTTCAGACAGCCCCCACCGACAGCTATCCTGAATACAGCCCATTGGACTCGGCAGCATGCGCGTCACCCCCTAACACCGGAGACCTGCGCTGAAGAGTGATCACTGCGATCCCATTCTGCCGCTGCCGCCTACGCCGATACTGGCCAGAAAACCCGACGTACCTTAAATACCACCATCTGAAGAAACCGTGCAGCTTCTTGTGCAAGTCACTCGGTTCTACTGCTAGCAGAAGAGCGCACTTGATTCCGGAGGCGGCACAATGGTCTCTGGGGCTCCCAGAACCTCTCTCCGCACTAGTCTGGTAACAGGAGCTGCTGTTTGAGGCAGGCTCTGCCTCCACTGCTCTCCATGCCAAACTCGGCCATTTTTTTTTTCAATAAAGTAATCCCAGCCTTGTCGGTGAAGCTCCATGCTAGGGACCCCCACTTCCAGACTACTGTTCTCTTCACTGAGAAACTAAAACAAAAAACAATCTGTCCTTTGCTAAATTTCCTTTTCGTTTCTCTGGGAGCCTGTCAGCTTCATGTCCCTTCGAGCTCCTGAGGACTGAAAGACTGAGGTTTGGACACCAGGGGGAGCCAGATAGGATGTCAGCAAAACTTCAGAATTCAGTCCTCAGCTGCTGGAGAAGGTTGACAACCCTAATGTTCCTGGATTGGCCTGGAGAGACGAAGAGGAATACAGAATTTGCAAATTCCTCACCTGTGCAGAATTCTGGCAAGACAGTGAGACAGGCTCAGGTGCACAAATTTTAAGGGAGCTTGAATCTGCCTCACCATTAGCTTTTTTAGTCACATGAGCATTTCCATTTGTTCCCACAGCTCTGCTAGATTCTGATGCCAGCATGCAATGTTTTCATAAGGTAAACAGAAGCCCTTCTATTTACCTTTTGAAATCATGCAGTGCTGGTGTCAGAATCTAGCACAGTCATGGGAGCAAAGGGAAATGTTCCGACAGCTGTGTTAAAAAGCTGCTGCAATCAGACAAATGAGAAGGGCTGCAGGTGAGTTGGGGGGGGGGGGGTGGCTGGTGATGAGTGTATGCCTAGGGGGGGTGGTGGTTTTGAAAAATAAAGGTGAAGGTATCTGCCTGCAAAGAAGAGGTAACAGATTAGATTTGGTGCATGGGAAGAGGAGAGGAGAGGTGAGGTGGATGGGGCTAGGTGCATGAAGGTAGACCTTAGTAACAGACAGCAGTAGGGATCTTGTTAGAATGTTAGAAATTAGAGGGAGTGAGACAAAGGGGACATGGAAGGCTTGGAGGTTTGGGCAAGAACTGTGAAGAGTGTGCGCTACAGAGGAAAAAGGCAGGGGGGAATTTCAGGTCTGGAGGCTTTATGATGAAAGGATTCTGCACAAAAATTTACTAATAAAGCATGCAGTATTTAAAATACATCTCGCAGAATTTTACATTTTTTTGTGCAGAATTACCCCAGGTGTACTGTAAATAGGCTTGGGCAAGTTGGGAATCAATGTGATGCATATGTGCAGAAACTTCAGCAATCCTAGAGGTTAGCTTCAGTTAGCAGATGAAGGCAGTCATGTGGATTAGTGAAAGGAATAAGCGCCAGCAATGGTTCCACGGATCCACACAGCCCGGAGGATGGATGAAGTTACCAAAATAGCTCAACATCTGGCTGGGGAAACATGCAGTCAATTGGATGGTACTGAGAAGAAAGTGTACTTCTGTACCAGTGAGGAGAACGAGGAAATGCTGAATTTGGGTGGTACTGGGGAAGGGAGGAGAGGATACCCATCCTCCATTGAATTTTATGGGGTGATGGCTAGTCTAGACAAAGTACAGAGCCTAAAATAAATCAAGTACAGAGGGTTAACATTTCAAATCTCCACGGGAGTACCTTATTTTAACCACACACCAGCTACCAATTTTAAACAACCCTGATGTCAAGTCATTCAAAGAGCAAGGTATTCAAAGCTAGGGGACATAAGGCTTAAGGTTTGCCTAGGGCACCAACACCTTGAACCAACTCTGGAGCAGGCTCTGGTTGTTAGTTTAGTTTAGTTTACCGAGACTTAACATACTGCCTATCGCAAATAGCAGCTAAGCGGTTTACAATAACAGGGGCATAATATAATATAATAAGGGAGGACAAAGAAAAACAACAATAAAAGAAGGAAATCATGTTAAGTGCTGTTGAGTCCAAGCCAACTCATAGCAACCCTCTGGACAGTTGTCCTAAACTGTGTATGGTCTTCAGTGAGATGGCAAATTGTTGATAGAGTGGTGTCCACAGCTGCTGTTAATTGTGTCCATCCACTGCATTGCTGGCCTTCCTCTTTTGTATAGTAAACTTCAACCTTCCAAGGATGTCTTTCTTTCCTGAATGACCTCCCTTTACATGGGTCATCAAAAGTAGAAAAGTGAAAGTCTTGCATCTGAGCTTCTAGAGAAAGTTTAGGTTATCTCCTCTAGGACCAACTAATTTGTTCTTTGGTCAGTCCATGGTATACAGAGTATTCTTCAGCAGCACCATAATTCAAAGACATTGATTTTCTTCCTGGCTTTCTTCTTCTCTGTCCTACCTTCGACTTCTCCAAGCCATAATATTTTCAGCAATGTCATATAGATGTGAATCTCTGCATAAAGAAATACATCTCTGCATTTGAGAATCTTGTCTAAGTCCTTCATAGCCGTTCTGCAAAGAGTAATGCATCATTGAATTTCTTGATTGCTTGTAATTTTTTTTTTATTAATTATTGATCTGAGCAGGTTAAAATGGTCTCTTTCTATTTCTTCTCCATCAAGGATGCAATTACTGATTCTGCCAGTTGTCAGATCTGTGTCTTCTTCGTGTTAAGGTGCAGGTCTATTTTAAGAACACGTTCCTTGATCTTGAGAAGAATATGTTTTAGATTGTCTTCACTTCCTACCAGTAACATGGTATCAGCATAACGAAGATTGTTGATGAGTGTTCCATCAAATCTTCACACCTCGACTGTCTTCATACAGTCCTGCTTCTCTGATTCGTTCAGCATATAAATTAAAATGGAGTAGGGGGAAAGTATGCAGTCTTGTCATACACATTTGCTGATTTTAAACCAATTCTGTTTCTCCTTGATTAATATAAAGATTGCTCATGAGGACTATCAGGTGCTTTGGTATACCCAAGCTTCTTAATTAGGCTCTGAGTTTCTCATAATTTACACAATCAAAGGCCTTGCTGAAGTCGATAAAACAAAGATATCCTTTGGTCTTTGGTCACTTCAAGGATCCATCTCACAGTCGCCATATCTCCTCTCATTCCTCAATCTTCCTGAACCTTGCCTGCATTTCAGGCAGTTCTCGTTCCAGGTATGGCTGTAGTCTTTACTGAAATAGCTTCAGTAGAATCTTGCTGGCATGTGGGATCAGAACAATTGTGCAACAATTTCCACAGTCAGTCAGATCACCTTTCTTCAGTATAAGGATGAAAACTGATCTTTTCCAATCAGTTAGCCATGATTTTGTCTTACAATACTTGCAAGGCTCAGCCATGAAATTTGGAACAGATGCACTGAATTGCTGAAATACGAGGTGTGACATAAAAGAAACGAGACTCTGGCAAACATGGCCATGACTCAATGCCAATTGGCTAACCGCTTATGTCACTGTGTTGTGCAACATCTCGCTATTATTCTGCTAAAATATTTTTCATCTCTCTCTGTTTTTCTTTTTCAGGTTTTTTTTTGTAGCACACTGCTCCATCGCTTTGTCACGCAACTGGAGGTGGCAGAAATATGGAGCAAAGAATAAACTTGAAATTTCTGGTTAATTTGGAGAAGGGTCCAACTGAGCGACTCCAACTTCTCCAAAAGGCTTATGGAGACGATGCAATGTCAAGGCTGCGAGTCTTCAAGTGGCACAAACGCTTCAAGACTGGCCGCAAGGAGGTCGAAGATGACCCCAAGTCAGGATGGCCTTCCACAACAAAGACGGCTGAGAACATTGACAGAGTGAACCAGCTGGTGCAGAGTGATCGCAGATTGATGGTGCGGATGATAGCCGAGGAGCTCAGCCTGAACAGGGAGTCAGTGCAGACCATCTTGGTGCAGGAGCTAGGGATGCAGAAGGTGTGCACCAAGATGGTGTCCAGGCTTTTATCAGACAACCAGATCCAGGTCAATGTTTGTTGAAACTTGCTAGAGAAGATCGGAGAAGATCCAGAGTTTGTTGACCAAGTCATCACATGAGATGAGACTTGGGTCTTCCAGTACAATCCTGAAAGCAAGAGACAGAGCCTGCAGAGGAAGACTCAATTGTTACCCAGATCCAAGAAGGCACAGTTGTTCAAATCAAGGATCAAGTTCATGCTGATCGCATTCTTCAACCAGAAGAGAGTGGTCCATCATGAGTTTGTGCCTGAGGGTCAGATAGTCAACCAGCACTTCTACCAGCAGGTCCTCAATCACTTCCATGACCGGGTTCGGCACATCAGGCGGGCTCTGTGGAGAGACAAGTCGTGGCTGCTCCACCATGACAATGCGTCTGCACACACCGCGCTCAGTGTGAGGAAGTTATTGGCCAAAAAACAGATCACAGCTCTCGACCATCCTCCTTATTCCCCAGATCTCGCACCGTGCGACTTCTGGCTCTTCCCCAGGCTGAAGACTGTGCTGAAAGGAACTCATTTCGCCTCTGTAGAAGAGATCAAGGCCACTGTGATGAGGGAACTGAGGGACCTCAAGGAGAGGGACTTTAATGAGTGCTTCCGTACGTGGCAGAAGCAAATGCAAAAGTGCATTAACTCTGGAGGGGGATTACTTTTAAGGGGACAATGCGTAATTTCTCAGATTTTGTAATAAAACATTTATGGGGCAGTCTCCTTTCTTTTTTGTCACACCTCGTACTTCAATGGCAACATAACATAAGAAATGCCATACTGGATCAGACCAAGGTCCATCAGGCCTAATATCCTGTTTCCAACCGTGACTAATCCAGGTGAAAACTACCTGGCAGGTTCCCAAAAGTCACACAGGTTCCACAATGCTTGTCCCTAGGCAAGCAGTGGATTTCGCAGGTCCTCTTTAATAATGGTTTATGGACCTTGCCTGCAAAACTAGTCCAAAACTTTTTTTTAACCCGTTTTGGACCAGAGTATGTTTTACATACATAAGGTTTCCATACTTACTACTCAACTGTTTACTAATTAATGGTTATAAATTCAATGGAACTATGTTTAGCTATTATCGTTATGTCAAAAAGCATATACAGATTTTTTATCTGAGATAGCACAAATACTTACCTGTAACAGGTGATCTCTGGGAACAGCAGGAATAAGTCTTCACATATGGTATCGTCGGTACCAATGGAGCCTGCGCGGGAACGCTCCCCAGCGTCCAATAAGAAAGCTTTTGGGAGCATCCCACAGCGCCTGCGTGCTGCCTTCCCGCCTTTCCCAACCGCCTCTCTCCAGTTCGAGTTTTAAAGCTGAGACAAAGAGAGAGAGAGGGAAGGAAAGACAGATAGAGAGATACAACTCCTAGGGGAGGTGGGTGGGTTGTGAAGACTTATTCCTGCTGTTCCCAGAGATCACCTGTTACAGGTAAGTAACTGTGTTATCTCCAGGAACAAGCTTGAATGAGTCTTCACATTTGGGGACTCCCTAGCTGCAGATGCCAGGGAGAGACCCAAGAGTTGTGTGTCCTTGAAAAGGGCTCCACCTCCCCCCATGGATCTCTGGCATCCAACCAGGGTAGGTGGGTAGGAGTTGATTAGGAATGGAACAGGTGTTTGAGAACAGCCTGACCAAACGAGGCATCCCGGCGGGAGTCCTTGTCCAAACAGTAATGCGCTGTGAAGATATGAACCGAGGCCCAGGTGGCCGCTCGACAGATTTGGTCGATGGACACAGAGTTTAGATGAGCCATTGAGGCTGCCATGGCCCTCACATTGTGAGCTGTGACATGGCCTTCCAGAGAAAGGTTCCTACTCTGGTAGGCGAAAGAAATACACGGAGCAATCCAGTTGGACAGTGTTCTCTTAGAAACTGGAAGTCCTAAATGGGAAGGATCAAAAGCAACAAAGAGTTGAGAAGACTTTCTATGTTGCTGTGTTCTTTGTAAGTAAAAGGCGAGAGCTCTTTTACAAGCCAAAGTATGAAGATTCCACTCTGCACTTGATGCATGAGGTCCTGGAAAAAAGACAGGTAAGTATACCTCTTGGTTCAGATGAAAAGGCGAGACCACTTTGGGCATAAAGTGTGGATTGGTCCTGAGGACTACCTTATCATGATGGAACCTTGTATAAGGAGGATTAGCCACCAAGGCTTGCAACTCACTGATGCGACGTGCTGAGGTGACTGCAATGAGAAAGATGACCTTCCAAGAAAGAAATTTCAAGGAGGTGGTGGCTAAAGGTTCAAAGGGTGGCTTCATAAGCTGGCCAAGAACCAGATTTAAGTCCCATGCCACTGGAGGTGGTCTAATGGGAGGTTTAGTTAAAAGAAGGCCTCTTAAGAATCTTGCTATAAGAGGATGAGAGGAAATAGGCTGTCCATTGAGAGGCTTGAGGGACGCTGCAATAGCACTCAAATGGACTCTTACTGAATTCGTTTTAAGGCCTGCATGGGATAGATGCAGAAGATACTCTAGTAAAGAATTCAGAGGTATTGCAAGAGGGTTAAGACCCTTCTCTGAACACCAAATGGTAAATCTTTTCCATTTGAAAGCATAAGAACGTCTAGTGGAAGGCTTTCTAGAAGCATGAAGAATATCTCTGACTTGCTGAGAGAGATGAAAAACTTGAAGGTCTAGGCCTTCAGCAACCAGGCCCAGAGATGGAGAGACTGGGGGTTTGGGTGCCACAACGTTCCGTCTTCCTGGGATAGAAGATCTGGTGCAGAGCCCAATTCCAGGGAGGGAGCTTGAGAGAGATGCAGAAGTAGAGGGTACCACACTTGGCGTGGCCAATGTGGTGCTATGAGGATCATGGAACCTTGGTCTCTCTGAAGCTTGAAAAGTGTTTTGGGAATTAGGGGAATGGGTGGAAAGGCATAAAGGAAGTCTTGACCCCAGTGAAGAAGGAAGGCATCCTTGGCCTGAACTCCCTGACACGGAATTCTGGAACAGAACCGGGGAACTTTGGCATTCCACGGATTTGCAAAGAGGTCTATGTCCGGGGCTCCCCAAATTCGAAAAATCCTGGCTACCTGGTCCATGTGGAGGGACCACTCGTGTGGAAGCAGAACTCGACTGAGTCTGCCTGCACAAGAGTTTTGAACGCCTGGAAGATATACTGCCATAAGATGAATCTGATGCTTTCTGGCGAAGGCCCACAGTCGCAAAGCTTCGTTGCAAAGCGACAGAGAGTCAGTCCCTCCCTGCTTGTTCACATAGAACATGGCTACTTGGTTGTCCGTGTGGATGAGGACTGTCCTGTAGCTAAGCAGGGAGTGGAACACTCTGAGAGCTAAGAAAATTGCTCTGAGTTCCAAGAGATTGATGTGTAGAGAAGTCTCCTGTAGAGACCAGATGCCCTGGGTGGAGAGATCTTGCAGATGAGCTCCCCAACCCATTGGAGAGGCATCTGTTTTAAGGGTTGCTTGGGGAAGGGACTGCTGAAAAGGGGACCCCAGCAACAGGTTTTGAGAGGACTTCCACCACTGGAGAGACCAAAAAAGGCAACTGGAGTTTGCTATTTTGTCTGACAGGCAACCTGATGCCTGAGTCCATTGGGTGGACAAAGTCCATTGAGCTGCCCTCATGTGAAGGTGAGCATATGGAACCACATGCACGGTGGATGCCACGTGGCCTAAGAGTTGTAACATTTCCGGAGCAGTTAAATGGGACTTTAACTGTATTTGGGAGGCTAACTGCACCAAGCGTAGGCAACGAGCCTGAGGAAGATAGGCCCTTGCAGTTGTGGTATCCAGGACAGCCCCTATAAACTCCAGAGATTGAGTAGGGGTGAGATTGGATTTTGGGATGTTTATTACCAGTCCCAAATACTGAAGGACACGCATTGTGCAGGTTAGAAAAGTCTTGGCCTCTGAATGAGAGGGAGCTCGAATGAGCCAGTCGTCCAGATATGGGAAAACGAATATTCCCAGGGTGCGTAGAAATGCAGCTACTACTGCCATGCATTTCGTGAACACCCTTGGTGCGGAGGCCAGACCGAAAGGAAGCACCCTGTATTGGTAGTGCTTTTCTCCAAAAAGGAACCGAAGGAACCTTCTGTGTGTTGGATGGAGGAGGACATGGGTGTACGCATCCTTGAGATGTAGAGAACAAAGCCAGTCCTGACTCTGAAGGTATGGAAGCAGAGCACCGAGAGAAATCATCTTGAATTTCTCTTTGAATAGAAATTTGTTCAATTCTCTGAGATCTAAGATGGGTCTGTAGCCCCCTGCTTTCTTTGGAATAAGAAAATAAGGGGAGTAGAACCCTGTGCCTTGCTGAAGAAGAGGTACTTCTTCTATTGCCCCTTGGGCAAGAAGGGTGGCAATCTCCTGACCCAGAAGGTCGAGGAGAGATGTTGGAGAATTGAACTGTTTCACTATGGTGTGAGGGGGAAGGCTTAAGAAATGAAGCTTGTACCCTTCCCTTATGATAGAGAGTGTCCATTGCTCTGCTGTAATTTGTTCCCATCTGGGAGCAAAGTAAGTCAACCTTCCTGGAATGGTAAGGGGCTCTGGTTCTTCCAGAGCCAGAAAGGCTAAGTTCTCTAGCTGCAAGTCAAAGGCCCTGAGGAGGCTGAGGCTGCTGGGTCATGGCAGGCCTAGCAGCCTTTGATTTGGCCTGTTTAGGTGGTTGCTGACGCTTTGCAGCAAAACGACCTGCAGAAGATGCCTGTTGACCATAAGCAGGATAGTATCTTCCCTTTTTGGAAAAAGATGTCTTTTTGAACAATCTTTTCTTAACAGGAGCAGAGGTAGGCTTTGAAAGTCGATCCAAAGCAGAGTTTTCAGCATCCATCTGATTGGCCTTTGCTTGCCAATCCTTACCAAAAAGGTTTTCACCTGTACAAGGGATATTCCCTAATTCATCTTGTACCCAGAGCACCAAATCAGAAGCTTGTAGCCAAGCAATTCTGCATGCCCCTATGGCAATAGCCGAAGCTCTGCTTACACACTCAAAAGAGTCAAAGGCTGCACGGTTGGAAAATTTGGAGGCATCTTGGGCATATTTGAGCCAAGTGAGAAACTCCTGCCTTTTATCCTCTGAAATAAAAGTGGTTAAAGTCTGCAGATGATCTGTGACTTCTTTTAGAAACATTTCTATATAGAGACTATAGGAGTTGATCCTGGCAGCTAGCGTAGAAGCTTGGAAAACACTTTGGCCAAAAGCATCTAGGGTCCTGCATTCACGCCCTGGAGGATTAGATGAGTGTCTCTTTGCACTCTTTAATTTTCTCATGGCAGACTCTACCACAATAGAGTGGTGAGGAAGCTGAGTCTTGTGGAAGCCAGGACAAGGAGGGACACGATACATGGTGTCTAGCCTGCGAGAATGAGGAGAGGTGGTAAGAGGTGTCTCCCACATCCTCAACATGAGATCATACAGAAACTCATGGATAGGTAAAAGTAGCTGCCTCTTTAGGAGTTTTAGGATATTGTAAAATATCTAACTCCTTGGCTCTGGGTTCTGACTCAGGGGCCACTGTGATGGAGAGGCCCCTAGCCACTTCCCCAATGAAGTCTTGAAAAGACAAGTCTTCTGGAGGAGACATTCTTCGTTTAGGAGAAGGCGGCTCCTGAGGAAGAAGTATCGATGCCTCGACAGAACCCTCAGACTCATCAGAGTCTTCAGAGGAATCGAAGTATCGCCTGTCTGGATGCTCCTGTAGAGCCCGATAGCCATACCGAGTAGGATCGGTATCGGGAGTAACCGGTACCGGTTCGGTACAGATGGGCATCATAGGACAGGGTACTGTTGCAGTCGACACCGAAGCCGACGCCGATGCAATTGGTACCGGCACCGGGAGTGATGCCAGTGTCAGAGCCGGTACCGACGACGGGGATTGCTGCGGTACCGGAGGCGTCGCAGCCTGTATGAATGCCGACAGGGTGCGCTGCATGGCCAGAATCTTCTGATCCATCGACGCCACCAATGTCTGGATGTCGGTAACAGTGGGAGCCACCGGTACCCCAGAACACAGCAACAGGTGATCTGTTGAGGCCGAGCCATCGATGTCAACCTGTGACCCCATAGATAAAGCTTTGGAAGCCGGAGCTTCCCGCCGGGGTAATTTTGGCGGTGCGGAATCCTCGAGGGCAAGCCCGGAGGCATCTCGATGCTTGGAGGGAGATCTACCCTTCGAGGACCGGCTAGATTTATGCTTGGTTACCTGAGATCCATGGGAGGAAAAAGCAGCCCTGGAAGATGTCGATGCCACCGAAGCTGCATCAGAGGGAAACAGGGTACTGAGCTTGGCTGCTCGGTTCTGCCGAGCTCTTTTAGACATCATGGTACAGGACATACAATCCGTGATGGAATGGTCAGGCCCCAAACATTTTAGACACCAGTCATGGGTGTCGGTGACAGAAATTATACCGCCACATTTTGTGCACTTTTTGAACCCGGAGGCGGGCTTCTCCATGAGGAAAAAAATTTTTAGGCTTAAGGCCCAAAAACTGAAAATGCACAGTGACGAAAAGATAAATTGTTTTTTTGTTGTTTTTTTTTTGAAAGAAAGAAAAGACCGGCGGTACCAGTCCGACGTTGAAGAAGGCAGACGCGACACAAAAGAATTAAGAAAAAATAAAAAACTTCTTCTGCGGTGACAGGAACACGACCTGCTGGCTCCGCGGAAAAGAAGAACTGGAGAGAGGCGGTTGGGAAAGGCGGGAAGGCAGCACGTAGGCGCTGTGGGATGCTCTCAAAAGCTTTCTTATTGGATGCTGGGGAGCGTTCCCGCGCAGGCTCCGTCGGTACCGACGATACCATATGTGAAGACTCATTCCTGCTTGTTCCTGGAGATCATTAATTTAATAGGTATTCGAAGTTTGCTGATTTTGACGGTACTGGCGGCTCAACATAAAAAGATCACAAAAAAATAGTAAGTAGCTTATAATGCTATAATAGCTACTATTTTGCAAATAAAAGTATTTGTAGACTTTAGAAAATAGTTTAGATAACTGTAAGTTACTTAGTGTCACAGTTATTGGTGCGTATATTGGCCTTGTATGTTTTTCATACACTGGGCTAATATGCTGTCAAAACTAATTGCTGTCAAGCATTCTGTTCTAGGTGCTTCAATGGTGCAATATCGATGCACTGCATCAGAAGTGTTTTCACGTGTATCATATTCCGCCATCAGAATGGACTGTTGACAAACTATATTCTATCATAATAAAGTGTTTTAAATGAAAACTGCAGTGTCAATAGCATCATACAGTATGTTTATGTCAATGAATATTGGAACTGAATCCTATCTTTTCTGAAAACGGACAATATACTATATTGGACCAGTGTATGAAAAACACACCATGTGAAACTTCTATTTTATGGAAAGTTTTAATATTTTTTATTATTGCAGGTATTTCATAGTTCTTTGAGCGTAACAAATCTAATAAATCATCCAGAACAGAGAAAGAATATGCGAGCTGTCCAAAACGGGTTAAATACAGCAACACTAACAGCTTTTACTAATCCTCCGGTAACAAATTCCTGAGTTTGATTACACACTGAGCTAAAAAATACTCTCTTTTTAATCTTAAATAGATTACAGTATAGTTTCATTAGGTGTAGTCGAGTCTTTCTACTTTTTGATAGCATAAACAACCGATCTATGTTTACCTGTTCCACTCCATTCACTAATTTATAGACCTCTTTCATATCTCTGCTCGGCCGTCTCTTTTCCAAGTTGATGAGCACTAACCTTTTAAGCCTTTCCTCTTAGGGGTATCCTTCCATCCTCTTTACCGTTTTGGTGGCTCTTATCTATACCTTTTCTAATTCCGCTATATTCTTTTTAAGATATGGTGACCAGAATTGCACACAATATTCAAGGTACAGTCACACCATGGAATGAAACAGAGGCCATTATAATATTCTTGGTTTTATTCTCCATTCCTTTCCTTATGATTCCTAGCATTCTATTTGCTTTCTTGGCTGCGCAGCATACTGGGCGGGGGGTTTCAATGTATTATCCACGATGGCGCATAAATGTTTATCTGGGTGGTGGTTCCTAATGTGGAACCTTCCATTATGTATCCATAGTTTTGCTTGTTCTTTCCTAGGTGCATAACTTTTTACTTACCACATTAAATTTCATTTGCCATTTGGACACCCAATTTATCAAGATCCTCTTACAATTTTTCACAATCCTCTTGTGTTTTAACAACTGTGAATAATTTTGTGTCATCTGCAAATTTCATCACTTCACTCGTTATTCCCACTGCCAGGTCATTTATGATGATGTTAAAAAGCAGCAGGTCTAACACAGATCCCCACGGTACTCCACTATTCACTTTTCTCCCTTGAGAAAATTGACCTTTTAACCCTACTCTCCACTTTATAACTTTTAACCAGTTCCTGATCCACAGTTGTACAATTGCCTCCTGTCCCATGACATTTTAATCTCACCAAGAGTCTCTCATGAGGGATCTTGTCAAAGGCTTTCTGAAAATCCAGATACATCATATTAACCAGCTCATCTTGGTCTACCTGTTTATTCACACCTCAAAGAGATATAACAGATTAATAAAACAAGACTTTCCTTGGCTATATCCATGTTAGTCATGGTTTAAAAGGAGAAAACTGGGACTTCCGTTATGGCTCTGTGCTGATCGGACGCAGGTAGATCAGCTCCGGGTACCCATCCCACCAATTTGCAATTTTTCTTATTTCATGTAAGCTGAAAACCCCTGGCTGGCTCACGCTGCTACGGAGAGCGCGGCAGGACTGGAGCGGTGTCGACCCCGATTTCTGGGAGCAGCCCGATGGCTACAAAACCCACGAAGAGAGAGCGTGTCCGGGGCCCTGACTCTAAAATGGCCGATGGGGCGCCTAAAAGCCCCTCATCTAATGGCGAGCAAAATATGGTGGCGGAGGTGAGTTCGGCCGAAGTGAAAGCCCTGGACGAGCGCTTTTGCGATCTGGGCGGCCAACTGAGCGCGGTGGCTCAAAAGATTGCAGATTTTACGGGCCGAATTGAGCAGGCAGAAGAGAGAATCTTTGGCGTGGAGGACGCCCAACAATCTCTAGCTGCCCGAGTACAGGCCTTGGAGTCGCTAGTGCAAACGCAAGCTGACAAGTTGGACGACCTCGAGAACAGGGGCCGCAGGAAAAACCTGCGCTTTGTCGGGGTCCCTGAATCGGTAACAGACTCTGCTCTCCCTACACACCTTTCTGGCTGGATGGAGCAACTTGTGGCTGGGTCTATGGAGCCCCCTGTTCATCTTGAGCGCGTGCATCGCCTGGGCCCGCGGCGTGAGGAGGCGCAGAGGCCACGTGTGGTGATAGCACGCTTTTTAGACTACCGACAGAAGGAGATGGTACTACGGGCAGCTCGGGCTCAACGGCGACGAGGGGATGGAGGAACACAGCTCTTGGTATTCCAAGATTACTCTCAGCTCGTCAGCCAACAACGCCGAGCTTTTTCAGGGATCTGCGCTCAGCTGGCTAACAGAGCTATCAGATTCACGTTGTTATACCCTGCCAAACTCCGTGTCGAACATCAAGGCCGAATGAAGAGTCTGGGGTCTCCGGAAGAGGCGCGCACGTGGCTGGAGCAGTTGGGGGAGCCCTCGGCGATAGTGACCTGATATGGCGGATGCAAGCCTTGAGAATGTAACTTTGCGGGAGCAGCACTGCTTGGAGGTCGGTGCGCTGCTCTTGCTGGGCCTGGCATGTGGGCCCGGGGACACTGAGCTCTGAACTTTCTTTTTTTGTATTTTACATTATTTTCTGTCCCGGACATGTGTTACACTGCCATGGAGCCGGGAGCTGGGGGGGTGTGGCCCTGGTGTTATTATGCCCCATATTTGGTTGTTGTTGGGTTGGGGTATTGGCTTTGTGTTTTCATTGTGGGACTGTTTAAAAAAAAAATTTTTCCCTCTTCTGCCTGTGTCTCTTTTTCTTCTTCCCCCTCTATTCCCTGTTAGAGTTTACGGGGATCCATCGCCTCTCTTCTTCCCTGGGGGTTGGTTTGGGGAGCCACGGTTTGAGCGCTGTGAATTGGCGGTGTGGGGGGTGGAGGGGGAGGGGTTGGGAGGTGCACGGGTTGGGGGGAATTAGCGGTATGGGGTTTTTTTTATTTTTGCTTTCTCCTATCCCTTTCTTCTTGGGGTCCCTTGGGACTTACAGTGACTGGCTTGTTTCTCTCTCCCGTGGGCTTGGTGATGGGACCGACTGATTCTTGGCTGCGGGGCCACTGCAGTGCTGCATGGGGAGGCAGGAACACCTTTAAAAAGAGGGGGGTGGATGCTTTGGCAGCCGTCTTCACAGCTTGGTCTGGGCCCCAGCGGTAGGCATTCTTTTGTGATCACTTGTGCTGCTCTTGGGGTATTCCTCTGTAAACCACAGTATGGCTTGATGTCAGCGGTATTGCTGTAGCTGAGTGGACCCACCCCTTGCATAATTGAGGGGTCTACTTGTTAGTATTCTACCTTTTTATGTTGGACACATCATCTGGCTATTCGCTGGGTGTGGTGGGGTTCTCTAGCTTAATTGGGTCTCCCTCCTTTGTTCAGAGATGCTTCGCTCGGGGGGGGGGGGAACGCTGAAGGCCCTGGGTATCTGTAGTTTGGTTGGTGGAGCGTCTGGAAGCAGGGATATGGCCAGTATTTGGGCATGCTTTGGGAGCTTGGGGAACATTGGCTGGCTGGGGGGGGGCTTGGGAATTTTAGAGGGGTGGGCCCGATGGCCTTAGGAAGTCACCGGCCTCTGGTAGACAGGCGGAGTCTGTTAGGGTGGATGGGGGGTGTCAGGGCTCACGCTGATAATGGGTTGAGGGTTGGGATGGGGGGGAGGGGCTGGGTGGTGGGGGGGGTTCGGATTGTTTGTTGTTGCTGGATCTGCATGGGAGGATGATTGGTTACTGGTGCTTGTTTGTGTGGATGTGGCTGCTCTGGTGTGTCTGGTTCTCGTGGGTGTGGAGGGGGCCCTTGGCTGGGGGGGTCCACGCCGAGTTGAATGTTTGGAACTGTCTTTTTGGGCATTTCTACTCCCCTCAGTATGATGAGTAGTGGACTTCGCTTTGCGTCTTGGAATGTGTGCGGCCTGGGTTCCCCGGTGAAACGCTATAAAGTGCTTCAACACTTGAAGCGTCAGCGCCTTGGGGTTATAATATTGCAGGAAACTCACCAGACTGCAGCGGAACATGCTAAATTGGGTAGGGGTTCTATCGCTCATGTCTATGGTGCCCCTGCTGTCGGGAAGAAACGGGGTGTGGTCATCCTTATTGCTAATTCGGTGAATTGGAAGGAGGAACGTGTGGTCTCTGATGTGGAGGGGCGGTATGTATGTGTCTGGGGGCTGTTGGATGGTAAGAAAGTTGCCTTATGCTCGTTGTACGGACCTAATGGTTATGAGGCCCGTTTCTATCAGGCCATTACTAAGCTTTTGGCGGATACCGATGGGTACCAGGTTATTCTGGGCGGCGACTTCAATGAAGTATTTGGATGTTGGCCTGGATCGCTCGGGAGTGGGTGTGGCGGGGAGTCAGCGGGGCCGCAGGCGACTGTGGGGGTTATGTGAGGCGCAGAAACTCTTGGATATCTGGAGACTTCTTCATCCTGGTGATAGGGATTATACTCATATGTCTCGAGCTCATGGAACGTGGTCCCGCATTGACTATTTTCTAATCTCTGACTCGCTCTTTTGTTGCGGCTCCAAGGCAGAGATTGGGTCACCTATTCTTTCGGATCATGCGATGGTCATACTTGAATTACGTGGTAGTAGTCCCTCTAGAAGTCGCCTGTGGAGGTATCCTTTGGACCTCTGTGGTGATGCTCATTTTGAAGCATACTTGCGGGACCGTTGGAGAGACTATTTGGCTTTTAATGACCGCCCCAAAGTTTCTCCGGTTTTGCTATGGGAGGCCGGTAAAGCTGTTTTGCGAGGGGAAATTATTAGCTACTATAGCCTTCGGAGGAAGAGGTTAACTCAACGTATTCTCCTGTTAGAGCGGGATTTAGGTAGGATGCGGAGGGCGGTGGCGGGGTGCCATTCGGCTTCCAATCAACGTAAGTTGCGGGAACTCCAGGTGGAATTAGAGACGCTCATCCATCGGAGGGCTCAGAAGTCCATGTTGTATTATAGATATAAGTTGTATCAGCATGGGAATAAGGCGGGGAAACTGATGTCTGCGCTGATGAGGCCCACTGGGGGCCCATGGTATCTTGGGGCGATTTGGCATGCTGACGGGACCATCCGACGGGATGCGGCAGATATTGAGACCGTTTTTACTGACTTTTTTCGGCAGCTCTATGCGGATGAGGGGGAGAGGTCTCGTGAGGGCCCCAGCTTTCTTGACGGTTGTCCCTTGCCGCGGCTTAGCGCGGAACATCTGGAGATCTTAAATCAGCCCATTTCGGGGCGGGAGGTGCAGATGGGTATCAAGGGTTTGAAGAATGGGCGGGCTCCCGGTGTTGATGGGTTCCGTAGTGAGTTTTACAAAATCCTGGGTGACGCCCTGGTGGCCCCTCTTGTGGGGTACTTTGAAGACTTGGTGCGGCGGGGGCAGTTTCCGTTTGAGGCTAATAAGGCCCTGGTCACTATTCTGCCTAAACCGGGCCGGGACTCTCTCCTACCCGGATCTTACCGTCCCATTTCGCTCTTGAATGTCGACATTAAGATCTTAGCTAAAATTATGGCAGATCGGCTGGCGCTCTACTTGCCGTCCCTGGTACATCCGGATCAGGTGGGATTTGTGCGGGGTCGCCATGCCGCGTATAGTCTTCAGCGTATCTTGCTTTCCATTAGTGCGGGGCGACTGACGGGAGATCAATCCCTACTTATAAGTTTCGATGCTGAAAAAGCATTTGATCGCGTTAATTGGGATTTCATGTATCAAGTCTTAGCTGCTATGGGGATAACGGTTTTTTTTGTTTATGTGGTCCGTCTCCTATATGCTGATCCCATTGGAGCCGTTATGGTAAACGGGGTCATGACCGCGGACTTTAGTATTCAGAAGGGCACTCGTCAGGGCTGCCCGCTGTCCCCACTTCTTTTCGTTTTGACGCTGGAGCCCCTCCTGATCCAGATACGGGCTTCCTCGCAGTTTAGTGGTATACGCCTGGGACGGGACGAGTTTAGAGTGGCCGCTTTTGCCGATGACCTGCTGGTCCACCTCGGAGACCCTTAAAGCGGGTTGCCTCGGTTGCTGCAGCTTATTCGAACCTATGGGGAATCCTCGGGCTTCCGTTTGAACCTTGATAAGTCAGAGGCGTTGCTTGTGGGGCCCGATGGGTATTCAGGTTGGTTGGGAGAATTCCCCCTGAAGTGGGCGGTGGGGCACTTTAAGTATTTGGGCATTTATTTACCAGCGAATCTCGGAGATCTGTATCGCCTCAATGTCTCCAAAATTCTTAGTGATGTAGCGGCTAGTGTTGATAAGTGGCGTGACTTGCCGCTGTCGCTCGGGGGTCGGGTAGCTCTATGCAAAATGGCCATTTTTCCCAAGATACTATACCCGCTTCAGATTCTCCCGTTGCTACTAAAGCATTCGTACCTTCGTCATTTAATGAAGCTATTCAATCGCTTTCTTTGGGCTGGTCGCAGGCCTAGGGTGCGCCTGGGGATTCTTCAACAACCCTGGGCGTTAGGAGGCCTAGGCTTTCCGGATATACAGAAATATAATATCGCCTGTCTATTGCGGTGGGTTCGGGACTGGCTCTGGGACTTGGCGGACTGTTCCCCTCTGGGGTTGCTTAGAGCGATGGTGTTCCCTTTTCATTTTCGGTATCTTTTGCATGCTGAGCGGGTTCGGTATTTGCCTGGGGACCTTCGGAAGATTCTCTTGGACCCTGTGCGGAAAGCATGGCGGTTATTCTGCTCTAAACATCAGCTTTCGGCGCATCATACGCCCTATCTTCCCATAAGGGGTAATGCCGAGTTTGAGCCGGGTTTGGGGCGGTCTCACTTTGATGGTTGGGAGGAGTTGGGTATGGTAAATCTGGAACACGTGCTGACCTTTGAGGGGGGGATGATTGCTTTTCCTGAGCTCTGTAAAGAATATCATTTAAGGGACAAGGACTTCTTTCAGTACGTGCAACTCCATAACTATATTCGTGGAATCCCGGTTGGGGCTCTGAGGGGAGAGATGTGCTCTGTTCTAGAGCTGTTGTTGCTAGGGAGCGAGTCCGGGGCACGTGTGTCCGGGCTGCACCGAACATTATGGGATGGGGTAGCGCCTATTGGCATGGATGAGCTGGCGGAAGCTTGGGCATCGGATCTTGGTGAAAGGATTTGTGGCGCAGAGCTACTTGAAGGATTGGCCGCTATTCCTTCTCTCAGCGTTCTGGTGCTCCACAGGGATGCTCAGTACAAGATACTGCGTCGCTTGTATTTTGCTCCTCTTCGGGCGTGGCGAGCGGGGGTGGGGGACAGCCACTGCTGCCCGCGATGTGCTGCACCCCGGGCCACCCTGGGGCATATGTTTTGGCATTGCCCGAGGGCTCAGGTATATTGGGGGCGGGTCTCGGCGTACCTGGCTGCCTGCCTGCAACAGCCCATATCCCTGACTGCTAAGACCATGGTACTGGATCTGTGGGAGGACACCTGGGGGGGCACATTGGGGCAGGTGGGCCTGCGTTGGGTCCGGTTAGTCTTGGTGAGTGCCCGTATGCTTGTGTTGCAGTATTGGTTAGATGTTCGGGGACCCATTTATGGGGCCTGGAGGGTGCAGCTGCATAAGATTTTGCTCATGGAAAGGATGCGTGCATGTGGGAAGGAGAGGGAGTGGAGGCGTTTTTTGGAGGCCTGGGGACCTCATCTGCACATGCTCCCATGGAGGGCCCGTAGCAGAATCCTGAGTGGCTACTGACACTGTGAGGCTTGGTGTGTTCTATCGTTTTCTTTTTTTCTATTATGGGGGATGGCTGGCTGTCCTCGGGTTCGTGCAGACTCCTTTGAATGTTGTGTAGTTGAGGGGGGGGGGGAGGAGGAGGGGGGAGCGGGGGGGAGGGGGGGAGAGGGGGGCGAGGGGGGGGGAGCGGAGGGGGGAGCGGGGGGGGGAGCGGGGGGGAAGCGGGGGGGAAGCGGGGGCAGAGCGGGGGGAAGCGGGGGCAGAGCGGGGGGGAGCGAGGGGGGGAGCGCGGGGGGGGGAGCGCGGGGGGGAGCGAGGGGGGGAGCGCGGGGGGGAGCGAGGGGGGGGAGCGGGGGGAGGGGGAGAGCGGGGAAGGAGAGAGCGGGGGGGGGCGAGGGGGGAGCGGGGGGGGCGAGGGGGGAGCGGGGGGGGCGAGGGGGGAGCGAGGGGGGCGAGGGGGGAGCGAGGGGGGCGAGGGGGGGCGAGGGGGGAGCGAGGGGGGGGGGAGGCGAGGGGGGGCGAGGGGGGGGGGGGGGGGCGAGGGAGGGGGGGGGCGAGGGGGGAGCGAGGGGGAGGCGAGGGGGGGAGCGAGGGGGAGGCGAAGGGGGAGGCGAGGGGGAGGCGAGGGGGGGGCGAGGGGGGGAGGGGGAGGCGAGGGGGGAGGCGAGGGGGAGGCGAGGGGGGGCGAGGGGGGGCGAGGGGGGCGAGGGGGGGGCGAGGGGGGGGCGAGGGGGGGCGAGGGGGGGGGCGAGGGGGGGCGAGGGGGGGGAGGGAGGGGGGGCGAGGGGGGGGCGAGGGGGAGGCGAGGGGGGGCGAGGGGGAGGGGGGAGGCGAGGGGGGGCGAGGGGGAGGCGAGGGGGGGCGAGGGGGGGCGAGGGGGGGCGAGGGGGGGCGAGGGGGGCGAGGGGGGGCGAGGGGGGGGCGAGGGGGGGCGAGGGGGAGGCGAGGGGGAGGCGAGGGGGAGGCGAGGGGGAGGCGAGGGGGAGGCGAGGGGGAGGCGAGGGGGGAGGCGAGGGGGAGGCGAGGGGGGAGGCGAGGGGGAGGCGGGGGGGGGAGGCGAGGGGGGAGGCGAGGGGGAGGCGAGGGGGGAGGCGAGGGGGGAGGCGAGGGGGGAGGCGAGGGGGAGCACGGGGGGAGCGGGGGGGCGAGGGGGGGGGCGCGGGGGGGGCGAGGGGGGGCGCGGGGGGGGCGAGGGGGGGGGCGAGGGGGAGCGGTGGGGGGCGAGGGGGAGCGGTGGGGGGCGAGGGGGAGGAGGGGGGCGAGGGGGGGGCGAGGGGGGGGCGAGGGGGAGCGGTGGGGGGGCGAGGGGGAGCGGTGGGGGGCGAGGGGGAGGAGGGGGGGGGCGAGGGGGAGGAGGGGGGGAAGCGGTGGGAGCGAGGGGGAGGAGGGGGAGCGAGGGGGGGAGCGAGGGGGGGAGCGAGGGGGAGGAGGGGGGGAGCGAGGGGGGAGGAGGGGGGGAGCGAGGGGGGAGGAGGGGGAGGGGGAGCGAGGGGGGAGTAAGGGAGGGGGGAGGGAGGGGGGAGTAGGGGAGGGGGGAGCGAGGGGGGAGTAGGGGAGGGGGGAGCGAGGGGGGAGTAGGGGAGGGGGGCTCATGGGAATCCATGCGTGTCCTGGCTAATCTATGGCTGATTTGGGCCTGGGAGAAGATTTCACCCTGGGCCTACTCATGCTCTTCCATTCTTTCTATTGCCTAGGATGCTGGATAGCCATGGTGGGTGGGGGGGGGGAAGGTTCTGCTGCGGGAGGGGGGAGGGTTGAGAGGGTTGGGAGGGTATATCATCCCATAATCCTCATGGTTCCAGTCTTTGCCCTAGTTATTCCTTCTTATCCTTTCTGTCTTTCGTAGGTGTGTGTATTTTTATGGGGTGGTTTCGTCTTAGCCATGTTCTCTGGGCAGGATTCTTGAACTTGATTCTTTCTGTGTTATGACACTGTTTATGGAAACTGTACTTGTTGCCCTTTCTTTTTTGTGTTTTCTGGTTCTATGAATAAAGAGATTTAAATATAAAAGGAGAAAACTGTGTTCAGTAACTTTATTCTTTATAATGGTATCTAACATTTTGTCCGGGAGTGACATCAGGCTCACCATTCTGTAGTTTCCCGGATCACCCCTGGAACCCTTTTTAAAAACTGACATTATATTGACCATTCTCCATTCTAAAGCTACTACAGAATTATTTTAATGATAGTTCACAGATCACTAATAGTACATCTGCAGTCTCATTTCAGTTCTTTCAAAACCCTCGGATGTATACCAGGTGATCTGCTATTCTTCAAATGCCATGGATTTAGTGGCAGTTACAAAAACATAGTTCACAGAAAACCATGACTGGGATGTAACAGGTGATCTCCAGGAACAGCAGGAATTTAGTCTTCACATATGGGTATCGTCGGTACCGACGGAGCCTGCGCAGGAACGCTCCCCAGCGTCCAATAGGAAAGCTTTTGGGAGCATCCCACAATGCCTGCGTGCTGCCTTCCTGCCTTTCCCAACTGTCCCTCTCCAGTTGAGTTTAAAGCTGAGACAAAGAGAGAGGGAAAAAGAGAAAGAGAGAGATAGACAAGATACAACTCCTAGGGGAGGTGGGTAGGTTGTGAAGACTAAATTCCTGCTGTTCCCGGTAATCACCTGTTACAGGTGAGTAACTATGCTATCTCCAGGAACAAGCAGGAATGTGGTCTTCACATATGGGGACGCCCTAGCAGCAGATGCCAGGGAGAAACCCCAGAAGTTCTGTGTCCTTGTGAAAGGGCTCCACTTCCCCCCATGGATCTCTGGCATCCTACCAGGAATGGTGGGTAGGAGTTGATTAAGTATGGAACAGGTGTTGAAGAACAGCCGGACCAAACAAGGCATACCGGCGGGAGTCCTTATACAAGCAGTAATGGGCTGTGAAGGTATGAACCGAGGCTCAAGTAGCTGCTCGACAGATGTCGTCGATAGACACAGAGTGAAGATGAGCCATGGAGGTTGCCATGGCTCTCACATTGTGAGCTGTGACATGGCCTTCAAGAGGAAGGTTCTTACTCTCATAGGCAAAAGAAATACACTGTGCAATCCAGCTGGACAGTGTTCTTTTGGAGACTGGAAGTCCCAAATGACCAGGATCAAAGGTAACAAAGAGTTGAGAGGACTTTCTACGTTGCTGTGTCCTTTGCAAGTAAAAGGCCAAAGCCCTTTTACAGTCCAAAGTATGAAGATTCCTTTCTGCATTTGAGGCGTGAGGCCTTGGGAAAAACACAGGAAGGTAAACCGCTTGGTTTAAATGAAAAGGTGATACCACCTTTGGCATAAAGTGTGGATGAGTCTTAAGGACTACCTTATCATGATGGAACCTTGTATAAGGAGGATCAGCCACCAATGCTTGCAATTCACTGATGCGACGAGCTGATGTGATTGCAATAAGAAAGATGACCTTCCAGGAAAAGAATTTCAAAGAGGTAGTAGCTAATGGTTCAAAAGGCGGTTTCATAAGCTGCCCAAGAACCAGATTTAAGTCCCATGCCACCGGTGGTGGCTTAATGGGAGGCTTAGTTAAAAAAAGGCCTCTCATAAATCTCGCTATGAGAGAATGAGAGGAAATAGGTTGTCCATTTAGAGGCTTGAAAGAAGCTGCAATAGCACTCAAATGAACTCTCACTGAATTGGTCTTAAGCCCTGTATTAGACAAATGAAGGAGATACCTCCAGTAATGATTCCAGAGGTATCGCAAAAGGGTAAAGACCCTTCTGTGAACATCATATGGTAAACCTTTTCCACTTGAAAGCATAAGAACGTCTTGTGGAAGGTTTCCTGGAAGCATAAAGGATATCCTTTACCTGCTGAGAAAGGTTAAGACCATGAAGTTCTAGGCTTTCAGCAACCAGGCCCTGAGATGGAGAGACTGGGGATTGGGATGCCACAGCATCCCGACCTCCTGAGAAAGGAGATCTGGAGCAGATCCTAACTCCAGAGGTGGAACTTGAGAGAGATGTAGGACAGAGGGTACCACATTTGCCGTGGCCAACGTGGAGCTATGAGAATCAGATGACTTCTGTCTCTCTGAAGCTTGAACAGGGTTTTGGGAATTAGGGGAATGGGTGGAAAGGCATACAGGAAGTCCTGGCCCCAATGAAGAAGGAAAGCATCCCTGGCCTGTCAACCCTGAGCCGGAATTCTGGAAGAGAACCGGGGAAGCTTGGCATTCAGAGGTCTATGTCCGGGGTTACCCAAATTTGACAAATTTTGGCCACTTGGTCTGCATGGAGAGACCATTCGTGTGGAAGCAGAACTCGCTGAGTCTGTCTGCCCAAGAGTTTTGAATGCCTGGAAGATACACCACAAGGAGATGAATCTGATGCTCTTTGGCGAGGGCCCATAGTCGCAAATCTTCGTTGCAGAGCGACAGAGAGCCTGTTCCACCCTGCTTGTTCACAAAGAACATGGCTACCTGATTGTCCGTTTGAACTAGGACTGTCTTGTAGCTCAGCTGGGTGTGGAATACTTGAAGAGCAAAGAAGATTGCTCTGAGTTCCAGCAGATTGATGTGTAGAAAGGTCTCCTGTGGAGTCCAGGTACCATGGGTAGAGAGGCCTTGCAGGTGGGCTCCCGAACCCACCTCTGAGGCATCTGTTGTCAGAGTGGCTTGGGGTGGGGGTTGCTGGAAAGGGGACCCCACCAAAAGGTTTTGGGGTGAATGCCACCATTGGAGGGGCAAAATAAGATGATCTATGTTTGTTATTTTTTCTGACAGGCAACCTGATGCCTGAGTCCACTGAGTGGATAAAGTCCACTGGGCTGCCCTCATATGGAGGCGAGCATAAGGAACCACATGCATGGTTGATGTCATGTGACCTAGCAACTGTAACATTTCCCGAGCAGTGAGGTGAAGCTTTAGCACTGCTTGGGAAGCTAACTGCACAATGCGAAGGCCGCGGGGCTGTGGAAGGTAGGCCCTTGTCTGTCTGGTATCCAGCAGAGCTCCTATAAACTCTAGAGACTGAGTGGGAGCAAGGCTGGATTTTGGGAAGTTTATAACAAGTCCCAAATACTGAAGGATGCGCATTGTGCGAGAGAGAGAAATCCTGGTCTCTGGCTCTGAAGGGGCTCGAATGAGCCAGTCGTCTAAGTAAGGGAAGACGAATATTCCCAGGGTGCGAAGAAATGCTGCCACCACAGCCATGCATTTTGTGAACACCCTTGGTGCAGAGGCCAGGCCAAAAGGAAGAACCCTGTATTGGTAGTGCTTCCCTTGAAATAGAAAGTGAAGGAACTTTCGATGAGTTGGATGGATGAGAACATGAGTGTACGCATCCTTGAGATCTAGAGAACAAAGCCAATCCTGACTCTGAAGGTATGGCAGCAGAGTTCCTAGAGAAATCATTTTGAACTTCTCATTGAACAGGAATTTGTTCAATTTTCTGAGGTCCAAAATGGGTCTCTGTCCTCTTCTATTGCCCCCTGGGCAAGAAAGCACAGTTACTTACCTGTAACAGGTGATCTCCGGAACAGCAGGAATTAGTCTTCACATATGGGGTTCGTCAGCGCCGACGGAGCCCGCACGGGAATGCTCCCCAGCATCCAATCAGAAGGCTTTTGGGAGCATCCCTCGCGCCTGCACGGTAGCTTCCCACCCTTCCCACTGCCTCTCCCCAGTTGCGTTTAATAGCTGAGACAGAAGGAGAGGAGAGGAAGGAAGAGAGAGAGAGAGAGAGTTACAACTCCTAGGGGAGGTGGGTGGGTTGTGAAGACTAATTCCTGTTGTTCCGGAGATCACCTGTTACAGGTAAGTAACTGTGCTATCTCCAGGAACAAGCAGGAATGAGTCTTCACATATGGGGACTCCCTAGCTGAGGGTGCCAGAGGAGATCCCAGAATGCGCGCCCCTGGACAGGGCGGCATCGCCTAACCTGGATCCCCGGCATCCCCTGAGGGATGGAGGGTAGGAGTTGAGAAGAGTTGCCAAGGCACCTCAACCGAAGACTACAGGGGAGTCTTCAAAACCACGTCAAATATCATTAAACCGTTAATGATCTAGCACAATCTAGAGCTTTCCTACTGGATTGTAGAAGGCAGAGCTGCGACGGGTACTGTAGATGCAGTAGCGAAGTCTTCAAGGGAACTTCACCGCAGAGAGGACGAAGTTCCCAGTCCGGGCGGGCTGGAGACGCAGGTGTCAACCGGCACCGGAAAGACGGCAGGTCTTCACGAGGAGCTCTAAGAGAAGCTGAGAACTCCAGTAGGAGCAGAGTCCCCAATCCGGAGGACTAAGCAGAAGACTGACCGATCTGGGAGAACCCAGCCCGGAGAAGAACAGGAGTGTACCCCGGAATACCGAGGGGTACAGTGTCTACCCTAGCTGGCAAGGGATAGGAAGACATTGGGTTCGAAAACCTCCAGACAAGGAGGCGTAAACCAAGGGGCTGTTGACTTCACAGCAAGTTTAAGCATAACCGGTCCGAGCACCCGAGCCGCAGAAAGCAGGCAAGCGGACCGGTCGGACCCCGTAAGAAATAACAAAACGTCAGTACCGACAATTGGGAGATAGTCGGTAAGACACAGGGCGCTATAACATTTCCCAAAAGCGCCCACCTGTACCGATATATATCCAATAACAGGTATAGATGTATATCGAGCTATAGGTGGGCCCGGGAACGCCCACCCAGGTTACTAAACCGGTATGCACACGTGAGAACGATACTGCCAACTCGGACCGGCCCTTGATCCACAGGAGGGCGCCCACCTGGAAGGTGGCGGGGGAAGGGCCATCCAAAGTGATGGGCCGATGTGCGTGGTGCAGGGCAGATCGGCGAGAGTAGCAGTATCGTTGCGTGACCGCCAGATCAGTTGGGGAGGAGCACATCAGGAGTACGTAGGCCCCTGAGGCGTCCACCTGACAGCCACGCAAAAAAACGTGTCCTCCGTACCACAGGGAAGGCAGGAGGATAGAAAACCCTATAGCCATCTCCGGGGGGGTCATCTCCGGCCTAGATAAAAAAAACCCTCGGGGATAGGGCCAATGCCCTCCGCCGCTCCGAAGAGTGCAGGGAGCGGAGCCGGGGATCAACATGGGTCAGTGGGACTCCTGTCCACCGTATCCTGACAGACCCAGAGGTTTCTCTGCGAGAGCGGAGACACAGACCAGAGGGGGGGTGGTCCGGCCCTGTCGAGGATTGGTTCGGGCCATGCTCGGAGAGTAGCGGCCAAGGCCTACACTGGGAGAAGGAGATTCGGTGCGCGATCCCCTCAATCTGAGGGAACTAGGCAGAGGGGAATCCGAGGGATGTACCCGAGGGTAAGTCCGAAGAAGACTAGCATGGCCCTGAGGAGCCAGGCTAACCTAGTGTGGGAAGGGTCCCCCTCCCCGGGGGAGGGGGCTCCATACCTCCAATCAAGCAGCCGAACCGCTTGTCATACTGAAAAGAACCCCAGTGTAGAACTGGACAGTAACTTCTGGTAAGAGGAGTTAAGCGCAAACTGCCGCATACCAGAGCCTAAGGCTGCTTGGCATGGGCAGCCCGGCACGAGCCCTGGCACTGCCGACCGGTGTGAGACATCCCTGGCATGGGCGCACCCGGCAGGTGGGCAGAGGGATAAAATTTCCTCTTCTTCGGAAAGGAGGGTCGGGAAGGACATTTCCTACCCCCGGGAGAGGGGGAGGGCCGCGGGCGTCCAGCGCCAAACAGGTCGGCAGAGCACTGAGCAACCTGACGCAAAGCCTCGCCATTGAAGAGGTTCTCCCCGGTGCACGGGGAATTACCCAGATTATGTTGTGCCCAGCTGCACAAGTCGGAAGCCTGCAACCAGGCTGTACAACGCGCCCCTATGGCAACAGCAGAGGACCTGCTAACTGACTCAAAAGAGTCCACGGCAGCACGAGAAAGAAACCAAGAGATATTCCTGCAATGGTAAAGAAGCAAGGAATAGTCAGGGGCCCGAGGGGCCGACACAAAGGGAGACAAAAGGGATAACCTCTCGGTGACCTCCCGAAGCGCCAGGCTCATATAGAAAATATATGAGAGAATCCTGGAAGCCAACATGGACGTTTGGAAGGTTCGCCGCCCAAAGTTGTCCAGAGCTTTAGACGCACGATTCAGAGGGCAGGAAGAGTGCTTCTTCTTGCTTCCGACCTTCCTCAGGGCCGATTCCACCACAATGGAATGATGGGGAAGCTGGTGCGTCTGGAAACCCGGAGAGGGGGGCACCCGATACAGGGCATGCATGGCTGTAGGCGGCGCCGGTACCTGTAAGGGCGAGCGCCAAATCCCGAGCAGGAGATCCCGCAGGGAGGGATGTAGAGGAAGCATTATGGCTGCTTGTTCCACAGGACCCGGACTTAGCGAAGGGCCCGGGATAGGAATGGCGAGCAAGTCCGCCATGTCAAGGAGGAAGCCCTGAAAAGACGGCTCTCCCAGAGGGGCTATCCCGGGGGAGGCCGAGGTGGAGGGGCCCGCTTGAACACCAGGGGACCCACCGTGCTGGTGCACGGGAGGAATCGCTCTAAACAGAGGAGGGTACTGACAGTCCCAATTCGAGGCAGTTGGTACTGCATCGTCAGAGCCCGGGATTGATTCCAAGCGGGGCATCGAAGGGAGCGACGTCCCCAACAGGCCCGCGGGACTCGGCCTCGGCCACGACTCCGGGAGCGGGGCCGCCCCCGGGGCAATCCGCAAGGGCGGCTGGAGTGGTGCCGAGGCAGCTGGAGAGCAGGCGAGCGCAGCACTGCGCCATCGGAAGAAACCGGGGTCGGATCCGAAATGCGTCGGAGCCACGCTTTCCAGACTGGAGATCGATTTGAGGCTGGGCATCGAACCAAGCGATGCCTCCTTAGGGGGCCCCGGTGTCGGCGGCAGCGCCGATGCTGCCACTCCCGCGAATGGAGTCGGGGTCGCGACGATTGGTGCCGAGGGCAACGAGGGCTTCCCAGGCCGAAACTCGGCAAAGAGGGAAACACCCGAAGTCGGCTCCGACGTCGGGAGAGAGGCCCTTCTAGGCGCCGGGGTTCTGCCCGCGCCTGTTTTCTTGAGCGGGAAACCCTTACGGGGCGTACTACGTGGCCTCGAGGGTACCCAGGTAACCCGCTGACGAGCCCCGGTGAGGAGCAAGACGCCCAACCCCGGTTCCGCAGCCGCGGCGCTTCTTTGGGTCGACTCGACCGAAGGTCCCGGGTCCCGCGGGCAAACTCTAGTGACGAGTAGAGCACTCGACGCCCGCGTAGATGCCGGGAGGTCGGTGGCGTCCGGGGGAGGCCCCGGCCCCGCGCAAGATGGGGGTGCCGACCCGCCCGACCGGGATAGATCGATCGGCTCCGCAGGTGGAGCCCGGTGGCGACCCCTGGCGAAGAACGGGGCCCTCGTTCCCAAGACCGCCGCCGGAGGGGCAGAGCCGCTCAAGGCCAGTACCGCCCCCGCGGAAGCCGGGGACGAGTCGATCGGCCCTGACGGAACCGAGGGCACCCGGTGCTGATCCCCGGCAGGGAGTGGGGCCACCGACTCCGACGCTGATGCCGAGGACTTGGTCCCGCTCGAAGCGGTCACCACCTCCGCGCATGGCAGGGGTGTGGGCACGCCATACCGGGTCAGGTTGGTCCGACGATCCCTGGTGAAGAGTGGAACACTCAACACCGACGCCGGGGAATCGGCACCGCCGAAAGCGGGTACCACCCCCGCGCAGGGCCGGGATGCCGTAGAGCCAGACTGGGTCGAGTCGATCGGCCCCGAAGGCACCGAGGACACCAGCTGACAGTCCCTGGCGAAGAGTGGAACACTCGACGCCGGCGCCGATGCCGAGGGATCTGCACCGCTCGAAGCGGGTGCCACCCTCGGGCATGGCTCGGGAATGTTCTGTGAAGAGCGAACCTCAGGAACAACCCGAAACCCCGTGGAGGCTCTGGAGCCCGAAGACTCCCTCCGGGGTGTAAGGAACTGGAGGGGAAGGCCAGAGCCGTCGTCATGCAGCGCATGAGACTCACCCCTCAAGGCTCGGTTAGTCTTAACAGACTGTTGTTGGGTTACCTGATCCTGGCGAGGAGAGAAAGCCGACGACCGCACCTCAGAGGGAAAGACGTCATCGAGGGACACTCGAAAAAGGGAGGGTCTTCTCCCGACGCTGAAGCCCGGGGAACCGGGGGAGAAGGGGTCAGGGCCCAAACAGGAGAGACACCAGGCGTTGGAGTCGAAGAAGACAACGTCTCCACAGTGGGGGCACTTCTTAGGGGAAGAAGGCTCCATGCTGGAAAGCCCGGTAGGCCTCAGAATAACACGAGGAGGATGCTTCTCGAAGGAAAATAAAGGAAAACAAAAAAATAAGGAAAAAGGGGGGCACCAGCGGTGCCAGAGTCAGCGGGGAAAAAAAAAACCGCGACCACAGGAAACAAGAAAAAGAAGAAAAGTTTCTGCAGTGACAGGAGGTACGTCCTGTCGGCTCCGCGGAAAAACGAAAACTGGGGAGAGGCAGTGGGAAGGGCGGGAAGCTACCGCGCAGGCGCGAGGGATGCTCCCAAAACCTTCTGATTGGATGCTGGGGAGCATTCCCGTGCGGGCTCCGTCGGCGCCGACGAACCCCATATGTGAAGACTCATTCCTGCTTGTTCCTGGAGATGCAAAGTGACCTCTTGAACTAACTGGGCATTGAGAGAGGTCTGAGAATTAAACTGTCTTACCATTGCTGAGGAAATGAAGCTTGTATCCCTCTCTTACAATGGACAGAGTCCAATTTTCTGATGTTATCTGCCCCCATCTGGGGTAAAATGACATAACCTTCCTGGAATGGTGGAAGGCTCTGGGCCGTTCAGGGACAGGAAGGCAAAGTTCTCTAGGATAGGAGTCAAAGCCCTGTGGAGGCTGAGTCTGCTGAGCCACTTGAGGCTTAGCAACTTTTGTTTTTCTTTGCCTAGGTTGTTGCTGCTGTCTCTTTTGGGCAGACTGACCTAAACGATGCCCCTTCTGGGTATAGGAGGGGTAAAACGTCTTCTTCTTACTGAAGAATGGTTTCTTGAAGGATTTTTTCCTTGCAGGATCAGCTGTAGATTTAGACAATCTATCCAAGGTGATATTGTCAGCATCTATCTCATTAGCTTTTTCCTACCAATTCTTGCCAAAGAGATTCTCTCCTATGCAAGAAATATTCCTTAGTTTATCCTGTACCCAAAGTTCCAAGTCAGATGCCTGGAGTTAGGCAATCCTACGTGCACCTATGGCAATAGCAGAGGTTCTGCTTATGCACTCAAAGCAGTCAAAGGCTGCACGATTCACAAACTTGGAAACATCGGAGGGAAAAAGAGTGCTACGTTTAGCAGCTCGGTTTTGCCAGCCCCTCTTCGACATCATCCCACAGGCAACACACTCCAAAACAGAGTGGTCAGGACCTAAACATTTGAGGCACCACTCATGGGTGTCGGTGACGGAGATGGTACGGCCACACTTGGAACACTTTTTAAAACCCAAAGCGGGTTTTTCCATTTTAAAGGAAAGGTTGGGCCTAGTGCCCCAAATGGCGCATGGCACCTGAGGAAAAAATACCTGGAAAAGACTCCAGAAGTAGTTGGGATGTTTTTTTTCATGAAAAAAGAAAGAAGAACCGGGGGTACCGGTGTAGCGTCGAGGGAATGCAGACGCGACCACAAAAAAGAAGAATAAAAGGGAACATTTTCTGCGGTGACAGGATGTGCGACCTGTCGGCTCCGCGGAAAAAGAAGAACTGGAGAGGGACAGTTGGGAAAGGCAGGAAGGTAGCATGCAGGTGCTGTGGGATGCTCCCAAAAGCTTTCCTATTGGACGCTGGGGAGCGTTCCCACGCAGGCTCCGTCGGTACCGACGATACCCATATGTGAAGACTACATTCCTGCTTGTTACTGGAGATCTATACCAGGTTATACTTTATTCAGAAAGGACAGGGTAGGAAGAAAGAGTTGAGTGGCACTATATGTAACAAATAATATTAAAGCTTTGGAACTACAGAGCATAAAAGGGAGAGAGGAGGCACCTTGGGTTAAAACAGAAAGAGGGAAAGAGAAATCTCTTTCCATTGGTGTGATATACAGACATCCCTCACAGGAGGAAGAGGTGGATGGAGAGTTAATTGAAGACAAACACAGAATTGCAAGGAAAGGGGAAGTGCTACTGATAGAGGATTTCAATATGCCAGATGTTGATTGGCACATTCCTGCTGCAGTATCATCTAGAAATCAGGAGATCCTGGATTCTAATTCAGGCAAATGGTAACAGAACCCAAACATGAAGGAGCCATAATGGACTTGGTGCTTACCAATGGTGAAAGTGTTTCTGATGTTATAAGTGGGAGATCATTTTGCATCCACTGATCACCAGATGGTGTGGTTCAGTATTAGGACTAGGGCTATCAAAATCCATTCAAAAGCGAGGGTCTTAGACTTTAGGAAAACTAACTTTGCCAAGATGGGCCAATCCCTCAGGGAGTCGTTAGTGGGATGGAAACAGCTGAGGGATGTAGAAAAACAGTGGGCAAAACTGAAGGGGGATATTTTAAAAGTAACCAACATTTTTGCTAAAATGGTAAATAAAGGTAAAAGGAAAAGGAGACTGCTATGGTTTTCGAAAGTAGTAGCCGAAAAGGTGAAGAAAAAGAGGGAGGCCTTCATGAAATACAAGAGATCACAGAGAGAGGAAGACAGGCATCTATATTTGGAAAAACTTAGAGAAACTAGCAAAGTAGTCAGGAAAGCAAAGATTCAAAAAGAGGAAGAAATAGCCAATGCAATAAAATGGGAGGATAAGACATTTTTCAGATATGTTAGTGAGAGGAGGAAGGGCAAAAGTGGTATTGTCAGACTCAAAGGTGAAGGGGAGTTATATGTTGAAGCTGATGAGGATAAAGAAGAATTGCTTAACAAATATTTATCTTCTGTGTTCACAGATGAAGAACCAGGAGCAGGACCTCAGAAAACACCCACAAACAGGAACAGAAGCGACGGGCATCTTGAACAATTTTCAGAAGACTGTGTTTGTGAGAAACTAGCTAATCTTAAAGTAGACAAAGCGATGGGACCAGATGGGATACATCCTAGAATACTGAGGGAACTTGGGGACTTTCTAGCGGCTCCACTGACTGACCTTTTCAATACCTCGGAGTCAGGAGTGGTGCCAAAGGACTGGAGAGAGACACATATGGTCCCTTTATCCAAAAGCAGAAGTAAGGATGTGCTTGAAAACTACAGGCCAGTTAGTTTAACTTTGGTGGTGAGTAAATTATTAGAAGCGCTGCTGAAAGAGAAAATAGTGAGGTTTCTGGAGTCCAGCGGATTACTAAATCCGAGGCAGCACGGATTCACCAGAGGCAGGTCTTGTCAGACAAATCTGATTGATTTCTTTGACTGGGTGAACAGGGAGTTGGACTGAGTGAGAGCCCTAGATTTCAGTAAAGTCTTTGACACCGTTCCTCACCGGCGACTTATAAACAAACTGTGTACCTTAGGGATGGACCCTAAAGTTAATGCTTGGGCTAGAAATTGGTTGAGTGGGAGGCGACAAAGGGTACAGGTAAATGGAGCTCACTCTGAGGAGGAGGTGGTTACCAGTGGTGTGACACAGGGATCTGTCCTTGGTCTGATTCTTTTTATCATTTTTGTTAGTGATATAGCAGAAGGGCTGTCAGGTAAGGTTTGCCTCTTTGCGGATGATACCAAAATTTGCAATACAGTAGACACCCAGGAAGGTGTGGATAACATGAGGAGGGATCTAGCTAAGCTTGAAAAATAGTCTAGAATTTGGCAGCTGAGATTTAATGTTAAAAAATGCCAGGTTGTGCATTTGGGCTGTAGCAATCCAAGGGATCCAATATAGTATAGGGGGTGAAGTACCTTTGTCCAATAAAGAAGAGCGGGACCAAGGTGTGAATGTGTCTGATGATCTTAAAGTAGCTGAAAAGGTGAAAGCAAAAGCCAGAAGAATGCTTGGGTGCACAGGGAGAGGAATGGCCAGCAGAAGAAAGTAGGTGATAGTGACTCTGTATAAGTCTTTGGTGTGACCTCATTTGGAGTACTGTGTGCAATTCTGGAGACCGCACCTTCAAAAGGATATAAACAGGCTGGAGTCAGTACAGAGGATGGCTACTAAAATGGTTAATGGTCTTCATTATAAAGCACGTAAAGACAGACTTAAGGATCTTAATATCTACACCTTAGAGGAAAGGCGGGATGGAGGCGATATGATTGAGACGTTTAAATACCTCCATGGCATAAATGCACAGGAGGAGAACCTCTTTTGATTGAAAGCAAACTCTGCTACGAGGGGACATGAGATGAGGGTGAAAGGGGATAGATTCAGGAGTGATATGCGGAAATATTTCTTTACAGAAAGAGTGGTGGATCCGTGGAATAATCTCCTAGTGGAGGTGGTAGAGATGAGGATAGTATCTGAATTTAAAGAAGCATGGGACAAACACAGAGGATCTCTAAAGGAAAAAAGGGGACTGTTGTGTAGTGGTTGATATGGAAGGGCAGACTAGATATGCCATGTGGTCTTTTTCTGTCGTCAAGTTTCTATGTTTCTATCAATGTCCAGTGCTTTGTTCTTTGATCATGCTTTGAATGCTGCTTCAATGTTTTGCATTACCAATGGTAGAGGTTGAAAGAACTGTTGGTCTGAGGCAGCCAGGAAGGTAGCAGTGAAAACACCCCTCCCTCCCCCACCGAGCCTGAGCCGCCAAAGTGCAACGAAACGTAAGCACAAACCTTTCCCCTTGAAACCAGGAGACCAGAGCATACCAGTTTAGACAGACTACACAGGAAAGTTTTGTGAAAGCCCCCCCAAGAGCTGCTGATTGGCGAGGAGGAGATATCTGAGACAAATGAGAAGGTGACATGTTTTAGGGAAACTGTTCTGCATATAAGACAGATTTGGATGCCATTTCGGGGCTCAGATCTTTTGTCCAGGGTGCCGGCTCTGTCTGCGACTGTGTACACAATAAAAGATCTTGTTTGCATACTGGTCTGTCTGTGTGTGTTTCCTTCCACGGGTGTGAAGGACTACTGCCTGTTGATTCCTGCTTCATTTCTGGTGCATTTGGCCGGGAAACCCTACACCTCGCACCCACAGTAGGAATCCTTCTGTGATCTTGCAGTACCGGGTCGTCGACAGTCCCCGGCACTGCCGGACCCCTTGTGCTCCGGAAGGACACCTTGGTGTGTCTGGTTGGTCGGTCCCGACGGGCTGACAACCCCTGGAAACCGGCAGGATAGACTGGCATCCAAACTTTGTCCGGCCGGAGGTCTGGTGAGTACTTCTGCATATTCTGTTCTGAGTAATTCTGTAACGGCTTGATCACCCATACGAGTGGTCCGAGTAAGGGCCCCCAGGGGGGTTTCTGAAACCACCGCTCGTCCAGTCTGTGGCGGTGGATGGGTATGTGTATTTGTTGCTAATGTGCTTATGTTCCCCTTTATTCCCTTTCCTTCCCTCATGACTCTGGACTTTTCTTCTCTGCTCTCTCAGTGCTCCCTCCTCCCCTTCGGGAGGCGGAGTTAAGGTTCGGGCATTCCTTTCTTTTTCTTTTTTTTCCCTCTTAATGTCCTGTTCGGAGTTCCGTGTGTCTGTCTGTTTTTCAGATTAACCCTGTGTGAACTGTGTCAGTATTACTGCATTGAGCATGGGGTCGGGAGGTTCCAAAGGGCAGATGCCCTTGCAGTGTATGCTCCATAATTTTAAATCTGGATTCAAGGTTCCACTTTATGCCTCTCGGTTATCTGTTTTATGTGGGCGGGAGTGGCCCGCTTTAGTGAAGCTGTGGCCCCCTAAAGGGTCCACTGATCTGCCCACTGTGTCCCTAGTCCACCAGATTGTAGTAAAGGAGCACCCGGATCAGTTTCCCTACATTGATTCATGGCTGGCTGTATGCCAGAAGCAGCCAAAATGGCTGCAGCGCTGCCATGAGGATCAGTGTAAGATAATGGTGGCAGCTGCCAGCTGCAGGAAGGGACGAATGCCTGCCCCCATCTACCAGGGGCGAGACTCCCCAGAGGTTCTTACACGCCCCTCCATTTTGCTTTATCTCCCTGTCCCGCCCGTGCCACAACAGGTTCCGCCCCCGATAGATGTACCTTCCCCTGGGGAAGATAGTGCAGGGCTTAGGGAGGATTCTGCAGATTCGAGTTCTACTTCAGATTCTTCTCCTCACACTGATACACCCGTTCAGACCCCTGCGTCCCATGGACTGAGTCCATCATTATCCTCCTCACCTCCCACTCCCAGGACTATCTCCAGTGCCGCAGTCTCTCCCCATGGGAGCAACCCGGCTGAGCTTGAATCATCTACCCCGTTGTCCCATCGCCTACGGTCTGCCGCTGATAAGCTAACGAAGCAGGATTTCCAAATGCCACTACGGCAAGTACAGGGACTCCCTATCCTCAATGCCGCTGGACATGTGGCAGTGGGACCTTCTAGCCTGATATACGTGCCTTTCTCTACTACTGACTTGCTGAACTGGAAGACCCACTATACCTCCTATACTGAAAAGCCCCAGGAATTGACAGACCTTATGACCAGTATTATGCAAACACACCAGCCTACTTGGTCAGACTGTAGACAGCTGCTTTCTACCTTATTCAGCACAGAAGAACGAACCCATATCGTGGGAGCTACCCTTGCGTGGCTTGAGGCTCATCCTGATGACGCTAGAGGTATCAATCCTCAGCAGCAAGCGGCTGCAGACTTTCCAAATGAAGACCCTCAGTGGGATCCGAATGATCCCGTTGGAGCACGGGCTCTCACTCGTTTCCAAACTGCACTCCTTGAAGAAGGGGGGGACAGCGGGCCATGAATATCAGTAAGATTGCTGAGACTCTCCAGCTTCCTGATGAGAGCCCGGCGGCCTTCTACGAGCGCCTGTCTGAGGCATATCGACTGTACACCCCTTACGATACAGCAGCTCCTGAGAACCTTCGTATGGTGAATACTGCTTTCGTGGCACAGGCCCAGGGTGATATACGACGGAAGCTGCAGAGATTGGACGGGTTTGCAGGCATGAACGCTGCACAGCTGATGGAAGTGGCACAAAAGGTGTTTGTGAATCGTGACCAGGAGCAAAAGCGAGAATCCGAACGTCGCATGAAGAAAAAGGCGGACTTCCTAGCGGCTGCCCTAGCCGAGCAACCACCAGTTCCGGCCTGGGCCATGGAAGAGAGCAGGGGACGTGGACGAGGTCATGGAGGGCCGAGGTATCCCTGGGCCCCAATCAGTGCACCTACTGTAAAGAGGAGGGACACTGGAAGAATGAGTGTCCGAATCGTAACGCAAGAAGGGGGCGATTTCCATCCATACGGGGCACGAGGGCAAGGCCTGTGCATGCGACACGAGGGCAAGACCAACCTATGGTATACCAGCATGACACCTTCCTGCCTCCTCCACCAGACCTTGAAGGCCTTGCAGCGGTGGAACATTATGACTCGGATGAATACTAGGCCAGACCGGGCTCCAAGTTTCTGTTAGGTCCCCAGGAGCCTATGGTCAAGATGAACTTAGGGGACCAAGAAATGCAATTCATCGTCGATACCGGAGCAACACACTCAGTGGTTACCCAACAGGTGGCCCCGGTTCTCCTCCCGATCAGTAACTGTTGTGGGAGCCACGGAGGAAAGAACCCAAAGATCCTTTCTGCAAAACCGCATGTGCCAATTGGGGGGACGGACTATCATCCACCAGTTCCTGTATATGCCTGAATGCCCTATACCCCCCTGTTGGGGAGGGATGTATTGGCTAAACTTCAGGCCCAGATATCCTTTGGACCCGAGGGCCAGGCTGAACTTGAAATACCCAGCCTGGGCCCAGCAGTTTTGGTATTGTCCGTCCCCCGGGAAGAAGAATGGCGGCTGTACGAGGATAAACCCGAGTCTGATGTGACTGCCTTGGATAAATGGGATTCAGTACCCCCCGGTGTTTGGGCTGAAGGTAACCCCCCCCCCCCCCCCCCCGGAATGGCCATCAATATCCCTCCGGTTTGTATTGAATTAAAACCAGGAGCCTCCCCTGTACACGTGCGGCAGTATCTGCTGCCGCGGGCAGCTGTGGAAGGAATCCATCATCATCTGGTACGGCTTCTACAGTACGGTATCCTGCGGCCCTGCCAATCAGCATGGAACACTCCTTTGCTGCCAGTTCGTAATAGCAGCAACAGCCTTATTGGTGGAAGAATCTGATAAATTGTCTATGGGCCAAGACCTCTTAGTTACTGTCCCACATTCAGTCCAAACCTTACTGGAACAAAAAGGAAATCACTGGTTTACTGGTTCCCGAATGTTAAAATACCAGAGCATGTTATGGGGAAATCCCAGAGTGCGAGTAACAACTAGCCAAGCCTTAAATCCTGCTACATTCCTGCCTATCGGCCCGGGACCACCTGATCATGACTGTCTGGAAGTAATGGATTTGGTGCTCTCCAGTCGCCCTGATCTAACAGACGTACCCTTAAGCAACCCGGATGAGACCTACTTCGTGGACGGTAGCAGTCTGCTGCTGGAGGGCCGTAGGTGTACAGGGTACGCGGTGGTGACGATGGAAGTGATAGTCGAAGCTCAGCCTTTGCCCTCTGGCACATCCGCACAAAAGGCGGAACTCATTGCCCTTACCCGAGCCCTGACCCTTGGGACTAACCTTCACGTAAATATATACACAGACTCCCAGTACGCCTTCACCACTCTCCATGCCCATGGTGCTCTATACAGAGAAAGGGGGTTAATCACTGCAGCTGGCTCCGAGATAAAGAACAGCCCCCAGATATTGACCTTGCTGGATGCAGTCTGGTATCCCAAAGTTGTAGCCGTCATGCACTGTAGAGGCCACCAGAAGGGAAATAGTGAGGTGGCCAAGGGTAATAGACGGGCTGTACAGAAAAAGCCAGGGAGGTAACTAAGGTACCATTACATGAAATCATTCCCCGTTTTGGACTTCCAGTAGTAATGGGATCCGATAATGGACCTGCATTTGTGGCCCAAATAGTACAGCAGGTAGCCAAGGCCTTGCAGATTGATTGGAAGCTACATACAGCTTACCGCCCGCAGAGCTCAGGGAAGGTAGAACATATGAACCGTACCATAAAATTGCATTTAGCAAAACTGTGTCAGGAGACCTCATTGAAGTGGCCCCAATTGCTCCCTGTAACCCTGCTTCGTATACGATCAGCCCCAAGTAAGGGTATCGGTGTTTCTCCCTTTGAAGCTGTGTATGGCCGCCCTGCACCCCTTATACAGGGCATCCATGGAGACTTGAATCAGATAGGCTCAGAAATAACCCGACAGGAACTGTTGGCTCTTAGTTCTGTTTTGCAGGAATTGCACCAGTGGGTTCAGGAGCGACTCCCCATCAACCTGACAGAAGCACTCCATACACATCAACCTGGTTCACGAGTGTGGGTCAAGGAGTGGAAGAAGAACCCACTGACTCCTCAGTGGCGAGGCCTGTATACTGTTCTGCTGGCCACCCCTACAGCTATCAAGGTGGTCGAAATTGCTCTGTGGATCCATCATACCCGTGTCAAGGCCGCTGCACCAAAATCTGTTCCAGCCTGGACCTCTATCCGATTCCGAACCAGCCCCTGCGTTTAAAACTTAGAAAGAACACTTCTGCCCAAAGATTGATTTCATCGGACAACTGACGGACTCTATACTGCCTGGGAGACTAACCACCTCATACTCCAAACCAGAATGAATAAGGTGCCTTGGCTTTTCTCCTACCCTTGTTGTGGACCTGTTCCCAGCCAAGCACGAAGACCACTAACACAGCAATATTACTCACCCGGACTGCCTTAAATATGACAGACTTTTGCATACGTAATTCCTTGCAAGCTGGGGTTTATCTGTCAACCTGTCTCATTGCTGAGCCTTCTAGTTTATGTGAAATGCAGAATTTTACTATACTTAATAATCTAAACTGTAAACAGCCTGGAGTTTATTTTTCTACCTTTTTCTACTTTATGGGGGTCACTTGACCTACCTCAGCTCATTTTAACCAGATACCTTTCTCCTTACAGGTAGTTTCCACTCTAAATGCTACTGATTGTTTCCTTTTTGTACATGGCAAAGAATGAGGATTTAACATGTCTAACGCTGAATTATCATGTAGCTCTATTACAAAAATATACAATGCTATCTTCCCTTAGGCTGGTTTTTGATATGTGGAAGAATGACTTACACCTATGTTCCCATAAATGCTACCGGTGGTCCATGCATATTTGGCAGGCTTACGACTGCCGCTTTCCTCCATACGTCCAGCGTAGCCAGGGTCGGTCCCAGACGTCCCCGCTCTGTTCCTATGCTCCCGACTTGTGACTCAAATGTAGAACCCTACAGTGATGAGACAGCCCTGGGGCTGTCGCTATCAATCGTCGGGACACCCGGTTTAGCCCTACACAACTCTATGGAGATAAGCCGGCTCGCTTGTTCGCTAGCCAAATCCCTTAATCTGACCTCAACCATACTGGCCACCATGAATCATGAAATGTCCGGCATACGCACGGCAGTTCTACAGAATAGGATGACCATTGATTTCCTGTTATTACGCCTTAATCATGGGTGTGAAGACTTCGAAGGGATGTGTTGTTTTAACCTCACTGACAATAGTGTATCCATTGAACGTTCAATCCAAGACCTACGGGACTTAGCAAAACATATCGCGGACCCGTCCATGGGACTGGGGACGGGATGGTTTGTAAAATTGTTTGGTTGGATAGGGGGCCTTAAAACCCTAGCTATAGGGGTTCTCCTCCTTTTCCTGGTATGTGCCCTCTTGCCATGCTGTATCCCTGTTCTTTACCGTTTTCTCACCACCACCCTTGACGCCTTAGTAGAGCGCAAGGCAGCTACCTCTGTCATGGCCCTGACCCAATATACCTCTCTACAGCCTGCTCCTGGTAGTACTGCCCTCTACCGCCCATAGCGGTTGAGGTCACACAATAAAAGGGGGGGAGTGAGGCAGCCAGGAATGTAGCAGTGAAAACACCCCTACCTCCCCCACCGAGCCTGAGCCGCCACAGTGCAACGAAACGCAAGCACAAACCTTTCCCCTTGAAACCAGCAGACCAGAGCATACCAGTTTAGACAGACTACACAGGAAAGTTTTGTGAAAGCCCCCCCCCCCCCCCAAGAGCTGCTGATTGGCGAGGAGGAGATATCTGAGACAAATGAGAAGGTGACATGTTTTAGGGAAACTGTTCTGTATATAAGACAGAGTTGGACGCCATTTCGGGGCTCAGATCTTTTGTCCAGGGTGCCGGCTCTGTCTGAGATTGTGTACACAATAAAAGATCTTGTTTGCATACTAGTCTGTCTGTGTGTGTTTCCTTCCGTGGGTGTGAGGGACTACTGCCTGTTGATTCCTGCTTCAGGTCCACTTGGTCTTTATGGTATGACTGTGTATTCTTTCCACCTTTTCTTGATCTTCATTCAACATGGTTCCTTAAGCATCTTTTAGTATTCCAATTTGAGGCTGGAATTTTCTCTAACTCTTGTATCTTTAGGAAAGCCCATCTTATTTTTCCTCAAAGAGTTTCTGATTCTATTTCCTTGCATGCGTCATTGTAGTAGTTCTCCTTGTCTCGTCTTGCTGCATGTTGGAAATGTGTAAGTTCTGTGATTACCTCTCTCCCCCTCTGGCTTTCACTTCTCTGCATTTCTGGGTGGTTTCTTTGATCATCTATTTTAGCCATTTTTGCTTTTTCGCCTGTTTTAGAGAGACTTCTCACTATCTTCAACCACAACTTTCTTGATGTTATCCCATAACTCTTCTGGTGCTCTGTGATTTGTATCTAATGCAGCAAATCGAATTTGCAGGCATTTTTTAAATTCTGGTGGTATATTTTCAAGATTACATTTTGCTACATTCATGAGTGGCTTGCTCTTTTTCAAGTTTCTTATCTTGAGTTTGTATACTAGTAGCTGGTGATCTGTAACATAGTCATTTCCAGGTTTTGTATCTGCTGATGTTCTTGAGGTTTTCCATAGTTGACATCCACAAACGTCAATTTGATTTTTGCACAATCTGTCGTGTGAAGTCCATGTGTGGTGTCGCTGCTTACATTGCTGGAAGAAAGTTTGAGATGAACAGATTGTTGGTCTTGAAGAATTCCAAGAGTCTTTCACCATTTTCGTTTCCATTGTTAAGCCTATGTTTTCCAACCACTTTACCTTCTTTGTTGTCAACTTCTGCATTCCAGTCACCTATGACTATCCAGCTATCTTGTTTGCACATTCTGTCAATTTCAGCTTGTACTTGTTCATGGAACTGATCTACTACTACTACAGCTGTTGCTGGCACATATACCTGAATAATAGTTGTGTTGATGGGCATTTCAGGACGAACAAAAATTACCATATTTCCTGGATTAAAAGTTGTGTTTTTTTTACATTGGGAAGTGATGGCACGACCTATACAACGGAAAGACCTATCTAATAAATTTACACAGTGGACCACACCCCTAGAACTGCATATAGATACTCTCACCTGCGCAGTGGACTGTCTTTCTCCCTGGGCCCTCCGCTCTACGCCCAGAGCTTGCAAGCAGACCCTCCAATCAGCAGACTGGAATGTACTTGGGCTATACTTGCAAACAGCATACCGGACGAATTCCAGTTACACTAATGTTATTTTTAACCGCACAGAAAATGGTGCCACCGAAGGCACGGAACTCATACATCGCAGAATTCAAATTGAAAGTCATTCATTACGCAGAACAACATCCAGGCAAAATTTTGGGATAAATGAAAAATTAAGAGACTGAAGAAAGATGTAGGGAAAACTAACCTGGATGAAACGCAGCAAGTCGGCAAATCACGACCGCAAAGCATGGTGGCCTGAATTAAAAGCACATTTGCTTCAATTCATTGTAGAGCAGAAGGCCCAGGGCCATGGACTGTCCACTGTGCGGATGCAATTGAAAACAGTTCATATCGCCTGAGAAATGAATATCGAGGGATTCAAGGCTGGTCATTCATGCTGCTATCGATTTATGATAAGAAATAAGATGAAATTAGTTCTTACCTGCTAATTGTCTTTCCTTGAGCCTTCTCCGGGCCAGTCCAGGGAAAGGTAGGGTTGTCAATCCCCCATAGTGACTGAGGACTGAAGACTTCAAGCTTTTCCTTGTGATGTGAAGCCACTCCCCCTGAGGTTAATCAAGCAGTCTCCTTCTGACAAAGCGACTAAAGAGAAAGAAACTAAACACAGCAGATTAACCCTGCACATATTGCTAACATTCTATAGTCCGTGAAAAAAACATTTACTACAAACTCTTTTTTTTTTTTTTTTTTTTTTTAAATATTTACATATGCAAGCTATAAGAGCTGCCAGCGGTGTAGACTGAATACTAGAGGCCCCTAAGCATCCTCCTTTAGAAGATATAGACGATGTAATTCTGTAGAGGCCTGAGAAAGCGAACACCGATCCTACAATGCACGTAGTAGATAGAGAACCGGGTGGGACCCTGGACTGGCCCGGAGAAGGCTCAAGGAAAGACAATTAGCAGGTAAGAACTAATTTCATCTTCCTTATCGCTTCTCCGGGCCAGTCCAGGGAAAGGTAGGGCAGTACCAAAGCAGTACCTAAGAATGGGAGGGACCCGCCAAACCGGCGATAAGAGCGGATGCTCCCACTCTGGCATCGTCCCTAGCCTGGACATCTAATCTGTAATGCCTAGCGAAAGAATGCAGTGTAGACCAAGTCGCCGCTCTGCAGATATCCACTGGGGGAACAAAAGCAAATTCTGCCCAGGATGTTGCGAGAGCACGAGTGGAATGAGCTTTGAGACCCTCAGGTGGGGAAATCCCCCTAGCTTGATAAGCCGCTGTAATAGCAGAGCGAACCCAACGAGCGATAGAAGATTTTGACGCAGCTTGTCCCTTCCGTGGCCCAATCCACTGGACAAAAGGTCTGTCCGTCTTTCGAAACGTTCGTGAGAACTTAATATACTTCTTTAAGACTCGCCCAAGATCCAAATGTTTAAGCGCTCGATCAATTGGCGAGCCATCGCTCTCCGAAAATACGGGCAATGTAATTGATTGGTTAATATGAAAAACCGAGAGGACTTTAGGCAAAAAAGAGGGAACTGTTCGTAAGACCACTCGCTCTGGCAGAAATTGCAGATAAGGCTCTTGGCAAGATAAGGCCTGCAAATCGGAAATTCGTCGAGCGGAACACAAAGCCACCAAAAAGGCCGTTTTCCAAGAACACTCCCGAATTTGCGTAGCGCAGAGGAACTTTAAATGCGACCCAGACAAAACCGTCCAAGACAATATTCAAATCCCAAGGAGGAACGATAGGTCGTCGAGGAGGACGTATAATTTGCGCTGCTCGTAGAAAGCGGCGAACATCCGGATGAGCGGAAAGACGGCGATGTTGCACCAAGCACCTAAAACAAGATAGTGCCGCGACATGCACCTTAAGGGTACTGAGAGCCAACCCCTTATCTAAACCCTGTTGCAGAAAGAGGAGAAGATGAGGCACGGTAGAAGCCAGAGGAGATACCTTTTGTCGCTTGCACCAAGCTTCAAAAAGACGCCAGACGCGAACATATCCCAAGGAAGTTCCTGGACGTTTAGATTGGAGAAGGGTAGTTACAACAGAACTTGCATAACCCCTGCTTTCTAAGCGAGACCTTTCAAGAGCCAAGCCGTAAGCAAGAAGCGATCCACTCGCGGCATGAGAATGGGACCCTGATGCAACTGGTTGATACGAACTGGAAGGAGCCACGGCGGAACTACAAGGAGTCGAAGAAGATCGGCATACCAAGGGTCGACGAGGCCAATCGGGAGCAATGAGAATCACCTTCCCTCGGTGATTCGTTATGCGCTGAATAACCCGACTCAACATTGGCCAAGGCGGGAACACATAGAGGAGCGCATCGCAAGGCCAGGGTTGAACTAGGGCATCGAGACCTTCCGACATGCGTTCCCTGCGCCTGCTGAAAAAACGGCTGGCCTTGGCATTGCTGTAGGAGGCCATGAGATCCATCACTGGCTGTCCCCAACGCAACGTTAGCTGATGAAAGATTGCCGCATTTAATTCCCATTCCCCTGGATCGAGAAGATGACGGCTGAGAAAGTCCGCCTGTAGATTTTCTTTGCCCGCAACATGTGCTGCGGAAATGGCCAGGAGATTGCTCTCTGCCCAATCCATCAATTGTTGGCATTCGGACAGTAGAGAAGGAATCTTCGTCCCCCCCTGACGATTGATATAGGCGACGGTCACAGCATTGTCAGAAAAAATCTTGACCGCTGTCCCCTGGAGCAGCGCTGCGAAGTGAAGCAGAGCTAAGCGAGCCGCTCGGAGCTCCAGACGGTTGATCGACCATGAACTCTCTATTGCGGACCAAGTCCCCTGTGCAATGCTTGACTGACAATGAGCACCCCACCCCGAGAGGCTTGCATCCGTGGTCAGTAACACCCACGAGGGGTCTTGCAAGGGCATTCCCGCTGTGAGGTGCTCCCGAACTAACCACCAGTCCAGACTGTGACGGACGCTCTCGGGATAGGGGAGACGCTGAGAGAGCGGATGAAGCTGCGGAGACCATCGTGTCAGCAACGCCTGCTGCAAGGGGCGCATGTGAGCCTTGGCCCACGGAACAAGATCCAGTGCCGCCGCCATGGAACCCAACAGTTGCAAATACGTCCAAGCCGACGGCGCCGTTAAGTTGAGAAACGCTCGGATCTGTTGTAGCAGCTTTTCCACACAAACCTCGGGCAAAAAAACCTTTCCTTGCGCGGTGTCGAAATATGCTCCGAGATAAGTCAGCTGCTGCTGCGGTTGCAGGTGACTTTTGACTTGGTTGATCACCCAGCCGAGTTGCTCGAGAAGTTGCACCACTCGAGCCGTCGCTTGCACCGAGGCAGATCGCGACTCGGCTCTGATCAACCAATCGTCGAGATAAGGGTGTACTCTGATTCCTTCCTTCCGAAGCGCTGCTGCCACAACTACCATAAGCTTTGTGAAAGTACGCGGAGCCGTAGCCAGACCGAATGGCAACGCTCGAAACTGGTAATGGCCCATGGGGAGAGCGAAGCGCAAAAAACGCTGATGCGAACTCCTTATGGGAATGTGCAGATACGCTTCCGTAAGATCGATGGATGAGAGAAACTCCCCAGGTTGAACTGCCCGAACTACAGTACGGAGGGTTTCCATGCGAAAATGAGGCACCCGTAAGGAACGGTTGACCCCTTTGAGATCTAGAACGGGCCGAAAAGAATCTTCTTTCTTGGGAACCACAAAATAGATCGAGTATCGACCGCAACCGTATTGGTCCCGAGGCACGGGAACGATAGCTTTGAGCTGCAACAGGCGAGTCAGGGTGTCCACAATGGCCTGCTTTTTCCGACCGGGACCGCAGGGAGACATTACAAAGGCGGGCAACAGCGGGCATGCGAAATCAAGCGCGTAACCTTCCCGGATGACCTCCAACACCCACTTGTCTGAGGTAATGGTGGTCCAGACCGCTAGAAAGTCCTGTAGGCGTCCTCCCACCAGAATTAGCGGCTGGACCAACTGACCTTCATTGCGGCTTCTTATTGGAGGGCTGGGATGCCCCAAAGTAGGACCTGCCAAATCCTCTGGCTCCCCAAAAGGAAGTCCCCCGAAAGGAGGAACGGCCCCTGGAATAGGGCGCAAAGCGCGCCCCCCGAAACCTACGGGACTCCCTTCCGAACCCCCTGCCGGAAGGAAGCAATCGGGAAGGTTTGGGTTTGTCCTCAGGCAAACGACCGCCCTTAGCGTCGCTCAAATCCTTAACAATCTTCTCCAAAGCCTCCCCAAAAAGCAATTTACCCTGATAGGGCAATTTGCTAAGTCTCAATTTGGAAGAAACATCCGCCGACCAGTTGCGTAACCAAAGAAAACGCCTGGCAGCTACCAGAGAGGCCATGGTCTTAGCCGCAATCCGCAGCAAATCATAAAAAGCATCTGCCATATAAGCAGCGGCTGATTCCAGTTTAGGTGCATCGGGAACTGCAGCAGGAGAAGTATCGCCTTGCAACCAACGAATGGAGGCGCGAGAGACATAAGCCCCACAAACGGCCGATTGTAGAGCCAAGGCACTAGACTCAAAAGCCTGTTTGAGTAGAATCTCCAATTTTCTATCTTGAAGATCCTTTAGAGCTGCAGCCCCTTCCACAGGAATAGTAGTCTTTTTAGTCACTGCGGATATAATTGCATCCACTTTTGGCATGCGAAATAAGTCCTTTACGTCCTGAGGAAGTGGGTACAGGCGAGCCAACGCTCGGCTTCCACGTAAGGAAGACTCCGGACACTCCCATTCCGAGTCAATCATCTGTTTGATCACTCTGTGTAAGGGAAAACACTTCTGTTCAGTTTTAACACCCTGCAGCAAGGGATCCTCCAAGGGTTCCTGAGAAGACGCGGGAAGGGAGAGATGGAGCGCTGCCAAAGACTGGGATATGAGAGCTGTGAGTTCTTCCTTACGGAAAACCCTGAAAACATTAGGATCCTCTCCTGGAGCTATCTCCCCTTCTTCCAACTCTTCTGTGTCCCACTCCCCAGGATGTCCTGTAAAAGACTCTGAATCTCCCTGCTCCTGCAACAGCGGGGCCTGAGACAACAAGGGATCTAAGGAATTCTGAACCATATCTTGAATATGAGAGGATCCCTCTCCGGGATCATCAGGCAGTGGTAGGGAAAGTGGCACTGACACAGGTTCAGAAAGAGAAGAAAGCCGCGGAGGCTCAGCAGATCGCATAAGAAATGCTTTGTGCATAGCCAGAATAAAAGCTGGCGAAAAAAAATGAGTCCATGTCCTCCTGAGGCAAAGTTGGAGCTGGGGAGGGTAAATCAGGTAAAACCGCCGCTCTAGAGGACTTCGCTTTCCGTTTATGAGGCTTTTGAGGCTCTGCCAGAGCACTGCCTGACGCCGGTAAAATGGCGGACTTTCCCGCCTTTTTGGCGTGAGGAGAAGGCTCCGGTGAACTAATCAAAGGCTTTTCAGCCATTGATCAAAAACAACTCCGGGATCGCCAAAAAAACCCGTAAGCTCAAAAAAGCAAACTGCCCCGGAGTCCGCGGGCCCGAGCGCCGAAAATCAACACGGAAGAGAAAACAGACAAAAAACTCACCGCAGAAGTAAAACTGTGCCCGGCTGAATGGAGCACAGTTTAGCGGGACCACCGGCAAACTCACCGCGGGTAAGACAGAGGAGAAATCTGGGGCCCCCAGTATCACTCTGCACCGGGAGACGGAACAGTGATAGAGGCAGGCTCTACCTCACACTGTAATAATTAAGTCCCCCACGTCTCCTGCGGTCTTAAAGTGACAGCGTATTTTAAAAGAAAAGTTAAAAGGACTATAGAAGATTAGCTCTGCTAGAGCCAATCATAAATTTAAGAAAGGAAAAAAGGTAAAATGAAACCACTACAGGTGTACTTTGAGGGAGAAGGTAAGTTCGATCCTCTCTAGTCACTGAGGACTGAAAGACTGCTTGATTAACCTCAGGGGGAGTGGCTTCACATCACAAGAAAAAGCTTGAAGTCTTCAGTCCTCAGTCACTATGGGGGATTGACAACCCTACCTTTCCCTGGACTGGCCCGGAGAAGCGATAAGGAAAATAAGCATTAGACAAAGAACAAACATGTGTCAGCAGCTCTCCACTGATTTCTTGGATAAAGTACAGAATTTCAGGGAATTTGTAAACAAATGAAACAACAAATACATAGTGACACTGGACTTTATAATTAACATGAACGAGGTTCCCTTAACCTTCGACATCCCATTAGGGAGAACGGTCAGTCAAATGGGGATTAAAACAATAAATATTAGAAGCATCAGACACTACAGTGGTGCTGGCCTGCTGTGCCAAGAAGCTGCCACCTATGATTATATTCAAAAGGAAGACAATGGCACGTGAAGCTCTACCAACCAACATTGTGGTTGATGTGAATGAGAAAGGATGGATGGATGAGAGCATGATTTTGAAATGGCTGCAGCGCTGCTTTAGTAAGCATCCAGATGGAATTTTCAAGAGACAGAAGGCGCTACTTGTCATAGACAGCTTGAGAGTCCAATTTCACTGAAGACATAAAGAAGAAAATAAAATCTCTGTCAAACTGTCCCGGTATGACAAAAATGCTTCAGCTGCGAGACATTTCAGTCAACAGAAGATTCAAAGCTGTGTTGCATCACCTATGGGAAGACTGGATGTGTCACAGAAAACACAGTTTCACGGCTACTGGCCATATGTGCCACGCCACTTTTGCAGAAATCACTGGGTGGGTTGCTACAGCATGATTGGGGGGGGGGGGGGGGTTGTGAGTGATAAAATAGTCAAATCAAGTTTTGTGAAGGCTGAGATACTAAAGAACCCTGATAACCGTGAAGATGAAGACTAAAAAGACAATGGATAATAACAAACATGAACTGGCACCTAAAATTGCATAAGTATTTCATAGTGACACCGAAGATGAAGGACTTAAATGGCTTTCCCGAAAGTGATAGATAACAAATCTGATGTGGAAAGAGCTATGTTTATTTATTTATTTAATTTATTTATATTCTCTTATATACCGCGTTATTCTGCATCAGTGCGGTTTACATTGAACAAACTGAAATTACATTGAACAGGGCATTATAACTTGGAGATAACTATTTTACAGGGAACATGGGCTCTGGAGGGTTAAGTGGCTTGCCCAAGACCACAAGGAGTACCTGTGGGACTAGAAACCCCAGTCCTTCCAGCCCAAGGTTGCTGTCCTCTAGTGGGGTTTGAACCACCGACCTTCCGGCCTGAAGTTCCTTGCCCCAACCACTAGGCTACTCCTCCTCCATGTTGTTATGCACGTTATTCAAGAGTGTTATTGTAAAGTGAAACTGAATAAATCAGGTTTTAAAAAACAGCAGTGTTGTCTTGCGCTTTATTTTTTGTACCAGCGACTTAAATACAGGGTATCTTATACTATGATACAAGTGAAAATGCCAAATTTGGTCTCTGTAACTTATACACAGGGGCAACTTATAATCCAGGAAATATGGTAGGCATTCACTGATTGCACCATATTTCATTACAGTTGGGGCAAGTTTCTCCTTAATTATAAATGCAACACCATTTATTCTTTGTCTTTCATTTCCGACATAATATACCACGTGATCATCAGATTTAAATTGCCAGATGCCAGTCCATTTCAGTTGTACACATTCAATTTCATTGTTGGATACATCCAACTTCCCTTGGTTCAAGCTTGATGCATTCCACATTCCAATATGTAAGACATCTTTGCAGCTTCTGAATCATTTCATACGCAGCTACAATCAGCAATCAAACGTCCCAAGGACTTTGATCCAACCACATCATAAATGCTGGCTTTACTCCCAGGTGTCTTCAGCTCATCTCCAGTAGATTGTTGAATGCCTTCCAATCCAGGGGTCTCATCTCCCAGCACTATATCACAATTTGTTTTGTTGTGACTATCCATTGGATTTTCATGGCAAGATACAGAAGTAGACTGCCAGGCCTTTCTTCCACGTAGGTAATTCAAGTTTTGTTGCCATTGTCACAGAAATGTGATCCTCCACTGCCAACAGGGTCCCATTTTGCTACTGCCTAAAATAGAAATTACACTTACCTGGTAATTGTCGTTCCTTGAGTGACGACAGTTTAGTCCTCTACCTCTGGGTTGTGCACCTCTTCCTGCAGCTAGGAGACTGGGCATGTCAAAGTCGTGACATCACTGGATATAGCCTGCTGGTATCTCCCATCAGCCTCCAGTGTACTATTGACAAAGCAAACTCAAAGGAACAACAAATAAGTAACTATACCATAACTTTAAATAACTCCCCATTCCTCAACCGGAGAAGCCTTTTTAACCGTATCCGTCTTATCTTTTATTTTCTCTCTTTTTTTTTTTTTTTAACTTTACATTCATGTCCCCCCCTATGCAAACACGTTTCCTATACCATCACCTCGTTTAAATAAGAGAAAAGGAAGAAAGAACAGAGAGGGATACTCACTGCGATCTAGAAACTGAAAGGATCTGTCTACTCCTTGAGATTGATGCTCCACTCCGCCTGAAAATAAACTCTGAAGAAATCACACTCCTGGGCGGGAATGAGGACTAAACTGTCGTCACTCAAGGAACGACAATTACCAGGTAAGTGTAATTTCTATTTCCTTACCGTTCCTCCAGTTTAATCCTCTAACTCTGGGATGTAACAGAGCAGTAATCAATGGGAGGGACCTATCTAGCCAACTCACCACACAGTCGACCCGGAACAGACATCCTTTGCTGCCAAAACATTTAGGCAGTAGTGGTTACTGAGGAAATGAAGAGACAACCTGGAAGCTGCTCTACCAATCCCCCCTGGTGAAATGACACAGTGATTCACCCATGAAGCCGCTTGTGCCCTGGTAGCCAGAGTCAGAAAGCCCCCGGAATCATACAACCTCGCCAGCAGAAAGCTGAGGCAACCACCGCCTTAACCCAGTGCGAAATGGCCGCCTTCGCTGCTGCTTCCCCTTTGTGGGGACCTCCAACCAGCACACAAAAACAAAGAAACGAACGTCGCACCCTGCAATTAATGTTTCCTATCGGCGTAAGCTACGAATAAAAACCTCCCCTTCCAGAAAAAACGAGAACTGGAAGAGAAACCAACAGGCTCAGGAGAAAAATCAGATGCCACCTTTTGGAAGGACGACAGGACTGCTCGCAAACCCCACCCTCTATCCAGAAAGGGTGAAAACGGCTCATTACATGACAACGCCTGAACTCTGAAACTCGTCGCACCGAACGACGAGCTATCAAAGCCACTGTCTAGAACAGCAAATCCTTTACCGACGCCTGGAGTAAAGAATCAAAGGGCTCTTTAGCTAACGCCTCTAAGGCCCAATCGGGATCCCCCGGCGGCACCCGAACTTCTCCTTGAGCAGCGCAGTCGGATCCCAACTTAAGGAAATGCTACACATCGATCCGAACACCTAGTGCTATTCCCTTCACAGAACCTCTACAGCCGGAAACAGTCGCCCGCTGGATCCTCTAAGGAACTGGCCGCTAGTTCCTACAGACACTGTCCTGCAGAGAACTCAGACCAAGGATACAGACACCTTTGTCACCCAGACTTGCCGCCGTGAACAGCAGCCTTCCAAAAGGCGCTAAGCACGGACCTATGGAGCAGAAGCAGCCTGTCTCCTTGCTATCAACAAGGTGGCGAAAACTGCTGCAAAATAACCCTTCTTCTTGAGCCCCGCCCATACAAAGGCCAAACCGTAGGCGGGCACCGATCCACCTGAGACATTCGTCACGGACCTAGCCGCAGCAGAACGTCCGCTACCGACAACTTCTAGGAAAAGCCTGTCGAGTAGGCGAATGAGAAAAGCCTAGTACGGCCGTCTCGTCCAACCTGGCGCTACCAAGAGTACCTTTCTCAGAAAGCCTCAATACGCCAACTAGTTGCCCCATGAGAGCCCACGGGGAAAGGACAAGACAAAGACTTAATTGGGAGCTTACTGACCCTCGACTTGGACGAACCAGCAGCTGCCCCATTCCTCCACCAGAGAGACCTCCAGGTGAACCCCAAGGAAGCCAATAATATTAGCTAGCGTTTGAATTAAGCCATAATGCACATTTGCCCCATAAAGCAAATCAGGCTCTAGTCGATTCAATTCCCTGATCCTTTCCTGTTCCAGGCGAGTAGACTGCCGTAAACACTGCGACCACCTGAAGCATGCTCTCGCCTCCCCAGGCTCCACAAATGGGAGCTTGTAAGGACAGAGCATTGCCCCCAATGATCGCTTTAGTGAACCATCTACTTTCCTATCTTGCGATAAAGAAGATTGCTAGGGCTCTGTTCCATACAGTGAGTCCACACCCCCTGGTAGTGCAAGGTGTGCACCCACCCACGTAGTACCCAGGCCTGCCCCTGCTTAGCCTCAAAATGTCAATCAAGAACAGGCGAATTCAGGACAGCTGAATTTTTTTTTTTTTTTTTTTTTACAAAGACACCTCTTAACCAAAAATTCCTTCAGCATATGTTAAGAGACGCTCTTTCCGTGCCAACAATATGAAGTAGAAAGAACTCCCAAACACAGGCATACTAATCCACGGCCTTCCATGCTAGAGTAACGCCCCCATTCCGTCTGACTGCACAAAGATGGACTTTATATTTTAAGTTCAACTAGCACCTGGCGATATGAAATACAGCTCTCATTCCGCAGTGGCAATTGAGTCAGCAATGAAGAAGCCGAGAAACTGCAGACAAGTCCCTATTATACCACCTGGTAAAGACTCCACTTTTAGACCACTGAAGCAAAAAAAGCATGCGAGAGTGCCCTGTGTCCTGCCAGTAGCTGATCGAATTGAAGTGAATCAGTGTATGCAGGGCATTGTCCAGAGAACGCAAGGCCCCTCCTCCAGGCTGACTCCACATTCACAGTCTCAACCGGCAGTCACCTTGGCTGATGCCGATCAGCGCGGAAGCCATCTTGTAAGCCCAGCATACGAAGTATGCCTACTAGAGTCTGAGCCGCTGCAATTGCTGCTAGAGAACTAGCCTGGCTGCGTGCTTCTGGACCCCCCATTAAGGCATTCGCTGAACACTAGCAGAGACTCTCCGTACTGGAGAACCTCTGATAAATGGAATGGGAGCATAGATAGCTTCAAAGGCCAGAGTTCTATCTTGCAACCTCTCTCCGCTGAGCTGCCTTTTTCATATGTAAAATTAAACCACATATAGCCAAAATTAAGACATTACAAATCTACCGTAAAATCTTATAATTTGGGCAAGCCAAACTAAACGGGAACATTTTCCATTAAGAAACCACACAACTATAAAAGCCTTCCCATGACATAATGCTTATGGCAGAGCATTCTACATCTGTGGACTGGCCATGGCGCTCATCCAAGCACCTGTTACAACTGTCCAAGAGAGTTATCACCATAATTCCTTTTGCCTTGAATATGTTTACAGCGGAACATAGCACTATATTACAGCAGCTAAGCCAAAATATTACCCTGCCATATAAACCGACTTTAACGCTTTATAAGACCTTCTATGGATAGTGGAAGGAGATTCTTGTAAATCAACATAGCTATGCCCCTTTTTCTTTTCTTTTTTTTTATTTTTTTTTTAAAGTATAGGACTCCAAAAACCAAGTTTCCGCCAACTCCAATGAAATCAAAGCAGATCAGCTAAAATTACCCGAACTGCTCCTATAGCTTTGCAAGAAGCTACCAGCCCTTGCTGCACCCAGTTGTCCTTCCCCCCTTATCCTGGGGGATTCTGCATTGCAGGAGGCGTTGCACACCCCCTGCCAGCCTACTGCATCTGCCAGGGAGCTGAAGAGCAAAAAGGAAAGTAGAACCCCTGGAAGCAAACAGTGTCCCGTCCTTGGGATTCAGGACGCCAACAGGTAAAAATCAAAAGTAAAATCAACCGTGTTAGCTAAAAATGAACAAGGCCATCTCTCACTAAAGCAAGTTTCTTTTTCTTGTTGAAATCCCACCAAAGTCCATGGGACCCAAGCTTTCGAACACAGCCCCTAACGCTGTGCATTAACCACAACCAGAGAAATGAAAGGAAATGAAACCCTGCTCTAGTAATAGATGAGAATTTCCTGGGAAGGGCCTGCTAAGTGTTGCTATGAAGCACACAGGCACCTCCCCAGGCCTTCCTGCAGTCAGAGAAATAGCAGTGGAATACACCGACCACCTTGCAAATGGAGGTCTTAGAGGTTGTTGCCTGTGCGAACCTGATGAGTAATATGATTTTGTATTGTACCACCCCCCCCCCCCCCCTCCAAGGATGGGGGCACCGAGTACTATATGTGATTCACGAGCAGCGCTGTCATTCGGTGGCCTTTAGGGCACCAGAGCCCGACCAATGATACAGAAGTTAAGAGCTTTAAATCTTGGTCATATAATCTGGATTCTCAGAACATAACATCCCCTTACAGAGGCTATGTGGTGATTTCTTTCCTGACTTGCAGATAATGGCTGCATACACACAGTCATAGAAAGGCACTATTGAGTGTACCAGCTGCCCTCTGGTGGCCATAGACCGTAGCACAGGCACTCCTTAACTGTCTATTTTTTTTTTTTTATATATCCTAAGGTTTCCTAAACCTGTCCCTGTGAATTTTGGGCAGCGTTCACTATAGAATACATAAAAGCACACTTCCAGGCTGTCCCTCCTTCCAACTACAAGTTAGGGCTCTGCCCTTGAACCTAAAAGCTGGCAATTTGCCTAATATCCTGAGACTTAACAGATGCTCCTCAGAGACATGATTAGGAGGGAAAGACCATGTGGTATCAGGGATCAATGCCAAAACTGCTGTCCTATTTTTAAGTTTATTCTTATTTATTTTATAAAGAGGATTGACAACAGTCCCCCTTAAGGCTGAGGAACCCCCTGAGCCTCAAAAAAAAAAAACTACAAACAAAAGAAAGAAACAAACACTAGGCCCAAAACTCTAGCTATTCTGCCTGTTTTCCTCACACAGGCAGCGCACTGCAACTCTCGCCATGCGGTCCAAATACCTAGAGAGGAAATGGCCGCCCCTTTGCCAATGAATTTTGGCGCCAAGAACAACAGCTGCTGCAAAAATGAGGCCTCAGCAGACCGACCGAACCTGAAGGCCTTACCTGCAGGGCCGAAAGCCACACAGCCTGCTCCTACCACCTTGAATTCATCCGATCCTCAAGCCACGCTGATGCGCTTGGCAGCCGCGGCGAGGATCGCTCAGCCGGTTCCACAGAGTAAAATTAAAATCCCGCAGCAACGGAGAGGCTCCGTCTCACACAGCTTCAGTGTGGCTGTATGGGTCCCGGAGCTCTCTCCTGTATAGTCAAGGGAGAGAGATTCGCACCGGCAAATGCCTGCAGCAAGTGAAAATAACTGACAAGGAGGGAAGGCGAGAGCTGCTACTAATTTAAAGAGCAAGGCTCAAATTTAAAATAACTGTAAATAAGGAAATTTGCTCCTAACTAAAGGGAACTAATCCCTGATTGCCAATTAACCAAAGGTAACAATTAAAAGTAAAATTAAAGGTAAATTAAAGGTAAAAATCAAAAGTAAAATCAGAATAGAATTTGTCACACTAAATGCTCCTTATCTGTTCCCCCCAAGTGAGCCCAGAAGCTAGGCTATGTCCTCCTGCTGCAAGGAGACTGGACACACTGGAGGCTGATGGGAGATACCAGCAGGCTATATCCAGTGATGTCACGACTTTGACATGCCCAGTCTCCTAGCTGCAGGAAGAGGTGCACAACCCAGAGGTAGAGGACTAAACTGGAGGAACGATAAGGAACGGGTGGTTTGTCAGTCTGGCACCTCAGCTGAGACCTGTCCATCCTGGGAGAACCTGCCAGTAAAGCACACAAGCCCTCGCAGCATGACAAAAAGGCTAGTATATCAAATAAATACATCAATAGATAGCCATGGCATAGAAGGGGCAACCACGTGTGTCATGATTGATTTATATAGTGGGGCAACAGAGTAGTGGGGGAAAAAGATTCCTGAAGAAATAGGATGCTTCCTTTGAAATTGTTTGGACTATTTTATAGTAGGATTTATGCCCTCCTATTGAGGCTCTGTTTCCACAGGGCTCTAAGACTTTAGAACTTTAAGCCCTGCAGTTTCTTCCCTGTTATATAACCAAAACACATGCATACATCCACACACAAATTATATAAACTATAGATATGTACACATCTTTCTCTGCGTAATTTTTTAAAATTTAGTTCACGCCTATTTTATTAGCAGTTTGAGTTATAATCAGGTACAGTAGTATATCCTTGCTTCTGGAGAGCTTATAATCTAACAGTCTGATATTCACTTAACAAACCTTCTGTCCTTAAATTTTCAGCTGCACTGTATGTATAGTTACATTGAAAATACTTTACAGACCACCTAGCACTATCCAGATAGTGCTGGGGCAAAGAACATAAGATATGCCATAGTGGGTCAGACCAAGGACCATCAAGCCCAGTATCCTGTTTCCAACAGTGGCTAATATAGGTCACAAGTACCTAGCAGTTTACCCAGAAGACACAGGTTCCACAATGCTTGTATTGGGGGGGGGGGGGGGCAAGCAGTGGGTTTCCCAGGTCCCTTTTATAATGGTTTATGAACCTTTCCTCCAGGAACTTGTCCAAACCTTTTTTAAACCCACCTACACTAACAGCTTTTACTACATCCTCCGGTAACGAATTCCAAAGTTTGATTACACGTTGAATGAAAAAATATTTTCTCTTATTAGTCTTAAATAGGTTACACTGTAGCTTCATTGCATGTCCCCTAGTCAGGAGATTCTGGTTTGCTGCTCTTCTTGGTCTTGTTGTGGATACTTTTGTGATTTGATCATTGAGGTAGGGGGAGCTGAAAGGTTATGAAGCATTTTGACTATGGTAGTTATAGCTTTGTGCTTAGTCCGTTGCGAGATTGGGAGCCAATGTAGACTTTTCAGGATTGGTGTAATGTGCTGTTGATTTGTTCTGGCTCTTAGGATTCTGGTGGCAGTATTTTTTACTAGCTGGAGCAGGTACAGTGCATGTTTCGAGAGCTCTTGATTAATAATGTTTCCGTAGTCTAAGTGGGGTGTAATGATGGCTTGAAGGACAGATCTGAAATCATTGTCTTGTAGCAGATGTTGTAAGGACTTGAGGAGTTTCAGTTTCCAGTAAGCACAGTTACTTACCTGTAACAGGTGATCTCTGGGAACAGCAGGAATAAGTCTTCACATATGGGTACGTCGGTACCGACGGAGCCTGCGCGAGAAAGCTCCCCAGCTTCCCAGAAGGAAGCTTTTGGGGCCTCCCACTGCACATGCGCGCTGCCTTCCCGCCTTCCTGACCAGCTCTCCTCAGTTCGAGTTTATAGCTGAGACAATAGAGAGAGGAAAGGAAGATAGATAGAAGATACAACTCCTAGGGGAGGTGGGTGGGTTGTGAGGACTAATTCCTGCTGTTCCCAGAGATCACCTGTTACAGGTAAGTAACTGTGCTATCTCCAGGAACAAGCAGGAATAAGTCCTCACATATGGGGACTCCCTAGCTAAGATGCCTGGGAGATCCCGTTCCAAGGGTTCGCCATCTTCGTATGGATCTCAGGCATCCATCCTGGGAAGGTGGGCAGGAGTTGTTCAAGTATGGAACAGGTGTTTGAGGACAGCCTGACCAAACAAGGCATCCCGGCGGGAGTCCTTGTCCAAGCAGTAATGGGCTGTGAAGGTATGAACCGAGGCCCATGTGGCGGCTCGACAGATCTGATCTATGGAGACAGAGTGAAGATGAGCCATAGAAGTGGCCATGGCCCTCACATTGTGAGCTGTGACATGGCCTTCCAGAGAAATATTTTTACTCTGGTAAGCAAAGGAAATACACTGAGCAATCCAATTGGAAAGTGTACGTTTGGAGACTGGAAGTCCCAAATGAGAAGGATCAAAAGCCACGAAAAGTTGGGAAGACTTTCGATGTGGCTGAGTCCTGTTGAGGTAAAAGGCAAGAGCTCTTTTACAATCTAAAGTATGAAGGTTCCTCTCTGCACTGGATGCATGAGGAGCTGGAAAAAAGACAGGTAGATATACCTCCTGATTAAGATGAAAAGGCGAGACCACTTTGGGCATAAAGTGGGGATTCGTCCTAAGGACCACCTTATCATGATGAAACCTGGTATAAGGTGGATGAGCCACTAAAGCTTGCAGTTCACTGATGCGGCGAGCCAAAGTGACTGCAATAAGGAAATGGACCTTCCAGGAAAAAATTTCAAGGAGGTAGAAACCAACGGTTCAAAAGGTGGCTTCATAAGCTGACCTAGAACTAGGTTCAAGTCCCATGCTACCGGAGGAGGTCGGATGGGAGGCTTAGTTAGAGTCAGGCCTCTCATGAATCTTGCAACAAGTGGATGAGAAGAGACAGGTTGTCCATTTATAGGTTTTAAGGATGCTGCAATAGCACTCAAATGGACTCTTACTGAATTTGTCTTAAGGCCTGCATTAGAAAGATGCAGGAGATAGTCTAGTAGAGAATTCAAAGGAAGTGCTAGAGGGTCAAGACCCTGTTGAGCACACCAAATGGAAAAACGTTTCCATTTGAAAGCATAGTAACGCCTCGTGGAGGGTTTCCTAGAGGCATGAAGGATATCTTTCACTGGTTGAGAAAGATTGAAGTCATGAAGGCTTAGGCCTTCAGTAACCAAGCTCTGAGGTGTAGGGACTTGGGGTTTGGGTGCCACAAACTCCCTTTCTCCTGAGAGAGGAGGTCTGGCGCAGCTCCCAGGTCCAGGGAGGGTCCCTGGGAGAGATGCAGAAGTAGAGGGAACCACACTTGGCGTGGACAGCGTGGAGCTATGAGGATCATCGATCCGTGATCCCTCTGGAGTTTGAACAGAGTCTTGGGAATCAAAGGAATGGGTGGAAAGGCATATAGGAATTCCTGACCCCAATGCAGGAGAAAGGCGTCGTTGGCCTGAGCTCCCTGACACGGAGTCCTGGAACAGAACCGGGGAAGTTTGGCATTCCACGGACTTGCAAAGAGGTCTATGTCCGGGGTTCCCCATTCCTGAAAGATTCTGCCTATCTGGTCCATATGTAGGGACCATTCGTGTGGAAGCAGAACTCGACTAAGTCTGTCTGCCCGAGAGTTTTGAACCCCTGGAAGATACTGCCAGAAGATGAATTTGATGCTCTCTGGCGAAGGCCCATAATCTGAGAGCTTCGTTGCAAAGCGACAGAGAGCCTGTCCCTCCTTGTTTGTTTACGTAGAACATGGCCACCTGATTGTCTGTCTGAACTAGGACGGTCAGGTTGACAAGGAGGGTATGGAAGACTTTGAGGGCAAAGAAGATTGCTCGCAGTTCCAGGAGGTTGATGTGAAGGGTGGTCTCCTGCGGAGACCAAGTACCCTGAGTGGAGAGGGATTGTAGATGGGCTCCCCACCCTGTTTGGGAGGCATCTGTTGTGAGGGTTGCTTGGGGCAACAAAGGTTGGAAGGGGGCCCCCAACAACAGATTCTTGGTGGACATCCACCATTGGAGGGACCAAAACAGACGCTTTGAGGTGAGTATTTGGTTGGAGAGCGCTCCTGATGCTTGAGTCCACTGGGTGGCCAAGGTCCATTGAGCTGCTCTCATATGAAGACGAGCGTAGGGCACCACGTGTACCGTGGAGGCCATGTGGCCCAGAAGTCGCAGCATTTCTCTAGCTGTCAAGTGACTGCTGGATTGAGCTTGGGAGGCCAAGTACAGCAGACGTTGGCCCCGGACTTGAGGCAGGTAGGCCCTTGCAGTGGTGGTGTCCAACTGGGCCCCTATGAATTCTAGAGACTGAGTAGGGGTAAGTTGAGACTTGGGAAGGTTTACCACCAGTCCCAGATACTGCAGAAGGTGCCTTTTGCGGTCCAGGGAAATCTGGGCCTCTGACTGAGATGGAGCTCGGATGAGCCAGTCGTCCAGATATGGGAATACAAAAATTCCCAGACCTCTTAGAAATGCGGCAACAACTGCCATGCATTTGGTGAACACTCTTGGAGCAGAGGCTAGACCGAAGGGAAGTACTCTGTACTGGAAATGTTTTCCCTGAAACAGAAATCTTAGATATTTTCTGTGGGATGGGTGGATGAGTATATGTGTGTACGCATCCTTGAGATCTAGAGAACAAAGCCAATCCTGACTCTGAAGGTATGGAAGGAGAATGCCTAGAGAAAGCATTTTGAATTTCTCCTTGTACAGAAATTTGTTCAATTCTCTCAGATCTAGGATAGGTCTGAATCCCCCTGTCTTCTTTGTTATGAGAAAATAAGGGGAGTAGAATCCTGTCCCTTGTTGAAGAAGAGGAACCTCTTCTATTGCCCCTTGGGCAAGGAGAGAAGAGACTTCCTGATCCAACAGGTCCAGGAGAAATGGGGGAGAATTGAAGTGCCTCACCATGGTATATGGAGGAAGGTCGGAAAAATGGAGTTTGTAGCCCTCTCTGATGATAGAGAGGGTCCATTGCTCTGATGTGATTTGCTCCCATCTGGGAGCAAAGTGAGCTAACCTTCCAGGAATGGTGAGGGGCTCTGGTTGTTCTATAGCCAGAAATGTTAAGTTCTCTAGGGGCAAGTCAAAACCCCTGAGGGGGTTGAGCCTGCTGAGAAGTGGTAGACGCTGCAGGCTTTGACTTTGCCTGTTTAGGTTGCTGACGTTTAGCAGCAAAGCGAGGCTGAGAAGATTGTTGGCCAGTATTTGTGGAAAATCTGGCCTTCTTGTAGTAAGGCCTCTTGAAAGACCTTTTCTTGGCAGGAGTAGAGGTAGACTTAGAAAGTCTATCCAAGGTAGCATTTTCTGCGTCCATTTGAGTGGCTTTAATTTGCCAGTCCTTACCAAATAAGTTCTCACCTGTACAGGGCAGATTCCGTAAGCCATCCAGGACCCAGGGTTCTAGGTCAGAGGCCTGGAGCCAAGCAAGTCGTCGGGCTGCAATAGCAATGCCCGAAGCTCTACCGGCACCCTCAAAGGAATCAAAAGCTGCTCTGTTGGAGAACTTAGAAACATCTAGAAGCTGTTTCACCAGAGAAATGAACTCCTCTTTTCTATCCTCAGGGATAAAGGAGGCAAAATGTCGTATCTTTAGGGCAAGTTCCCTGAGAAACATGCCCATATACAGACTGTAAGAATTAGTCCTGGCTATAAGCATAGTAGCCTGGAAAATTTTCTTGCCAAAAGAGTCTAGGGTCTTACATTCTCGTCCTGGAGGGGTAGAAGAGTGCCTTTTGGTACTCTTAATCTTTTTCAATGCAGACTTCACCACAATGGAATAGTGAGGCAACTGAGTCTTTTGAAAACCAGGAGAAGGAGGGACCCGGTACATGGTGTCCAACCTACGAGAATAAGGAGACAACGTTAGAGGAGCCTCCCATAAGTCCATCAAGTGTTCTTGAAGGATTTCATGGATAGGCAGGGTGACTGCCTCTTTAGGAACCTTGGGGTATCCTAAAATATCCAATTTCTTTGACCTAGGTTCTTTTTCAGAGGATGTGGTGATAGAAAGTCCTTTAGCTAGTTCAATAATGAAGTCTTGAAAGGACAAATCCTCTGGTGGAGACATTCTCCTCTTTGGGGAAGAGGGGTCTTCATGAAGAACTAGAGACAGCTCATCAGAGTCCTCAGAGGAGTCAAAATCCTCAGAAGAAGCAGAGTATTCTCTATTTGCTTCCAACGCACGATACGCATACCGATCGGTATCGACATCGGGCGTACCGGCTATGGGATCGGTATCGGGTGAAAACCCGGATCCGGCATGCGGAACCGATCTGCGTTTGGAAGTCGATGGTCTCGGTTCCGGTATGGGAGACGATACCGGAACCGGACCCGGTACCGCGTATCGCAGCATTAATAAAAGCCAGCATGGCCTGCTGCATGGTCTGAACAGTATTGCTCATAGACGCCACTGCTGCCTGGATGTCGGAGAGACTTTTGGCAAAACTAAAGAGTCATGGGATAGGAGGCAGTGTACTACTGTGGATCAGGAACTGGTTAAAAGATAGAAAGCAGAGGGTAGGGCTAAATGGCCAATTTTCCCAATGGAGAAAGGTGAATAGTGGTGTACCCCAGGGATCTGTGCTGGGTCCGCTGCTTTTTGACATATTCATAAATGACCTGGAAAGTGGAACAACAAGTGAGGTTATCAAATTTGCAGATGACACAAAACTATTTAAAGTTGTTAAAACCCAGGAGGATTGTGGAAAATTGCAAGAGGATCTTGATAAATTGGAAGACTGGGCATCAAAATGGCAGATGAAATTTAATGTGGAGAAGTGCAAGGTTATGCACCTAGGGAAGAACAACCCAAACTATGGTTACAGATGCAAGGTTCCACATTAGGAACCACCACCTAGGAAAAAGATTTAGGCGTCATTGTGGATACCTTGTTAAAACCCTCGGCCCAGTGTGCAGCGGCGGCCAAGAGAGCAAATAAAATGCTAGGTATGATAAGGAAAGGAATGGAAAATAAAACAAAAGATATTATAATGCCTCTATATCGTTCCATGGTGAGACCGCACCTTGAATATTGTGTGCAATTCTGGTCGCCGTATCTTAAAAAGGATATAGCGATTTTAGAAAAGGTTCAGAGAAGAGCCACCAAAATGGTAAAGGGGATGGAAGGATACTCCTATGAAGAAAGGCTAAAAAGGTTAGGGCTCTTTAAACTGGAAAAGAGACGGCTGAGGGGAGATATGATAGAAGTCTATAAATTAATGAACGGAATGGAACGGGTAAACGTAGAAATATCGACTTTTTCGCGGGGACAAGACGGGGACGTCTGTAGGGCTCCGCGGAAAAAAGAAGACTGGCTAAGATGGCACCCTTGGGCGGGAAGAGGACCGCGCATGCGCGCTGCAATTCCCAAAGGCTTTCTTTGAAAGCTGGGGAAAATTGCTCCGCGAGGGCTCCGTCGGCGCCGACGTCACCCATAAGTGAGGACTGACTTCCTGCTTGGTCCTGGAGAAGCTACAGGTTAAACTATTTAAGACTAATAAAAGAAAATATTTTTTCACTCAACGTGTAATCAAACTCTGGAATTTGTTGCCGGAGGATGTAGTAAAGGCTGTTAGTGTAGCTGGGTTTAAAAAAGGTTTGGACAAGTTCCTGGAGGAAAGGTCCATAAACCATTATTAAGAAGGGACCCAGGATATCAATGCTTGAACCAGTACAAGCATTGTGGAACCTGTGTCCCTTGGGGAAACTGCTTGGTACGTATGACCTAGATTGGCCACTGTTGGAAACAGAATGCTGGGCTTGATGGACCTTGGTCTGACCCAGTATGGCATATCTTATGTTCTTATGTACCCCAGAGCAGTCCAACAGGTGATCTGTCGAGGCCGTGCCATCGATGTCAACCTGTAACCCCATAGATGGTGCTTTGGAAGCCAGAGCTTCCCGTCGGGGTTGTTTGGCTGGGGCAGGATCCTCAGACTCAAAAGTGAGAGCCTCTCGATGCTTTGAAGGAGATTTGCTCTTTGAGGACCTGCCCGCAGAGGGTTTGGTTACCTGAGATCCATCCGGAGAGGAAGACCTGGATGACTGTGATGCTGGATTATCTGAAGCAAACAGCACATGGAATTTGTTGGCCCGGTTCTGCAACCCACGTTTAGACATCTGGGAGCAGGATGGGCAGTCCGGAATGGAGTGGTCAGGTCCCAAACACTTAAGACACCATTCATGGGTGTCTGTGACAGAAATAATAGCACTACACTTGGTACACTTCTTAAAACCAGGGGCTGGTTTCTCCATGAGGAGAATTTGTGTAGGCCTGAGGCCTAACCGAAGTCACCAAGTTGTGCATAATAAAGATTTTTTTTTTTTTTTTTTAAAGAGAGAAAAGAGAGACCGGCGGTACCGGTTTCGGTATGGGGAAGGCAGGTACGCGGTCTAAAGAAACAAACTAAAACAATAATTTCTTCAGCGGTGACAGGAACACGACCTGCTGGCTCCGCGGAAAAAGAGAAACTGAGGAGAGCTGGTCAGGAAGGCGGGAAGGCAGTGCGCATGTGCAGTGGGAGGCCCCAAAAGCTTCCTTCTGGGAAGCTGGGGAGCTTTCCCGCGCAGGCTCCGTCGGTACCGACGTACCCATATGTGAGGACTTATTCCTGCTTGTTCCTGGAGATAAAATTTAACTGCTGGTTTTACATTCACTTCTGGAAATATTCTGACTGCCTACATTCCTTGTATGGCCCTTAAATCAGATATCTAAGTGTGCCCTCGGTTCATGTAAGGCCTACTGGCTAAGGACACTTAGATTCACGCCCACCCTACCCCTCACCACACCCACCCCAGGGCTGCACTACCTACACAGCGGTCATATACGTTGACATCTATCCTCTTAATTTGGTGTTACGTCCACCTTCTCTTCTCCTTCTAGGACCATGCATGTCTTCTATTCAGTGCAATAATTGTGGTGCCTTCATTCTGAGAAGAATCATCTGAAACCTAAGAGCTTGCCCTATATGCCTCAAGTTAGCTGCCATGCATAAGGAATTGACTCTATTAAGGGAAGAAGTAGCTGCAATGAAACGCACCTCTTCTAGGATACAAACCAAATAAAGTCCACCACCGCTCCCACAAAGAATCAAACATCCCAGCAACAAATGGATCACAATGGGCTCTGGTAGATTGCGACCTGTAACGCAGAAACACCCTGTACATCATGAGATATCACTGCATAATGCCTTCTCTGCTTTGGTTAATGAGGATGCCCAATCCATGCAAAATGAAGGGCCCTTAAATGAGACAGTCAATGCCCAATCTCCTTTTAAAAAAACAAATATGAAGAAAAACTCAAGGAACAGAAAACTACTACTACTTGGTGATTCCATCATCAGAGGCACCAACTTGGAAACACAGTTCAAAGGAAAGAAGTTAGTCAAATGCCTCCCAGGTTCTTCAGCTAGCAGGAATACAAACCAAATTGTTGATGTACTTAGCGCTGAAAGTGATCACTCCAAAATAATTGATGTCATCCACTTGGGTACAAATGACCTGGCTAGAAACAGTGCCACTACAGTTCAAAGGGACTTCCAAACTCTGGGAGAGAAACTCAAGCCCACTGTTAACACTGTAGCATTCTCAGTTCTACCTGTTCTTGATAAGGGGGCAGAAAGGCTACATTGCATAAACAGCTTTAACACATGGCTCCAGACCTGGTGCAAAGAAGGGGGATTCAGATTTATAGGCGACTGGGGAAACAGATGGACCAACAAGAGACTATACTGTGCTGATGGACTATAACTCTCTGTCACAGGGAAAAGAATCCTAAGTGAAAAATTCAGGCAGTATGTGGATATGCATTTAAACTAGAAAAAGGGGGTGACGGATGGGGAAGGTCAAGTTCAGGACATCACTCCGTGCAAATGCAGATCATCATCTGAAACAGCCACACTTTTAAACCACACATCAAAAGCAAGGGGGAAGAAGTGGGCAGAACAAAATCAATGCAGGATACATGCAAACCAGTTAAATGCTGGAAAGCAATGAGCACAAATGCTCGAAGCTCAGCCAACAAAGCTCCGGACCTGGAAGCCCTAATGGTGGAAATGGACTTGGACATTGTGGCCATTACAGAAACATGGTTTAATGAATCGCATGATTGGGATATAGCCATAGCTGGCTATAATCTATTCAGAAGAGACAGAGAAAATGGAAAAGGAGGAGTAGCAGCCTTGTATGTCAAAAGCAATATTAAAGCTACTGAAATGCAGGGGGCAAGGGGAAAAGAAGTGCTCTGGATTGTGTTGGAAAGAGGATATGGCACTGTCATCCATACTGCTGTAGTCTAGAGACCTCTGACTCAAATCGAAGAGATAGATAACAAATTGATTACAGATATTGCCAAGATAGCCACAAAGGGGGAAGTGATCATACTGGGTGATTTTAATCTACTCGATGTGGATTGGATTACTCCTTCTGCAAATCTGGAAAGAAGCAAAAAAATTGTGGATGCTTTCCAAGATGCGTTACTTAGACAAATGGTGATGGAACCTACCAGGAAAGCTCAACGCTGGATTTAGTGCTCACCAACAGTGATAGCGTGTCAAATGTCTGGGTGGGTGCCCCTGTGAGCAGCAGCGATCATCACACGGTGTGGTTTGAGATAAAAGCCAAGGTGCAGTTCAATCATAGCAAGCTCAAAGTTCTAAACTTCAAAAACACTGACTTCAGTAAAATGGCCAAGTACCTAAAGGAGGAGTTGGCAGGGTGGACGGGGATAAGGGAAGTGGAAATGCAATGGGCTAAACTAAAGGTGGCAATAAAAGGGGCAACAGATAAATATGTAAGAAAAGTAAATAAAAACAAGAGGGGAAGGAAACCCTATTTGGTTTTCAAAAGAAGTGGCTGCTCAAATAAACACAAAAAACACAGCTTTCGCAAAATTCAAAAGCTTGCAGACAGAGGAACACAGAAATGAATACAGGATCAAACTCAAAGAGACAAAAAGAGAAATAAGGAAAGCAAAATCAAAGGCTGAGGAAAAGATGGCGACAAAACTTTCTTCAGGTATGTTCGGGAAAGGAAGAAGATCAGGTGGAATTGCAGGACTCAGAAGTGCTGGGAACTGACTCATGGAAAGTGACATTCAAAAAGCAAAATTGCTAAACAAATACTTCTGCTCTGTTTTTACTAAAGAAAATCCTGGAGAAGGACCACCTGTGACTCCCAAATATAAAAATGGGAATGAAGTAGATAACACACCATTCACAGAAGATGTGGTAGAACAACTTGCAAAACTGAAAGTGGACAAGGCCATGGGACTGGATGGGATACATCCCAGGATACTGAAAGAGCTCAGAGAGGTTCTTGCAGGGCAGTTAAAGGATGTCTTCAATAGATCCTTGGAAACAGGAGAAGTTCCTCAGGATTGGAGAATGGCTGATGTGGTACCTTTACACAAAAATGGTGACAGGGAAGAAGTAACAAACTACAGGCCTGTGAGCATTACGTCGGTGGCGGGAAAAGTAATGGAGACACTACTGAAAGAGCGAATAGTGGACTTTCTCAAAACCAACAGGTTGCAAGATCCGAGGCAACATGGTTTTACCAAAAGACGATCTTGCCAAACAAATCTGATTGAGTTCTTTGACTGGGTGACCAGAGAACTAGATCAGGGGCATGCGATGGCTGTCATCTACCTGGATTTCAGCAAAGCCTTTGATACTGTCCCTCATAGGAAGCTTATCAATAAACTCAGTAGTTTGGGGATGGATCCCAAGGTGGTAAACTGGATTAGAAATTGGTTGACTGACAGACGACAGAAGGTGATGGTAAATGGAGCTCACTTGGAGGAAAAGAAGGTGATTAGCGGGGTGCCCCAGGGTTTGGTCATGGGCCCGGCACTGTTCAATGTATTTGTGAGTGATATTGCTGAAAGACAAAGGAAAAGTCTGTCTTTTTGCAGATGACATGAAAATATGCAACAGACTGGGCTCCCCCGAGGGAGTGGTTAACATGAGGAAAGATCTACAAAAGCTGGAAGAATGGTCTAATGCTTGGCAGTTAAGAGTTAATGCAAAGAAGTGCAGTGTCATGCACCTGGGTAGCAGAAATCCAAGGGAAATGTACGCGATAGGGGGCAAGAGGTTGGTGTGCACGGATCAGGAGAAAGACCTTGGTGTGAATATTTCTGAAGATCTCAAGGTGGCAAAACAGTGCGACAAGGCAGTGGCAAAAGCCAGGAGGATGTTAGGCTGCATACAAAGAGGAATTACTAGCAGAAAGGAAGAGGTACTTATGCCACTGTATAAGTCACTGGTGAGGCCTCACTTGGAATACTGTGTTCAGTTTTCGAGACCATATCTTGCAAAGGATGTAAAAAGAATGGAAACTGTTCAGAGAAAGGCGACCAAAATGATTTGGAGCCTGCATCAGAAGCCTTATGAGAAGAGACTTGAAGACAGAGTAGTTACTCACCTGTAACAGGTGTTCTCCAGGAGCAGCAGGAATCAGTCCTCACATATGGGTGACATTGACGTCGATGAAGCCCCAGCGGAGCATTTCCCCAGCTTTCCAAGAAAGCCTTTGGGAATGCAGGCAGGCATGCGCGGTTCCCTTCCCGCCTAAAGGTGCCATCTTGCTCAGTCAAAATGACATAGCTAAAAACAGCACACAAAAATGTAAAAATAAACTATGTACAACTGCAACGGCCAGGGGAGGAGGGAGGGTTGTGAGGACTGATTCCTGCTGCTCCTGGAGAACACCTGTTACAGGTGAGTAACTACTCTTTCTCCAGGACCAAGCAGGAAGTCAGTCCTCACATATCGGTGACTCCCTAGCTCTGGGCTACCAGGGAACCCAGGCTGAACAAGAGAACTCCCTCTAGTTCCAGCATCAAAGAAAGGCGTTTCACTGACAGAACCTCCACCGGTAGCCCAACGGAGGGCTGGAAGGCAGGAGTTGCCTAAACCTCAAAGAGATTCCGGAGTACTGCCTGGCCAAAAGCAATGTCCCTACGGGACTCCCTCTCCAGACAGTAATGGGCTGCAAAAGTCTGGCTAGAGGACAAAGTTGCAGCCCTGCAGATGTCCACCAACGGTACAGAGCGGAGGTGAGCCACTGAGGCAGCCATTGCCCTGACACGATGGGCCGTGACCCGACCCTGCAAAGGAAGGTCGGCCGCCCTGTAAGCCCAGGTGATACAGTCAGCCACCCAGGTGGACAAGGTACGCTTGGACACAGCTAACCCCAAGATATTAGGGTCAAAAGATATGAAGAGCTGAGTAGCCCTTCTATACCCCTGCATACGGTCAAGGTAGAAAGATAAGGCCCTTCTACAGTCCAGGGTATGCAGAACTGCTTCAGCCTGGCTTGCATGAGGCCTAGGGAAGAATGTTGGAAGAACCACCTCCTGGTTAAGGTGGAAGGAGGAGACAACTTTATGGAGGAACTTTGGATGAGTCCTAAGGACTACCCTGTTCCTATAGAAGCGGATGTAAGGCCTGTCACAGACCAGGGCCTGAAGCTCACTCACTCGCCTGGCCGAGGTTAGGGCTATCAAGAAGAGTGTCTTCCAGGATAGGAAGCGTAGAGGGCAAGTAGCCATCGGCTCAAAAGGTGGGCGAGTCAGTTGCTGCAAGACCACATTCAACTCCCACTCAGGAGCAGGAGGACGGATTAGAGGCTTGAGCAAAAGCAAGCCTCTGAGAAAACAGGACACCAAGGGGTGAACCGACAGAGAATGTCCTTCCACTAGTGAGTGGTGAGCTGCTAGAGCTGAGAGGTGGACCCGAACAGAATTGGACTTAAGTCCCTGTTTTGATAAGTGCAGTAAGTACTGAAGCACTACTGGTACAGTATAGGAGAAGGGATCCTCTATACGTAGCTGACACCACACAGAAAATCTTTTCCATTTGAGAGCATAGGTTTTCCTAGTGGACTGTTTCCTAGAGGCTAGGACAACCTCTTCAACTTCCTGAGGTAGGCCCCAGGGAGCTAAAACTACCTTTGCAGCCTCCAGGCCATCAAATTCAGAGCTTTCAGATTGGGGTGCAGCAGGGAACCCTGATCCTGAGAGAGGAGGTCGGGTTGCAACCCCAGAGGCAGTGGGGGGGCCACTGCCAGCTGAAGCAGAAGTGGAAACCAAGGCCGTCTCGGCCACCTGAGAGCTAACAGCAGGACCGAGGCCTTGTCCTGAAGAATCTTGAACAGGGTTCGGGTCACCAAGGGCATGGGAGGAAACGCATACAGGAGGCCCTGAGACCATGGGATAAGAAAAGCATCTGCCGCTATCCGCAGAGGATTCGGTTGTCTGGAGCAGACCTTTGGCAGCTGTTTGTTCAGGGGACTGGCAAACAGATCTATGGATGGAAGTCCCCATTTCAGAAAAATCCTCTGAACCACCAAAAGATGGAGCTGCCACTCATGGGGCTGCAGAATCCTGATCAACCTGTCAGCCAGGTAGTTTTCCTGTCCAGGGAGGTACACAGCCTTGAGGAGCATGTTGTGCTTGAGGGCAAACAAGCAAAGGTCCAGTGCTTCCTGACAAAGAAGCTTGGACCCAGTTCCGCCCTGGTTGTTCACATAAAACATGGCTACCTGGTTGTCTGTTTGAACTAGGACAGACTGATGAGCCAGGGTTGGAGAGAAAGTCTTGAGGGCTAACCGAATAGCCCTGAGTTCCAGTAGATTGATTTGCTGTGTGGCTTCCCAGGGAGACCACAGGCCCTGGGTGCACTTGCCTAGACAATGAGCTCCCCAGCCCTGCAGGGAGGCATCCGTGGTCAACATCACTGTGAATCCAGGAATCCGAAAAGGTACCCCTTGCAACAGATTGGGTGGGTGCAGCCACCAGCTGAGGGAGTTCAGAAATTGTCTGGACACCCTTATCCTGTCTCTGAGACTGCCTGTGGCCTGTGACCACTGAGTCCGAAGGCACCACTGTGCAGGCCTCATATGAAGCCTGGCATTGGGGGTCACATGTACAGTCAAAGCCATGTGGCCAAGAAGCCTCAGGCAGAGTCTGGCGGAGACCAGTGACCGGCTGAGAAACTGGTTTGCTAAGTTTATCAGTCTTTGGGCTCTATCTTCTGGCAAGAATGCCTTTGCCAGCAGAGTGTCCAACCTCGCCCCTATGAACTCCAAGTTCTGGGAGGGAAGCAAAGTGGACTTTGGGAAGTTTATCACAAACACCAATCTCTGAAGAAGAGCAATAGTTCTGAGGGTGGCTTGTCGGGTCTCCTGGCACGTCGGACCTCTTATGAGCCAGTCGTCCAGATATGGGAAGACAAAGACTCCCTGATTTCTTAGGTAGGACGCCTCCACTGCCAGGCATTTGGTAAATAACCTGGGAGCAGAGGTGAGGCCAAAAGGCAGTACTCTGTACTGACAATGGTTTCCTCCCACAATGAACCTGAGGTACGTTCTGTGGTCTGGATGAATGAGGATGTGAGTGTACGCATCCTTTAGATCCAATGAGCATAGCCAATCTCTCTACTGGAGGTAGGGCAGAAGTGTTCCAAGAATAAGCATCTTGAACTTTTCCTTCTCTAGGAATTTGTTGAGGTTTCTGAGGTCTAGAATAGGTCAAAGGCCACCGGTTCTTTTGGGTACCAGGAAATACCTGGAGTAGAACCCCTGACCTTGCAAGTGGGAAGGCACAGGCTCCACCGCCCTGTCCACCAACAGACCTTGGAGTTCCTGAAGGAGAAGATGTGTGCAGGGGAGGCCTTGGAGGCTCCCCTGGAAAGTATGGAGGAGGCAGTTGTTGGAAGTGTAGTAGATAGCCCTTGTGGACTATGCTTAACACCCAACTGTCTCCAGTGATGAGTGGCCACTGGTGGGCAAACAGGACGAGGCGACCTCCTGTGCAGGGTTGGGAGAGCAGGGATGGAAAGGCTATGCCTAAGGAGTCAAAAACCCCCACCCTGCTGAGTGGGAGCAGGGGCTGGAGGCTTGGGGGTCCTCTGCCTACAGGGCCCATTACCCTGCCCCTTGGCTTGCTGACCCTGAGGGGCAGCTTGGGCAGCCTGGTACTGTGTGTACTGTTTGTAGGCAGTGCCCTTCCTCGAGTAAAAGGGCTTTTTACCCGAGCCCTTCTTTTTGTGAGAAGGGGCAGAAGTCTTCCTAGACAGCCTTGTCCTCGTGAGGTGCTCGGTTTCGAGCTGTGCGGCCTTCTCGGTCATGGGCTTGCCAAAAAGGTTCTCACCTCGGCAAGGGACATTGACCAACTTGTCCTGAACCCATGGCTCGAGGTCCGATGACTGCAGCCATGCCTGGCGTCGAGCCGCGATGCCGGCTGCCGCAACACGGGCCGAAGCCTCGAAGCCATCGTAGGCAGCGCAGGACATAAACTTGAAGCATTCCCAGATCCCCGAGGACAAGGACTTGAATCTCTGCAAGGGTTCCCTGGAGAGACCAGCAGAGAACCCGGCCACCTCCTTGGCCAGGTCCCGCAAGTACATGCCCATATACAGCTGGTAAGACTGGACACGGCAAGCAAGCATCGAGCCCTGGAAGCACTTTCTACCAAAACCATCGAGGTTACGGGCCTCCCTGCCAGGGGGCACTGCGGAGTGCATCTTCTGACTTTTCAGGCGATGCATGGTCGAATCCACCACCATGGAATGGTGTCGTAGCTGCACCGTCTAAAAGCAAGGACTCTTCCGGAGTCGATAGATCGAATCGACCCGCTTTATTAAAACCAGCGCCGAGGCCAGTTCCTCCTACATCTGGAAGAGGAGCCATTCCAGCATCGGAGGAACCGGAACCCTAAAGGCCTCCTTTGGAGGAGAGTCGTACTGTAGGGCCTCGAGCTCCTCGGCTCAAAGCTCCTCCTCGGGGTCCGCAGGGATAGCCAACGCGGTGGCCATATCCCGAACGAACTCCGAGAACCGGGTATCCTCTGGGGGGGATGTATTCCAGGGCTCAGACTGCGGTGAGTCCGACGGGACGCACCGAGTCCGGAAGGTGTCGGGGGACTCCTCGTCCTCCGTCTCCCAGGCAGACTTGTCCGATGAGGAATCGGGGTCCGACCGCGCGGGGCCTGTGAACACCCACCCCGATGCTGAAGGCACCGGCGTCGACGCCCTCGGTCCCGAACGGGAGGTCGAGGGAGACCGCGACCGAGGTCGACATCGAGCCTTTATGGTCTCGAGTAATGGCTCGGTCTCTGGGGTCGACTTCGATGTCGATGTCCCGGTGGTCGGGGCAGATGCGCCAGACAGTCTGCTCTCCAAGGCTGTCAGCCTGAGACCCAGCTCAGGCGACTCAGCAGCCCCCGACTCGGGCCCCGGCAGCGCCGGGCCCGACGTCGGCTTTCTGGGAGGAGAGTCCACGAGGACTTCAGGACTTACGTGACCAGCAGACTCCGGCTCCGCTCAAGATACTTTGGGAGGCTTTTCCTGTTCCACGGACCCGGGGCGACGGTCGGGGGTCTGAGACCTAGCTCTCAAGGAGCCAGGGACCTCTTCCGACGACACCCTCGTGAGCCGCTTCTTCCTCTTTCGTTCCCGGTCGGGGGACCCCCTGTCTGAGGAGCCCCGACGGTGCTCGGGATCCGATTCCCGAGATGTCGAGGCCTCAGATGAGGTCCGGGCACGGCCAGAGGCCGAGTCAGAAAAAAGCCTTTCCTTTTGGTGCTGACGACTTCGAAGTACCTTTGAAGACATTTTTCCACATGGTCCACACGTCTTAAGATCGTGGTCAGGACCGAGGCACCGAAGGCAGCAGTCGTGTGTGTCGGTGAGAGACATTAGCTTCTTGCACCTATCACATTTTTTTAACCCACTGGAAGCTATCGGGGAAAAAAAGAGCCCCCGCGAGGTCAAAAGACCAGCCTTCCAAGGAAAAAGAAAAAAAAGGGCGCGAACGCCAGCCACGAAGGGCAAAAACCGAAAAAAGAAGATCGGGCTCGATACCGGTGTACCGAACCCGGCAGGAGGGGAACCGGCGTCGAACCGGAGAAAAAATAGCAAAGGAATCACCAAAAAATCTAACTATTTTCCGGGAGGACTAGGACACACGTCCGGTGGGCTTCACGGAAAAAGAGAGACTGAGCAAGATGGCACCTTTAGGCGGGAAGGGAACCGCGCATGCGTGCCTGCATTCCCAAAGGCTTTCTTGGAAAGCTGGGGAAATGCTCCGCAGGGGCTTCATCGACGTCACCCATATGTGAGGACTGACTTCCTGCTTGGTCCTGGAGAACTAAATATGTACACTTTGGAGGAGAGGAGGGATAGGGGGAGATATGATTCAGACCTTTAAATACTTAAAGAGAAATAATGAACAAACAACCCTCTTCCAAAGACAGGGAAGCTGTAAAACTAGAGAGCATAACATGAAGCTGCAAGGTGGTAAATTGAAAGGCAATGTCAGGAAATACTTTTTCACTGAAAGGGTGGTGGATGCTTGGAATGCCCTCCCGATGGAAGTGGTGGGGGAAAACACAGTGACGGAATTCAAAATGGCATGGGACAGACACAACAGATCCCTTTACAGCAACAGGATAAAATCAAATTAAACGGAACCATCTAATTTCTCAACAAATAGGGGTGTCCTACATGGAGCTGTGGGTTCACCCCTAAACAAAGACATGGGGAGGGGTGGCCTGCACAGAGTGGCAGGTGCACCTACTCCTGCCATCTTACTGGGCAGACTAGATGGACCATACTGGTCTTTATCGGCCGTCATTTACTATGTTACATATGGGTGACATCGGTACCGACGGAGCCCGCGCAGGAACACTCACCAGCATCCAATAGGAAAGCCTTTCAGAGCATCCCACTGCGCCTGCACTGCTGCCTTCCCACTTTTCCACCTCTCCGTCCTCAGTTGAGTTTGCAGCTGAGATAAAAGGAGAGAAAGAAAAAGAAGACCTACAACTCCTAGGGGAGGAGGGTGGATTGTGAAGACTAAATTTCTACTGTTTCCGGAGATCACTTGTTACAGGTGAGTAACTACGCTATCTCCAGGAACATGCAGGAATGTAGTCTTCACATATGGGACACCCTAGCTAGAAGACTGCAGAGAGATGAACTCAGAATCAGCAGTGGTTTGCTCAGGTATGCCTAAAGAGGTCATGTATCCTCCATGGATGTCTGGTACAAAGTCTGGGACGGAGGGTAGGAGTAGCTCTAAGTATGAAACAGATGCTGGGGAACAGCCTGGCCAAACATGGCATCCCGGCAGGAGTCCTTGTCTAGACACTAGTGAGCAGCAAAAGTATGGACCGAAGACCAAGTTGCTGCTTTGCAGATCTCGTCAATAGCTACAGATCATAGATTTGTCATCAAGGTAGCCATGGCTCGAACATTATGGGCAGTAACATGACCTTCTAGGGAGAGTCCTGCCTTCTCGTAAACAAAAGTGATGCAGTCTGCTATCCACTTGGAGAGAATACGTTTGGAGACTGGCAACCCAAGGTGACTAGTCAAAGGAGATGAACAGCTGACAAGCCTTCCAGTGCTCTTGAGTCCTCTGAGGATAAAAAGCTAAGGCATGTTTACAATCCAGAGTGTGGAGGGTTGCCTCTGCCCTAGATGAATGTGGTCTAGGGAAAAACACAAGAGGGTAGACCAACTGGTTCAAATGGTAGGGCGAGACTACCTTTGGCAAGAAGTGAGGATGAGTCCCCTAAGGACTACCTTACCATGGTGGAACCATGTGTAAGGTGGATCGGCAACCAAGGCCTGGAGCTCACTAATGCACCTTGCTGAAATTAGGGCAATGAGAAAGATGACCTGTGTGAGAAATGTAAGTGACATGGTGGCTAGAGGTTCAAAGTGCAGCTTGAGAAGCTACCCTAGAACAACACTGAGGTCCCATGCCATTGATTGTGGCTTAATAGGAGGCTTAGTTAATAGAAGACCCTTCATGAAGCATGTTACAAGCAGCTGAGAGGAGATGGGTTGGCCATCTAAGGGCACGTAAGAGGCCACAATTGCACTCAAATATTCTCTTACCAAATTAGTTTTGAGTCCAGAAGATGACAGGTGGAGGAGATATTCAAGCAGTGCCTCCAACGGAGCTGAGAAGGGATTAAGATTCTTCTGAGAACACCAGCTACAAAACCTATGCCACTTGAAAACAAAGGACCATCTGGTGGATGGCTTTCTAGAAGCTAAGAGGATGTCCTTAACCTTCAGGGTAAGGTTAATACCTTGGAAGGCTATGCCTTCAGCAGCCATGCTGTCAGATGGAGAGACTGCAGATTGGGATGGAGCAGTGTCCCCTCCTCCTGAGAGAGGAGATCTGAGACAGAAGTAGCTAGAGAGGGTACCACGGCTGATGTGGCCAGCATGGGGCTATAAGAATCATTAAGCCCCAGTCCACTTGGAGTTTGAAAAGAGTCTTGGGAATTAGGTGAATGGGAGGGAAGGCATACAGGAAGCAGTATCCCCAGTGGAGGTGAAAAGCATCCACCTGTTAGCTATTCGACGCAAGGGTCCTGGTACAGAAGCAAGGGAGCATGGCATTCTGAGAACTTACGAAAAGGTCTATCTCTGGAGTCCCCCAGCTCTGAAAAATGTAGAAGACTGTCTACATGAAGAGACCACTCATGGGGGAGAAGGATTCGACTTAATATGTCCGCCCATGCCGTTCTTGATATTATTAAGACTCTATTCTGTTCTATGTAATTATCTCATGTATATAGTTTACCCCGGTTCTCCAAGTTTGTACTCCTGTTCGATGTAAACCAAACAGCTTGTTGTTATGGTCTTTATGTTATAATGTAAACCGCGCTGATGCCGAATAGTGCGGTATATAAGAACTTGTAATAATAATAAATAAATAAATTGTGCTTGCCCAGGAGATACACTGCTTGGAGGTAAATGTGATGATGTATGGCAAAGGACCAGAGATGTATAGCATCGCTGCAGAGGGTCCAAGAATCTGTTCCGCCCTGCTTGTTCACATAGAACATGGCCACTTGATTGTCGGTTTGGACTAGGACTCTGCGGCAACAAAGATGGTCCTGGAACACGTTGAGAGCATTGAGAATGACTCCGAGCTCCAGCAGATTTATGTGGAGTTGTGATTCTTGCTGAGGCCAGAGGCCTTGAGTGGAGAGAGATCCCAGATGAGCTTCCCAGCCCAGTTTGGACGTGTCCGTCGTCAAGGTACATTGATGTGCAGGCATCTGAAAAGGTGACTCTACAAGAAGATTTTCTGGGGAACACCACTACTGGAGAGATGAGACCAGAAGAGTAGAGACTTATCTTGTCCCCTAGACAACCTGAGGCTTGAGACCACTGGAATGCCAGTGTCCATTGGGTTGTACGCAAGTGTAGACGGGCATATAGAACTACATGTACCATTGATGCCATATGACCCAGAAGTTGTAGCATTTCTTGAGCAGTAAGATAGTTCTTGAGACATGCCTGAGATGCTAACTAATTGAGACGATTGCAGAGGAGTTGGGGCAGAAATGCCCTTGACTGCTGTGTATTTAGAAGGGCTCCTATGAACTCTAGAGTTTGAGAGGGGACGAGTTGGGACTTTGGAAGATTTATGACAAATCCCAAGTGTTGTAACACCTGCATGGTGAGTGAGGGGGACAGACTGGCCTCTTGAGAGGTGCTTGCTCTTATGAGTCAGTCGTCTAAGTAAGGGAAGACAAATATCCCTAAAGTCCTTAGAAATGCGGCTACTACCGCCATGTATTTTGTGAAGACTCTAGGGGCAGAGAGAGGCCAAAAGGTAGGACTCTATATTGATAGTGTCTTCCCTGAAGCATGAAGTGCAGGAATTTTCTGTGTTCTGGATGGATAAGAATACGAGTGTACGCTTCCTTCAGATCTAGAGAACAGAGCCAGTCCTGACTCTGGAGGTAGGGAAGAAGGGTCCCCAAAGTCCTGTATCCCCCCCCCCCCCCCATTTTCTTTGGCATAAGGAAGCAGGGAGAATAGAAGCCCATTCCCTGCTGAAATGTTGGAACCTACTCTATTGCGCCCTGCAGTAGAAGGGAGGTGACCTCTTGTAATAATAAAGCAGTGAGAGGGGGCTGAGAATGGAGCTCTCTTGGTGGAGCCAGGGGAGGAGGGGAGTGGGGTAGGCTTCGTAGATGAAGTCTGTATCCCTCTTGCACTATTGTTAATGTCCACTGCTCTGAGGTGATGAGATGCCATCTGTGGGCATAATGGCAGAGTCTGCTGGGAATGTGGATAGGGTCAGGATTCTTCAGAGGCACGAGCCTGCTGAGGTGGCTGAGACTTGGGAGTCAGACTTCTTTTGATGTTTTGGAGGTTGCTGTCCCTTCTGAGGACCATGATGCTGACATTGAACAGCAGGCGTAAAAGAAGGATAATACTAATTCTTTTTATTAAAGAAGGCTTTCTTTGCTGCTGACTTCTTCTTAGCTGGGTTGGTAGTAGATCTAAAGAGCCTATTCATGGTAGTGTTCTCAGACTCCAACTGAGAGGCCTCGTCTTGCCAATCCTTGCCAAAAAGGTTTTCACCGGTGCAAGGGATATTACCCAGCTTATCTTGAAACCACTGTACAAGATCCGATACTTGGAGCCAAGCAATCCTGCTTGCACCAATGCAGATAGATGTAGTTCTGCTGATGAACGCAAAGCAATCAAAAGTTGCTTTGCTGACAAATTTTGAAACATTCTGAACTTGCTTTACAAGGGTGAGATAATCTGCTCTCTTGTCATAGGGAAAAGACCCATTGTCACCTCTTTGAGGAACATACCCATATAGAGTATGCAGGAACTGATTCTGGCTGATAGCATGGAGGCCTGAAAGCAACGTCGACCAAAAGCATCGAGGGTTCTTGATTCCCTATCTGGTTTTGCACTACTGATTTGATGCATTGCCGATTCCACTACCATGGAAGGGTCTGGCAATTGTGTCTTTTGTCTTTTGAAAACCGGGACACTTCAGTCCCGGTACATGGTATCGAGCCGGCTGGTATGGGGAGAAACAGTAAGAGGTGTCTCCCACATACAAAGCATAAGCCGCATCTTTTAAAGCTGTTGGATAATGAAGACTTTCCAATTCTTCGGCCATAGGCTCGTTCTCTGATGTTACTGTTATGGACAGGCCTCTGGCAACATCACGAATAAAGTCTTGGAAAGACATTTTCTCTGGTGGGGGACATGCGGCGTTGTGGAGATGGAGACAGAGATGGGACTTCCGGTAGTGTTTGCATGTCTCGAGTATCAGCCGATTCATCGTCAGAGGAATCCGAATCCGAATCTGAAGACTCGAAGTATCGACAGGCAGGGTGTTCCCGCTCCATATGAACTCGATACTGGTTGAAGCTGGTACCTGGAATTTGTGTAGTCGGAACCTCGGTACCAGAAACGAATATGAGGACAGGTATATGGGTGGTAGCATGGAAAGCGGCAAGAAAGTCGATGCAGTCTGTATTGGTACAGACGTTTGCAGAACCAACTGTTAAGTGTTTCACTGGAGCTGAGGCCGCTAAGCTCCACTCAATGGCAAGGATGCGTTGATCCATGTAGCTTGCTAATTCTTGGGTATCTGTACCGGAATTGCAGGCCACGATCCCTGAGCATGGCACCAGAAGCTCTTCAGAGATGGAGTCCTCGGGAACATCTTGGGACCCCAATAAGGCTTTGGAGGGAAGGTCCTCCCGCTGGGGTTGTTTGGCCAGTGTCCCACTCCAGGGCAACACCCGAGGCATCTTGATGCTTAGAAGGAGATCTACCCTTCAGGGGGAGGACAGTCTTCGAAGACAACTTAAGTTTCGATACCTGAGATCCATGGGAAGAAGATGAAGTTCTCGTTGACGTCGATGCTAAACAGACAAAGTCGGATGAGAAGAGGGTGCCCAGCTTTGAGCTCGATTCTGTAGGCGTCATCTTTCTGCACAGCGGACATTCTGACGGTCAGTGATCAGGCCCTAGGCATTTTAGACACCAGTCATGGGTGTCAGTGGCCGAGATAGTACTGCCACACTTGGAACACTTCTTAAACCACTGGATGGTTTTTCCATTGTGTCAGAGACAAATGGAAGGCCTAGGCCTAAGATGGCATCGATGCAACTTCAGAGGTTTTCTTTTTTTAAAAAAAGAAAGAAGAAAGAAAGTACCAAAATAAGCCAGTACCAGCATCGACGGGAAGGCAGACGCGAACCACAAAAATATGAAAAACAGGAATTTTCTGCAGTGAAAGGATTTGCTTCCTGTCGAATCCCCAGAAAATGAAGAACTGAGGAGGGAGAGCAGGAAAGATGGGAAGGCAGCTATGTAGGTGCAGTGGGATGATCCCAAAGGCTTTCCTATTTCATGCTGGGGAGAGTTCCCACACGGGCTCCGTAGGAACAGAAGTCACACATATGTGAATACTACATTCCTGCCTGTTCCTGGAAATGAGGTAGAGGTTCGCATTTGAGCCTGCATGAAGAAGTCATGGATCCCACATGGATTTCTGGCATCTTCAAAGTCCGGGATGGAGGGTAGGAGTTGCATCTAAGTCTGAAAGAGGTGTTGGGCACAGCCTGACCAAACATGGCATCCCAACGAGAGTCCTTGTCCAGGCAATGGGCAGCAAAGGTATGGACAGAAAGCGTAGTTACTCACCTGTAACAGGTGTTCTCCAGGGACAGCAGGAATCAGTCCTCACTAATGGGTGACGTCGACACCGACGGAGACAGCGCGGAGCAATTCCCCAGCTTTCAAAGAAAGCCTTTGGGATTTCTGCCACGCATGCGTGGTCCTCTTCCCACCCAAGAGTGCCATCTTGCTCGGTCAGGTCCCATAGCTAGAGCCTTACTAAGCAGATGGCAAGGGAAGGATAAGAACAGCAGCTCTTAAGGGGAGGTGGGAGGGCAGTGAGGATTGATTCCTGTTGTCCCTTGAGAACACCTGCTACAAATGAGTAGCTACACTTTCTCCAGAAACAAGCAGGAAGTCAGTCCTCACTTACAGGACTCCCCAGCTACAGGTTACCGAAACCTGTAAACAAAAGAGCCTCCGCAAATCCATGAGCAGCTGCCGACGATCCAAAGGGAGCCTGAGTTCTCGAGGGCCAAGCTCCCAGTAGCTGCAGAAAAAGGGTCAGAGGGGCAGGAGTTGCTTATACCCAGAACAGATTACAGAGTACAGCCTAGCAGAAGGCGCTGTCTCGGCAGGACTCCTCTCCAGGGAGTAATGTGAAGCAAAGTTATTTGCTGAAGATCAGATTGCAGCACGGAAAATGTCTGTCAGAGGCACTGAGCACAGCGAAGTCACAGACGCCGCCTTGATACGGACAATGTGCGTGGTGATTCGCCGATCCAGTAGGGACCCACCCTTTGCCTGAGTGAAGGTGATGCAGTCCCCCCCACCCAGACAGAGAGAGTGCGCTTGGTGACTGCAAGCCCCAGACGGTTAGGATAGCATAGTTACTCACCTGTAACAGGTGATCTCCGGGAACAGCAGGAATTTAGTCCTCACATATGGGTATCGTCGGTACCGACGGAGCCTGCGCAGGAACGCTCCCCAGCGTCCAATCAGAAGGCTTTTGGGAGCATCCCACAGCACCTGTGTGCTGCCTTCCCGCCTTTCCCAACTGCCTCTCTCCAGTTGAGTTTTAAAGCTGAGACAAAGAGAGAGAGAGGGAAAGGAAAGAGATAGAGAGAGAGATACAACTCCTAGGGGAGGTGGGTGGCTTGTGAGGACTAAATTCCTGCTGTTTCCGGAGATCACCTGTTACAGGTGAGTAACTATGCTATCTCCAGGAACAAGAAGGAATGTAGTCATCACATATGGGGACTCCCTAGCTTTAGGTGCCAGGGAGAGACCCCAGAAATTGTGTGTCCCTGAACAGGGCTCCACTTCCCCCCATGGATCTCTGGCATCCTACCAGGGATGGTGGTTAGGAGTTGATTAGGTATGAAACAGGTGTTGGAGAACAGCCTGACCAAACAAGGCATTACAGCGGGAGTCCTTGTCCAAGCAGTAATGGGCTGTAAAAGTATGAACCGAGGCCCAAGTGGCTGCTCAACAGATGTCGTCGATAGACAGAGTGCAGATGAGCCATTGAGGCTGCCATGGCTCTCACATTGTGAGCTGTGACATGGCCCTCCAGAGAAAGGTTTTACTCTGATAGGCAAATGAAATACACTGAGCAATCCAGTTAGACAGTGTTCTCTTGGAGACTGGAAGTCCCAAATGAGAAGGGTAAAAAGCAACAAAGAGTTGAGAAGATTTTCTATGTTGCTGTGTTCTATGCCAGTAAAAAGCTAAAGCTCTTTTACAGTCCAAGGCATGAAGATTCCTCTCTGCATTTGATGCATGAGGCCTTGGAAAAAACACAGGTAGGTAGACCGCTTGGCTCAGATGAAAAGGCGAGACCACCTTTGGCATAAAGTGTGGATGAGTCCTGAGGACTACTTGTCATGATGTAACCTTGTACAAGGTGGATTAGCTACTAGCGCTTTCAACTCACTAATGCGGCGTGCCGATGTGATTGCAATGAGAAAGATAACCTTCCAAGAACGGAATTTCAAGGAGGTAGTAGCTAAAGGTTAAAATGGTGGCTTCATGAGTTGCCACAGAACCAGGTTTAAGTCCCATGAAACCGGTGGTGGTCTAATGGGAGGCTTAGTTAAGAGAAGGCCTCTCATAAATCTTGCTATAAGAGGATGAGAGGAAATAGGTTGTCCATTTAGAGGCTTAAGGGAAGCTGCAATAGCACTCAAATGGACTCTTACTGAATTAGTCTTAAGACCTGCATTGGATAAATGAAAGAGATACTCCAGCAATGATTCCAGAGGTATCGCAAAGGGGTTAAGACCCTTTTGCGAACACCATAAGGTAAAACTTTTCCACTTGAAAGCGTAAGAGCGTCTTGTGGAAGGTTTCCTGGAAGCAAGAAGAATATCTTTCACTGGCTGAGGGATATTAAGATCATGGAGATCTAGACCTTCAGCAACCAAGCACTGAGATGCAGAGACTGGGGATTGGGATGCCATAACAGTCCATCCTCCTGGGATAGGAGATCTGGAGCAGACCCTAACTCCAGGGAGGCAGCTTCAGAGAGATGTAGAAGCAGAGGGTACCACACTTGCCGTGGCCAATGTGGAGCTATGAGAATCATATGGCCTCTGTCTCTCTGAAGCTTGAACAGGGTTTTGGAAATTAGGGGAATGGGTGGAAAGGCATACAGGAAGTCTTGACCCCAGTAAAGGAGGAAAGCATCCCTGGCCTGAGCCCCCTGAGCGGAGTTCTGGAACAGAACTGGGCAAGTTTGGCATTCCACTGACTTGCAAAGAGGTCTATCTCCAGGGTTCCCCAAAGTCGAAATATCCTGGTCACCTAGTCTGCATGCAGAGACCACTAGTGTGGAAGCAGAACTCGACTGAGTCTGTCTGCCCAAGAGTTTTGAATGCCTGGAAAATACACTGCCAGAAGATGAATCTGATGCTCTCTGGCGAGGGCCCATAGTCGCAAAGCTTCGTTGCAAAGCAATAGAGAGCCTGTTCCCCCCTGCTTGTTCACATAGAACATGGCTACTTGATTGTCCGTATGAATGAGGACTGTCTTGTAGCTGAGCAGGGTGTGGAATACTCGCAGAGCAAGAAAGATTGCTCTGAGCTCCAAGAGACCGATATGTAGATAACTCTCTTGTGGAGACCAGGTGCCCTGGGTGGAGAGGTCTTGCAGATGAGCTCCCCAACCCATTGGAGAAGCATCTGTTGTGAGAGTTGCTTGGGGTAGGGGTTGCTGAAAAGGGGACCCCAGCAACAGGTTTTGAGTGGACTTCCACCACTGGAGGGACAAAATGAGGCGACTTGTGTTTGCTATTTTGTCTGGCAAGCATCCTGATGCCTGGGTCAACTGAGCTGCCCTCATGTGGAGGCGAGCACAGGGAACCACATGCACGGTGGATGCCATGTGGCCTAGTAGTTTTAACATTTCTCAAGCAGTTAGCTGGGGCTTTAACACTGCTTGAGAAGCTAAATGCACCAAGCGAAGGCAACGGGCCTGGGGGAGATAGGCCCTTGCCTCTGTGGTATCTAGGGAAGCTCCTATGAACTCTAAAGACTAAGTAGGAGTCAGACTGCATTTTGGGATGTTTATTACCTGCCCTAAATACTGAAGGATACGCATTGCGCAGGATAGAGAAGTCCTGGCCTCTGACTCTGTTGGGGCTCGAATGAGCCAATCATCTAAGTAAGGGAAGACGAATATCCCTAGAGTGCGGAGAAATACTGCTACAACAGCCATGCATTTCGTGAACACCCTTGGTGCTGAGGCCAGGCCAAATGGAAGCACCCTGTATTGGTAGTGCTTTCCCTGAAAAAGGAACCGAAGGAACCTTCTGTGAGTTGGATGGATGAGAACATGGGTGTACGCATCCTTGAGATCTAGAGAACAAAGCCAATCCTGACTCTGAAGGTATGGCAACAGAGATCCGAGAGACATCATTTTGAATTTCTCCTTGACAAGGAATTTGTTCAATTCTCTGAAGTCTAAGATAGGTCTGTAACCCCTAGTTTTCTTTGGAATAAGAAAATAAGGGGAATAAAACCCTGTACCCTGTTGGTGAGGGGGTACTTCTTCTATTGCCCCTTGGGCAAGAAGGATAGTGACCTCCTGACCTAACAGGTTGATGAGAGAGGTCGGAGAATTGAACTGCCTTACTATTGGGTGAGGGGACATGCTTGAAAAATGAAGCTTGTACCCCTCCTTTATGATGGAGAGTGTCCAATGCTCTGCTGTTACTTGCCCCCATCTGGGGGCAAAATAATATAACCTTCCTGGAATGGTGGAAGGTTCTGGTCCTTCCAAAACCAGGAAGTCTAAGTTCTCTAGATGCGAGTCAAAGGCCCTGTGGAGGCTGAGCCTGCTGGGCCGGTTGAGGCCTAGCAGCCTTTACTTTCTTCTGTTTGGGTGGTTGCTGAACGTTCCTGGCAAGCTGACCTGCAGAACGTCCCTGCTGAACATAAGCAGGATAAAACTTTTTTCTTTTTAGAAAAGAATGGTTTCTTGAACAATTTCTTTCTAACAGGATCAGCAGTGGACTTGGATAATCTATCCAAGGTGGAATTTTCAGCATCCATTTCATTGGCTTTTTCCTGCCAATCTTTACCAAATAGGTTCTCACCAGTACAAGGGATATTTCCCAATTTTTCTTGTACCCAGAGCTCTAAATCAGATGCCTGAGTCTTGAAGGACTAGAACAGGGGACTGTTACTTATGAAGAGAGATCTGCAATTGTGAGTATATACTTATGGGAATTTTCTGAAGGGAATTCTTTCTATTAAATCTATTTAATCTGTGAACCCACTATTTTTTGTTAATTCAGTCAGGGACTAGTAGCAGCAGTTTAAGTTTAAATTTAAAACACAGAAGAGAACTTTCTGGTTACATTTCATACCCAGCAGAGAGCTTGTAGTTTTAATTTAATAGTCACTCAGGGCCTAGCATCAGCAAAGTACTTTTAGTTTAAATTTAAAACACAGAAGAGAGCTTTCTGGTTAAATTTAGAACCCAGCAGAGAGCTTGTAATTTAAATTTCATAATAAGTTAGAGCCTAGCAGCAGCAAAGAGCTATAATTTAAATCAAATAATATAGATTAGCACAAAAGGCGAAACAGGGTCAGTACACTTTGAGCAGCAAATAAAGTTTTCTAGAGACCTTTACAAAGAGGCCTTCTACCTAGGGGGCAAGAGACCTGTGAAACTGTGTAGCAGCCAACTTTTAATAAGTGTTATTTCCCTCCCTCCCTCCTCACACCCACCCACCCCTGGGATAATCGTAGCTTTATAGGTACTTACACATCTTAAAAGACAGGAGGTGCCCTCAGGTGAAGCTCGTTATCCAAATCAGTCATATACTAAGGACCCGAGATTAATTAAGCTTCAGGTGAACAAGGTATATTAAAAGTATTAGGTACAGTTCTATTGGTATAAATATATAGCAACCCTTAGTAAGTAAAGAACTTAAAGATCTAAACAAAAACTTAAAACTAAGATGCAGACAGCAGTCCAGCAGCAAGATGGGGGCTTACCAGTCTTTTGCATTGAGTGTCACATGTATGATTTTCTCCCAGTTGGTGAGAGGTCTTACGTGTGCACTAGGTGCAAGGAGCTCTTTGCTCTCAGGGAACGGGTCTGTTCTCTAGAGGCTAGAGTAGCAGACTTGGAAAACATAAGAAAGACAGAAAGGTACATAGACGAGACCTACTGGGATATAGTCCTGAAGACCCAGCTCCAGTCTGGCAGCATCCCTGTTGCCATGGAGGAGAGAGTTCACGTGACAGGAGAGCATCACCTTGGTGTGGCAGGAAGTGATCCTGTAACTAGGACATGTCCTCCAGGTGATGTAAAACCCTCTCGCACCGAGGAAGTTTCTCCATGGCCATGTGCCCATGAGGGAAGGGTTAGGACAGCCGTTATAGTTGGTGATTAGATCATTAGGCATGTAGATAGCTGGGTGGCTGGTGGACGTGAGGATCGCCTGGTAACATGCCTGCCTGGTGCGAAAGTAGCGGACCTCACGTGCCACCTAGATAAAGTCTTAGATAGTGCTGGGGAGGAGTCTGCTGTCTTGGTACATGTCAGTACTGTGACGCCGCGCCCCGGCCGCACAGCACCCCCTGGTGGCGGCGTAGTAGTTCCACCGGAGGGCTGGAGCCGGGGGGGGGGTCACTAAGATGTTGTAATCAGGGTTGGCCAGGTGCGAGGGTCGTGGGTCAGAGCCTTGTGTCAGCCTCGTTACCAACTCCTGAAGAGATTCAGACTTGCACGAAAGTGGTGGGAAAAAAAACAGGCTTTATTTTCCCCTTTAAGCACTAAGGGTTCAAAAACAAAGGATATACACTCCGGTACGTGGCAAAATAAGTCTTTACAGCAGATTTTTAAAGGTGAGAAATAAAATAAGCAAACACTGTTAACTTCACAGTATTCAAATATGTAACAGCAAAAAGGCTTCCTTCGCTCAATGACTCTGGAAGGCCTCTATTTCGCTTCCAGCACAGTATGTGCATTCCATGGGACTATCACTGTCTTCATACACAGATTCCACTTGCATGGCCTCCTCTGACTGCTCTGAGGTACCAGGGCAAGTGTCCTTCATGGGATTTAGTCTTACTGTTTCCCACGGTTTAGCAGTCTGTCTAGGCCCACGCTTCAGCTTAGTGGCATACCAGAAAGGCATTGCTTGCTCAAGAGGTTTAAAAACATTATCTCTAAGCTTTCCTCTAACAGTCCTTTTGTTGCACAAGCTATCCTTTAACTTTTGCTTCTGCTCTTGTCTTCTATATGGAGAATCTCCTTTCCAGGATTCTTCTCTTAGCTTAAGTTCAGGTATACAATGACAAAGGTTAAAAGTTTTACCTTTTGCTTTGTGTTTGATTCTCTGGGGTGAGGCTGGAGGTGTACCGTGACTGCTGCCTTCAGTATCGGTGCTCTCTGGAATATATCTCCTGCTTTCCCAGTCTTTCCTTCTCTGGCCCTTAAGGCCTGTTCTCTTGTGGGCTTCTGGGGCGGTCTGGCTTGGCTTCGGCCTTCTCGGCCTGTCCTCTCTCTCTCAGGACTGGTTCTCCTCTCCCAGCCTGTCCTTTTTCTCTCAGCTGATGAGGCTTTGGCAGCTGAGCTCCTTGCAGGCAAGTCCCTTGACTCTTGCTTGTCTCCAGACTCTAGCTTCCCTCCAGACTCTGGCCTGCCTCCAAACTCTGGCTTGCCTGCTCTTAAATGTGAGCTTTTGGAATAAGAATCCTGCCCACTAGGGCGTGGTTCTGTGGTCTCTGTCTTAGCTCTCCTGCTCCCTCTAGGTAAGTTCTCTGGAAATTGCAGGCAATTTCTTTTTCTTTCAGAGTTTAAAACTTTTTTTCTCTCCAGCAGAGGGCCTGCTGCATCACAGTACCAATGACATAGGAAAATGTGGTAGGGAGGTTCTGGAGGCTAAATTTAGACTTTTAGGTAGGAAGTTGAAATCCAGAACTTACAGGGTAGCGTTCTCCGAAATGCTTCACGTTCCACGTGCAGGACCCAAAAGGCAGGCAGAGCTCTGGAGTCTCAATGCGTGGATGACACAGTGGTGCAGAGATGAGGGGTTTGGATTTGTTAGGAACTGGGGTACATTCTGGGGAAAGGAGGAGCTCTTCAGAAGGGATGGGCTTCACCTTAACCGGGATGGAACCAGGCTGCTGGCATTAACCTTTAAAAAGGAGATAGAGCAGCTTTTAAACTAGATAATAGGGGAAGCCGACAGTCGCCCAAGAGCGCATGGTTCAGAAGAATGTATCCTTGAAGGATACTACCAAAAGCAGAGAGGTTCCAAAAAAGAGTAAAGTAGCCCAAATGCCCTCGAGTATGGAGCAGACAGAGCTTAAAGATTCCAAATTACCCATGTCTACCAATAGCCAAATTAATATGAATAAAATGCAGTCTCTAAAATGCTTGTATGCAAATGCTATAAGTCTAAAACATAAGATGGGAGAGTTAGAATATATAGCACTAAATGAGAGGTTAGATATGATTGGAATATTAGAGACAAGGTGGAAAGAGTACAATCAGTGGGACACTGATACCTGGGTTCCAACCATATCGTAATGATAGAGCTGATCAAATTGGTGGAGGGGTTGCGCTCTATGTTAGAGAGGGCATTGAGTCAGAAAGGATTAAAGTTTTGCAGGAAACAAAATTTGATGTAGAATCTCTATGGATTGAAATTCCATGTAAAAAGGGGAAGGCGATGGCAGTGGGGGTGTACTATCGACCGCATGGTAAGAATGAACAAATGGATGATGAAATGCTCAAAGAAATCAAGGAAGCTAACAAAAGTTACAGCTCGGTAATAATAATGGGTGATTTCAATTACCCTGGTATTGACTGGGTCAGTGTCACGGCAGGACATGCTAGGGAGATAAAGTTCCTAGATGACATAATGATTGCTTCTTGGAGCAGCTGGTTCATGAACCGACCAGAGGGGAAGCCATATTAGACCTAGTGGAACACCAGATCTAGTGCAAGAGATAAGGGTGTAGGGCTACTTGGCAATAGTGATCATAGCATGATCGCCTTTGATTTAAACTAGTGGAGGAGGGATAGTAAGGAAATCCACAGTACTACCTTTTAACTTTCAAAAGAGGGACTATGATAAAATGAGGAAAATAGTTAAGAAAAAACTAAAAGGAGCAGTTGCAAAGGTTAAAGACTTACATCAAGCTTGGGTGTTGTTGAAAAATACTATCTTGGAAGCCCAGACCAGCTGTATTCCACGCTTTAAGAAAAGTGGAAGGAAGTCCAAAAAACTGCCAGCATGGTTGAAAGGTGAGGTCAGAGAGGCTGTTGGCAAAAAAGCAACTTTCAGGAAATGGAAAAAAGAGCCAAACGACGAAACCTGGAAACAGCACAAGCACTGGCAGGTCAAATGCAAGGCATTGATAAAGAAGGCAAAGGGAGAATTTGAGAAGAAGCTTGCTGCGGAAGCAAAAACGCGAAATAAAGATTTTGTCAAGTACATTCGCAGCAAAAAACCTGTGAGAGAGTCAGTTGGACCATTAAATGATAGAGGAGTTAAAGGGGCACTAAAAGGCGGCAAGGCGATAGCGGAGAGACTGAATGAATTCTTTGCTTCGGTCTTTACTGAGGAAGATGTAGGGATGTTACCCATGACTGAAGTGGTATTTAAAGGTGCGGAAGAATTGAAGGAAATATCGATACATCGGGAAGATGTATTACAACTATTAGATAAACTGAAGAGTAGCAAATCACCTGGGCCGGATGGTATACATCCAAGGGTGTTGAAAGAACTGAAATATGAGATTGCAGACCTGCTATTAGTAATCTGTGAACTATCATTAAAATCATCTCTAATACCTGAAGATTTGAGGATGGCCAATGTAACAGCAATTTTTAAAAAGGGTTCCAGGGGTGATCCAGGAAACTACAGACCAGTGAGCCTCAAGTCAGTACCGGGAAAAATGGTAGAAACCATCATAAAGAATAAAATTACTCAGCATGTAGATAGTCATGGCCTAATGGGAGACAGCCAACATGGCTTTAGACAAGGAAGATCTTGTCTTACTAATCTGTTATGTTTTTTTGAAAGTGTGAACAAACAGGTGGACAAAGGTGAGTCGGTTGATATAGTGTATCTGGACTTTCAGAAGGCCTTTGACAAGGTCCCTCATCAGAGACTTTTGGCAAAACTAAAGAGTCATGGGATAGGAGGCAGTGTGCTACTGTGGATCAGGAACTGGTTAAAAGATAGAAAGCAGAGGGTTGGGCTAAATGGCCAATTTTCCCAATGGAGAAAGGTGAACAGTGGTGTACCCCAGGGATCAGTGCTGGGTCCACTGTTTTTTGACATATTCATAAATGACCTGGAAAGTGGAATAACGAGTGAGGTTATCAAATTTGCAGATGACACAAAACTATTAAAAGTTGTTAAAACCCAAGAGGATTGTGGAAAATTGCAAGAGGATCTTGATAAATTGGAAGACTGTGCATCAAAATGGCAGATGAAATTTAATGTGGACAAGTGCAAAGTTATGCACCTAGGGAAGAACAACCCAAACTATGGTTACACGATGCAAGGTTCCACATTAGGAACCACCACCCAGGAAAAAGATTTAGGTGTCATTGTGGATAACATGTTAAAACCCTCGGCCCAGTGTGCAGCGGCAGCCAAGAGAGCAAATAGAATGCTAGGTATCATAAGGAAAGGAATGGAAAATAAAACAAAAGATATTATAATGCCTCTATACCGTTCCATGTTGAGACCGCACCTTGAATATTGTGTGCAATTCTGGTTGCCGTATCTTAAAAAGGATATAGCGTTATTAGAAAAGGGTCAGAGAAAAGACACCAAAATGGTAAAGGGGATGGAAGGATACTCCTATGAATTAAGACTAAAAAGGTTAGGGCTCTTTAACCTGGAAAAGAGACGGCTGAGGGGAGATATGATAGAAGTCTATAAATTAATGAACGGAGTGGAACGGGTAAACGTAGATCGATTGTTTACATTATCAGAATATAGAAAGACTAGGGGACATGCAATGAAGCTACAGGGTAAACTATTTAAGACTAATAAAAGAAAATATTTTTTCACTCAACGTGTAATCAAACTCTGGAATTTGTTACCTGAGGATGTAGTAAAGGCTGTTAGTGTAGCTGGGTTTTAAAAAGGTTTGGACAAGTTCCTGGAGGAAAAGTCCATAAACCATTATTAAGAAGGGACCCAGGATATCAATGCTTGACCCAGTACAAGCATTGTGGAACCTGTGTCTTTTGGGGAAACTGCTAGGTATGTATGACCTAGATTGGCCACTGTTGGAAACAGGATACTGGGCTTGATGGACCTTGGTCTGACCCAGTATGGCATATCTTCTGTTCTTATGTAAGCAATTCTACGTGCACCTATGGTCATAGCCGAGGTTCTGCTTATGCACTCAAATCAGTCAAAGGCTGCACGGTTTGAAAATTTCAAAACATCTTGGGCATGTTTGACCAAAGTGAGAAAAACCTGTCTTTTATCCTCAGGGAGAAAAGGACTTAAAGCCTCTAAATCATCTGTGACCTCCTTCAGGAACATTCCCATATAGAGACTATAGGAACTGATCCTGGCAGAAAGCATGGAAGCTTGGAAGACTGGACATCCAAAATCATCCAGAGTTCTACACTCACATCCTGGAGGATTAGAGGCATGTCTTTTTGCACTCTTGATCCTTCTCATAGCCGACTCCACTACAATAGAGTGGTAAGGAAGCCGAGTCTTATGGAATCCAGGACAAGGAGGGACTCGATACATAGTATAGTGTCTACGAGAATGAGGAGAGGTGGTGAGAGGTGTTTCCCACATCCTTAACATGAGATCATATAGAATGCCATGAATGGGCAAGGTAGCTGCCTCCTTAGGAGTTTTAGGATATTGTAGAATTTCTAACTCCTTCGCCCTTGGCTCTGTTTCAGGGGCCACAATAATGGACAGGCCCCGAGCCACCTCCCTGATAAAATCTTGGAAGGAAATATCCTCTGGAGGAGACATCCTGAGTTTAGGGGGGGAGGAGGGCTCCTCTGGGAGAAGCATCGCTGCATCGACAGAACTGTCAGAATCCTCAGATTCCTGTGAAGTCTCGAAGTATCGTCTGTCCGAATGCTCTTGAAGAGCCCAATACCCGTACCGACCAAAGTCAGTACCGGGAGTAACCGGTACCAGGGTATCGGTACCGGAGATCATCGGATGACTGGGTACCGGCACAGCAGACACCGATGCCGATGCTATTGGTACCGGTACCGATACCGAGGCCATGTCGGCACCGGTGTAATTGTCTGTCGCGGTTCCGAGGGCTTCGATGCGGCAAGGAAAGCCGCCAGACTGCGTTTCATAGCCAGATCTCTCTGGTCTATCGACACTGCCAATGCCTGGATGTCAGTACCAGAGGAGCCCGCCGGTACCCCAGAGCATGGCACCAGTAGCTCTGCCGAGGTCGAGGCCTCGAGAACATCCTGGAACCCCGATAATGCTTTGGAAGACGAAGCCTGCTGCCGGGGTAATTTTGCCGGTGCAGAATCCTCGAGGGCAACGCCAGAGGCATCTCGATGCTTAGAAGGAGATCTACCCTTCAAGGACCGGCTGGATTTAAGTTTAGTTACCTGAGATCCACGGGAGGAAGAAGCAGCCCTGGAAGAAGTCGATGCCATCGAAGCTGCATCAGAGGGAAACAGGGTACTGAGCTTAGCAGCTCGGTTTTGCCGACCCCTCTTAGACATCATGGCGCAGGACATAGAATCCGTGATGGAGTGGTCAGGACCTAAACATTTTCGACTCCATTCATGGGTGTCGGTGACGGAGATGGTACCGCCACACTTGGTGCACTTTTTGAATCCTGAGGCAGGTTTCTCCGTGGTAAGGAAAGGTTTTCGGGCCTAAGGCCCAAAAAGGCACGTGCACCTGAAGAAAAAGAAAGAAGAGAATATATATATTTTTTTTTTATTTTTATTTTTTTGCAGAAGTAAGAAAAGAAAAAAACGGCGGTACCAGTAGAGCATCGAGGAAGGCAGACGCGACCACAAAAAGAAAGAAACAAAAAAGAATTCTTTTGCGGTGACAGGAACACGACCTGCTGGCTCCGCGGAAAAAGAAGAACTGGAGAGAGGCAGTTGGGAAAGGCAGTAAGGCAGCACGCAGGCACTCTGGGATGCCCCCAAAAGCTTTCTGATTGGAAGCTGGGGAGCGTTCCCGCGCAGGCTCCGTCGGTACCGATACCCATATGTGAGGACTACATTCCTGCTTGTTCCTGGAGATCGTAGGCGATGAAAAGCCGGTCGGACTTGCTATGACCCTGGGTGCACTGCAGATAAAAGGCGAGAGCCCTCTTGCAGTTGAGCAAGTGCAGGACCGCCAACACCAGTCAGCATAAGGTCTCAGAAGAAAGTCGGTAAAACTATCTCTTGGATGAGATGGAAATCAGAGACAACTTTCAGTAGGAACTTGGGGTTAGTTCGGAGGAACACCCTGTTCCCGTAGAACCTGGTGAAGGAAGCCACGGCCATGAAGGCTTGCAGCCCATTGACTCGTCGAGCCGAGGTCAGTGCCACCAGGAAGATTACCTTCCAGGAGAGGTGCCGAAGTGAGCACGTCGCAATCAGCTTGAAGGGCGGCTGCATCACCTCCATGGGGCTGATGTTCAGGTCCCACTCCGCCGGTGGAGGCCGGACGGGGGGCTTGGAAAGTAAAAGGCCCCGCATGAAGCAGAAGACAGGAGGATGGCCCGAGAGGGGTTTACCCTCGATGAGGAAGTGGTTGGCCAAAATGGCACTCAGGTGAACCCTGACCGAATTGGATTTCTACCAGCGAGAGGTGGAGGAGGTACTGGAGAACACAATGGGTGGAGCAGGAGAACGGATCGATCTGGAGCTCAGAGCACCAGACCGAGAAGCGCAGCCACTTGAAGGCATAAGCCCGTATCGTCGTGTCCTTCCTCAATGTGAGCAGGACTTCCTCGATCTCCTCTGGGAGGTGCAGTGAGGCTAGAGACCCATTCAGCAACCACGCTGTTAGGGATAGCGAGTCCAGGTTCGGGTGAAGCACCCGTCCCTCCTCCTTTGTCAGCAAACTGCCCAGGGGAACCGGGGACTCCGAAGATACTAGTAGAAGCGGGAACCAAGACTGTCGAGGCCACAAGGGAGCCACGAGAATCACTGAGGCTCAGACCCGCTGAATCTTTTGGAGGATCCTCGCAATGAGAGGAGTGGGGGGTGGGGAATGCATACAGAAGCCCAGAGGACCAGTTCAGGAGGAACGTGTCCGGGGCCACCCTGCTCGGGTGGGGTCTCGGCCCACAAAAGCAGGGAAACTGTGCGTTCGCTGGACTGGCGAACAGATCATAGAAACATAGAAATATGACAACAGAAAAAAATCACATGGCCTATCCAGTCTGTCCTTCCATATCAACAACTAAAATCCAGGGACTGGCTGGGATGGCGCCGGCGGTTGGGTCTTGGGCACCTTAGGCTTCCAGTGACCCTGAGCTCCCACTTTGCTTTGGACGCTGGGCACCGGTGGAGGGGCAGGCGGATATCCCTGGTAAGTGAGCCCCTTCCTCTGGAAGAAGGGTTTCTTACTATGCTGTTTTTTCCAGAGAAGGGAAGAGGTTTTCCGAGAGAGATGGGTGCGGGTTATGAACTCCGTCTCGATCTCGGCTGCCTTGTCCTCCATGGGCTTGCCGAACAGTTGCTCGCCAAGGCAGGGAACATCCAAAAGTTTCTCCTGGACTCACTGTTCCAGGTCTGAGGACTGGAGCAACACTTGATGCCGGGCTCTGATGCCAGCCGCTGCCACCCGGGTGGAAGACTCAAACCCATCATATTCGGCGCGGGAAAGGTATGTCGAGCAGTCCGCGACCAATCTTAGAAGTGTCTGAAATCTGAGAAGGTGATCACCTCTGAGGACTGCCGAGAAACTGCCGAGCTCTTTAGCGAGGTTGCGAAGGAACATACCCATATATAGTTGGTATGCCTGGATGCGGCATGCCAGCATGGATCCCTGGTAAGCCTTGCGCCCGAGGGCACAGGATTCTCTACAAGACAGGACCGACTTTGGGCTCTTCTGCTTCCACATTGCGGATTCCACTACCATGGAGGTAAGGAGAAGCTGGGTCTTACAAAACCCAGGGCCGCGATGGACTTGGTACATGGCATCGAGTCTTTTACTGACAATAGGGACCGAGGCGGGTGCTTCCCACATGCGGAGGAGCAGTCGGGTCAGGATGGACGGCACAGGGACCATGAGAGACTCCCTAGGAGACTCATATTGCAAAATGCCGAGTTCCTCTGCCCTTGGCTCTTCCTCTATCTGCGTGGGCAGATTGAGGGTCCGAGCCATATCCTGTACAAATACCAAGAAGGAGGTATCTTCAGGAGGTGACCGCCTTTGTGAGGCTGGTGGGGACGAGTCAGAAGGAAGGTCTCTAAGGGCACGGGGTTTCAGGGGACGTGTCCCCATCCCAATCCGAGAGGTCTGAGGAGGACTCTGAGTCGGCTGATCCCCATGTCCGGTGGCCAAGGCCCGTTTGGAGCCAGAGGCACTGACTCTGGAAGACCTTGCCCCCGAGGAACGGGACGGCGAGCGAGACCTGTGCCGAGGACTCTCACGAGGCCCATGGCTCTCAGGGGTTTCCAAAGTTTTCGGGACCACAGTGGAGGGACCTTCGGTCTCAAGGCACAAGCCAGCCGTACTGGGCAAAAGCGCCTGCTTGGCAGTTAAGAAGGCAGAAACGCTACACTTTAGTGCCAGCATATGGGACTCCCACTCAGGGGTGGGTCCATGTGATGTTGACGCTGGGGTTACCGGGTCTGGCGTGGAGGAGGAGAGGGGATCCTCACTGGGACGACCCTCAGGAGACCAGGCGCCATTGCCGGAGGCCTCCGTATTTGTACAAGGTACCTTTCGAGGCTGCTCCTTATCCGACTCTCAGGAATGCTGGGGGAGGGGGTTAAGGGAATGAGCGCGAGACCTCTCACGCTTGTCTGGAGTCCCCGACAGCGACTTCGAAGTCGTCGTCTTCTTTCGCCATTCCACCTCGGGCGAACCCTGGTCAGAGTGACGTCTGGGACGCAGAGTCACTGCGGGGTCCCCCCAAGTGGTGGATTGGTGGAGCGGGTCGCCACTGGGGACCTCGGGGCTGCCTTACGGAAAATGCTGTCTGACTTCTGCTTACGGCTTAACAAGACCTTATCGGACATTTTCTTACAGAGCGAGCAGAGCTCCGGGTTGTGGTCAGCCCCCAGGCACCACAGACAACGGTCATGGGTGTCCGTGAGCGGCATATTTTTGGAGAATCTGTCACATTTTTTGAAGCCGGTGGCCATGGGGGCAAAAAGAGCCCCCTGTAGTGGTAGTGGTTCCACTGTCCCATGAAGCAAAGGTACTTTTTGTGCGAGTGTAAGCATCCCTTAGGCCCAAGAAGCATAGCCAGTCACCCTGCTTGACATAGGGCAGCAGTGTGCCAAGGGAGAACATCTTGAACTTCTCCCGCACCAGGAACCTGTTGAGGTCCCTCAGGTCGAGGATGGGCCAGAGACCTCCAATTCTTTTCGGGACCAAGAAGTACTGGGAGTAAAATCCCTATCCCTTGAGGTTCGGTGGGACTGATTCCACCACCCTATCCTTGATGAGGCCTGCGAGCTCCTGAATCAAGAGGGCCTGGAACAGGAACTGCCGCCTTGGCTCTCCATGGCTGTATGGAGGGGGGAGCTTGTCCAGATGGAGTAGATAGCCCTCCTGTACGACCTGCAGAACCCAAGCATCGGTGGTGATGGATTACCACCGGAGATCGAAGTAGCCCAGACACCCCCCGACCGGTAGCTGGGCTGCCAGCAGACGAGAGGCTATGCCAGTGGCGTTAAAACCCCGAGGCCGGCTGGGCCGGTGCCGGGGGTTGAATCTTAGGACCCTTCGGCTTGCGAGGGTCTTGGGCCCCGCCTTTGCCCTGGCAACCCTAAGCCGGGGTCGATGCCGCTGGATAGAGCGGGTAGCCTCTATACAGGAGCCCCTTCCTGTGGAAGAAAGGATTCTTGCCCTGTTTCTTCTTGGGGAGGGAGGTGTTTTTTTGGGAGAGAAGAGTACAGGTCACGTACTCAATCTCAACTCTGCTGCCTTGCCCTCCCATAGGCTTGCCGAATAGCTGTTCCCCGAGGCAAGGGACATCCAGCACTTTCTCCTGGACTCAGTGCTGCAGGTCTGAGGATTGGAGCTAGGCCTGCCGGCGGGCTCCGATGCCAGCAGCCGCCACCCGGGAAGAAGACTTGAAGCTGTCGTACGCTGCTCGGGAGAGGTACTTGGAACACTCGCCGACAGACTTCGAGAGGTTCTGGAAACGCCAGAGTTGGTCTCCATCGAGGCCCTCTGCAAAGCCGCCAAGCTCCTTTTGTGAGGTCGCAGAGGAACATTCCAATATTTATTTATTTATTTAGACAGATTTAGTATACCGCCTTATCATTAAATCAAGGCGGTTTTGGAACTTCAAACAATCAAACAATCATAATAATGTGTCTGTAGCATGCAGTGGGAGAACTGAGTAGAGTGGTGTGTGGTGCAGTGAGATAGATTTTTCGGTGAGCTATTTACATAATGAACCATATACATATATACAATAATGAGGCTGTTTGCAAGTTGCGCTGGGATATATTAGTATACCTGAATGCGGCATGTCAGCATGAAGCCCTGATAAGCCTTGCGCCAGATGGTGTCAAGGGTACGAAACTCTCTGCCCGGTGGGACCGAAGAGTGAGTCTGAGTTCTTTTGACTCCACATGGCCGATTTGACCACCATAGAGGTGTGGGGAAGTTGGGCTTTTCGAAACCCCAGTCCCCAGTGGACCTTATACACAGCGTCCAGGCGTTTGCTGACGATAGGGATGGAGGCCGGTGTCTCCCACATGCGGAGGAGGAGCCAGTTCAGGATGGAGGGAACTGGGACCGTGAGGGTTTCCTTCGGAGGAGCTTCATATTGAAGAATATCGAGCTCCTCCGCACAGGGCTCTTCCTCCAACTTGGTGGTGAGCCCCAGGGCCTGCGCCATACCCTGGATGAACTCTAAGGAGGAGGTATCCCTGGAAGGGGACCGCTGCATCTAGGGAGGGGAGGGATTTGCAAGAAGGGATTCACGTGGAGGTCCCGGTAGACCCGGGTGTGGGGAGAGGTTTCCCCATCGGATTCCCAGTCTGAACAATCCATAGAGGACTCGAGGTCGGGCGGTTCAAGAGGGGTCGGTGAACAGCGCCGGGCCCCTGAGGCCGAAGCCTGCCCGGAGCCGGAGGTGCTCTCTCGAGAGGATCTCATGCCCAAGAACCAGAATGGAGATCAAAACCCTTGCCGGGGACCCTCACGGGGTCACTGTGGCGGTCCGGGGAGGTCTCGAAGTCAAGGTCCCTGCGGTCTCGGGGCGCGTGCCAGCAGTATCTGGCACCAGCGCCTGCTGAGCAGCAAGGAACACAGAAACGCTGTGTTCCAAGGCCAACATTCGGGCATCCCACTCGGGGGTGGGGCCCTGCGATACCGACACCAGGGTGACCGGGTTGGGTGTCTAGGAGGAGAGAGGGTCTTCGCCGGGACGACCCTCGGGAGACCGGGTGCCATCGCTGGAGGCCTCTGTATCTGTTTGAGGTACCTTTCTGGGCCGCTCCCTCTCAGACTCTCGAGTCTGCCGTGGGGGGCGCTGAGAGACCGGGCGAGTGACTTCTCACGCTTGTCTTGTGGCCCTGACAGAGTCCTCACGGTGATCATCTTCTTCTTCCGCTCACGTTCGGGCGACCCCTGGTCGGAGTGCCGCCGGATCCATGGAGGAGCCTTGGGAGACTCCAGGGGTTGTGGGGCCATAGAGCGGGAGGCTACCGGGGAAACCAGGGCTGTCTTGTAGAAAAGATCATCCAGCATCTGCTTACGACTCTAGATGGCCTTGGAGGACATCTTCTTACAGAGAGAGCATAACTCTGGGTCATGGTCAGCTCCCAGGCACCTGAGACAACAGTCGTGGGTGTCTGTGAGTGACATGTTTTTAGAGCATCTATCACATTTTTTGAAACCGGCGGCCATTGGAGGTCGAAGATCCTCGATGTTGCCAGTGGTTAGAAAGGGCGCGAAGCGCGAGACGTAGAAAAGGGGTGAAAAAAAGAATCCCGAGAACGAAAGCAGAAGCAGTGGTGCTCGAGATAGTGGTACGAGGACCGATGAAGGCCGGAAAGAGCAAAGAGTAAGAATTCAAAAACATCTTCCGGGGATGAGAGACACGTCCGAAGGGCTCCGTGGAAAAAGGGAGACACAGTAAAATGGCACTTGGGCGGGAAGGGGACCACGTATGCATGGTGGCGCTCCCCAAAGGCTTTCTTTGAAAACTGGGGAAATCCTCCGCTTGGGCTACGTTGGTGCAGATGTCACCCATATGCGAGGACTGACTTCCTGCTTGTTCTTGGAGAACACTTGATTCTTTTGGCCCTGACAATTTACCCCCTGAAGAAGGCATCGCCGAACCCCGGCAGTGTAGGGGTTGTGTGAATAAAGGACCTATTGACCTTCTCACCCTTGTGTGGTTCCCGAGCTTCAGCAAAATAGAACATATGTTTTTTGTGGAGCATACGCTTAAAGACAGCTAATCCCAGGTGACTGGGATCAAATGAGATGAACAACTGCAAGGCCTTACGATGACCCCGAGTCCCTTGGAGGTAAAAAGCCAGCGTACGCTTGCAGTCAAAAGTTTGCAGAGTTGTGTAGGGAGGATGTTTATGTTTATGCAATTTCTTGATATACCGCCCAGGCTGAAGGGCATCAGAGCGGTTTACAATCACTATAAGCAGGTACTGGATACATTCCTTTGTCCCCAAGGGGCTCACAATCTATCCACCTCAAAGCCTGAAGCTCACTAATGCATCTAGTTTAAGTGAGATCGTGGCTAATGGTTCAAAGAGCGGCTTGAAGACCTGCGCTAGAACAACATTGAGGTCCTAAGCTAATGGAGATTGGTTAATGGGAGGTTTGGACAGCAGGAGACCTCACATGAAACACTCTACTAGTGGTTGTGAGGAGATAGGCTGTCCATCAAGCAGATGATGAGAGGCCGCAATGGCACTAAGGTGGACTCTCACCAAATTTGTCTTTAAATCTGTCAAGGACAGGTGGAGGAGATACTGGAAGAGTGACTCCAAAGGAGCAGAAAAAGGATTGAGATCTTTCTGGGAACACCAGACAGAAAATCTATGCCATTTAAAAGCATATAAAGGTCTGATGGAGGGATTTCTAGAAGCCAAAAGGATCTCCTTAACATCTTGAGTAGAATCAAAGCTCTGTAAAGCTATACTCTCAGCAGCCAAGCTGTGAGGTGTTGAGATTGTGGATTGAGAGGAGTAGTGAGCTGTTGTTCTGCAACAGGAGATCTGTTCAACATCCCAATCGCAGAGGATGAGTGTGACATAGTAGCAGCGGAAACCCGGTTGCTGCAGCCAGTGAAACACACTGAGAATCATGGAGCCCCTGTCGGACTGAACTTGAAAAGCATGTTGGGAATAAGGGGTATGGAAGGGAACGAATAAAGCAAACCCTGACCCCAGTGAAGGTGGAAGGCATTCACCTGTTGGCTGGTGGATGTCGGAGTCCTTGCGAGAAACTAGGAAGCTTGGCATTCTGCATAGTCGTAAACAGATCTATGTCTGGAGTTCCCCAGATGTGGAAGATGTAGGACACTGTGTCTGGATGCAGAGACCATTCGTGGGGAAGAAGAATGTGACACAGTTTGTCTGCCAAGACACTGGATTCCCCTGGGAGGTACATTGCTTGGAGGTGTATTCGATGAGCAATGGCAAAGGACCAGAGGTGTATCGCCTCCTCGCAGAGGGCCCAAGAGCCTGTTCCTCCCTGCTTGTTCACATAGAACATGACAACCTGATTGTTTGTGCTGACTAGGACCTGTTGCACTGTGAGGTGGTGTCAGAACACCTGGAGGGCATTGGAGATGGCCCGAAGTTCCAGGAGATTGATCTGGAGTTGTGACTTCCACCGTCCAAAGTCCCTGCGTAGTCAGGCTGCCCAGATCGGCATTCCAACCCAGTTTGGAAGTATCTGTTGCCAGGATGCATTGACGTGGAGGCATCTGAAAAGGTGACCCTATGAGCAGATTTTCTGGAGAACACCACCACTGAAGTGATGTGGTCAAACGGGCAGTGACTTGGATCCTGTCTCTGAGATGGCTTGAGGCCTGCTTCCACTGGGAGGCCAGAGTCCACTGGGCTATCTGCATATGTAGCAGGGCATGTGAAACGGCATGTACTGTAGAGGTCATGTGCCCAAGGAGCTGCAACATCTCTCGGGCTGTCAGATGATCTCTTAGGGGTATGTTTACTAAGCCAGGTTAACAGTTAACCCGGGCTATCTGCAACTAGGTCCCATTGAATAACATGGGACCTAGTTGCAGATAGCCCGGGTTAACCGTTAGCCCAGCTTAGTAAACATACCACTTAGTGTCTGGGACACTAGTTCTACTAGACTGGCAAAACAAAACTGGGGCAGAAATGCCCTGGACAGTTGGGTGTCTTGCAGGGCTCTGATGAACTCTAGTCTTTGAGTTGGAGTGAGATGGGATTTTGGGAAGTTTATAACAAATCCCAAGTGCTGTAGTACTGTTATGGTACGATGCAAGGACAGCAGAACCTCTTGGGCGGTGTCTGCCTTTATTAGCCAGTTGCCTAGGTAGGGGAAGATGAATATCCCGAGAGTTCTTAAATATGCGGCCATGACTGCCATGCACTTTATGAAGAATCTCGGGGCATAGGCAAGTCTGAAAGGAAGGACTCTATATTGATCATGTTTTCCCTGAAAGGTGAAGTGTAGATACTGCCTGTGTCCTGGATGGATGAGGATGAGGATCCTCAAAGATGTTTTCCCCTATGCAAGCTTATCTTGAACCCACTGTTCAAGATCTGAAGCTTGAAGCCATGCAATGCGACGTGCACCGATGCAAATTGCTGAGGTCCTGCTCGTGCACTCAAAAGCATCAAAGGCAGCTCTATTAATGAACTTCGATACATTTTGGCTATGTTTAACTAGGGCGAGATAATCTGCCAGTTTGTCATCAAGGAAGAGAGGAGGGGCAAATGCCTCAAGATCCCTGGAGACCTCTTTTAGGAACATTTCCATATAGAATATATAGGAATTAATCCTAGTTGAGAGTATGGAGGTTTGGAAGCATCGATGACCAAAGGCATCGAGAGTTCTCTTCTCTACCGGGAGGGCTAGAGGAGTGAGTCTTTGAGCTTCTGATTCAGCGCATAGCCAATTCAACCACCATGGAGTGGTGGTGGTGAAGCTGGGACCTTTGAAAGCTGGGACACTCTGGTACTTGATACATGGTATCGAGACGTCTACTTTGGGGTGAGACCATGAGAGACGTCTCCCACATACAGAGCATAAGATCATGAAGGATGCGGCGCACCAGTAAGGTGGCTGCTTCCTTAGGTGCCGTTGGGTATTGAAGGATCTCCAAGTCCTCCACCCTCGGCTCCTTCTCCGATGTCAGTGATGGAGAGACCTTTGGCTAGGTCCCGAATGAATTCCTGGAAGGACATGCCCTCTGGTGGCAACATGCATAGCTGTTGAGGTGGGGAAGGGTCCAAAGGAAGGTCCTGGGACTCCCATGAATCGAGTGACTCCGCACCCAAATCAGGGGAATCGGAATTGGATAACTCGAAGTATCAAAGGTACAGTGCTCAGCGGAAGCTAGATGCTAGTACCGATGTTCCAACGTATCTGCTTCGGTGAGCCACTTGGGCCTTGCACCAGTACTGATAAATGTTTCCAGGGAGGGCATGGGGGGGGGTGCGCTGTCGCACCTGGAACCGGTGTTTATGTTGGTACCAGAATCGGTACCAATGGCCCGGTTCCTGTAGCCAAGGGTTTTATGGGTACCAAGGCTGCAAGTAGGGCCTGCCAAACTACGCTCGATGGCCAATATGCGCTGGTCTGTCGAGATTGCTGAAGCTTGGGTATTTGGGACGGGAATTTGCACTACCATTCCAGAACATGGCACCAGTAGCTCTCTGGAGGTCGAGGCCTCAGGAGCATCCTGGAGCCCCTCAATGGCTTTGGAGGACAGGGCCTCCTGCCGGGGCTGTTTGGCAGGCCGATCTGCCTCAGATGCAACCCCCAAAGGATCTCAATGCTTTGAGCGAGATCTACCCTGGCGGTGTCCGCAAACTCCGATGCGGCCTTGTGCTTGGACTTCGAGGATACCCGAGATCCAGGAGAAGATGAAGAGGCCCTCGACGAAGTGGATGCCAACAATACCGCGTCCAAGGCAAAGAGTGTTCCTAATTTAGAAACCCGGTTCAGTAGGCCTCTCTGTGTTATTTTCTGGCAAAGGAAACAGTCCTTTGGCTGGTGGTCTGGGCTGAGGCATTTTAGACACCATTCATGTATATCAGTCACCAAAATGGTGTTGGTATACTTAATGCATTTCTTGAAATCACTAGTTGGTTTCCCATACCCTCAATGAATGAAGAGTATAGTAGCCTTAAGGCCTAAAAGATCGTCAACACCCAATTTTTTTTTTTTTTTTTTTTTAAGGAAAATAAGAAAATAAAGAAAGAATAAGGGAACCAGTGATGTCAGACGGTGTCAGTGTCAACAGGAAGGCAGAAACACTATCCACAAAAAGATATTTTTTCTGCGGTTACAGGATTTGCTTCCTGCTGGCTCCGCGAAAAATGAAGAACTGAAGAGAGGGAGTTGGGAAGGAGTGAAGGCAGTCGCATAGGCACAGTGGAGATGGTAAGGCAGATGCTCAGGCACAGTAGATTTCTCCCAAAAGCTTTCCAACTAGACGTTGAGGAGAGTTCATGCACGGGTTCTGTCAGTACCAACGTCACACATATGTGAAGATTACATTCCTGCTTGTTCCAGGACAACATTCAGTTCCCACTCAACTGGCGGCGGCCATATCGGAGGACGGGACAAAAAAGACCCCTCATGAACCATCCAATGAGAGGATAGGCAAAAAGCAGCTTACCAGGTAGTGCATGGCAGTAAGCTGCTAGAGCACTGAGGTGCACTCTGACAGAGTTAGATTTCAATCCAGAATTAGAAAGATGGAGTAAGTAAGAGTACCATGTTCAAAGAGCAAGAGAAGGGGTCTAAAGCCCTGTCCGCACACCAGAGTGAAAATCTGTGCCACTTAAAGGCATAGGCACATCTGGTGGAGTCCATGCGGGAGGCAAGAAGAATATCCTCAACATCTATTGGTAAGCTGAAGTTTGCAAGAGCTATCCACTCAACATCCAAGCCGTGAGCAATAGGGATTTGAGATTTGGATGGAGGAGGTTCCCCTCCTTCTGAGTTAGCAGATATGGGGCATAGCCGAGAAGAATCGGCAGTCTCCGGGAGAGTTGAAGCAGCAGGGGATACCAGAGCTGTCTGGACTAATGCGGCACTATGAGAATCATGGTGGCTTTGTCCACCTACAGTTTGAAGAGGCCACTAATGGGGTTAGTGGTTAGGCATAGAGAAGGCTGTTGCTTCAATTCAGAAGGAAGGCATTGGAAGCTATCCAATTGCTGCCAAGGGACCCTGGAGAAAAACTGCAGCAGTTTGGCATTGTGAGGAGTGGCAAAAAGGTCCATGGATGTGGTGCCCCACATCTGAAAGATGCAGTTGGCTAGCTGGGTGTTTGAGAGATCATTCGTGTGGTTAGAGAACTCTGCTGAGTTGATCCATCAATGCACTGAGGTCCCTTGGAAGATAACTCGCCCAGAGGAGCATGTTTGTGCATGGAGACAAACTTTGACAGATTGCTTCCCAGCAGAAGAGATACAAACCCATGCCGCCCTTGTTTATTGATAGAGAACATGGTCATCTGGTTGTCCATTTTTATAAGGATGACCTACTTGGAGAGCTGCTGCTGGAACACACATAGGGCATCGGCAATGGCCCAGAGCTCAAGGAAATAGATTTAATGGTTCACAGACCCTGTGTGCACAGCCAATCCAAGTGTGCACCCCAATCCAGCTTGGCGGCATCAGTCGTCGGCCCTCTCTGATGCTGCAGAGCCTGGAAGGGAAGGCCCGCAAACAGATGCTGTTGATCCTGCCACCAGGAGAGGGATTCCTTGAGCAGCAAGGTTATCATGATACTGTCCAAGAGACGGCCTTTGCCTGATGTCACTGCATGAGGTGTCCACTGCATCCAACACATGTGAGGGCGAGCAGAGGTGGTGACATGGACAGTGGAGGCCATATGACCCAGGAGGCACAGCATTTAACGACCTGTGACAAACAAACAACATTGGACCTTGTGTGCCAGGGCAGCTAGGCACTGGGCCTGGGCTGCCATGAGAAAGGCTTGAGCCAGAGACGTGCTAAGGAGAACCCCAATGAACCTGAGGCTCTGAGAGGGCTGCAGGTGAAGACTTGGTAGTTATGACAACCCCTAGCTGCTCCATCGCTTGAATGGTGCGGGTCACAGATTGTCAGATCTATTCCAGCATTGCGCCCCTGATGAGTCACTTGTCAAGGTAGGGGAAGACAAAACTGCCCTGGGTCTGAGGGAAAGTGGAGACAACTGCCAAGCATTTTGTGAAGACCCTAGAGCGGAGGCAAGGCCAAAGGGTAGCACCCTGCATTGATAATGCTGCCCGCCGAGCATGAAACTTAGATACTGACAGTGCATGGAGTGAATTAAAATATGCATGTAGGCATCTTTGAGATCCAAGGAGCACAGCCAATCTTTACGGTGGAGGTAGGGCAGCAATGTTCAGAGGGAGACCATCTTGATCTTCTCATTTTTCAGGAAGCGACTGAGATTCTGGTGATCCAGAATGGATCTGTAGCCACCGGTCTTCTTGGGGACCACGAAGTAGCGGGAGTAGAACTCTCTTCCTACTTGAGATGGTGGAACAGGTTTCACAGCCCGATCTGCTAAGAGGGCCTGTTAGAGAAAGTACAGTTACTTACCTGTAACAGGTGATCTCTGGGAACAGCAGGAATAAGTCTTCACATATGGGTACGTCGGTACAGACGGAGCCTGCGCGGGAACGCTCCACAGCGTCCAATCAGAAAGCCTTTGGGAGCATCCCACAGCACCTGCGTGCTGCCTTCCCGCCTTTCCAACTGTCTCTCCTCAGTTGAGTTTTATAGCGGAGACAAAGAAGGAGAGAGAGGGAAAGGAAGAGAGATAGAGAGAGAGAGAGAGACAACTCCTAGGGGAGGTGGGTGGGTTGTGAAGCCTTATTCCTGCTGTTCCCAGAGATCACCTGTTACAGGTAAGTAACTGTGCTATCTCCAGGAACAAGCAGGAATGAGTCTTCACATATGGGGACTCCCTAGCTTTTGATGCCAGGGAGAGAGCCCAGAAGTTGTGTGACCCTGGGACAGGGCTGCACTTTCCCACCAGGATCTCTGGCATCCCATGAGGGATGGTGGGTAGGAGTTGATCAAGTATGGAACAGGTGTTTGAGAACAGCCTGACCAAACAAGGCATCCCGGTGGGAGTCCTTTTCTAAGCAGTAATGGGCTGTGACGGTATGAACTGAGGCCCAAGTGGCTGCTCGACAGATGTCATCGATAGACACAGAGTGCAGATGAGCAATTGAGGCTGCCATGGCTCTCACATGGTGAGCTGTTACATGGCCCTCCAGAGAAATGTTCTTGCTCTGATAGGCGAAAGAAATACATTGGGCAATCCAGTTGGAAAGAGTTCTCTTGGAGACTGGTTGTCCCAAATGAGAAGGATCAAAAGCAACAAAGAGTTGGGAAGACATTCTATGTTGCTGTGTCCTCTGTAAGTAAAAAGATAGAGCTCTTTTACAGTCCAGGGTATGAAGATTCCTTTCTGCACTTGATGCATGAGGCCCTGGAAAAAAGACAGGTAGGTAGACCTCTTGGCTGAGGTGAAAAGGCAAGACCACCTTAGGCATAAAGTGTGGATTAGTCCTAAGGACCACCTTGTCATGATGGAACCTTGTATAAGGTGGATTAGCTACTAGTGCTTGCAATTCACTGATGCGGCATGCTGATGTGATTGGAATGAGAAAGATAACCTTCCAAGAAAGGTATTTCAAGGAGGTAGTAGCTAAAGGTTCAAAAGGCGGCTTCATAAGTTGACCAAGAACTAAATTTATGTCCCATGCCACCGGAGGTGGTCTAATGGGAGGCTTTGTTAAAAGGAGGCCTCTCATGAACCTTGCTACAAGGGGATGAGAGGAAACAGATTGTCCATTTATAGGCCTGAGGGAAGCTGCGATAGCACTCAGATGGACTCTTACTGAATTTGTCTTAAGGCCTGCATTAGAGAGATGCAGGAGATACCCCAGCAACGATTCCAGAGGTATTGAACGGGGGTTAAGACCCTTTCCAGAACACCAGATGGTAAACCTTTTCCACTTGAAGGCATAAGAACGTCTAGTGGAAGGTTTTCTGGAAGCATAAAGAACATCTTTCACTTGTTGAGAAAGAGGAAGATCCTGGAGATCTAGGCCTTCAGCAACCAAGCCCTGAGATGCAGAGACTGGGGATTGGGATGCCACAACTTTCCGTCCTCCTGAGAGAAGAGGTCTGGAGCAGACCCTAACTCTAGGGAGGGAGCTTGAGAGAGATGTAGAAGCAGAGGGTACCACACTTGCCGCGACCAATGTGGAGCTATGAGAATCATGTGACCTCTGTCTCTCTGAAGCTTGAACAGGGTTTTGGGAATTAGGGGAATGGGTGGAAAAGCATACAGGAAGTCTTGACCCCAGTGGAGGAAAGCATCCCTTGCCTGAGCCCCCTGAGCCGGAGTTCTGGAACAGAACCGGGGAAGTTTGGCATTCCACGGACTTGCAAAGAGGTCTATGTCCGGGGTTCCCCAAATTTGAAAAATCTTGGACACCTGGTCCATATGTAGGGACCACTCGTGTGGGAGCAGAACTCGACTGAATCTGTCCGCCCAAGAGTTTTGAACACCTGGAAGATAGACTGCCAGAAGATGAATGTGATGCTCTCTGGCGAGGGCCCACAGTCGCAGAGCTTTGTTGCAAAGCGACAGAGAGCCAGTTCCTCCCTGCTTGTTTATGTAGAACATGGCTACCTGATTGTCCGTGTGGACAAGGACTGTCTTGTGGCTGAGCAGGGTGTGGAAAACTCGCAGAGCAAGGAAGATTGCTCTGAGTTCCAAGAGACTGATGTGTAGACAAGTTTCCTGCGGGGACCAGATGCCCTGGGTGGAGAGGTCCTGAAGATGAGCTCCCCAGCCCATTGGGGAAGCATCTGTTGTAAGAGTTGCCTGGGGTAGAGGCTGTTGAAAGGGAGACCCCAGCAACAGGTTTTGAGGTGACTTCCACCACTGGAAGGACAAAATGAGGCGACTTGTGTTTGCTATTTTGTCTGACAGGCAGCCTAATGCCTGGGTCCATTGGGTGGATAAAGTCCACTGAGCTGCTCTCATGTGAAGGCGAGCGTATGGTACCACATGGACGGTGGATGCCATGTGGCCCAGCAACTGTAACATTTCTCAAGCAGTTAGTAGGGGTTTTGACTCTGCTTGAGAAGCTAACTGCATCAAGCGAAGGTAGCGGGCCTGAGGAAGATAGGCCCTTGCCTGTGTGGTATCCAGCAGCGCCCCTATAAGCTCCAGGGACTGAGTAGGGATCAAATTCATCTTGGACCCAGGTCTCCAAATCAGATGCTTGAAGCCAAGCAAGCCTACGTGCACCTATAGCTATAGCTGAGGCTCTGCTTATGCATTCAAAGGATTCGAAAGCTGCACGGTTGGAGAATTTGGAGATATTCTGGGCATGTTTGAGCCCAGAGAGAAATTCTGGCCTTCTACTGTCCGACATAAAAGGACTTAAAGTCAGCAAATGGTCAGTGACTTCTTTTAAGAACATTCCCATGTAGATACTATAGGAATTAATTCTCGCAGCAAGCATGGAAGCTTGGAAGATTCTTCTACCAAAAGCATCCAGGGTTCTACATTCACGTCCTGGAGGATTAGAGGCATGTCTCTTGGCACTTCTAATCTTTCTCATTGCAGACTCAACCACAATAGAGTGGTGAGGAAGCTGAGTTTTATGGAAACCAGGACAAGGAGGGACACGATACATGGTGTCTAACCTGCGAGAATGAGGAGAGGTGGATAGAGGTGCTTCCCACATCCTTAACATGAGATCATACAGAATCTCATGAATAGGCAAGGTAGCTGCCTCTTTAGGAGTTTTAGGATATTGTAGAATATCTAACTCCTTAGCTCTAGGCTCTGACTCTGGGGCTACTGTAATAGAGAGACCCCGAGCCACCTCTCTGATAAAGTCTTGAAAAGACAAGTCTTCTGGAGGAGACATCCTTCGTTTAGGAGAGGACTCCTCCTGCGGAAGAAGCATCGCTGCATCAACAGACTCTTCAGAATCCTCCGAGTCATCAGAGGAATCGAAGTATCGTCTGTCGGGATGCTCTTGCAAAGCCCGATACCCGTACCGACCGGGATCGGTATCGGGAATCATCGGTAACGGGGTATCGGTACCGGAGGGCTGCAGAGGGCAGAGTACCGGCATGGCTGACACTGATGCCGATGCCACCGGTACCAGAATCGGTGACGATGGCGATACCGGAGCTGGTACCGGCGGAGTAGTCTGTTGCGGTACCACGGGCGTCGATGCCACAAGGAAAGCCGCCAGACTGCGTTCGATGGACAGAATCCTCTGATCCATTGACGCTGCCAATGCCTGGATGTCGGTACCAGTGGAAGCCACCAGTACCCCAGAGCATGGCACCAGGAGATCTGTTGAGGCCACGCCATCTAGATCATCCTGGAACCCCGATGATGATGCTTTAGAAGCCAAAGCCTCCCGCCGGGGTAATTTTGCCGATGCAGAATCCTCGCGGGCAAGGCCAGGGGCATCTCAATGCTTGGAAAGAGATTTGCCCTTCGAGGACCGGCTGGATTTATGTTTAGTCACCTGAGATCCATGTGAGGAAGAAGCAGCCCTGGAAGACGTCGATGTCACCGAAGCTGCATCAGAGGGAAACAGGGTACTGAGCTTGGCAGCTCGGTTCTGTCGACCTCTCTTAGACATCATGGAACAGGACACACAATCTTTGATGGAATGGTCAGGGCCTAAACATTTGAGACACCAGTCATGGGTGTCGGTGACGGATATAGTACTGCCACATTTTGTGCACTTCTTAAATCCTGAGGCAGGTTTTTCCATATTTAAGGAAAAGGGTCTTGGGCCTAAGGCCCAAAACTGAAGTACACCTGAAGAAAAATAAAAGGTCTTTTTTTTTTTTTTTAAAGAAAAGAATAAGAACCGGCGGTACCGGTATAGCATCGAGGAAGGCAGACGCGACAGAAAAGAAATAAAGAAAAAATAAGGAAATTCTTCTGCGGTGACAGGAACACAACCTGCTGGCTCCACGGAAAAAGAACAACTGAGGAGAGACAGTTGGAAAGGCGGGAAGGCAGCACGCAGGCGCTGTGGGATGCTCCCAAAGGCTTTCTGATTGGACGCTGGGGAGCGTTGCCGCGCAGGCTCCGTCGGTACCGAAGTACCCATAAGTGAAGACTCATTCCTGCTTGTTCCTGGAGATGCACGCAATGCTACTGCTGGAGTGCCAACTGTGGGCAAAGCATAACAGCTACCCCCCCCCCCCTCCTCCCAACTGAGGTGGAAAAGAGTCCAGGACGGGAAGAAGGGCCATGGTCCTCATGCAGGAGTCAAAACCCCCTACTGGGCTGTGGCTGCAGCGCTGGCTGGGGCTTAGGGGGCTTAGGCTTGTAGTTCTGCTTCTGGCCATGAGGCTTAGGCTGTCACCCCTGCTGGGGTTATTGGTATGAATAGTATGTACCGTAGTACCCTCTTTTTTTGGGGTAAAAAATCTTTTTACTAGAGGCCTTCTTCCGAGCGGAGGGTCAGCAGTCTTCCTCGAAATGCGGGTCATGGCGAGTTGCTCCATCTTCAACTAAGCAGCCTTCTCCATTATAGGTTTGCCAAAGAGATTCTTCTCTCGACAAGGGACATCTCTAAAGGAAAAATGTGCACTACTGTAGTTGATGGACGGGCAGACTAGATAGGCCATGTGGTTTTTATCTGCCATGTTTCTATGTTTTGTACTTGTCCTGAACCCACTGCTCCAGGTCCAAGGATTGTAGCCATGCCAGGCGGTGGGCACAGATGCCTACCGCAGCCACCCTGGCAATGGACTCAAAACAGTCACAGACAGCCCTGGTGACGTATTTGGAGTACTCTTTAGGTTTTTCCCACCAGGATCCTAAAATGTTCAAGGTGTTCTCCAAAAAGACCCGCAAAGAACCTGGCCAGCTCCTCTGCTAAATCCTGTAGGTACATACCTATGTATAGTTGGTATACCTGGACTCTGGCCACAAGCATCGAGCCCTAGTAGCACTTTCTGTCAAAACCATCCATGCTGCATGTCTCCCGAACCAGGGGCACCAAGGAGTGTCTCTTGGAACTTTTAATCCGGTGCATGGTCAATTCCGCCACCATGGAGTTGTGCCTTTTCAAATCTAGGGCTTTTGCACACCCAGTAGAGGGAGTCTAGGTGCTTGCTGACCATCGGTACCGTAAGCTGCATCTCCCACATTCGAAAAAGAAAACTTTCAAGAATGGTGTGCACAAACACAGTGATGACCTTCTTCAGGAGAGTTGGGTACTGGAGGATCTCAAGTTCCTCCGCGCGAGGCTCCTCCTCTGCCTCTATGGTGAAGGACAGAGCCTTTCCCATGTCTTGAATGAACTTGAGGAAAGAGAGATCCTCGGGGGGAGACCTCCTGTGCTCGAGTGGGGGGCGAGGGATCGGAGGGAAGGTCACAGTGCTAGAACATCTCTGCAATTCCTCCTCAGTCTCCTATTCCACGTCTGTGTCAGAGAGGAACTCTAAGTACCTCCCCAACCAAAATTCCTGGCAATGGTGCTCAGGCAGGGATGAGGGAAACCATGACCCTGATGGACTCAGTGGCGATACCCTTGGTATCAAATGGGAGCGAGAGCAATCACGGAAACTGCCTGAAATGGCAAATGTCTCCAAAATGGGCTACACCTCGACGGATGAGGCACCCGCCAATGGCAGGGCAGTCACTGGCACCGAAGAATTAGACGTGACCGGTTCCCTAGGAGCCTGTTGAGCCATGAAGGCTGCAAGGCTACACTCCAATGCCTGCATCCTCTCCATGAGGTGTGAGCTCTCCAATGCCAGTAGAACGGGTGCCACTGCAGTCGGTACCAATGCTGGCTACTCCATGATGGTAACAGCCACCTCTGAAGTACCATTCCGGCTCTCCTGGGCCTCAGGAGGCAACAACTCCCGTCGGGGCAGCTTGGAGGGCCGCTCCCAGCTCACACTCTAGGAATCGTGTCAAGGGCTGCTATGCCAAAGTCCATGGTATTTAGCCTTCGACATCGGCATTGTCCTTTGATGCCGAAGGGGCCGAAGACTGTTCCATCTGGGGGCGTTCCTCTTTGAAGGAGAGCTGCTGTTCCAGTGACCCGCAACCTCTCAGCTCTGAGTGAGCCTAACAGCCGCGCAAAGCCAAAGCCTCGGTGGGGACCTTCGTGGATGAAATTGGGATTGATGCCAATGCCTCAGAACTGAACAGCAATTCCTGCTGTCATTCCTGGTTCTTCAGCCCTTTGTGCGTCATCTGTAAACAGAGCATGCAGGTTGAGGGCTCGTGGTTGGGCCCGAGACATTGAAGGCACCAGTTGTGGCTGTCTGTCATGGAGATGGTCTGACCACACCAGGAGCACTTCTTAAAGCCACTGGGCAACTTTGACATGGTCGGGAAGATGGATTCCGCCAAGTCAAAGAACACCAACGTCCTAACCGACCAGAGGAGTGCGAGAGAAAAAACCCATGCACCAAGAAAAAAAAAAAAACCTCGAAAAACGCACAACCTTAAAAGACAAAAAAGAGGCTGGAAACCAGCCAAGAAAAATCATTTAAATTCCGGGACACAAACGGACGTCTGGAGGGCTCCGTGGAAAAAGGAAGGAGAAGAAAGTCTTCCGCAGGAGAAACAGTGAAGGAGAGCGGAAGCTAAGAACCACGGCCAAACACAGAGAGGTAGTGTAAAAACCTCTTTATTATCAGACCATGGAAAAAAAAGACGACTGAAGTAAGATGGCTCCTTTGGGTAGAAGGCAGGCACACATGCGTAGCAGACTTCACAAAGGCTCTCTGAAAGCTGGGGAGCGTTTCCCACGAATGCTCTGTCTATGACATTATTCATATGTGAGGGCTGACTTCTGCTTGGTCGCGAAGAAAATGAGCAATTACAATCTTTATTAACTAAAGCATGCCCACAATCCATAACACAGTTCTAAATACATGAATGAACTCAAATCTCCCCATATCCTCCCCCATCTCCAAATACTAAAACAAGCAGCACTGGGCTTTAACTATCAAAAAGAACCAAGTACCTATCTATACTCTTGTGAGCTTAAATTATCCCAAATTGTTTCAAATGTCTCTCCAATATCATTCAGTTTTATTAAGGTACGTGCTTAATAGATATGTATCTATTCTATTTAAGAAGATGTTTACAACCTCTCAACAAAGTCAGCAAGCAAAATCTGCACCGATGTACTATGGGGGCAATTTTCCATAGCAAACCATAAAAAGTTAAAAAGCAGTTTTACAGTTCTCTTCTAGGCCTTTTTTTTTTTAATTTCCCATCCCATCACCACCCGACACTTGATAACTCTGCTTTAACCCATACAATGCCAAATCTCCCCCATGAAAGCTGTTAAGTATGCCAGGCTCAAAACACAAAATTGCATTTCCACTGATCTGGACTTACATGTTTCAGCATTTAAAAAGTGAACGTCAAGAGCAGGATGAAAGATTTCCTTTTTTTTTTAATTTAATATTTATGATTTCAACTAAGCAATACAATTAGTACTATCCCTTACATGAAATGGGAGCATCCCTCAATAACATACATCATTTGAAGGAAAATATAACAAAGAATATAACAATAACAAGGAGCCCTTCCCCAGGGGAGATCCAAAAAAGTAAATTACAATTTGTAAACGGGAGTGCTGGTCGTGAAAGCCCACAGTCTTAGCAAAGGCAAAAATATTATTATGACTTGCAAAGGATTGTGGGGGTTTCAGTTCATTCATACCAGAATCAGCTGTTCACAAAATAATGAGTTGTGATGCTCGAGTGTAAGCAAAGAAAAACAGATTTTATTCATGGGGTTAATTCTCCCACACAGATTTACTTGGTAACACAAAAGGACACTTGCTTCAAGTATTGTACTCAGGAAAAACAAAACATATTATAAGGTAACTGAACTTCTTAAGCAATAAATCAATAAAGACCTTGATGGGAAACAGAAAAGGTCTTTTTGATGGCTCCTGCTAATGACCTTCTTAGCAGTGCTTCAAAAGGCAAAAACAAACCCAAAAGTAGCAAAAAAACCTGTTCTTTATCAAGGATAACTTTCTTCTATTCACACACACAAGAAGAAGTTTCCTTTTAGAGCTCACGTGCTCTGATGCCTGGCTCAATTACAAATAATTAGCCAGCTGCAAACCCCTTTGCTGGTTCACTCTCTCTACGTGGCTCAATCCTACCCTAAAGCTCTCTTGCAGAGACTTTTCTGGGTAGATAAAAGAACAAATTACAGTTCCTTTTGGTGGTTGTTGTATTAGTGAGAAACTACTTTAAAACAGCAGCCTAGACAGAGAGCAATCCATGTATTCCAATTGATCATTTGCTATACTTCCTTCTTCCTCAAATATCATGGAATCAGTATCATGGTCTGGCTCAGAGGAATTCCTTAATTGATCACTCTTAGGATAATATTTATTTCCCTGCTGTCTTCCTGATGAAGAGCTAGGGCATAGATCAAAGTTCATACCTGTGATCCCCTTGCTGTTAGGTTTCCTCTCCAGGTATCCTGGCCAGTAAGTAGTCCAGCTTTTATGTCCAGCCTTCCAATCAAGATCGCTGGACACTGGGTCTCTCTTCACATACCTTCTTGCACCGGTCTTAGGGCCCCTTCCAAATGCAGCCGTCTCCTTCAAAGGTGCCGTCTGGGAATTCCTGGCTCTATAACCCCATTCCTCTGGCTTCCTCCAGTCCAATGGAGTATGCTTGCCTCTGGAATCACTCCTAACACACGTACTGCTGTGGGCTCCTTCTTTAGACCTCCAAGATGTCTTTCTGTTCTTCCTTCCACGTTGCTTCGGCTGTTGTAGTTCTCTCTCTTCTTTCTCCAATGGCTTCTGTTTCTGGATCTGCAGCTTCTGCTTCTCCCTGTGCTGTTTCTCCCTGTTCTGTCTCTGTGTAGAATATCTTTTACTTTTAAAGTGCTTAGAGGGACACTCCACCCTAGCACAGCCCAGGTGTGCTGAATCAAGCCCTGCCCTTGGAGATGAGTGATTGGGGATTACCTCATAGCTCTCCTGATTGAACACACGTTTCCCCACTTCAGCCCTTCTAGAGGCTGTTTGAAACCTGGTGCATTCTGGGACTGGTAGTCTTTTATGAAAACATTCTGTTTTAGTATTTCTACCAGCAAAGACAGGTTGCTTGTTCAAAGCCAATTCACCTCTTTTATAGCTCCCTCCTGAACTATGATAAGCTTCCTTATCACAAATTCTAATCCAAAAAAGAAGGAAAAAAGCAGAGTTTAGCAGCCCAAACTCAAAAATACACAGCAAAGAATGCAAACTACTTCACCCCTATAGGCCCCTAGCATTCAAAAAGGAAAGCAAATGTGAGGGATATAAAAAAATATAGGAATTACCCAACAACTTCACTAGACACTTACAGGGATATTTAAGGAAAAATAAACCCCCAGTCTGCAGGACCTGAGGGCCCTCTGGCCAGGTCCGGAAAAATGAGGACCAGGCAGCCCTTAAACATTATATGCCTTTTCTGAAAAAATAATCTCAACAGCCAATCTCTATCAAATACAAGGGCCAAGGTAACTAAACATTTTGCAGGTACAATACTATTAGAATCAGAAGACTCCAGCAAAGCAGATAGATTCAAAACATCCAATTGCCCAAGGCTAGGGGAAGCTGTCTCAGCAGAAGCCCTCTGGCCCAACGGTAAGTGTAGTTACTCACCTGTAACGGGTGTTCTCCAGGGACAGAAGGAATCAGTCCTCACATATGGGTGATGTCGGCACCAACGGAGCCCTCATGGAAGCATCCCCCCAGCTTTCAAAGAAAGCCTTTGGGAGATGTCAACATACATGTGCGGTCCCCTTCCTGCCCAAGGGTGTCATCTTGCTCAGTCAGATGACATAGCCAAAAGACAGCAAAAATAAAATATGATAAAGTAGCAAGTTCAAAAGGGAGGAGGGAGGGTTGTGAGGACTGATTCCTGCTGTCCCCAGAGAACACCTGTTACAGGTGAGTAACTACGCTTTCTCCAGGAACAAGCAGAAAGTCAGTCTTCACATATGGGACTCCCCAGCTTCAGGCTACGAAAACCCATAGCAAAAACAGGGCTCTCACGAGGGGAGCCGCAAGCAGCAGCAATTTGAGTCCGTGCACACAGACCACAGTAGGACCCCTGTGTCCGATAAACCAACACTCCGGTAGCCTGAACACAGAAGGGTTGGAGGATAGGAGTTGCCTAGACTCCGAAAAGGTTAGGGAGCACAGCATGGCCAAAAGCACTGTCCCATCGGGACACTCTCTCCAGGCAGTATTGAGCTGCAAAAGTATGGACTAAAGACCAGGTGGCAGCCCGGCAAATGTCCACTATTGGGGCAGAATGCAAGTTTGCCACCGAAGCCGCCATGGCCCAGACACGGTGCGCCATCATGTGGCCTTCCATTGGAAGCCTCGCCTGCCCACAAGCAAACGCGATACAGTCTGCCACCCATGTGAACAGCATATTCTCGGCCACCGCCTCCCCCAGCCTACTGGGGTCATAGGAGATGAAAAGCTGAGAAGCTTTGCGGTGGCCTTGGGTGCGTTGGATGTATAAGTACAGTACAGTCCAGTGAGTGAAGGACTGCCTCCGCCCGACTGGAGTGAGGTCTTGGGAAGAAAGTAGGAAGCACCACTTCCTGATTAAGGTGGAAGAGCGACACTACCTTCAGCAGGGTGCAGGGTGCGTGGGGTGCGTGCAAAGCACCACCTTGTTCTTGAAGAACCTGGTATAGGGCGTCTCTACCACAAGAGTCTGGAGCTCACTAACTCTGTGAGTGGAGGTGAGCGCAGCCAGGAAAACCACCATCCAAAAGAAGTAGCAAAGGTGGCAAGTCTCCAGAGGCTCAAAGGGTGGGCGAGTGAGCTACCACAACACCACGTTGAGGTCCCATTTGGTCACCAAAGGGCGAACCGGGGGTTTTGACAGGAGCAAGCCCCGAAGGAAGCAGGTCACCAAGGGTTGGACTGAGAGGGGCTTACCATCCACCGAGTGGTGGTGCGCCGCCAGGGTACTAAGGGGCACTCGGACGGAGTTAGACTTCAGCCCAGATTCGGAGAGGTGGAAAAGGTACAGCAACACCAAAGCCACCGGGCAGGAGAAGGGATTTGCCCCTTGATCGGCGCACCAAAAAGAGAACTTGCGCCATTTGAGGGTGTACGCCTTTCTAGTAGAGGCCTTGCGAGAGGCCAGCAGAATGTCTTCAACCTCAACTGGAAGATTGAGGGGGCGAGAGTCATCCTCTCAGCAGCCACGCTGCCAATAAGAGGGACCCCAGATTGGGGTACAGAAGAGAGCCCCCCTCTTAAGATAGGTGTCCCAGGGCGGTGCCCAAGGGGATGGGGGCCTCCACTGCCAACTGCAGAAGCAGTGGGAACCACGGCTGCCTGGGCCACCTGGGAGCTATCAGGATCAGCGAAGCCCTGTCACGGAGAGTCCTGAACAAAATCTTGATGATCAGCGGCATCTGAGGAAAGGCGTACATGAGGCCTTCCAACCAAGGGGGAGGTGTCTGAGTTAAGTGGAGGAGGTAACCCTCCTGGACTACCTTCAGTGCCCAGGAATCGGTGGTGATGGGAACTCACCTCTGAGCATAGAGGGCCAGATATCCCCCTCTGGGCTTCTGATCTCTTTAGGGTAGAGAGGCTATGCTCATGGAGTCAAAAGCTCCCCTCTGGTTGGGCCGGGGCTAGTGCCTGGGGTTTTGGAGCCTTCTGCTTATGCAGGCCATGACCATGTCCCTTGACCTGCTGACCCTGTTGGGGAGCCGGGGAGGCCTGATAAGGGTGGGTAGTTTCGGTAAGCAGCCCCCTTCCTGAAGTAAAAGGGCTTTTTACCTGAGCCCTTTCATCGGGGAGGGCCAGTGATCTTCTTGGAGAGCCTGGTCCTCGTCATGAATTCGGTCTCCAGCTCGGCAGCCTTGTCGGTCATGGGTTTGACGAAGAGGTTCTCCCCTTGGCATGGGACATCGACCAATTTGTCCTGAACCCACTGCTCAAAGTCAGACGACTGAAGCCAAGCTGGGCGGCATACACTGATGCCAGCCGCGGCTACCCAGGCCATCGACTCAAACCCATCATAGGCTGCTCGAGACATAAATTTGGAGCACTCACAGACGGCCTTGGACAGGCTCTTGAACCGCTGCAAAGGTTCCTTAGAGAGAGCAGCTGAGAACCTGGTGAGTTCCTTTGCCAGGTCTCTCAAGTACATGCCCATTTACAGCTGGTAGGCCTGGACCCAGCAGATGAGCATCGAGCCCTGGTATGACTTCCTGCTGAGGGCATCCAAGGTGTGGGCCTCCCTGACTGGGGGCACTGAGGAGTGCGTCTTCTGGCTTTTCAGCCGATGCATGGCCAATTCTACAACCATGGAGTTGTATGGCAGTTGTGACTTCTGGAAGCCCGGGGGCTCCAGTGGATCCAATACATCGAGTCGAGCCATTTGCTCACCACCGGCATCAACACCGGGGTCTCCCACATGCGGAGCATAAGCCGTTCCAGGATGGGAGGAATGGGCACCGTGAGCGATTCCCGAGGAGAGGCCTCATACTGTAGGATCCCCAGTTCGTCTGCCCGAGGGTCCTCCTCCGACTCGGTCGGGAACGCCAGAGCCTTGGACATCTCCTTGACAAAGTCCAAGAAGCCCATGTCCTCCGGCGGGGACCGCTTCTGAGGTTCTGAGACTGGGGAATCAGAAGGGATGTCGCGGTGGAGACGAGTATCAGGAGACGACTCATCCTCCGTCTCCCATTTGGAGTACTCAGAGGATGACTTGTAGGAGGGCTGCTCAGTGGACTTCGAGACCCTCGAAGCCCTGCGGTCGACACACAGTAAACTGGCCAGGGATGACCGAGCTCCTGTCGAGCTTGACCTTGGGCCGAGGATCAGCTTGGACGTCGAATGCCCAGTGGTCGGGGTGTATGAACTGGACGTGCCGGACAACAGCGCCCACTGCTGGCCGATGAAGGCAGACAAACTGCGCTCCAGGGCCGCCATTCTGGACTCCAGGCCAGAAAGTTCTTCAGCTATCGGAGCAGGCACAGAGGGACTTGGGCCTGACGCCGGCTCCCCCGAAGGGGAATCATCAACGAGGATAGTGTCTGGAGACCAAGGCCGGTCCGTGGCCGGGTCCCTTCAGGAAGACCTTGGCAGGTCTCTCTATTTCTGATGCCTTGGACTGCGGAGCCAGGCCCGAGAGGTTCCCATCTGGTCGGAACAATCAAAGGAACATCCTGTGTTCCCTGGAGGGAGGTCCCCTCTCAGAGGACCCACGACGACGCTCTGGTTCAGAGAGCTCCTCCCGAGATGCCTGGGCTTCAGACGAGGCCCTGGCCTTCGGAACCATCGGGGATTCGGGGAAAAACCTATGGTGTTGCTGCTGGCAGCTCTTCAGGGCCTTGCTGGACATTCTTTTGCAGAGAACACAGGCTGCCGGGTCGTGGCCCGGCCCGAGGCAACAGTCGTGTGTGTTGGTTAAGCACAGTTACTTACCTGTAAACAGGTGATCTCTGGGAACAGCAGGAATTAGTCTTCACATATGGGTACGTCGGTACCGACGGAGCCTGCACGGGAATGCTCCCCAGCATCCAATCAGAAAGCTTTTGGGAGCATCCCACGCGCCTGCGCGGTGACTTCCCGCCTTTCCCACTGCCTCTCCTCAATTGAGTTTCATAGCTGAGACAGAAGGAGAGAAGGAGGAAAGGAGATAGATAGATAGATACAACTCCTAGGGGAGGTGGGTGGGTTGTGAAGACTAATTCCTGCTGTTCCCAGAGATCACCTGTTACAGGTAAGTAACTGTGCTATCTCCAGGAACAAGCAGGAATGAGTCTTCACATATGGGGACTCCCTAGCTGTGGGTGCCAGGGGAGATCCCAGAAAAAGCGTATTCCTGGACAGGACGGCATTTTCCAAACCTGGATCCCCGGCATCCCCTGAGGGATGGGGGGGGTAGGAGTTGAATAGAGAAGAGCTGCAAGGAACAGCAAATCTAAAGACTACAGGGGAGAGGAGTCTTTAGAATGTATGTCAAGTATCATTAAAATATTTAATGAACTAGCACAATATAGAGCTTACCTACTGGATTGTAGGAAGTAGAACTGTGATGGAGTGTACTGTAGATGCAGTAACGGAATCTTCAAGGTACCTTCACAGCAGTGAGGATGAAGTTCAAAATCTGGAATGGGCAGGTGACCCAGGTGTCAACTGGGGCAGGAGAAGAACAGCAGGTCTTCAATGGAAAGCTTTATGGGAAAAAGCTGAAAACTCTTTTAGGTACAGAGTTATTAACATTGAGGACTAAAAGAAGAAGATTGCCCGATCTGGAAAAGTAGCCCAGTCCGGAAGGGAAGAGGGGGTATGGAAAAAAGCCCCTATTCCCAAGGAGAACAGAAGTGTACTCAGAAATATTGAAGATGTACACTGTCATTCCTAGCTGGTAAGAGATAGGAAGACAATGAAGTTTAATACTTCATGGATAGGGAGATCTATAATAAAAATAAAAGCTGTTGACGTCACAGCAGTAATTGTGTGTATAACCGCTCCCACTTACTGAGCCGTATGAGAATAGGCAAGTTGACTGTCTGGACCTCTTAAGAAGGTAAAAGCTTTATAGCACAGACAGTTAGGGAGATAGTAGGTAATACCTAGTGTCCTATGGACATCTCCCAAAGGGCATATATATATATATATATATATATATATATGAAGATACATACATGTCTATATATATGTGCATATATGTCCAGATATGTGTGATATATAGATATATAGAGGGATACATATATATACATATATATAGATAGATAGATACAGATGGGCATGGCTTATGCCCACACAGATTACAAAAATATGTATAGGACATATACATACAGGAATATGACTCTGAGAATACATGCCTGCAACTGAACCACAGAAAGACATTCACATGGGGAATGTGATGGGAAAAGAGTCATCTAATAATAAGGGGGTGAAAACCACCTGAAGATATATAGAGAATCTGTTTCTGTGGTACAGGAATGTAGTTCAGTGGAATAACCAGTATGGTTGCGTGAAAAACAGAGGATAATAGCAGTCTAGTAAGAGCACGTCAGGAGTACTTTAGGACTCTGACATGTCCAGAGGACAAGAAAACGCATAGACTAAGACACCAGGAGGACCCAGTCAAGGGACTCAGAGGTATCATGTACAGTAAAAGAGTATGCGTTGTCCAAGTGGAGTAGAAAAGATAATACCAAGCTGTAAGGAAAAAAGGGGTAGATTCCTGCCAGATTGGGAACTCCTTGGACAGTCACGCAGAAAAAGCTTGTCTTCTGTATCACAATAGGAGCCAAGAGGGTATAAAGAACCTATATAGCCATGGATGACTATATAAGCTTTTCCTATTATATGGAAAACCCTCAGAGACAAAGTTCAATGCTCTACAGCAAGGGCCCATAGTGGAAAGCTTCTCTGAAGATTGCAGAGAGCATTGTGCAGGAGAATTATGAGATAACTAACAGCAGTCAGATGTGGTGCCACATCCTAGGTAAGGATATGGCAAGAAGAAGATAACCTGCAGTGAGTAGTATCATGCAAGATAGTTGAAAGTAACTTGCAAGCAACATTAAAGTAAGCACTGGAAGTTCTGCTTGTACAGCAACTGAACAAAAGAGTAGAGGGGATCACCCTGTATAAAAACAGGGAGAAAAACAGACAGAGGGAGCGGAGATATTCCCGTCCATGTCTGATGAGTTGTTCAGAGCATGCATTGAAGGATAGCAAAAAGTCTACACTGGAAAGAAAGAGAAGTGTTTCAGTATGGTACCAACTCGAGCAGGGGAAACCCTGGAAGAGAGGGGCTTGGAAGGTGACGTACCATATGGTAAGTCAGCTGAAGGAAAAAATGTCCGTGGGGACAGAAACTATCCTGGGATAATTGTAATCTCCCTTTATAATAAAAAGAAAGGGAGAATTCTGTAACCCATGGACAAAAATATCCTAACAGCTTAGCATACTGAAAAGAAAAAACAGTGTAGGGTTTGAAGAATAACTTCTGGTAAGAAGAAGTTAACTGTAGATTGCAACATACAGAAACCTATGGTTGCTGGCTATGATGAGCCTGGTTAGAGTCTGGAGACTTCAGACGAGGATGAGATGTCCCTTGCTTAGGTACATCTGGAGGATGGGCAGAAGAAGGATGAAACTTTCTTTTCCTAGGGAAAGAAGGTTTGGTAGGACATTTCCTACGCCCTGGGGAAAAAGAAGGCTTAGGACGGTTTCCAGAACTAGGAAAGTCAGTGGAGCAATGAGCAACCTGACGTAAAGCCTCTTTATTGAAGAGATTTTCTCCAGTACAAGGAGAATTACCCAGTGTATGTTGTGCCCATTTGCTCAAGTCTGAAGCCTGCAGCCAGGCTGTACGGCGTGCTCCAATGGCAATAGCAGAGGATCTGCTAACAGACTCAAAAGAGTCTAGAGAAGCACGAGAAAGGAACCATGAGATATTCCTGCTATGATTGAGAAGCAAGGAATAGTCAGAGGCCTTAGGTTCTGACAAAAAAGGAGACAAAATAGATAATTTCTCTGTGACCTCCTGAAGTGTCAGACTCATATAAAAAATATATGAAATAATTCTTGAAGCCAGCATAGAAGTTTGGAAGGTTTGACGTCCAAAGGCATCAAGTGCTTTAGATGCACGACCTGGCGGATAAGAAGAATGCTTCTTCTTGCTTCTTACCTTCCTCATTGCTGATTCCACTACAATGGAATGATGTGGAAGTTGTTTTTTCTGGAACCCTGGAGAGGGAGGTACCTGATACAGAACGTCAATGGCTGTAGAAGGCAAAGGAACCTTTAAGGGTGATTCCCATATCCTCAGAAGAAGATCCTGTAAAGAATGATGTAAAGGAAGCATTATGTTTTCCTTTTCTGCAGGATCTTGGTTAAGAGAAAAATCAGGAATAGGAATGGCAAGAAAAGCTGCCATGTCAAGGAGAAACTTCTGAAAAGAAGGATTTCCAATAGGAACTAATCCTGGGCAAGCTGAAGTTGAAGGAGCAGCTTGAGCACCAGAAGATATACTGGACTGGTGCAGAAAAAGAATCCTGCTCGATGGACTGTGATACTGACAGTTCTGATTTGAGGCAGTTAGTACTGCATCGTCAGTGCCCGGTATCGATTCCAAACTAGGCATAGAAAGGATCGATGGCACCAATGGAACTGCAGGAATCGACCCCGACACCGGTACCGGTATCGGAGATAATGTCATCGAAGCAGTAATCGAGGGCTGCTGAAGCGGTACCGAGGTAACCAGAGAGCCTTGGTGAATATCCTCGGTACTGCGTAGCCAGAAACGATATGGATCGGTTCCGAAACGCGTCGGTACCAAGTCATCTAGACTGGATATCGATTCTAGACTCGGCATCGAAGCGAGCGAGTCTATCGATGCATGTCTAGAAGGTGCCGACGTTGGTGGTGGTATCAGCGATGCCGATACATGAAAGTCAATTGGAATCTCATCGAACGGCACCAAAGGTACCGAGGACATTCGAAGACGATGCCCGGCGAAGAGAGGAATACTCAACACCGGCACCGATGTCGGGGTATCGGTACCGCTCGAAGTCGGTACCAACCCCGAGCATGGCTGGGATACAGGAAAGTCAATCTGGGTCGTATTGATCGGCCCCGAAGGTACCGAGGATTCCAGATGACGATCCCAGGTAAAGAGTGGAACACTCGATACCGATGCCGATACCGGGGTATCGGTACCGCTCGAAGCCGGTACCAACCCCGAGCATGGCTGGGATACAGGAAAGCCAATCTGGGTCGTATCGATCGGCCCCGAAGGTACCGAAGACACCAGATGACGATCCCTGGTGAAGAGTGCAGCACTCGACACCGATGCCGGTGCCGGGTTATCGGTACCGCTCGAAGCGGATACCACCCCCTGGCACGGCTCAGGTATGTTCTGTGAGGGGTGAGCCCCAGGAACAACCTGAAACCCTGTGAATGCTTTGGAGCCCGAAGACTCCCGCCGGGGTTTTATTGCCAATGGTATCTTGAGGGCAAGGCCGGAGCAGTCATCATGCTGTGCATGAGACTTACCCTTCAAGAATTGGCTAGTCTTAACAGACTGTTTGTGGGTTACCTGATCCTGGAGAGAAGAATAAACCGGTGTCCTCACCTTAGGAGGAAAAACGGTATCGAGGGAAACTCGAAAAAGGGAAGGTCTTCTCCCAACCATGTAGCCTGAAGTATCAGGGGAAAAAAGGTCAGGACCCAGACAGGTTAGACACCAAGCATTGGAGTCTAAAAAGAAAACCGAGTTTCCACAGTGAAGGCACTTCTTAGGGTAAGAAGGCTCCATTTTGGAAAGGCCTGGTAGGCCCAAAAAAGTTAAAACAAAAAACTGAGGAGAAAATTTCTCTAAGTTTGAAAAGGAAAAGAATAAAGCACCGGCGGTACCGGTATCGGCGGGAAAGACAGCCGCGACCACAAGAAAACAAGAAAATAAGGATTTTAAAGTAAAAGGTTTCTGTGGTGACAGGAGAACGTCCTGTTGGCTCCGCGGAAAAATGAAAACTGAGGAGAGGCAGTGGGAAAGGCGGGAAGTCACCGCACAGGCGCGAGGTATGCTCCCAAAAGCTTTCTGATTGGATGCTGGGGAGCATTCCCGTGCAGGCTCCGTCGGTACCGACGCACCCATATGTGAAGACTCATTCCTTCTTGTTCCTGGAGATAGGACATTATTTTATAGCACCAATCACACTTCCTAAAGCCACTGATAGCCATGGGGAAAAAAAGTACCCTTGCGAGGTCGAAGACTCTTGGCTAACAGTGGTGAAAAAAGGCACGAAAGCGCCAGAAAATAAAAAGAACGAAGACGATAAAAATGAACCAAACTCGACGCTGAGGCACTGAGGACAGTAGCGGGAAGAGTACTGATGCAAGACTGGAGTCGAGTTGAAAACTCAAAAAGAAAATCAACTTTTTCCAGGGGAGAGTCAGACAGCATCTGAAGGGCTCCGTGGAAAAAAGGAGACTTAGCAAGATGGCACCCTTGGGCGGAAAGGGGACATAAGAACATAAGATATGCCATAATGGGTCAGACCAAGGCCCATCAAGCCCAGTATCCTGTTTCCAACAGTGGTCAATCTAAGTCATACATACCTAGCAGTTTCCCCAAAAGACACAGGCTCCACAGTGCTTGTATTGAGTCAAGCACTGGGTCCCTTTTTAATAATGATTTATGGACCTTTCCTCCGGGGACTTGTCCAAACCTTTTTTAAACCCAGCTACACTGACAGCCTTTACTACATCCTCCGGTAATAAATTTCAGAGTTTGATTACACGTTGAGTAAAAAATATTTTTAGGTTAACCTGTAGCTTCATTGCATGTCCCCTAGTCTTTCTATATTCTGATAACATAAACAATCGATCTACATTTACCCGTTCCACTCCATTCATTAATTTATAGACTTCTATCATATCTCCCCTCAGCCGTCTCTTTTCCAGGTTAAAGAGCTCTAACCTTTTTAGCCTCTTTTCATAGGGGTATCCTTCCATCCCCTTTACCATTTTGGTGGCTCTTCTCTGAACCTTTTCTACTAACGCTATATCCTTTTTAAGATACTGTGACCAGAAATGCACACAATATTCAAGGAGCGGTCGCACCATGGAACGGATACAGAGGCATTATAATATCCTTTCTTTTATTTTCCATTCCTTTCCTTATGATACCTAGCATTCTATTTGCTCTCTTGGCCGCCGCTGCACACTGGGCCGAGGGTTTTAACATGTTATCCACAATGACGCCTAAATCTTTTTCCTGAGTGGTGGTTCCTAATGTGGAACTTTGCATTATGTAACCATAGTTTGGATTGTTCTTCCCCTAGGTGCACTTGTCCATATTAAATTTCATCTGCCATTTTGATGCCCAGTCTTCCAATTTATCAAGATCCTCTTACAATTTTCCACAATCCACATGGGTTGTAACAACTTTATTTTTGTGTCATCTGCAAATTTGATAACCTTACTCGTTATTCCCTTTTCCAGGTCATGCGTTGTGGCATCTCACAAAGGCTTTCTTTGAAAGCTGTGGGATGCTTCCGCGAGGGCTCAGTCGGTGCCAACGTCACTTATATGTGAGGACTGACTTCCTGTTTGTTCCTGGAGAAGATAATATACTTTCGTTACAGGTGGACATGTTTCCCCCAGTACCCCTAACACCTCAAAGTAAGTATTGCTTGAACATTTCTTTAGCAGAAATACATGGAGAACAGGCTAAATTAGTCAAATGAAGATTCGCCAACCTAGAAAAGTTATCCAATTGTTCCGTGCGCGTTTTCAGACTGTTAGTATTTCAGAAAAGTCTGAGAAAGACTTTCCATCCATTCAGTTCTCCAAACCAACCCCTCCAACTCAGTTTTCATCTGGCCAATATCTCCAGCATTCATAGAAATCAATCCAGAGTTTATTTGTACCTCACTTTGGAGTCCATGCATCTGACCCATAATCGCCTTTCCAAGCTGGTTTATGGCCGACCAAATAGATTCCAATGTGAAATGACCTGGTCTCTGTAAATGAAAAACAAAAGCCGACACCTGCTGCTCACTGTCTGGAAAAGCTGTAGGAGCTAAGAGATCCGTAGAAGATAGAGCACCGTCTTCACTCATCCTCGATGAGGTAGGTAGCTCCTGCCTCGGTACTCTGCACTGTCAATTGCTGGTCCTGCAAGCCCACACTTCTGCCTGCTACCAGATTCACAGTCGGCCCCAGCAGACACGCCAAAGAGGCCAATATGGAGATCTCGCACGTCTCACCGGCCACAGGGTCCACACTAGTGCAGAGAAACTTCAGAGACTGCTACAACTCAGGGGAAGCAAGATTTTCACTTGAGAGAGATGCCGAGCCACCCAATTCTGACCGCCTCTCAGCCGAGCAACTGTCCCCCGCTCCAGGCTGCTGCTCCACCTTTTGAACAAACACATCCAAAGGATCAAAGGTAACAGGAGTGGAGGTCCGCAGGTCTGCCTGGGGTAGCATCACCTGTTTCCCCTTCCTCTTTTTCCCCATAGGCAAAACTACGGCTGGAACTTAAATGCTGCATTCAGCCATCTTGGATCTCTCCACTCGAAAGATTTCCTTTAAAAGTTTATCTATATACACAATGTGTCTGGGAGCTGCAAGTGGTCTCACTGAGTACAGAGTGCATACATGTGCATCAATATACATATGAATGATGCTGGTGAAGTCAGACATTTGGTGGATGCAGCCAAAAAACTGTTGCAGATCAAGTATGCCAGACTATAGAAACTAATGGAGCTGTGGTGCTACTGAACCACCAAAGATCCATGGTGGGGGCAGGAGCAAGTAAGCTATGGGAATTGCAGTGGGAAGCAAAGAGAGAAACAGAATGCCTTGGGGGGGGGGGGGGGGCAAGGAGTATGCACGTGCTAGTAAAGTGGAAGGGAATAAAAGTGCCAACAGGGAGGCAGGAAGATAACATGCCTGGGGAGGGGGAAAAGAAGGAGAGCAAGACAGTGTGCAGAGGGGATGAGCAGGGAAGAATATAACTAGGGTCAAGTTGAGGATTGGGATGTGGAAGCATACTGAGGCCACAAAAAAGGTTTTGCTGGTTTCTGCTAATCGTTAAATATTTGTTTTCGTGTCACTTACTTTGCTCATATTCATGGTTGCAATTTTTGGTCTTTCAAGCAGCACAGCTTGTACACATATCCTATACCCATGGAGAGATTCTCCTGTAATATAAGTTATGGAAAATATTTACTTCATTTAAATTATAAACACACATACATACATAGATCTAGAACTATTCTGAATAGCTATTTGAATGAATTTCAGTTTGCCAAATAGTTCTAATTTTACACTTAAAGCTGAATAGTCATGGCTCCCAGTTTGGAGGAAAACCATCATACTAAAGGAAAATAATTCATCCAACCTTTTAATCCTTTCCACTCAGATACATTTTCTGTCACTTATGCCAGATCAGGATAAATTTTAACAAGAAACTGACCAAATTACAATCAATATGACATACACATTCTACAGTAAACAATTATGTTGTATCTTATGGGCTCAAAAACTAGCATATTAGTCATATGACGCACAGGGTGGGACAGACAATCAAAATGGTAAAATTTAAATGTCCCTCGGGGTGGGACATCCAAGTGGAAAGGGTTAAGAGATTCTGTTTGTTACTAAACTTATCCTGATAGCAGAAAGAGTAGTTACTCACCTGTAACAGGTGTTCTCCAGAAGCAACAGGAATCAGTCCTCACATATGGGTGACGTCGGCGCCGACGGACTCCTCGTGCGGAGCATTTCCTCAGCTTTCAAAGAAAGCCTTTGGGAATACAGCGCGCATGCGCGGTCCCCTTCCCACCCAAGCGTGCCATCTTGCTCAGTCTGATGACATAGCTAAAAGACAGCAAAAAAATCAAAATGAATGATATGACTACAACTCCAGGGGAGGAGAGAGGGTTGTGAGGACCGATTCCTGCTGCTCCTGGAGAACACCTGTTACAGGTGAGTAACTACTCTTTCTCCAGGACCAAGCAGGAAGTCAGTCCTCACATATTGGACTCCCCAGCTCTAGGCTACCAGGAAGTCAAAGCTGAAAAAATGGCACCCTCTCCAGAACCTCAACATTCGTGATAAGAATATCCTCTGAGAACGCCCCCGTACGGTAGCCCAACACAAGGGCCAGAGGGCAGGAGTTGCCTAAACCTCAAAGAGATTACGGAGTACCGCCTGTCCGAAAGCACTGTCCCTTCGGGACTCTCTCTCCAGGCAGTAACGGGTTGCAAAAGTCTGGCTTGAAGACCAAGTTGCGGCCCGGCAGATGTCTGCCAACGTAACAGAGCGGAGATGAGCTACTGACGCGGCTTTCGCCCTGACACGGTGGGCCGTGACTCGACCCTGCAAGGGGAGGTCGGCTGCCTTATACGCCCAGGCGATACAATCTGCTACCCAAGTGGACAATGTACGCTTGGAGACAGGTAACCCCATCTTATTAGGGTCAAAGGAGACGAAGAGCTGAGTAGCCCTTCGATGCCCCCACGTACGTTCTATGCAAAAAGACAACGCCCTCTTACAGTCCAGGGTATGCAAGACTGTTTCAGCCCGGAAAAAAGGTCGGAAGAACCACCTCCTGGTTGAGGTGGAAAGAGGAGACCACTTATGGAAGGAACTTGTGATGGGTCCGTAGGACCACCCTGTTCCTATAGAACCATGTGTACGGTCTATCAGAAACCAGAGCTTATAATTCACTCAAACGTCTGGCCGAGGTAAGGGCCACCAGGAACAGCGCTTTCCAAGAAAGGAAACACAAATGGCAAGTAGACATCGGCTCAAACAGTGGGCGAGTAAGTTGCTGCAAGACCACATTCAAATCCCACACTCAGTCGCCGGTGGACGAACCGGAGGCTAAAGAAGAAGCAGACTTCTGAGAAATCAGAACACCAAGGGGTGACGGAGACTGTCCTTCCACCGGTGAGTGCTGCGCTGACAGAGCACTGAGGTGGACCCGAACAGAGTTAGATTTAAGGCCTAGGTCTGACAAGTGAAGTAGATACTGCAGTACTACTGGCACAAGGCAAGAGAAAGGATCTTTATTGCGCTGAGCACACCATACCGTAAACCTACCCCACTTGAGGGCATAGGACTTTCTGGTGGACTCCCTCCTAGAGGCTAAGACCACCTCCTCAACCTCCTTAGGTAGAAGTAAGGGAGCTAGCACTATCCTTTCAGCAGTCAGGCCATCAACTTGAGGGACCTGAGACTGGGGTGCAGAAGGGAACCCTGCTCTTGAGACAGAAGATCGTGTTGCAACCCCAGAGGGAACGGAGTTTCCACCGCCAACTGCAGCAGAAGTGGAAATCAGGGCTGCCTCGGCCATCTGAGGGCTACCAGAATCACCGAGGCCTTGTTACTGAAATCTTAAATAAAGTTCGGGCCACCAGGGGCGTGGGAGGAAATGCATACAGGAGGCCCGTAGACCAAGAGATCAGAAAAGCATCTGCTGCCATCCTCAGGGGATGCGGCTGTCTGGAGCAAAACCTGGGCAGCTGACAGTTTTGTGGACTTGCAAAGAGATCGATGGATGGAAGTCCCCAGCAGAGGAAGATCTGCTGGACCACCAATGGATTCAACTGCCATTCGTGAGGCTGGAGAATCCTGCTTAGCTTGTCTGCTAGGAAATTCTCCTGACCAGGTAGATAAACTACTTTGAGAAATATGCCTTGTTTGACTGCAAAGGAGCAAAGGGCCAGTGCCTCCTGACATAGGAGCCTGGACCCCGTGCCCCCTTGTTTGTTCACATAGAACATTGCCACCTGATTGTCCATCTGAACTAGGACAGACTGGTGAGAGAGGGCATGAGAAAATGTCTACAGAGCTAAGCGGATTGCTCGCAGCTCCAAAAGATTGATTTGCTACATGGCCTCTCGAGGAGACCAGAGACCTTGAGTGCATGTGCCCTGGCAATGTGCACCCCAGCCCTTTAAGGAAGCATCGGTAGTCAGCACCCTTGTGTGTGCTGGAGCCTGAAAAGTTACCCCCCTGAGAAGGTTTGGGAGATGTAGCCACCACTGTAAGGAGTCCAAAAGTGGTTTGGACACCTTTACTCTGTCTCGGAGGTCGCTTGTGGTCTGCGTCCACTGATCTCTGAGGCACCATTGAGCAGCCCACATGTGCAGATGGGCATTCAGAGTCACATGTACCGTGGATGCCATGTGGACCAGGAACCGCAGGTAGTGCCTGGCAGAGACATGAGACTTGTTTTGGAACTAGTTGGCCAAGTCTATCAGTCTGAGGACCCTGTCTTCGGGCAAGTAAGCTCTTGCCTGAAGGGTGTCTAAGCTTGCCCCTATAAACTCTAGGTTCTGAGAGGGGAGCAAAGTGGACTTTGGGTAGTTTATGACAAAGCCCAGATGCGGAAGAGAGACTGTGAAAAGTGGCTTGTCGGGCCTCCTGGAGAGACTGGTCCCTGATGAGCCAGTCGTCCAGGTATGGGAAGACAAAAATTCCCTGATTCCTGAGATAAGCCGTCACCACCGCCAGACATTTGGTGAAAACCCTGGGGGCAGAGGTTAGGGCCAAAGGGAAGTACCCTGTACTGAAAATGGTTTCCTCCCACCACAAATATGAGATATTGTCTGTGGTCTGGATAAATGAGGATGTGAGTATAAGCATTCTTTAGGTCTAAGGAGCATAGCCAGTGTCCCTGCTGGAGGTAGGGCAGCAGTATCCCAAGGGTAAGCATCTTGAAATTTTCCCTCTCCAGAAACTTGTTTAGGTTTCGCAAGTCTAGGATAGACCGGAGGCCTCCTGTCCTTTTTGGTACCAGGAAGTACCTGAAGTAGAAGCCTTGCCCTTTCAGGTGGTGAGGCACCGGTTCCACCGCCTGTTCCTTTAGAAGACTTGCCAGCTCCTGAAGGAGGTTCCTGTGTAGAGGGAGTCTTGGAGGCTCCCCTGGATAGTAGGAAGGGGGTAGCTGGTGGAATTGGAGCATGTAGCCCTTTTGGACTATGCTCAGTACCCAGATATCCCCTGTGATGGCTAGCCACCTGTAGGCCTACAGGGTCAGCCGACCCCCTGTGCTGAGTGGAGCCACCGGCTGAAAAGAGGTTATACTGTGGAAGTCAAAACCCCGCTCCCTGCTGTGCAGGAGCCGGAGCTGGCGGCTTGGGGGTCTTCTGCCTACGGGGCCCATGCCCCTGCCCCTTGGCCTGCTGGACCTGTTGGGGAGCTGAAGAGGCCTGATACTGAGGGTAGGATATGTAGGCAGCACCCTTCCTCGGGAAAAGGGACTTCTTTCCTGAGCCCTTCTTTTTCTGAGAAGGGGCTGAAGTCTTTCTGGACAGCCTTGTCCTGGTGAGAGTCTCAATCTCGATTTCTGCAGCCTTTTCAGTCATGGGCTTACCGAATAGGTTGTCACCTCGGCAGGGGACATCAACCAACTTCTCCTGCACCCATGACTCCAGGTCCGATGACTGCAGCCAGGCCTGATGGCGTGCACTGATGCCGGCCACGGTTATCCGGGCTGAAGCCTCGAAGCCATCATAGGCTTCTCGAGAGATAAACTTCGAGCACTCTCGGATCCCTGTCGACAAGGCTTTGAACCTCTGCAAGGGTTCCTCGGAGAGGCAAGCTGAGAAACCGGCAATCTCCTTTGCCGGGTTCCTTAAGTACATGCCCATGTACAGCTGGTAAATCTGGACATGGCAAGATAGCATAGAGCCCTGGAAGCACTTTCTACCGAGGGCATCCAGGTTCCGGACCTCCCGGCCGGGGGGCACCGAGGAGTGCATCTTCTGACTCTTCAGGCGGTGCATGGCTGATTCCACAACCATGGAATTGTGCGGTAGCTGTGCCTTTTGGAATCCAGGGCTCTTACGGACTCGATAAATGGAATCGACCCATTTGCTAAGAACCGGCGCCGAGGCTGGTGCCTCCCACATACAGAAGAGCAGCCGTTCCAGCATCGGAGGAACTGGTACAGTAAAGGCTTCCTTCGGAGGAAAATCATACCGAAGGGCATCGAGCTCCTCGGCTCGAGGCTCCTCCTCGCCATCCGCAGGGAATGCCAAAGCCTTGGCCATGTCCCTCACTAAGTCCAAGAACCGGGTATCCTCTGGGGGGGACCTTCTCCGAGGCTCGGACTCCAGGGAGTCCAAAGGGACGCACCAGGTCTGGAAGGTGTCAGGAGACTCCACGTCCTCCGTCTCCCACACCGATTCCTCTGAGGAGGAGTTGAGCGGCTCCGGCCGTGTGGGCCTCGGTGCTACCTGCCCCGATGCCGAGGGCACTGGCACAGACGACCTCGGCCCTACACGGGAGGTCGAGGGGGACCTTGACCGAGGATCGACTCGAGACTTGATGGACTTGAGGATCGGCTCGGCCTCCGGGGTCGACTTAGACGTCAAGGTCCCGGTGGTCGGGGCAGAAGCACCGATCAGACCGGCGATCAGCACCCACTGCTGTTCCATGAAGGCAGCCAAGCTGCTCTCCAAGGCCGTCACAGCCTGAGTCCAAGCTCAGGAGACTCAGCAGCTCCCGACTCGGGCCCCGACAGCATCGGGCCTGACGTCGGTTCTCCCGGAGGAGACTCCACGAGGACAACAGAACTTACGTGACTTGGGGACTCTGGCTCCATGCGAGGTAGTTTGGATGGCCTCTCCGACTCCGAGAGCCCAGGGCGGCGGTCAGGCCTGGACAAAGGGGCCTCCACCGACGCTGCCCTCATGAGCTTCTTCTTCCTTTTGTGCTCCCGGGTGGGAGACCCCCTCTCAGAGGAACCACGACGGTGCTCGAGGTCAGACTCCCAAGATGTCGAGGCCTCTGAAGTCCGGGCCAGGCCGGACACGGACTCTGAAAAAGTTATTTCATGTTGATGCTGACGGCTCCGAAGAGCCTTCGATGACATTGTGCCGCACGGGCCACAGACCAGCGGGTCATGGTCGGGCCCGAGGCATCGGAAGCAGCAGTCATGTGTGTCAGTGAGAGACATAAGTTTCTTGCACCGATCACATTTTTTGAAACCGCTGGCAGCCATCGGGGGAAAAAGGGCCCCTGCAAGGTCAAAAGACCGGGCTGCCAGTGAAAATAACAAAAAAGGCATGAACGCTAGTCACGAAGGACAAAACCCAAAAAAAGAAATTCCGGACTCGATACCGGTGTACCGAGCTCAGGCGGGAAGGGGAACCAGCGTCGAACCGGATAAGAAAAAGTGAAAATCGCAGAAAAAAAATCTACTTTTCCAGGGTGACATGAACTCACGTCCGTTGGGCTCCGTGGAAAAAGAAAGACTGAGCAAGAGGGCACCCTTGGGGGGGAAGGGGACTGCGCATGCTCGCTGCATTCCCAAAGGCTTTCCTTGAAAGCTGGGGAAATGCTCCGCACGACGGCTTCGTCAGCGCTGACGTTACCCATACGTGAGGACTGACTTCCTGCTTGGTCCTGGAGAATATATAGCACTGAATAAAGAGACAGATGTAACAGGAACCTCAAAACTGCTGGAAGGAGGATAAAACCATGTTACTCACCTGCAGCCGGTGTTCTCCTTGGACATCACAATAAGTTCTCATATATAGATGACATCATATAGACTAAGCCTCCAGGGAACACTGTTACCTTCCAGAAGCTTTTGGAAGTGCTCTACTGTAAATGTGTGACCCTTCCTGCTGGCGCAGTTACATAGAGCTACCTCATTCTCCTACCTCATTGTAGAATACAACTCTAAGGGGAGGTGAGAGACGAGTAACCTTGTTTTCTACATAAGAACATAAGATATGCCATACTGGGTCAGACCAAGGTCCATCAAGCCCAGTATTCTGTTTCCAACAGTGGCCAATCTAGGTCATATGTACCTAGCAGTTTCCCCAAGGGACACAGGTTCCACAATGCTTGTATTGGTTCAAGCATTGATATCCTGGGTCCCTTCTTAATAATGGTTTATGGACCTTTCCTCCAGGAACTTGTCCAAACCTTTTTTAAACCCAGCTACACTAACAGCCTTTACTACATCCTCCGGTAACAAATTCCAGAGTTTGATTACACGTTGAGTGAAAAAATATTTTCTTTTATTAGTCTTAAATAGTTTACCCTGTAGCTTCATTGCATGTCCCCTAGTCTTTCTATATTCTGATAAGGTAAACAATCGATCTACGTTTACCCGTTTCACTCCGTTCATTATTTTATAGACTTCTATCATATCTCCCCTCAGCCGTCTCTTTTCCAGGTTAAAGAGCCCTAACCTTTTTAGCCTTTCTTCATAGGAGTATCCTTCCATCCCCTTTACCATTTCTATGTGGACAAGCAGGATAATGTCCTCACATATGGGAATCTCGAACTACAAGCTGTCTCAAAAGAGAAAGGGAAAAAATAAAAAACCAGGTGTTGCAACTAGCTGACAAGATATTTTTGGTGGCAACAAGCCTTTTCATAAATCTTTTTTATTTTTATTCCCCCCCCCCAACAAAGGCAGTTTGAAAAGAAAAATAACTAGGCCAAAGGGTGATATGTTGGATTCCAATCCATAAATCGATTCTATAGAACAGGCTGACCAAACCTATCACCACATCGGGAATCCCTTTCTAGACAAAAGTGAAATCTGAATGTGTGGACAGAAGTCCAAATTATGGCTTTACATATCTCCTCCATGGAGGCGGGACCTCAAGTGGGCTATAGAAATTATGAGCCATGACATGGCTCCAGGGTCGGCCGTCCACTAGGCAAGCTAGATGGCTGCCTAGGGCAGCCAGCCCAGGTGGACAGCGGTGGCAGCAGAAGCACACATGGGAGGTGGCAGCAGCACCCAGACCGGCTGCTGCAGATTCCGTTTGGGGCAGGGGAGGCTGGCAGCAGCAGTATTTCAGAAAATGGCGGCAATAAGCCGCCACTTTTGGAAATGCTGCTCGGTGGCAGCAAGGCCAGGATTTCTGCCTAGGGTGGCAAAAGCTCTTGGGCCAGCCCTGCATGGCCCTCAAGAACCAAGCCTTTCTGAAAATAAATGAAGGAGATGCAATCTGCTAGATAATTGAATAGAGTGTGTATGTGTGTTTATTTGAATACTTGCTATACCACTAAAAGCAGAGAAGTCTACATTCTCAGCAGTTTACAAAACCAGAAAGCAAGCATAGGTCTCACAAAACACCACACACAAAGAAACACAAGGAAGGGAATTCATAGAACAAAATAAATCCAAAACAAACAGAAACAGCACAAAACTGTCTGACATAATGGTGGAAGAAAAAAAAAAAGCAGCAGCCATACAGTGTACAGATCCCCACCACCATATACCTCAAAGTTCTGATACTAGAGCCTGAAGCTCACTCACTCGCCTTGCTGAGGTAAGGGCTACCAGAAATAGCGTTTTCCAGGACAGAAAACGAAGAGGGCAAGTAGCCATAGGTTCAAATGGTGGGCAAGTAAGCCGTTGCAAGACCACATTTAAATCCCATTCAGTGGCAGGTGGACGCACTGGAGGCTTAAACAAAAGCAGGCCGCTGAGGAAACGAGCCACCAAAGGATGGCTGTATAGAGACTGACCCTCCACCTGTGAGTGGTGTGCTGAAAGAGCACTAAGATGAACTCTAACAGAATTGGACTTAAGGCCTAGGTTGGATAGGTGAAGCAAATACTGCAGCACCACTAGAACCAAGCATGAGAAGGGATTCTCGTTATGTTGAGTACACCATGTAGAGAATCTACGCCACTTAAGGGCATAAGACTTTCTGGTGGACTGCCTCCTAGAGCCAAGACTACGTCCTCCACTTCCCTAGGCAGTAGTAAAGGCGCTAGGACTACCCTTTCAGCAGCCAGGCCATCAAATTGAGGGACTGGAGATTGGGGCGCAAGAGGGATCCCTGCTCCTGAGACAGGAGATCGGGTTGCTTCCCCGAAGGGAGAGGAGTGTCCACCGCCAGTTGCAACAGTAATGGGAACCAAGGTTGTCGTGGCCACCTGGGGGCCACTAGAATCACTGAGGCCTTGTCACGGGCCACCTTGAAAAGGGTCTTGGACACTAGAGGCGTGGGAGGAAACGCATATAGGAGGCCTGTAGACCATGGAATGAGAAATGCATCCGCTGCTACTCTGAGAGGATGCGGTTGTCTGGAACAGAACCTGGGTAGTTGACGGTTCAGAGAACTGGCAAAGAGGTCTATGGTTGGAAGACCCCATCTCAGGAAGATGTGTTGCACCCCTAAAGGGTTCAACTGACATTCGTGCGGCTGCAGGATCCTGCTCAGTCTGTCCGCCAGGTAATTCTCCTAACCCAGGAGGTAGACTGCTTTGAGAAGAACGCCATGATTGACTGCCCAGGAGCACAGATTCTGTGCTTCCTGACAGAGAAGGCGGGACCCTGTGCCCCCTTGTTTGTTCACATAGAACATAGCCATTTGATTGTCCGTCTGATCCAAGATGGACTGGTGAGAGATGAGATGAGAGAAAGTTCTCAGGGCTAAGCGGATAGCTCTCAGTTCTAATAGATTGATCTGCTGTACGGCCTCCCAAGAAGTCCACAGGCCTTGAGTACATGCCCCTTGGCAATGTGCACCCCAACCCTGAAGAGAAGCATCGGTTGTCAGCACCTGAGAGTGTGAAGGTAACTGAAAAGGCACCCCTTGCACTAGATTTGGAAGATGAAGCCACCATTGCAGAGAAGACTGAAGCAGGTTGGACATCCTCACTGTGTCCGTGAGGCTTCCTGTGGCCTGGTGCCACTGAGTCCTGAGGCCCCATTGAGCTGGCCTCATGTGTAGACGGGCATTTGGAGTTATATGGACCGTGGATGCCATGTGGCTTAAGAGCCTCAGGAATTGTCTGGCGGAGACCAGAGAATTGCTGTGGAATAGCCTGGCTAGATCCATCAATCTGTGGGCCCTGTCCACTGGTAGAAAGGCCTTTGCCTGAAAGGTGTCCAGTCGAGCTCCTATGAACTCCATGTTCTGGGAGGGTTGCAAACTGGACTTCGCGAAGTTTATGACAAACCCCAGGTGCTAAAGCAGAGCGACAGTGTGAAGGGTGGCTTGATTGGCCTCTTGCGGGGATCGACCCCTGATGAGCCAATCATCCAGATATGGAAAGACAAAGAGGCCTTAAACCCTGAGGTAGGCCGCTACCACCGCCAGGCACTTGGTGAATACCCTGGGGGCGGATGTAAGGCCGAAGGGCAGTACTCTGTACTGGTTTCCTCCCACTACATATCTGAGATATTGTCTGTGGTCTGGATGAAAGAGGATGAGAGTATAAGCATCCTTTAGATCTAAGGAGCATAGCCAATCTCCCTGCTGGAGGTAGGGCAGCAGGATTCCAAGGGTAAGCATTCCCTCTCCAGGAACTTGTTCAGGTTTCGCAAGTCTAGGATGGGTATGAGGCCTCCTGTTCTCTTTGGTACCAGGAAGTACCTGGAATAGAAGACGTGACCTCTCAGGTGGTGGGGCACTGGTTCCACTGCCTGTTCCTTTAGAAGACCTGCCAACTCCTGCAGGAGTAAGTCCCTATGCAGACGGAGTCTGGGAAGCTCCCCTGGAAAATAGGAGGGGGGTACCTGGTGGAAGTGGAGGAGATAGCCCTTCTGGACTATACTGAGAACCCAGGTATCCCTTGTGACGGCTGACCACCTGTGGGCGAACAGGGCCAGCTTGCCTCCAGTGCTGATGGGGCCCAGCTGAGGAGGAGAGGCTATGCCAATGCAGTCAAAAACCCCCTCCCTTCTGAGCAGGAGCCGGAGTAGGAGGCTTGGGGGCTTTCTGCCTACGGGGCCCATGACCCTGCCCCTTGGCCTGCTGACCCTGTTGGGGAGCTACAGAGGCCTGATAATGAGGGTACTGTTTATAGGCAGATAACTTCCTCAGGTAAAAGGTCTTTTTTCCCCGAGCCCTTCTTCTTTTGAGAGGTCTTTCTGGGCAGCCTTGTCCGGGTAAGAGTCTCGGTCTCGAGTTCGGCAGCCTTGTCAGCCATGGGCTTGCCAAAGAGGTTTTCACCTCGGCAGGGGACATCGACCAACTTGTCCTGCATCCATGGCTCGAGGTCCGATGACTGTAGCCAAGCCTGACGGCTTGCAACGATGCCGGCCGCGGCTACTTGGGCCGAAGCCTCAAAGCCATCATAGGCTGCTCGACATATAAACTTCAAGCACTCACGAATACCCGAGGAAGGAGCATTGAACCTCTGCATAGGCTCCTCGGAGAGACCAGCAGAGAACCCGGCAATCTCCTTTGCCAGGTCTCGAAGGTACATGCCCATGTACAGCTGGTAGGTCTGGACATGGCAAGCAAGCATACAGCCCTGGAAGCACTTTTTACCCAGGGCATCCAGGTTCCGGGCCTCCCGGCCGGGAGGCACCGAGAAGTGCATCTTCTGACTCTTCAAACGATGCATGGCCGATTCCACAACCATGGAGTTGTGCGGTAATTGTACCTTTTGGAACCCAGGGCTCTTGAGGACTCGATAGATGGAATCGACCCGCTTGCTCAAAACCGGCATCGATGCAGGCGCCTCCAACAACCGGAAGAGCAACCGTTCCAGCATCGGAGGAACCGGAACAGTAAAGGCCTCCTTCGGAGAAGAGTCATACTGTAGGGCCTCGAGCTCCTCGGCTCAAGGCTCCTCCTCGGGATCCGCGCAGAATGCCAAAGCCTTGGCCATGTCCCTCACGAAGTCCGAGAAGCAAGAATCCTCCAGGGGGAACCTTTTCCGAAGCTCGGACTCGGGCGACTCCTCATCCTCTGTCTCCCAGCCGGACTCCTCGGAGGAGGAATCAAGCGGCTCCAGTCGGGCAGGCATCGATGCCATCTGCCCCGACGCAGAGGGTACCGGTGTCGTCAACCTCGGTCCCGAACGGGAGGCCGAGGGGGACCTTGGCCGAGGATCGACTCGAGCTCGCATGGACTCGAGGATCGGCTCGGCCTCCGGGGTCGACTTGGATGTCGATGTCCCAGTGGTCGGGGCAGATGCACCGGTGAGACCAGCGATCAGTGCCTGCTGCTGTTCCATGAAAGCAGCCAAACTGCTCTCCAAGGCCGTCAACCTGAGGCCGAGCTCAGGAGACTCAGCAGCCCCCGACTCAGGCCCTGGCGGCGCCAGGCCCAATGTCGGCTCCCCTGGAGGTGAGTACACGAGGACTACAGTAGTCACGTGACCCAGGGACTCCATCTCCACACGAGGTTGTTTTGCAGGCCTCTCTGACTCCAAAGACCCGGGACGACGCTCGGGGCTATGCGACTTGGCCCTCGAGGAGCCAAGTGCATCCACAGACGTCGCCCTCGTGGGTTTTTTCTTCTTACGATGCTCCCGTGAGGGAGACCCCCTTTCAGAGGAGCCTCGACACTGCTCGGGGCCGGAGTCACGAGATGTCGAGGCCTCTGACGAGGTCCGGGCCCTACCGGACGCAGAGTCAGAGAAGATTCTTTCCTTTTGGTGCTGCCGACTCCTTAACGCCTTCGAGAACATCTTCCCACACGGACCACAGATCATCGGGTCATGATCGGGTCCGAGGCACCGGAGGTAGCAGTCATGTGTGTCGGTGAGAGACATAAGTTTCTTACACCGATCACACTTTTTAAACCCGCTGGCAGCCATCAGGGGGAAAAGGGCCCCTGCAAGGTCAAAAGACAGGGCTGCCAGTGAAAAAGAAAAAAACGGCGCGAACGCTAGTCACTAAGGACAAAAACCAAAAAAGAGATCCGGGCTCGATACCAACGTATCGGGCCCAGGCGGGAAAGGGAAACCGGCGTCGAACCAAAGAAAAACAGGCTAACGCAGAGAAAATCAACTTTATCCTTGGGTGAAACGAATATACATCCCTCGGGCTCCGCGGAAAAAAGAAGACTAATTAAGATGGCACCCTTGGGCGGGAAGGGGACCGCGCATGCGCGCTGCATTCCCAAAGGCTTTCTATGAAAGCTGGGGAAATGCTCCGCACAGGTTAAATGGAAAGCAGTGGAATGTTCCTAGTCAGAAGGATAGGTCTAGATCTCTTTTTTTTAATTTTTTTTTAATTCTAGATTTAGAATAACCAGAAATGGAGATTTACGTGAAGGGGTGCAGAGAAAACCTTAGTCTTAAGACAACAAGTCTGGATCCTTCTATAACTTCAGTGTGGAGAAAAAGACGCAATAAAAGGGAATACCATATTTGCCCATCTATGAGGACAATATGAGTATAGTGAGTTCTTTGTTCAGCATAAGCTTCAATGAAGTATTGGGAATTAGAAGGAATGCACTAGACAAGGACAGCCTGCAGTGAAAAGAAATGCATCCCTGTTGGAAGAGTTCCACTGGAGATGTGGAACTACTCAAGGAATTAAGCAATTCTATATACTTTCACGTGATCTAAGCTCTGGTTCATTTTCCCTAAAAGGAAATTTTAAGGAAGATGGTAAAAGTAGGAAAAAAACGGTCATGTGGGAGCATGACTGGGCAAGCCTTTCAACCATCTGGAAGTTACCCACCAGGAATGGATCCGACGCTCTCTGGCAAAGGCCCATAGTTGCAGAGCTTTTTGTAGAATTGCAGAGAGCATGTGGTAGGTTGCCCAGGTGAGATCTGGTTGTTTAATTACCAGTGTGCAACCTAATCTCTTCTGTGGGAGCCAAAGAATTGAAGACGGCTAAGAAAGCATAGTTACTCACCTGTAACAGGTGATCTCCGGGAACAGCAGGAATTTAGTCCTCACATATGGGTATTGTCGGTACCGACGGAGCCTGCGCGGGAACGCTCCCCAGCGTCCAATCAGAAAGCTTTTGGGAGCATCCCACAGCGCCTGCGTGCTGCCTTCCCGCCTTTCCCAACTGCCTCTCTCCAGTTGAGTTTTAAAGCTGAGACAAAGAGAGAGAAAGGGAAAGGAAAGAGATAGAGAGATACATCTCCTAGGGGAGGTGGGTGGGTTGTGATGACTAAATTCCTGCTGTTCCCAGAGATCACCTGTTACAGGTGAGTAACTATGCTCTCTCCAGGAACAAGCAGGAATGTAGTCATCACATATGGGGACTCCCTAGCTTTAGGTGAAAGGGAGAGACCCCAGAAATTGTCTCCCCCTGAAGAGGGTTCCACTTCCCCCCATGGATCTCTGGTATCCTACCAGGGATGGTGGGTAGGAGATGATCAAGTATGGAACAGGTGTTTGAGAACAGCCTGACCAAACAAGGCATCCCGGCGGGAGTCCTTGTCCAAGCAGTAATGGGCTATAAAGGTATGAACCAAGGCCCAAGTGGCTGCTCAACAGATGTCGTCGATAGACACAGAGTGCAGATGAGCCATTGAGGCTGCCATGGCTCTCACATTGTGAGCTGTGACATGGCCCTCCAGAGAAAGGTTCTTACTCTGATAGGCGAAGGAAATACACTGAGCAATCCAGTTAGACAGAGTTCTCTTGGAGACTGGAAGATCCAAATGAGAAGGATCAAAAGCAACAAAGAGTTGAGAGGACTTTCTATGTTGCTGTGTTCTTTGTAAGTAAAAAGCTAGAGCTCTTTTACAGTCCAAGGTATGAAAATTCCTCTCTGCATTTGATGCATAAGGCCCTGGAAAAAACACAGGTAGGTAGACCGCTTGGTTCAGATGAAAAGGCGAGACCACCTTAGGCATAAAGTGTGGATGGCCAATGTGGTGCTATGAGAATCATACAGCCTCTGTCTCTCTGAAGCTTGGACAGGGTTTTGGGAATTAGGGGAATGGGTGGAAAGGCATACAGGAAGTCTTGACCCCAGTAAAGGAGGAAAGCATCCCTGGCCTGAGCCCCTTGAGCCGGAGTTCTGGAACAGAACCGGGGAAGTTTGGCATTCCATGGACTTGCAAAGAGGTCTATGTCCGGGGTTCTCCAAAGTAGAAAAATCCTGGTCACCTGGTCTGCATGCAGAGACCACTCGTGTGGAAGCAGAATTCGACTGAGTCTGTCTGCCCAAGAGTTTTGAATGCCTGGAAGATACACTGCCAGAAGATGAATCTGATGCTCTCTGGCGAAGGCCCATAGTCGTAAAGCTTCGTTGCAAAGTGACAGAGAGCCCGTTCCCCCTTGCTTGTTCACATAGAACATGGCTACTTGATTGTCTGTATGAATGAGGACTGTCTTGTAGCTGAGCAGGGAGTGGAACACTCGCAGAGCAAGAAAGATTGCTCTGAGTTCCAAGAGATTGATATGTAGACAATTCTCTTGTGGAGACCAGGTGCCCTGGGTGGAGAGGTCTTGCAGATGAGCTCCCCAACCCATTGGAGAAGCATCTGTTGTGAGAGTTGCTTGGGGTATGGGTTGCTGAAAGGGGGACCCCAGCAACAGGTTTTGAGTGGACTTCCACCAATGGAGGGACAAAATGAGTCGACTTGTGTTTGCTATTTTGTCTGACAGGCACCCTGATGCCTGGGTCCATTGGGTGGATAAAGTCCACTGAGCTGCCCTCATATGGAGGCGAGCATATGGAACCACATGCACAGTGGATGCCATGTGGCCTAGTAAATGCAACATTTCTCGAGCAGTGAGATGAGGCTTTAGCACTGTTTGAGAAGCTAACTGCACCAAGCGAAGGCAACGGGCCTGGGGGAGATATGCCCTTGCCCTTGTGGTATCCAGGAAAGCTCCTATGAACTCTAAAGACTGAGTGGGAGTTAGACTGGATTTTGGGATGTTTATTACCAGCCCTAAATACTGAAGGATACACATTGTGCAGGATAGAGAAGTCTTGGCCTCTGACGGTGTTGGAGCTTGAATGAGCCAGTCGTCCAAGTAAGGGAAGACAAATATCCCTAGAGTGCGGAGAAATGCTGCTACAACAGCCATGCAGTTCGTGAACACCCTTGGTGCCGAGGCCAGACCAAAAAGAAGCACCCAGTATTAGTAGTGCTTTCCTTGAAAAAGGAACCGAAGGAACCTTCTGTGGGTTGGATGGATGAGGACATGGGTGTACGCATCATTGAGATCTAGAGAACAAAGCCAATCCTGACTCTGAAGGTATGGTAGCAGAGCTCCGAGAGAAATCATCTTGAATTTCTCCTTGACAAGTAATTTGTTCAATTCTCTGAGATCTAAGATAGGCCTGTAACCCCCTGTTTTCTTTGGAATAAGAAAATAAGGGGAATAGAACCCTGTGCCCTGTTGATGAAGAGGTACTTCTTCTATTGCCCCTTGGACAAGAAGGATGGCAACCTCCTGACCTAACAGGTTGATGAGAGAGGTCAGAGAATTGAACTGCTTCACTATTGTGTGAGGGGGCATGCTTGAAAAATGAAGCTTGTACCCCCTCCTTTATGATGGAGAGTGTCCAATGCTCTGCTGTTATTTGCCCCCATCTGGGGGCAAAATGACATAACCTTCCTGGAATGGTGGACGGTTCTGGTCCCTCCAGAACAAGAAAGGCTAAGTTCTCTAGCTGAACGTCAAAGGCCCTTAGGAGGCTGAGGCTGCTGGGCAGGTGGAGGCCTAGCAGCCTTTGCTTTCTTCTGTTTGGGTGGTTGCTGACGTTTGCTTGAAAACTGACCTGCAGAAGATGCCTGCTGAACATAAGCAGGATAAAATCTTTTCTTTTTAGAAAAAGATGTTTTCTTGAACAATTTCTTTCTAAGAGGATCAGCAGTGGACTTGGATAGTCTATCCAAGGTGGAATTTTCAGCATCCATTTCATTGGCTTTTTCCTGCCAATCTTTACCAAACAGGTTCTCACTAGTACAAGGGATATTTCCCAATTTATCTTGTACCCAGAGCTCTAGATCAGATGCCTGGAGCCAAGCAATTCTACGTGCACCTATGGCGATAGCCGAGGTACGGCTTATACACTCAAAACAGTCAAAGGATGCACGGTTGGAAAATTTAGAAACATCTTGGGCATGTTTGACCCAAGTGAGAAAGTCCTGTCTTTTATCCTCAGAAATGAAAGGACTTAAAGTCTGTAAATTATCTGTGACCTCCTTTAGGAACATTCCCATGTAGAGACGACTATAGGAACTGATTCTGGCAGAAAGCATGGAAGCTTGGAAGACTATGTCCAAAAGCATCCAGGGTTCTGCACTCACGTCCTGGAGGATTAGAGGCATGCCTTTTTGCACTTCTGATCCTTCTCATAGCTGACTCCACCACAACAGAGTGGTGAGGAAGCCGAGTCTTATGGAAACCAGGACAAGGAGGGACTCAATACATAGTATCCAATCTACGAGAATGAGGAGAGGTGGTAAGAGGTGTTTCCCACATCCTCAACATGAGATCATATAAAATCTCATGAATGGGTAAGGTAGCTGCCTCCTTAGGAGTTTTGGGATATTGTAGAATTTCCAACTCCTTGGCCCTTGGCTCTGTTTCAGGGGCCACAGTAATGGACAGGCCCCGAGCCACCTCCCTGATGAAGTCTTGGATGGACATATCCTCTGCAGGAGACATCCTGCATTTAGGGGTGGAGGACTCCTCTGGAAGAAGCATCGCTGCATCGACAGAACTTTCAGAATCCTCAGATTCTTTTGAGGACTCAAAGTATCGTCTGTCCGGAAGCTCTTGCAGAGCCCGATACCCGTACTGACCAAAGTCGGTACCGGGAATAACCGGTACCGGAGAATCGGTACCGGAGGGCATCAGAGGACAGGGTACCGGCAGAGCAGACATCGATGCCGATGCTATCGGTACCAGTACCGATACCGATGCCGGTGCCAGTGCCAGTACCGGTGGAGTTGTCTGTCGCGGTACCAAGGGCGTCGATGCCGCAAGGAAAGCCGCCAGACTGCGTTCCATAGCCAGAACTCTCTGGTCTATCGACGCCGCCAATGCCTGGATGTCGGTACCAGTGGAGACCACCAGTACCCCAGAGCATGGCACCAGGAGATCTGTCGAGGCCGAGCCATCAAGAACATCCTGGAACCCCGATAATGCTTCGGAAGACGAAGCCTCCCGCCGGGGTAATTTTGCCGGTGCAGAATCCTCGAGGGCAACGCCAGAGGCATCTTGATGATTAGAAGAAGGTCTACCCTTTGAGGACCGGCTGGATTTATGTTTAGTTGCCTGAGATCCACGGGAGGAAGAAGCAGCCCTGAAAAGACGTCGATGCCACCGAAGCTGCATCAGAGGGAAACAGGGTACTGAGCTTAGCAGCTCGGTTCTGCTGACCTCTTTTAGACATCATGGCACAGGACACACAATCCGTGATGGAGTGGTCAGGACCTAAACATTTTAAACACCATTCATGGGTGTCGGTGACGGAGATGGTACCGCCACACTTGGTGCACTTTTTAAAACCTGAGGCAGGTTTTCCATGTTAAGGAAAAATTTTGGGGCCTAAGGCCCAAAAAGGCGCATGCACCTGAAGAGGAGGAAAAAAATAGGATTTTTTTTTTTTTACAGAAATAAGAAAAGAAAGACCGGCGGTACCGGTAGAGCGTCGAAGAAGGCAGACGTGACCACAAATAGAAAGAAATAAAAAAGGAATTCTTCTGCGGTGACAGGAACACGACCTGCTGGCTCCACGGAAAAAGCAGAACTGGAGAGAGGCAGTTGGGAAAGGCGGGAAGGCAGCACGCAGGCGCTATGGGATGCTCCCAAAAGCTTTCTGATTGGACGCTGGGGAGCGTTCCCGCACAGGATCCGTCGGTACCGACGATACACATATGTGATGACTACATTCCTGCTTGTTCCTGGAGATTAGTAGACAGGTTGGTTGCCTGCAACGATAAATTGTCCAAGTAGGTTTTGGAATCTCTCTGGAATTATGTGTTATTAAGGCAGCAGAAGAGGTTAGGTCCTATAGATTGGAAAAGGACCGACAGACATAATTAGAAGTGGTAAACTCTCAATTATGGTCTGATAAGCTGTCTTAAAAGAAATATTTGAAAGACTGCAGAGGGGAGAAACTCTGTACGGAAATCACTTACTATCCTATGGCTTAAAAGGTAAGCCCTCCAGTCAAATAGTATCACTCTTAGAATGAAAATCTCAACTAAGAGGGATAGAAAGTAATACAGAGTTGGGAAGACTTACAATGTGGTAAGTCTCTGAAAAAGGTAAAGCTCCCCTGCAGTCAAAAGTATAAGATATCCTCGTACAGGGCAACTGCCAAGGTGAAGGGCATAGCATACCTTATAAGTAGTTGTAACTCCTCTGTTTACTTTAAAAGGAGAGGAGAAACCTGTTAACTGTAGGGCATGATTATCCTCAATAGCTCTAAGAGCTGAAAGGATGGATTGCTCTTAGCAAGAGATTCATGCCTAAAGTGGAGGATTAAGGCAGTGTATCACTGACCTCTCAATTAGGATGAGAAGAACTGTAAATGCTTCTGTAGTTAAGAAGTAGTGGTTCTGAAACTCAACAGGAAAAAAGATTTAATGAATAAAAATCAGAAATCCTGCAACTGCTGAGTTTGCTGAGCCTGTTGAGACTTTGGTTTTCTTAGCCTGGTATGATATTGCCCTTCTTTGGAAACATCTGCATGATGGGTAGAAGATGAATAAAACTTTTTCCCCCTAGGGGAATAAAGTTTATTAAGAGATTTTTTACAAGCTGGGGTAGAAGAAGGTTTTGACAATCCTCTGAAAGCAATATCATCAGTGTTTAACTGATTAGCTTGAAATAAAGCATCCTTGTTAAAGAGATTTTCACCAGTACAAGGAGTATTTCCCAGCTTTTCTTGTACCCATTTGTCCAAGTCTGAAGCTTGTAGCCAGGCCACGCGTCGTGCTCCTATGGCTATAGCAGACGTTCTGCTAATAGACTCAAAACAATCCAGGGAAGCACGATTAAGGAATTTACAGACATTTTGAGCATGACTGACTAATATGAAAAAGTCTGCTTTTTTATGTTCTTGAAGAAAAGGGTTCAAAAGCTTTAAGCTCTTTGTGACCCCTTCAAGAGATAATCCCATACAGAAAATATATGAGATAATTCTGGCTGAAAGCATGTATGCCTGGAAGCATCGACGTCCAAAGGCATCTAAAGTTCTAGACTCACAACGTGGCGGATAAGAAGAGTGCTTCTTTGCACTCTTTACGCCTCATTGCTGATTCTACAACAATAGAATGATGAGGAAGTTGAGTCTTTTGAAAACCTGGAGAAGGTGGCACCTTGTACATGGAGTCAAGTGTCTTAGAATGTGGTGATACCGTTAAAGGAGTTTCCCACATCCTTAAAAGTAGATCTTGTAAGATCTGATGCAAAGGAAGTATGATAACCTCCTTTGGAATCCAGGGGGATTGCAGGGTCTCTGAATCACATGGCAATGATTCTTTACCAGGTATAGAAATGTCAAGTAACTTTGCCATATCAAGCAGAAAAGCTTGAAAAGAAGTCTCCCCTGAGGAGGACCCTCTAAAATATTTTATAAACTCAAGACAATACAACATCTGAGACCCCTACTCAACACCGATGACTTTAGATCTGTAGTTAATACTCTCATAACCCCCCACTTCGACTATTGTAATAGTCTCCTAAATGGACTTCCATTAAAAAGCATATACCTTCTCCAAAGAGCCCAAAACATATGCGCCAAGATGGTCACTAAAGCTAATCTAACAGACCATGTGACCCCAATTCTACTAGACTTACACTGGCTCCCTATAAACAGCCGAATAAAATATAAAATCCTCCTAACTACATTCAAAATCATCAACAACATCTCCCCATCACAACTATCCACCCTAATACACCCCCCATCAGATACTAGATCACGCAGACAGAACGCAACCCACTCCCTCAACATAAAAACAAATTTTAGAAAAACTAAAGCGACAACAAGTGACAGGGCCTTCTCCTTTGCTGCCCCCACCCTCTGGAATGAAATACCATTAACACTCCGCATGATAAAAGACCTTCACCAATTCAAAAAAGAATTAAAAACCTATCTCTTTACAAAACACTTTGAAACCCCCTACCAACAAAGAACCTCACCAATACAATCACAGAAACACATACACTGTACCCAAGACAGAACAAATGACTAACACAGGAAATTTCACTAACCCCACACAACACGCTAATGAACCACTCAAACAGTTGACTATTTCACCACTGTAACTAACTAAGATGCGCTCCATGTAAATAAATTGTAAATAGTTTGAAAAGCTCTGTTATAGTTAATGTTCAAAATATGTTCCCTGTAAGTACACCTGTATATAGTTAAAGCATAATGTTCCTTGTAAATGTATACAGAAGTATACAATTGTTCTGTTTAATGTTCAATGTAAACCGCCCCTGATCTCTGGAAGGGGCGGTATAGAAAAGACTGTTAAATAAATAAATAAATAAATAAATAAAATGAGGGGTAAAGGCTAGACTGGTTGAAGATTCAGCCTTGGTACCGATGGATTCATCCCAGTCATCGGGATCGGAAGACCTGAAAGGATGAAGCATCGGATTTTCCTTAAAGCGATGTCTTCGGTACCGCCCGAGGTCGGTACCACGACGAGTCGGTACCGAAGCCTCCATGCTAGTGATCGATTCCAGACTTGACATTGAAGGAAGCGAGTCTGTCGAAGTAAGCATGGACGGTACCGACACCGATGCCCATGTCGATAGTACCGGTACCGAAGCCGATACCGATACTGGAGGATCGGTCTGCAGCAACTCTAGTGGTACTGAAGTAGCCGAGAGCGCTAGACTGTGATCATTGGTGAGGAGTGTTTCATCCATCACCATAGCTGATGCCGGGGTGTCGGTACCGCTCGAAGCGGCCACAACCACCGAGCATGGCCCAGGTATGTTCATCGAGGTAAGAACCCCGGGAACAACCTGAAGCCCCGTTAATGCTTTGGAGCCCGAAGACTCCCGCCGGGGCTTTAGTGCCAAAATGTCCTCGAGGGCAAAGCCAGAGCCATCTCGATACTGGGAAGGAGATCTACCACTTAAGGACTGGCTAGTCTTTACAGACTTTTGTTTGGTTACCTGATCCTGTGGAGATATTCTAAGCTGGTGACATCGAGTGCGATGTGAACCGGGTATCGAGTTGTGCTCGATTCTGAAGATTTCTTCTATTTGAGCGCCAGCAGGAAAGACACTCCAGTGGGCAATGGTCAGGACCCAAACATTTTAGACACCAAGTATGGGTGTCTGAAAAAATATCTGTACCGCCACACTTTGAGCATTTCTTAAGGGTAGTGGCTGGCTTTTCCATAATGGAAAGAGAGAGGCCTAGTGGCCTGGAAACCGTCAGACACTAAACAGGAAAGATTTCTGAAGAAAAGAATAAATTCTTCAGAAAAAAGAAGAAAAGCACCGTCAGTACCGGTGGTGTCGAGGGAAAGCAGACGCGACCACAAAAAACTAAGAATAAAAAGAAGAATTTTCTGCGGTGACAGGAATACGTCCTGCCGGTTCTGCGGAAAATGGAAAACTGATGAGAGGGAAGTGAATGGGCGGGAAGGCAGCGCGCATGCACGTGGGATGCTCCCAAAAGCTTTCTTTTTGGACACTGGGGAGCGTTCCCGTGCAGGCTCCGTCAGTACCGACGTACCCATATGTGAAGACTCATTCCTGCTTGTTCCTAGAGATGGCCATCTTCAGGAGCCCCTCCACCTTTTTTTATTTTAAATTTTCAAAATAATTACATTCCACTTATTGAAGGAAACACATCACAACCCTTCAAATTTCAAAAGAAAAAAAATACAAAAACACATCCAAGATGTCCTAGCCCATATCCTGGAGACTGAACCGACCAAACACTTCCTACAATAATAAAGAAATCAAACATTAAAGTTATAAATTGGAGGATTACTTAAATACACCCCACATAACTCCCCCACTGTCCCTGTTTATCTACCAGAAACGTCTCCAAATGAGATGGATCCAGAAAAACATAAGCTTGACCCTGAAGCATTCTCAAACATTTACAGGGAAAACACAAAGAAAAGACTGCACCAAGTGCAACAACTCGCGATCTTAACGCCAAGAATGATCTACAATGCACCTGTGTGGATCTTGTTACGTCCAGAAAAACATTGAATTTTTGCCCACAGAAGGGAACATCTAACAAGTATCTTCATCTTCATTGGCTCAGCAGTGAAGGTTACCAATCAAGTGTTACGCTTTACAATAATATCTGTAGAATCTCCCAAAAACTGTGTCAGGTTCGGACTGTCAGTAGGAAGGAGGGTATCAAACTTTCCCTCCTCCACTGCAGCCACACAAGCCTTAGAAGGTATATAATACATAAGAGCAATCTCTATAGGATTAGGTGACTTAGGCATTTCTGTAAAATGTTTAGCAAGCAAAATCTCCGGTAACAGCAGATGCGTGACCGGGAAATTCAGGAAAAGCACAGTTACTTACCTGTAACAGGTGATCTCTGGGAACAGCAGGAATTAGTCCTCACATATGGGTACGTCGGTACCGACGGAGCCCGTGCGGGAAAGCTCCCCAGCTTCTTAGAATAGAAGCTTTTGGGACCTCCCACTGCACATGCGCACTGCCTTCCCGCCTTCCTGAACAGCTCTCCTCAGTTTCGAGTTTATAGCTGAGTCAACAGAGAGAGGACAGGAAGATAGATAGATAAAAGATACAACTCCTAGGGGAGGTGGGTGGGTTGTGAGGACTAATTCCTGCTGTTCCCAGAGATCACCTGTTACAGGTAAGTAACTGTGCTATCTCCAGGAACAAGCAGGAATAAGTCCTCACATATGGGGACTCCCTAGCTTAGATGCATGGGATCCCCTGTAAAGGTTCGCCATCTTCGTATGGATCTCAGGCATCCATTCTGGGAAGGTGGGCAGGAGTTGTTTAGGAATGGAACAGGTGCTTGAGGACAGCCTGGCCAAACAAGGCATCCCGGCGGGAGTCCTTGTCCAAACAGTAATGGGCTGTGAAGGTATGAACCGAGGCCCAGGTAGCGGCTCGACAGATCTGATCTATGGAAACAGAGTGCAGATGAGCCATAGAAGTTGCCATGGCCCTCACATTGTGAGCAGTGACATGGCCTTCCAGAGAAATGTTTTTGCTCTGGTAAGCAAAAGAAATACACTGAGCAATCCAATTGGAAAGTGTACGCTTGGAGACTGGAAGTCCCAAATGGGAAGGATCAAAGGCCACAAAAAGTTGAGAAGACTTTCGATGTGGCTGAGTCCTATTAAGGTAAAAAGCGAGAGCTCTTTTACAATACAGAGTATGAAGGTTCCTCTCTGCATTGGATGCATGAGGAGCTGGAAAAAAGACAGGTAGATATACCTCTTGATTAAGATGAAAAGGCGAGACCACTTTAGGCATAAAGTGGGGATTCGTCCTAAGGACCACCTTATCATGATGAAATCTTGTGTAAGGTGGATTAGCCACTAAAGCCTGCAGCTCACTGATGCGGCGAGCCGAAGTGACTGCAATGAGGAAGATGACCTTCCAGGAAAGAAATTTCAAGGAGGTGGAAAACATTGGCTCAAAAGGTGGCTTCATAAGTTGACCGAGCACTAGATTTAAATCCCATGCGACCGGGGGTGGTCTGATGGGAGGTTTAGTGAGAGTCAGGCCTCTCATGAATCTTGCAACAAGAGGATGAGAGGAGATAGGTTGTCCATTTATATGTTTCAAGGATGCTGCAATAGCACTTAAATGGACTCTTACCGAATTCGTCTTGAGGCCTGCATTGGATAGATGCAGGAGATAATCAAGAAGAGAATTCAAAGGAAGTGCCAGAGGGTCAAGACCCTGCTGAGCACACCAAATGGAAAAACGTTTCCATTTGAAAGCATAGGAACGCCTGGTAGAGGGTTTCCTAGAGGCAGAAAGGATATCTTTCACTGGTTGGGAAAGATGAGAGTCTTGAAGGCTTAAGCCTTCAGTAACCAAGCACTGAGGTGAAGGGATTTGGGGTTTGGGTGCCACAAAGTCCCCTCCTCCTGAGACAGGAGGTCTGGCGCAGCTCCCAGATCCAAGTAGGATCCCTGGGAGAGCTGTAGAAGTAGAGGGAACCACACTTGGCGTGGCCAGCGTGGAGCTATGAGGATCATAGTTCCATGATCCCTCTGGAGTTTGAACAGAGTCTTGGGAATCAAAGGAATGGGTGGAAAGGCATATAGGAATGCCTGATTCCAATTCAGGAGAAAGGCGTCTGTAGCCTGAGCTCCCTGACACGGAGTTCTGGAACAGAACCGGGGAAGTTTGGCATTCCACGGACTTGCAAAGAGGTCTATGTCCGGGGTCCCCCATTCCTGAAAGATTCGGTTTATTTGGTCCAAATGTAGGGACCATTCGTGTGGCAGCAGAACTCGACTGAGCCTGTCTGCCCGAGAGTTTTGAACTCCTGGGAGATACACTGCTAGCAGGTGAATCTGATGCTCTCTGGCGAAGGCCCATAGTCTTAGAGCTTCGTTGCAAAGCGACAGAGAGCCCGTCCCTCCTTGTTTGTTTATGTAAAACATGGCCACCTGATTGTCCGTCTGAACTAGGACAGTGAGGTTGGCTAGGAGGGAGTGGAAGACCTTGAGGGCAAGGTAAATTGCTCGCAGTTCCAGAAGATTGATATGAAGGGTGGACTCCTGTAGAGACCAAGTGCCCTGAGTGGAGAGAGTTTGCAGATGGGCTCCCCACCCTGTTTGGGAGGCATCTGTTGTGAGGGTTGCTTGGGGTAGCAATGGTTGAAATGGAGCCCCCAACAACAGATTCTTGGTGGAAGTCCACCAGTGGAGGGACCAAAACAGACGATCGGAGGTTTGTATTTGGTCTGAGAGCGCTCCTGACGCCTGAGTCCACTGAGTGGCCAGGGTCCATTGAGCTGCTCTCATATGAAGACGAGCATAGGGCACCACATGCACTGTGGAGGCCATATGACCCAGTAGGCGTAGCATTTCCCTGGCTGTCAAGTGAGTGCTGGACTGAGCTTGGGAGGCCAAACTCAGGAGGCGCTGGCCTCGAACATGTGGAAGGTAGGCCCTTGCAGTGATGGTGTCCAACTGGGCCCCTATGAATTCTAGAGATTGAGTAGGGATGAGTTGGGACTTGGGAAGGTTTACTACCAGTCCCAGATACTGCAAAAGGCTCCTTGTGTGGTCCAGGGAAATCTGGGCCTGTGACTGAGTTGGAGCTCGGATGAGCCAGTCGTCCAGATATGGGAAGACAAAGATTCCCATGCCTCTTAGAAATGCGGCTACGACTGCCATGCATTTTGTGAATACTCTTGGAGCAGAGGCTAGACCGAAGGGGAGTACTCTGTATTGGAAATGTTTTCCCTGAAACAGAAAGCGAAGATACTTTCTGTGGGATGGATGGATGAGTATATGTGTATACGCATCCTGTAGGTCTAGAGAACAAAGCCAGTCCTGACCCTGGAGGTAAGGAAGGAGAATGCCGAGAGACAGCATTTTGAATTTCTCCTTGAAGAGAAATTTGTTCAATTCTCTCAGATCTAGGATTGGTCTGAATCCCCCTGTCTTCTTTGGAATGAGAAAATAAGGGGAGTAGAAACCGGACCCTTGTTGAGGAAGAGGAACCTCTTCTATGGCCCCTTGGGCAAGAAGAGAGGAAACCTCTTGACCCAACAGGGTTAGGAGAGATGGGGGAGAATTGAATGGTCTCACCATATGATGGGGAGGAAGGCTGGAGAAATGAAGTTTGTAACCCTCTCGAATGATAGAGAGGGTCCATTGTTCTGTTGTGATTTGTTCCCATCTGGGAGCAAAGTGAACCAACCTTCCGGGTATGGTGAGAGGTTCTGGTTGTGTTAGAACCAGAAGTGGCAAGTTCCCAAGGAGCAAGTCAAAACCCCTGAGGGGTTGGAGCCTGCTGAGCTACAGTAGCTGCTGCAGGCTTAGCTCGTGCTTGTTTGGATTGCTGACGCTTAGCAGTATAGCGAGGTTGAGAAGACTGCTGGCCAGTATTTGAAGCAACTCTGGCCTTCTTATAGTAAGGCCTTTTAAAAGACTTTTTCTTAGTAGGAATTGAAGTGGACTTTGAAAGTCTTTCCAAGGTGGCATTTTCAGCATCCATCTGGGTGGCTTTGATTTGCCACTCTTCCCCAAATAAGTTCTCACCTGTACAGGGCAGATTCCGTAAGCCATCTAGAACCCAAGGTTCCAGATCAGAGGCCTGGAGCCAAGCAAGACGTCGGGCTGCAATAGCAATGCCCGAAGCCCTACTGGCTCCCTCAAAGGAATCATATGCTGCCCTATTAGAGAACTTAGAAACCTCTAAGAGTTGTTTCACTAGGGAAAGGAATCCCTGCTTTTTATCCTCAGGGATAAAGGGGGCAAAATGCCGCACCTTTTTGGCAAGTTCCTCCAGGAACATGCCCATATAGAGACTGTAGGAATTAATCCTGGCTATAAGCATACTAGCCTGGAAAATTTTCCTACCAAAAGAGTCCAAAGTCTTACATTCCCGTCCTGGAGGGGTGGAAGAGTGCCTTTTGGTACTCCTAATCTTCTTCATTGCAGACTTCACCACAATAGAGTGGTGGGGCAATTGAGTCTTTTGGAAACCAGGAGAAGGAGGGACCCTATACATGGTGTCCAACCTACGGGAATAAGGAGACAAAGTCAAAGGATTTTCCCAGAAATCCATCAGTTGTTCTTGAAGGATTTCATGGATAGGCAGGGTAACTGCCTCCTTAGGGGCCTTTGAGTATCCCAAAATATCCAGTTTTTTGGATCTGGGTTCCTTTTCAGAGGATGTGGTAATAGAAAGGGCTGTAGCCATATCTAAAACAAAGTCCTGGAAGGACAAATCCTCTGGAGGGGACATTCTCCTTTTAGGAGAAGAGGGCTCCTCAGGTAAGTTGAGTGAAAACTCAGCAGAATCATCAGAGGAGTGAAAATCCTCAGAGGAATCGGTGCTTTCCTCTAACGCACGATACGCGTACCGATCGGTATCGATATCGGGCGTATCGGGTATGGAACCGGTATGGAGCGAAAGCCCATACGGTACCGACTTGCGTTTAGAGGTGGACGGCCTCGATACCGGCATGGCGGACGATACCGGTATCGGGCCCGGAACCGCTGAAAGCGGAACCGATGGCGTTGCAGCTTTAATGAAAGCCATGACGGCCTGCTGCATGGACTGTACAGTATCGCCCATGGACGCCATAGCTGCCTGGATGTCGGTACCGGAGTGACCCGGTACCCCAGAGCAGGCTAACAGGTGATCTGTCGAGGCCGTAGCATCGATATCAACCTGAGACCCCTGAATTGGCGTTTTTGGAAGTTGGACTTCCCGCCGGGGTTGTTTGGCTGGGGCAGGGTCCTCAAGTTCTAAGCTAAGAGCCTCTCGATGCTTTGAAGGAGATTTGCTCTTTGAGGACTTGCCCACAGAAGGTTTGGTTACCTGAGATCCATCCGGAGAAGAAGACCTGGATGACTGTGATGCTGTATTCTCTGAAGCAAACAGCACATGGAATTTGTTGGCCCGGTTCTGCAGCCCACGTTTAGACATGTGGGAGCAAGATGGGCAGTCCGGTATGGAATGGTCAGGCCCCAAACATTTCAGACACCATTCATGGGTGTCTGTGACTGAAATAACAGCATTACATTTGGTACACTTCTTAAATCCAGGGGCTGGCTTCTCCATGAGGAGAAATTGAGTAGGCCGAGAGGCCTCTCTGAAGTGACCAAAAAGCTAAAAAATAAGAAAAAAGAATTATAATTTTTTAAAGAAAGAAAGAAAAGACCGGCGATACCGGTATCGGTATGGGGAAGGCAGGTACGCGGTCTAAAGAAACAAATAAAATAACAATTTCTTCAGCGGTGACAGGAACACGACCTGCTGGCTCCGCGGAAAAAGAGAAACTGAGGAGAGCTGTTCAGGAAGGCGGGAAGGCAGTGCGCATGTGCAGTGGGAGGTCCCAAAAGCTTCTATTCTAAGAAGCTGGGGAGCTTTCCCGCACGGGCTCCGTCGGTACCGACGTACCCATATGTGAGGACTTATTCCTGCTTGTTCCTGGAGATCGAAGATTACGCGCCCGGCAGGAACTTTTAATGCCTCTAACCGGGTTTGAGCCAAAAAGGAGTCCTTTATTTAAGCCAGTTCCACAGTACCAACTGTAACTGGACTTCCACTCGGGACAAAGAATGGTGCACAGTAAGACAACAAGCATTCAGTTCTATAACCTTATCCACCATCGCTGAACTAAAGTTACACAGGGAAACAACCTTGGAGGATAATTTAATGTCAATAAGATTTATCGCAGCCCATAAGTCTTGAAGAATGATTTCACCATCAGGCAAAGGCATAGGCATCATCGCTTTCTCTGGAAGAGCAACGAGTTTAGTTAAGATACTGGGTCAGACCAAGATCCATCAAGCCCAGTATCCTGTTTCCAACAGTGGCCAATCTAGGTCATAAGTACTGTGATAAGGAAGCTTATCATAGCTCAGGAAGGAGCTATAGAAAAGGTGAAGTGACTCTGAACAAGCAACCTGTCAGTTCTGGTAGAAATAAGAAAACAGAATTTTCCCATAAAAGACTACCAGTCCCAGAATGCACCAGGTTTCCAACAGCCATTAGAGGAGCTGAAGTGGGGAAACGTGTGTTCAATCAGGAGGGCTATGAGGTAATCCCTAAGCACTCATCTCAAAGGGCAGGGCCTGATTCAGCACTGCTGCGCTGTATTAGGGGGGAGCACTCATCTAGGCAGAATAAAGGTAGAGTTTATTCTACAGAGAATTATCCTCATTATCCTGAGAATCAGCTTGAGCTTGATCATCTTCATCATCAGGAGGATCATCAGAAGCAGAAGCCAAACCGGACGGACAGAGGGGAAGAAAGAACCCTTTGGAAGAAAGAGGAGAAAAGCCTTTGAGAGGTCTAGAAGAGTCCAGAGCAGTACGTATACTGGGAGGCATTCCAAGGGCCAGCATACACCATTGGACTGGGGAAAGCCAGAGGAATGGTGCTGCAGAGCTAGGAATCTCCAGACGGTACCTGTGAGAGAGACGGCTACACGTGGAAGGGACCCTAGGACCCGTGCCAGAAGGTATGTGAAGAGAGATCCAGTGTCCAGGGATCTGGATTGGAAGGCTGGACATAAGAACTGGACTACATACTGGCCAGGCTATATAGAGAGGAACTCTAACAGCAATGGAAGCTCAGGTATGAACACTGATCTATGCCCTAGCTATAACCTTGAAAGACAGCAGTGAAACAAGTATTCTCCTGAAAGTGCTCCATTGAGAAATTCATCTGTGCCAATCCATGATATTGAACCCATGCTTGTTGAAGAAGGGGGAATGATTGCAGATGAAGAATGTGCTTATATGGACTGCTCTCTGTCCAAACTCCTTTGGTGATTTTCTGTTATAAAGTACAGCAACCATCACAAAGAAATACAAACTTGTTCTTTAATCTACTCAGAAAAGCTCCTGAAGCAGGATTTGACCCACACAGTAGAAAGCAAGCCAGCTAAGGGGTTTCAGCTGGATAACTGCTGGCAATTGAGCCTTACCTAATTGCTTGTGAGCTAGGAGAGAATCACTTCTGAATCTATGTGGGAGGTTATCAGAAGTTAACCAGAAAAGAACAGTTTTTTTCTTTCTTTGTGGCTTTTCGTTTGTTGTTTGATATATGCTAAGAAAACATTAGCTAATGCCTGACAAGTTTGAATGTTGTTTTCCTGATTTTGATTTTGTTTTTCCAAGTTAAACAATGGAAGCAAGTAACCTGATTTATGTGCTACCAAGCATATCTGTGTTGGGAGAAATAACCCCATAAATAAATATCTTATTGGCTTTAACACTTGAGCACAACTAAATTATTGTCAGCAGCTGTGTCTAGTGTGAATGAACTGCATTGCCCACAATCCCTGTGCAAATCATATAGATATATGCACTTGCCAAGACTGTGAAGATTCTCACCCAGGCAGCCGTCTGACAGTACCTAGCAGTTTCCCCAAGACACAGGTTCCACAATCCTTGTATTGGGTCAAGCAGTGATATCCCGGGTCCCTTTTAATAACGGTTTACAGACCTTTCCTCCAGGAACTTGTCCAAACCTTTTTTTTTTTATACCTTGAATTTTTATTTGGCACATACACAACCAACACTACATAATTTCATCTGTACAGCACTTTGTTTTCACAGGCATAATACATGTATAGCACAGTTACTTACCTGTAACAGGTGATCTCTGGGAACAGCAGGAATAAGTCTTCACATATGGGTACGTCGGTACCGATGGATCCTGCGCGGGAACGCTCCCCAGCTTCCCAAAAAGGAAAGCTTTTGGGAGCATTCCACAGCGCCTGCACGCTGCCTTCCCGCCTTTCCTAACCAACTCTCCTCAGTTCGAGTATAAAGCTGAGACAATAGAGAGAGAGAGGAAAGGAAAGATAGAAAAGAGACACAACTCCTAGGGGAGGTGGGTGGGTTGTGAAGACTTATTCCTGCTGTTCCCAGAGATCACCTGTTACAGGTAAGTAACTGTGCTATCTCCAGGAACAAGCAGGAATGAGTCTTCACATATGGGGGACTCCCTAGCTGAGATGCCTGGGAGATCCCCAAGGATATGAGACCCTGAAAGGGGTCTACTTCCTCCTATGGATCTCAGGCATCCATCCAGGGAAGGAGGGCAGGAGTTGTTTAAGAATGGAACAGGTGTCTGAGGACAGCCTGACCAAATAAGGCAACCCGGCGGGAATCCTTGTCCAAGCAGTAATGGGCTGTGAAGGTATGAACAGAGGCCCAGGTGGCTGCTCGACAGATCTGGTCGATGGACACAGAATTTAGATGAGCCATAGAGGTGGCCATGGCCCTCACATTATGAGCTGTGACATGGCTCTCCAGAGAAAGGTTCTTACTCTGGTAGGCGAACGAAATACACTGAGCAATCCAATTGGACAGTGTTCTCTTAGAGACTGGAAGTCCCAAGTGAGAAGGATCAAAAGCAACAAAAAGCTGGGAAGACTTTCTATGTTGCTGTGTCCTATGTAAGTAAAAAGCAAAAGCTCTTTTACAATCCAGAGTATGAAGATTCCTCTCTGCACTGGATGCATGAGGAGCTGGAAAAAAGACAGGTAAATATACCTCTTGATTAAGATGAAAAAGTGAGACCACTTTTGGCATAAAGTGTGGATTCATCCTAAGGACTACCTTGTCATGATGGAACCTTGTATAAGGTGGATTAGCCACTAAGGCCTGCAGTTCACTGATGCGGCAAGCAGAAGTGACTGCAATGAGGAAAATAACCTTCCAGGAAAGAAATTTTAAGGAGGTAGTGGCTAAGGGTTCAAAGGGTGGCTTCATAAGCTGACCAAGAACCAAATTTAAGTCCCATGCCACCGGAGGAGGCCTAATGGGAGGTTTAGTTAAAGTTAGGCCTCTCATGAATCTTGAAATAAGAGGATGAGAGGAGATAGGTTGTCCATTGATGGGCTTAAGGGATGCTGCAATAGCACTCAAATGGACTCTTACTGAATTTGTCTTAAGTCCTGCATTGGAGAGATGCAGGAGATAGTCTAACAAAGAAGTTAAAGGTAGTGCCAGAGGGTCAAGACCCTTTCCAGCACACCAAATGGAAAATCTTTTCCACTTAAAAGCATAGGAACGCCTGGTGGAAGGTTTCCTGGAAGTATGGAGGATATCCTTCACCTGCTGAGAAAGATTCAAGTCTTGAAGGTCTAGGCCTTCAGTAACCAAGCTCTGAGGTGAAGGGACTTGGGGTTTGAGTGCCACAAAGTCCCTTCCTCCTGAGACAGAAGGTCTGGAGCAGCTCCCAAGTCCAGAGAGGGGGCTTGGGAGAGATGCAGAAGCAGAGGGTACCACACTTGGCGTGGCCAGCGTGGAGCTATGAGGATCATAGATCCTTGATCCCTCTGGAGTTTGAACAGAGTCTTGGGAATCAAGGGAATGGGTGGAAAGGCATACAGGAAGCCCTGACCCCAATGAAGGAGGAAGGCATCCTTGGCCTGAACTCCCTGACACGGAATACTGGAACAGAACCGGGGAAGTTTGGCATTCCACGGACTTGCAAAGAGGTCTATGTCCGGGGTTCCCCATTCTTGAAAGATTCTGAGTACCTGATCCATGTGCAGGGACCATTCGTGTGGAAGCAGAACTCGACTGAGTCTGTCTGCCCAAGAGTTTTGGATTCCTGGGAGATATACTGCCAGAAGATGGATTTGATGCTCTCTGGCGAAGGCACACAATCTTAGAGCTTCGTTGCAAAGCGACAGAGAGCCAGTTCCTCCTTGCTTGTTTATATAAAACATAGCTACTTGATTGTCCGTATGGATGAGGACTGTCTTGTAGCTGAGGAGGGTATGGAAGACCTTGAGAGCTAGAAAAACTGCTCGAAGTTCCAAGTGGTTGATATGAAGAGAGGTCTCCTGAGGGGACCAAGTGCCTTGAGTGGAGAGGGTCCTGTAGATGAGCTCCCCAACCTGTCTGGGAGGCATCTGTTGTGAGGGTTGCTTGGGGCAACAACTGTTGGAAGGGGGACCCCAGCAACAGATTTTGAGTGGACATCCACCATTGGAGACACCAAAAGAGACGTTTGGAGGTTGCTATTTGGTCTGAGAGAGCTCCTGAAGCTTGAGTCCACTGGGTGGACAAAGTCCATTGAGCTGCTCTCATGTGTAGGCGAGCATAGGGTACCACATGTACTGTGGAAGCCATGTGGCCCAGCAGTTGTAGCATCTCCCTGGCAGTTAAGTGGCTCTTTGACTGAATCTGGGAGGCTAACTGCACTAGATGTTGGCAACGGGCCTGAGGAAGGTAGGCCCTTGCAGTGGTGGTATCCAACCAGGCCCCTATGAATTCCAGGGACTGAGTAGGGATGAGCTGGGACTTTGGGAGGTTTACCACCAGTCCCAGATACTGCAGAATGCGCCTTGTGCGGTCCAGGGAAATCTGAGCCTCTGACTGAGATGGAGCTCGGATGAGCCAGTCGTCCAGTGGATGGATGAGAACATGTGTGTACGCATCCTTGAGATCTAGAGAACAAAGCCAATCCTGACTTTGAAGGTATGGAAGGAGAGTACCCAGAGAAAGCATCTTGAATTTCTCCTTGCATAGAAATTTGTTCAATTCTCTGAGATCTAGAATGGGTCTGTATCCCCCTGTCTTCTTTGGAATGAGAAAATAGGGGGAGTAGAACCCTGACCCTTGTTGAAGAAGAGGAACTTCTTCTATTGCCCCTTGGGCAAGAAGGGTAGTTATCTCCTAACCTAAAAGGTCGAGAAGAGATGTGGGAGAATTGAAGTGTCTCACCATGGTGTGGGGAGGAAGGTCTGAGAAATGAAGTTTGTAGCCCTCTCTTATGATGGAGAGGGTCCACTGCTCTGATGTGATGTGATGTGATTTGCTCCCATCTGGGAGCAAAATGAGCTAACCTTCCTGGAATGGTGAGAGGTTCTGGCTGTGTTAAAGCCAGAAAGACTAAGTTCTCTAGCATCAAGTCAAAAACCCTGAGGGGGTTGGGACTGCTGGGTTACAGCAGCCCCTGTAGACTTAGGCCTGGCCTGCTTAGGTTGCTGACGCTTAGCAGTAAAGCGACCTGTAGAAGATTGTTGGCCAGAAGTGGAAGCAAACCTACCCTTTTTGAAAAAGACTTTTTAAAAGTCTTTTTCTTGGCAGGAATGGAGGTAGACCTTGAAAGTCTATCCAGAGCAGAATTCTCTGCATCCATTTGAGTGGCTTTAATTTGCCACTCTCTGCCAAACAGATTTTCACCTGTAAGGGGCAGATTTCCTAAGCCATCTTGAACCCAGGGCTCTAAATCAGAAGCCTGGAGCCAAGCAATTCTGCGAGCAGCTATGGCAATGCCTGAGGCTCTACTGGCACCTTCAAAGGAGTCAAAGGCTGCCCTGTTTGAAAACTTGGAGATGTCTTGAGTATGCTTAAGCCACATGCGGAATTCTTCCCTTTTATCTTCTGGAATAAAAGGGAGGAAAGTGTGCAGCTTTTCTGCCACTTCTTTCAGAAACATACCCATATAAAGGCTATATGAGTTGATTCTGGCAATAAGCATACTGGCCTGGAAGATTTTCCTACCAAAAGCATCCAAGGTCCTGCATTCTCTTCCTGGAGGAGCAGAAGAGTGTCTCTTTGTACTCTTTATCCTCTTCATAGCTGACTGCACCACAATGGAATGGGGAGGGAAGCTGAGTTTTCTGGAACCCAGGACAAGGAGGGACACGATACATAGTGTCCAACCTGCGAGAATGAGGAGAGAGAGTGAGAGGAGTCTCCCATAAATCAATCATGTGTTCCTGAAGAATCTCATGAATTGGTAAGGTGACTGCCTCTTTAGGAGCCTTAGAGTATCCCAAAATATCTAATTTTTTTGCTCTAGGCTCTGATTCAGAGGTTACTGAAAATAGAGAGTCCTTTAGCTACTTCTCTTATGAAGTCTTGAAAGGACAAGTCCTCTGGAGGAGACATTCTTCGTTTTGGAGAAGAAGGCTCCTCAGGAAGGGCTATGGATACTTCAGGAGACTCATCTGATGTATCAGAATCATCAGAGGAATCGAAGTATCGCCTGTCAGGGTGCTCTTCTAACGCTCGATACGCGTATCGAGCGGTATCGACATCGGGCATCCACGGTACCGGATCGGTACCGAGAAGTAGCCCTGGACAAGGAGCCGCAGCAGTCGGTATCCTGGTCGATGTCGATACAGTCGGTACCGGCATCGGCGCTGGTGCCGGTACCGGAGCCGATACCGACAACGGAGCTCGTTGCGGTATGTGATGGCGAAGATGGACAGATCCCTATGGAGGTGGAGAAAATACAGGAAATTTCCCCTAGGCAGAGGGAAAAGGGAAAAAAGGCTTACTTTAAAACTGCAGCTAGGCTTGAAAAAAAGAGTCTGTCAGAACTTGTTGATCAGAAGCCACGCCCCAGCTCCATAGTGACTAAGGGTGGTGATGCAGCACAGCTGGGGGCGGGGTGGAAAGAGAGCAGCAAGTCACATGCTTATAAGCCTGAGAGAGCTAAGGGTAGAGCTAGGGGTTCAGCTTCGAGTTCAGCTGAGAGAACGAGAACAGGAAGCAGTTCGGGTTGGAGATCAGGATTGCAGAGATTGCAAGGATCCGACAGAACTGCAAGCTTCCCAGGAGAGGAAGGGAGACTAGCCCAAGTCTCAGGACAAGAAAGGAAGAGAGCTAACCTTATTACAGAGGAGGAGTCTGGAAGGAAGCCTTACTCAAGGCAGGAGGTGTATTCCTGTAGGAGGAGGGGAGATGATCAGGCTGCAGTTAACCTGAAACAGCATGACCTCAGAAAGAGCAGGGAGCCACTGCTGAGAAGACGTCACAAAGGTAACGCTGATAGTGTTAACAGCCTAAAGTCTCAGGAAGACTTCCTAGCCAGCCAGTTCTCAATATTGAACCAGGAGCCAGCTTATAGAAAGCCCTTTAATAAGGAAGGACTAAATGTTTTAGAACTGGTACAGCGTTTGCTACAGAACCAGGAAGTGATTAGCAGGGAGAAGTACTCTGTTCCCCGAGAAGAAGCACAGCTGCTTGGTAATGAGGACACAGAACTCTCCAGTTCAGATTGTGAATCCATGGAGCTTGGGGAAGGCATTCCATTAAGTGACCCGGAGGAATTAATGGAGTGTGAATTGTCCCAGGTAGTCAAATGAGAAGCTATCCTTACATGTGCTGAAGAAAGGTACAATTTATTTGACTTGCCTAAGCTTTTACAGAGCCTAGAAGTTTTAATCAGTATGTTTGCTATGGTGAATGAGACACGAGTATGACTACTGTTTGAAGTCTCATATGGTCTGATTAAAACCAGGGACAGTTCTGGAATTGAGAAGAGAAAAGTTACCTTCTAGGAAGAGTTTTTGTTTGCATTGAAGATTTCAATGGACATTTCTGTTTGAGCATTTTTGGAAAAAGCCTTATGTTTGAAGAGAAGGTTTTTGTGTTGCTGAAGTAAGCAAGTTTTGTTTTCTTACCTTGAATTCCTTGTGTACAAAAATACCCGTGTTATGCCAAGCTTCTTTTATGAAGTTCTCGATGCCAAGGGAGGCTTAAATAAAAATATTCCTGTTTTGCTTTCAATCTCGGCTCAAGCTTTTTGCTACACAACTACACGTGCTCTGAACTACGACTCCCAGAAGCCCTTGCTTTGGGAAGTCCCCATTGAAAGTAACAACCGCCCCCCTTTCTCTCGTCAGGCAGCCGCCTAGGCGGAGAAGGGGGCGCGACAGGTATCATCGGCGTCGCAGCTTGAATGAAGGACTGTATAGCCTGCTGCATGGACAGAATATTCTGATCCATCGACGCCATGAAAGCCTGGAAGTCGGTACCGGGAGAAAGTGCCGGTACCCCAGAGCAATCTAACAGGTGATCGGTCGAGGCCGTGCCATCGATGTCAACCTGTAACCCCATAGGAGGAGCTTTGGAAGCCGGAGCTTCCCGCCGGGGTTGTTTGGCTGGTGCAGGATCCTCGAGGGAAAGCCCGGAGGCATCTCGATGCTTAGAGGGAGATCTACCCTTCGAGGACCTGCTAGGTTTATGTTTGGTTACCTGAGATCCTTCAGGAGAAGAAGACCTGGAAGATGTCAATGCTACTGCCGGTGCCTCAGCGGGAAACAGCACATGGAGCTTAGCTGCTCGGTTCTGTAACCCCCGTTTAGACATTAGGGAGCAGGACGGACAATCCGGAATGGAGTGTTCAGGACCCAAACATTTAAGACACCATTCATGGGTATCTGTAACAGAAATAGTACCGCTACACTTAGTGCATTTTTTGAACCCGGATGTTGGTTTTTCCATGGGGGAAATTTTCTTGTGGGCCCTGAGGCCTTAAGAAGAAAAATACACCAAGTGAAGAAAAATATCGATTTTTTTTTTTTTTTTTTTTAAGAAAGAAAGAAAAGACCGGCGGTACCGGTCCGGAGTCGGGGAAGGCAGACACGCGACCAAAGAAATAAAATAAAATAAAGAACTTCTTCAGCGGCGACAGGGCTCGACCTGCTGGCTCCGCGGCAAAGAAGAACTGAGGAGAGTTGGTTAGGAAAGGCGGGAAGGCAGCGCGCAGGCACTGTGGGATGCTCCCAAAAGCTTTCCTTTTTGAGAAGCTGGGGAGCGTTCCCGAGCAGGCTCCATCGGTACCGACGTACCCATATGTGAAGACTCATTCCTGCTTGTTGTTCCTGGAGATATCTATCTTCCCTTGCGTTTCGCTATCAGTACCCTCCACAGCACCGCCTGTATCTCCGCCAGCAACTCTTACCTAAACCACTCTCACATTAATAACTTCCCCTTTACCCCCCTCCTCCCCCTCCCTCACTGCCCCCTTTATGCATAAAACCCCTGAACCTACATACATGAACACATATGTTAGCACTCTTACTCCCCCTTCTACTGCCCTCCACCCTTACCCCCCCTCCCCCTATCTTCCATTCCCCCCTGCAAAACCATTCCCACACCCCTACCCACTGCCTCTCCACCTTCTCCACTTTACCCTTCTTCAGCACTGTTAACCTATGCATTTGATACAATTCGGACATGCGCCGAGCATAATTTTCTAAGGGTGGCATTACCCTATTCTTCCAATGTAGTCCAATTTCACATCTTGCCGCTATTATACATTGCCACATTATGCTCCAGTTTCCTTCTCCCTCGTCACTCTTCTTTAATAAGAGACATAATTCTGGCGTCAGGCTGATCCTTGAGCCTGTAATGTCCCCTATAATGTCTCCAATTTTCTCCCAGTACTGTTGTACTACCGGGCATGCCCACCACATATGCAACCAGGCTCCTTTCTCTCCACACATCCTCCAACATTCATCCGACCCACAAGCCCCCGCTTTATACAGCCGCTCCGGTGTGAAGTACCAACGAGACAGCACTTTCCACCCAATGTCTCGCAGGGACGTGACTATAGATGCTTTCGCTATACCTTGAGCTATCCGCCCCCACTGCTCTAACTCCCACGACACCCCTAGCTCCTTCTCCCAAACCTTCATATAGCTTAGTTTCTCCTCCCCTCTCTCTGTTAATCCTTTATAGATTTGAGAGATGACCCCCTTCCTCCCCAACAAACCCAGGCAGCTACCTTCAAACCAACCCGGTTCCTTTACAATATCCTGCCAATGCTTTCTCTGCCTGGCATATGATCCAATCTGAAGGTAATGGAATCTATCATTTTCCCGCAGCTGATACAAGTCTCGTATACCCTCAAATTCTCTTACCCCTTCTCCGAAGATTTTTTGAGACACGTGCCTTAACCCTTGCTGCGCCCACCTTTGCACTACCGACACATCTGGGCCTTTCCTCCTCTTCACAGCAAGCTAGTAGCGACATTGCACGTGCCCACCTCTTCTCCCCTATCAACCCCTTCCGGTGCCGCTGCCACAGCCCCAGCATATGACCTACCATCGGATTTCCCCCTTTACTACCCTTCCCTCCCCATACCAATCTCTCCAACTCACCTGGTCTTAGTCCCGCTTCTTCCATCACTACCCAATGCTTATGCCGTTCTCTCAGTCATAAGTACACCGCCCTCAGTTGCACCGCAATATAGTACTTTCTAAAATTGGGAACCCCCCATACCTCCCTCCACCCTCGCTACCTGCAAAGTCCTAGCCGCCACCCTGGGTCGCTTGTTCCCCCAGATAAACCCCTTGACTTGCTTTTGCAGTCCTTTTAGCGCCTTTATGGGTATCCCTACTGGTAGCACTTGAAAATAAAAAAGGAACTGGGGGAGCAGCATAATTTTCATCACTGCCATTCTCCCCAGCCAAGATATGTACCCCCTATTCCATGCCCCCAATTGTGCCTCCACTTGCCCAAAAGCCTTCTTATAATTCAGATCATATAGATCCTCAAGATCTCGCCCCAAATAAACTCCCAAATATCTAATAGATCTTTTAGCCCACCTAAATTGAAAGGTATGTTGTAGGTTCCTTTACAGCTCTACCCCTACTGTCAAGTTCAGGATTTCAGATTTACTCCAATTAATCCTAAACCCCGCCATTTCCCCATATTCCTGTAACTCCCTCATAGTCGCAGGCAGCGTCTCATTTGGCCTAGTGATCATAAGTAGGATGTCATCCGCAAACATAGCCATTTTATATTCCCTCTGCCCCATTGTCACCCCCGTAATGTCTAGTCTCTTCCTTATCTTCCCCGCTAACGGTTCCAAGGATAAGGCGAACAGCAGCGGCGAAAGGGGGCACACCCCTGCCTAGTTCCCCTCCCTAATGGAAAACATCCTGAGTATCCCCCATTGACTCTCACACACACTTTAGGTCCCGCATATAACACCTTTATCCAGTCTACAAAGCCTTTTCACAACCCCATGTGATCCAACACTGCGAACAGAAATTTCCACGACACTTGGTCGAACGCTTTCTCTGCGTCAAGTGAGAGAAGCATTGCCGGTTCTGACGCCCGTTTCGTTGACCATATGACATTTAGAATTTTCTGGATATTATCTGCCACCTGCCTCCCTGGTATAAACCCCACTTGATCCTCATGTACTAACTTCCCCAATATTCTGTTGAGTCTCCCCGCTAATACTTTGGCCATTAACTTCGCGTCTATGTTTATCAGTGAGATGGGCTGGTACGACGCACACTCTTGCGGATCCTTCCCCTCTTTGTGAATTAGCGTGATCCCTGCCCAACCCATCGTTGCCGCTAATCGCTCCACCTCCCTGGGTAAATTAAACTCATCAGGGGCTTCACCAGCGCTCTCTTGAATTTTTTTATAAAAGCTGGCCGTTAGCCCATCCAGCCCTGGGGCCTTCCCTGGTTTCAGGCCCTTGATCGACAACTCCACTTCCTTGACCTGTATTTCTCTATCCAACGCCTCCCTTTCCCCTTCCTCCAATTGTGGGAGTCCTGCTGCCTCCAAGTATTCCCGTATCTCACCCTCCGGCCTATCTAATTTTGCTTCATACAGCCTCTGATAGTACTCCACAAATTCTTCTCTAATCTTCTGCTTGTCTCTTTCTACCCCTCCCCTACCCCTGATCTGTGTTGTGACATATTACGCTTCTGCTTTAATCTCCTCGCCATGTACTTTCCCGCTCTATTCCCTCCTTCAAAGAACTCTTGCCGCAATATTTGTAACCGGTATTGAATCCCTTCGGCTTCCAGCGCATTCAGCTTGGCCCTGGGTCTGCAAAACCTCCCCCCCCCCCCTATATTTTCCACTTGTATCTAGGGCGTCCGCCTCTTCTAACCTCACCAGCTGCTGCCGTAGTTGGAGTTCCTTCTCCTCCCTTTCCCTCTTTATTCTCGCCCCCCCTCCCCCATTTGATCAAAGTGCCCCTCACCACCGCCTTAAACGCATCCCAGACCACTCCCTTCTGCACTTCTCCATTGTCATTATGTACAAAATAATCTGGTATCAACTCTTCTAGCTCGCGTACTACCCTAGTATCCCCCAGTAATGCCTCATTCAATTTCCAATAGTGCAGCCCCCTATTCTCTCCCCGACACCTCAAACTCACAATCACCGGTGCATGATCCGATCATGTGATCAGCTCCATCTCTCCTTCTCTAATCCTACCTGCTATCTCTTTCCCTACCCAGATGGTGTCTATCCTTGAATATGTGCCATGCACCGCTGAAAAGAAGGAATACTGGTGCCTGCTCGGGTTAAGCAGCCGCCACGCATCAATCAAGTCATTATCCTTCACAAATTTCTGATATCATCTCCTGTCTGCAACCCTCCCCTCTCCTCTCCCTGTAGAATCTCTTCCCACCTCCCAAATCATATTAAAGTCCCCTTCACAGATTCTCGCTCCCTCCCCCAACATATTCACTTTCTTATCCACTTCTTCCCAGAAATCCTTTTGAGTCCCAGTGGGAGCATACACATTTATCACACAAAACCATTCATCTCCTATCTTCATTCGTACCATTAGGTATCGTCCCCCTCTGTTTCTAATTATTGTGTGCATCTCTACTTTGAGTGCACCACTTACCAGCAACGCCACCCCCCTTTCTTCCGCTCCCACATATAAGAGGCAAACACTAACTCAGTGTATCCCTTAGGCTTCACTACAGACTCGTGCCTCCGCAGCAAATGCGTCTCTTGCAATAGAACAAGTGAGGCTTTCTGTCTATTTAGTTCCCTATACAATTTTTGCCTCTTAAACGGTGAATTTAAACCTTTCACATTTAAGGTAACAATTTTCAGGTCACCTGTGCTGTTCCCCCCCCCCTTCTTCTACTCCTCTACACCTAACTCCCCCCTCCCCTTCCCCCCTCTGCCCCTCCCTCCTTCCACCCCCTCCACCCCTCCCCTCCTCCTGCTACCTCTCTTCCCCTCCCCCCCGTCCACCCTACTGCCCTCCCCCTTCCACCCTCCCTTAAAGGGAGAACTGACTTCCCTAATCGTGACTACCCATCAGGCCGCAGCCTGATTCTTGCCTTCCCCTCCCGCCTCCCCCAAGTCTCTCCACACCTATCCCCCCTTCCACGCTACTCTACCCCGTTTGTTCCTTCCCCCCCCCCCCCTTGCACATTTCCTTCATTATCATCAACATTTAAAGTCCTCAATCTCAACTCGCTCCGTTGTTCTCTGCATGCACTCCTGCGCTTTCTCGATTCAGCCTCGCCAATCTTCGCCCTCCGACTGGTGCCCTGTGCCAGCGCAGAACAATCCTTTTTGCGGTAGATATCTCTGTGGCCTTTGTCGATCCGTAGGACATCTTCGCCCCCTCTGGCAGATTAGTTAGGCCCAGCTCTTTAAGGGCTTTCCAGGCTTCCTCACGTCTGCACCAGTCTCGACCTTCCCTTCACTGTAATTAGCAATCCAAAGGGGAACAGCCATTTATATCTCATGTCTTCCCGTCGCAAATACGTTGTCACCTCCTTGAGGCTTCTTCTCCGCTGTAGCGTTCCGGGGGAGAGATCTTGAAAGAATTCCAGCTTGTGCTCTTCCCAGATAAACTGTTTTGTTTTCCTTGCCGCCCACAGCAGTCTCTCTTTAATCTTGAATGAGCTGAGACATACAATATCTTCAGGTTTGTTGTCTCTCGCCGGGCCCAGGCCTCTATAAGCTCTCTCTTTGAGTAGGGTCTCTCCTGCCTCCCCGTCCTCCAGGTCTGCTGTTGCTAGTAGAGACCTGAATATTTTAACAATCACCTCCTCAGAATTTTTATATTTCGGATCTTCTGGGAGGCCTCGTACCCTGATATTGCATCTCCTGGATCTGCCCTCAAGGTCTTCCAGTTTCATCTGCAGCTCTCCTTGCGCACACATGAATTCTTCCCATCCTTTTTGTTGCTCCTCTAGGGCTGCTCCTAGTTGCTCCATCTGCATCTCCGTTTCTTCCACACGGATGCCCATGTCCACTATGTCTTGTCTCAAGACCTGTATTATCTCTTTTAATTCCTTTTTTACCCCACTGAATTCCATCTTGATCTCATCTTTCAGCTCTGTTAGCCATTCCTTTAACATGGCTGCTACCTCTGGGCTGCACCCCCGCTCCGACTCCTCCTCTGGCTCATTCGGGCCTGTGAGCTGCATTCTGCCCCTCTTTTCCACCTTTGGGAGCCACATATGGAGACCGGAATTCAGCCAGTTTCCTCCTCACTGACTGAAGGCCTTTATTTTTCTCAATAATCACTCTTGTGTCCCCCGGGCTGTGCTACTGGGTTGTCCCAGTAGTTACTGGGCTTATTCCTCCCGCTTGTGCCTTGTCTCCTCACCTTAGGGGGCTCCTTCTTGGAATGCTTTCCACCCCTCCTGATCATGTGTTGTTTTCTCAGCACCGTTCTATTTTTCTTAAAGTCCTGCTGTTTAACTCACACTGCCTCCTATTTCTAGCAGTTCTCTTTTATTAATGCGTTTTATCGCTACAGTGCAGTGGGTAACTGGGCCCTCGGCTTCACCCAAAGTGTCCAAGTACCTTTATTCTGACTCCTTGGCACTTCTCTCACCTCCTGGACACCTCGACCCTCAGTTCACTCTGGCTCTATTGTCTCTGCACAGCAGCTGCTCACCTCTTCCCACTGCCTTTCAGGTCAAGCCTCCTCTGTGGGCTCTCTTTATGCTCTACCATGCTCCCTCTCTCGATCTTGGCTCGGTCTCTCCTGCCTGCTCCGTGTCCTGCGGCTCCCCCGCTGACTCACAGTTCAATACTGCTCTCCTCTTCTTGCACCAATCGGGCAGCCGTCTAGGTTTCTCAGCTTCCCCTCTGCAGTCTTCCCGGGAACCGGACACACTGCTCCGTGGCTCCCGCGTGTTGCCTGGGCCCACACTTCCTCCTTTCCCTCTCTCCCCGCTGCACTCGTTGGCTCTGCAACGCTCTCTGTCTCCAACCAGGCTGTTAGACGGCCACTCCAATCTCTGGATCACTCGCTCTGCCGGCCTCCTTTCCGGCGGCGCTGCCCCTCCGATCCCGCAGTAGGCCCCTTGTGTCCTTTTCTCAGGGCTGTCTCTTTCACCTGCCACGTCCTCCTGTGCTTGGCAGCGCTACTTCTATGGTGGCCCGCTCTGATCCTGATCGCCGCGATCCTTTTTCCACTGCCGTTTTTGCTTTGTTTTCTCCTCCGCTACTGCCCCTTCATTTCCAGCTCACTTTGCTGCCATTTACTGGGGAATTTCCCCTTTGCTACAGGCTTGGCGGCAGAGCTCCCTCTTCACGCCACCATTCAGCCCAATGACGTCACCAGAAGTCCGTCCAAACCTTTTTTTAAACCCAGCTACACTAAAGCACAGTTACTTACCTGTAACAGGTGATCTCTGGGAACAGCAGGAATAAGTCTTCACATATGGGTACGTCGGTACCGACGGAGCCTGCGCGGGAACGCTCCCCAGCGTCCAATCAGAAAGCTTTTGGGAGCATCCCACAGCGCCTGCGTGCTGCCTTCCCGCCTTTCCAACTGTCTCTCTCCTCAGTTGAGTTTTATAGCTGAGGACAAAGAAGGAGAGAGAGGGAAAGGAAGAGAGATAGAGAGAGAGAGACAACTCCTAGGGGAGGTGGGTGGGTTGTGAAGACTTATTCCTGCTCTTCCCAGAGATCACCTGTTACAGGTAAGTAACTGTGCTATCTCCAGGAACAAGCAGGAATGAGTCTTCACATATGGGGGACTCCCTAGCTTTTGATGCCAAGGAGAGAGCCCAGACGTTGTGTGTCCCTGGAACAGGACTGCACTTCCCCACCTGGATCTCTGCCATCCCATGAGGGATGGTGGGTAGGAGTTGATTAAGCATGGAACAGGTGTTTGAGAACAGCCTGACCAAACAAGGCATCCCGGCGGGAGTCCTTGCCTAAGCAGTAATGGGCTGTGAAGGTATGAACTGAGGCCCAAGTGGCTGCTCGACAGATGTCATCGATAGACACAGAGTTCAGATGAGCCATTGAGGCTGCCATGGCTCTCACATTGTGAGCTGTGACATGGCCCTCCAGAGAAATGTTCTTGCTCTGATAGGCGAAAGAAATACATTGGGCAATCCAGTTGGAAAGAGTTCTCGGAGACTGGGTGTCCCAAATGAGAAGGATCAAAAGCAACAAAGAGTTGGGAAGACTTTCTATGTTGCTGTGTCCTCTGTAAGTAAAAAGCCAGAGCTCTTTTACAGTCCAGGGTATGAAGATTCCTTCCTGCAGGTGATGCATGAGGTCCTGGAAAGAAGACAGGTAGGTAGACTTCTTGGTTGAGGTGAAAAGGCGAGACCGCCTTAGGCATAAAATGTGGATTAGTCCTAAGGACCACCTTGTCATGATGGAACCTTGTATAAGGTGGATTAGCTACTAGTGCTTGCAATTCACTGATGCAGCGTGCTGATGTGATTGCAATGAGAAAGATAACCTTCCAAGAAAGGTATTTCAAGGAAGTAGTAGCTAAAGGTTCAAAAGGCGGCTTCATAAGCTGACCAAGAACCAAATTTAAGTCCCATGCCACCGGTGGTGGTCTAATGGGAGGCTTTGTTAAAAGGAGGCCTCTCATGAACCTTGCTACAAGGGGATGAGAGGAAACAGGTTGTCCATTTAGAGGCTTGAGTGAAGCTGCAATAGCACTCAGATGGACTCTTACTGAATTTGTCTTAAGGCCTGCATTAGACAGATGCAGGAGATACTCCAGCAACGATTCCAGAGGTATGGCACGGGGGTTAAGACCCTTTTCAGAACACCAGAAGGTAAACCTTTTCCACGTGAAGGCGTAAGAACGTCTAGTGGAAGGTTTTCTGGAAGCTTGAAGAACATCTTTCACTTGCTGAGAAAAAGGAAGATCCTGGAGATCTAAGCCCTTCAGCAACCAAGCCCTAAAATGCAGAGACTGGGGATTGGTATGCCACAACTTTCCGTCCTCCTGAGAGAGGAGGTCTGGAGCAGACACTAACTCTAGGGAGGGAGCTTGAGAGAGATGTAGAAGCAGAGGGTACCACACTTGCCGTGGCCAATGTGGAGCTATGAGAATCATGTGGCCTCTGTCTCTCTGAAGCTTGAATAGGGTTTTGGGAATTAGGGGGATGGGTGGAAAGGCATACAGGAAGTCTTGACCCAGTGAAGGAGGAAAGCATCCCTTGCCTGAGCCCCCTGAGCCGGAGTTCTGGAACAGAACCGGGGAAGTTTGGCATTCCACGGACTTGCAAAGAGGTCTATGTCCGGGGTTCCCCAAATTTGAAAAATTTTGGAGACCTGGGCCATATGTAGGGACCACTCGTGTGGAAGCAGAACTCGACTGAGTCTGTCTGCCCAAGAGTTTTGAACCCCTGGAAGATAGACTGCCAGAAGATGAATGTGATGCTCTCTGGCGAGGGCCCACAGTCGCAGAGCTTCATTGCAAAGCGACAGAGAGCCAATTCCTACCTGCTTTTTTATGTAGAACATGGCTACCTGATTGTCCGTGTGGACAAGGACTGTCTTGTGGCTGAGCAGGGTGTGGAAAACTCGTAGAGCAAGGAAGATTGCTCTGAGTTCCAAGAGATTGATGTGGAGACAAGTCTCCTGTGGGGACCAGATGCCCTGGGTGGAGAGGTCCTGAAGATGAGCTCCCCAGCCCATTGGAGAAGCATCTGTTGTAAGAGTTGCCTGGGGTAGAGGCTGTTGAAAAGGACACCCCAGCAAGAGGTTCTGAGGGGACTTCCACCATTGGAGGGACAAAATGAGGCGACTTGTGTTTGCTATTTTGTCTGACAGGCACCCTGATGCCTGGGTCCATTGGGTGGATAAAGTCCACTGAGCTGCTCTCATGTGAAGGCGAGCATATGGTACCACATGAACGGTGGAAGCCATGTGGCCTAGTAACTAACATCTCTCGAGCAGTGAGTAGGGGTTTCAACTCTGCTTGAGAAGCTAACTGCATCAAGCGAAGGCAACGGGTCTGGGGAAGAAAGGCCCTTGCCTTTGTGGTATCCAGCAATGCCCCTATAAACTCCAGGGACTGAGTAGGGATCAAACTGGATTTTGGGATGTTTATTACCAGCCCTAAGTATTGAAGGATACGCATTGTGCAGGTTAGAACAGTCCTGGCCTCTGATTGAGTGGGAGCTCGAATGAGCCAGTCGTCCAGGTAGGGGAAGACAAATATTCCCAGGGTGCGCAGAAATGCAGCAACCACTGCCATGCATTTTGTGAACACCCTTGGTGCAGAGGCCAGGCCAAAGGGGAGCACTCTGTATTGATAGTGCTTCTCCTGGAAAAGGAACCGAAGGAACCTTCTGTGAGTTAGATGGATGAGAACATGAGTGTACGCATCCTTGAGATCTAGAGAACAAAGCCAATCCTGACTCTGAAGGTATCGCAGCAGAGTTCCCAGAGAAACCATCTTGAATTTTTCTTTGACTAGGAATCTGTTCAATTCTCTGAGATCTAAAATGGGTCTGAAGCCCCCTGTTTTCTTTGGGATAAGAAAATAGGGGGAGTAGAACACTGTGCCCTTTTGTTGAGAAGGCACTTCCTCTACTGCTCCCTTGGGCTAGAAGAGTGGCAACCTCCTGCTCTAATAGGCTGAGGAGGGAGGTTGGAGAATTGAACTGGTGCACTCTTGTGAGAGGGGGCAAGCTGGAAAAATGAAGTTTGTACCCTATTCTTATGATGGAGAGTGTCCACTGCTCTGTTGTGATTTGCCCCCATCTGGGAGAAAAGTGACATAGCCTTCCTGGAATGGTGGAGGGCTCTGGTCCATCTAGAGCCAGAAAGGCTAAGTTCTCTAGCAGAAAGACAAAGGCCCTGAGGTGGCTGAGACTGCTGGGCTGGAGCAGGCCTCGCAGCCTTTGCCTTGGTCTGTTTGGAGGATTGCTGCCGTTTGGAAGGGAACTGAGCTGCAGAAGATGCTCTCTGACTATAAGCAGGATAGGATCTTCCCTTCTTTGAAAAAGGTGTTCTCTTGAACAACCTTTTCTTAGCAGGAGCAGCTGTAGATTTGGATAGTCTATCCAAAGCAGAATTTTCAGCATCCATCTGATTGGCTTTTGCTTGCCAATCTTTACCAGATTTTCACCTGTACAAGGGATATTTCCCAATTCATCTTGGACCCAGGTCTCCAAATCAGATGCTTGAAGCCAAGCATCCCTACATGCTGCTATAGCTATAGCTGAGGCTCTGCTTACGCATTCAAAGGAATCGAAAGCTGCACGGTTGGAGAATTTGGAGACATCCTGGGCATGTTTGAGCGCAGAGAGAAATTCTTGCCTTTTATTGTGAGACATAAAAGGACTTAAAGTCTGCAAATGGTCAGTGACCTCTTTTAAGAACATGCCCATGTAGAGACTATAAGAATTAATTCTTGCAGCAAGCATGGAAGATTCTTCTACCAAAAGCATCCAGGGTTCTACATTCACGTCCTGGAGGATTAGAGGCATGTCTCTTGGCACTTCTAATCTTTTTCATTGCAGACTCAACCACAATAGAGTGGTGAGGAAGCTGAGTCTTATGGAAACCAGGACAAGGAGGGACACGATACATGGTGTCCAACCTGCGAGAATGAGGAGAGGTGGTTAGAGGTGCTTCCCACATCCTTAACATGAGATCATACAGAATCTCATGAATAGGCAAGGTAGATGCCTCTTTATGAGTTTTAGGATATTGTAGAATATCTAACTCCTTAGCTCTAGGCTCGAACTCTGGGGCTACTGTAATAGAGAGACCCCGAGCCACCTCTCTGATAAAGTCTTGAAAAGACAAGTCCTCTGGAGGAGACATCCTTCGTTTAGGAGAGGACTCCTCCTGTGAAAGAAGCATCGCTGCATCGACAGACTCTTCAGAATCCTCAGACTCATCAGAGGAATCGAAGTATCGTCTGTCGGGATGCTCTTGCAAAGCCCGATACCCGTACCGACCAGGGTCGGTAACGGGAATCATCGGTAACGGGTATCGGTACCAGAAGGCTGCAGAGGGCAGGGTACCGGCATGGCTGACACCGATACCGATGTCGATGCCACCGGTACCGGGATCGGTACCGAAGGCGATACCGGAGCCGGTACCTGCGGAGTAGTCGGATGTGGTACCACGGGCATCGATGCCACAAGGAAAGCCGCCAGACTGCGTTCCATGGACAGAATAGCGTAGTTACTCACCTGTAACAGGTGTTCTCCAGGAGCAGCAGGAATCAGTCCTCACATATGGGTGACGTCGGCGCCGACGGAGCCCTCGCGGAGCAATTTTCCCCAGCTTTCACAGAAAGCCTTTGGGAATTGCAGCGCGCATGCGCGGTCGCCTTCCCGCCCAAGGGAGCCATCTTAGCCAGTCTGATGACATAGCTAAAAGACAGCATAAAAATTTGCAAAAAAACTTAAGCAGATGATTGCAACTCCACGGGGAGGAGGGAGGGTTGTGAGGACTGATTCCTGCTGCTCCTGGAGAACACCTGTTACAGGTGAGTAACTACGCTTTCTCCAGGACCAAGCAGGAAGTCAGTCCTCACATATGGGACTCCCAAGCTTAAGGCTACCGGAGACCCTAAGCACAAAAATGAGATCCCTCGAGCTCGGCAGTACAGAAGGATGGAATCTTCGCTGAATTAGTACCCACCGGTAGCCCCCATCCGGGATGGAGGGTAGGAGTTGCTCAAACCTCGAAGAGACTGCGGAGGACTGCCTGTCCGAAAGCACTGTCCCTGCGGGACTCCCTCTCGAGACAGTAATGGGCCGCAAAAGTCTGGCTCGAAGACCAAGTAGCGGCCCGGCAGATGTCTGCCAGCGGAACCGAGCGGAGGTAAGCCACTGACGTAGCCTTCGCCCGAACACAATGAGCCGTGATGCGACTTTCTAAGGAGAGTCCGGCTGCCCCATAAGCCCAAGCGATACAGTCAGCAACCCAGATGGACAGGGTACGCTTGGAGACCGGGAGCCCCAATTTATTGGGGTCAAAAGACACAAAAAGCTGAGCAGCTTTACGGTGCTCCCGCGTACGGTCAAGGTAGAAGTTCAATGCCCTTCTACAGTCCAGGGTATGCAGGACTCGTTCAGCTCGGCTGGAGTGAGGCCTGGGAAAGAAGGTTGGAAGTACCACCTCCTGATTGATGTGAAAAGGGGAGACAACTTTTGGAAGAAATTTTGGGTGAGTCCGTAGGACTACCCTATTTTTGTAGAACCGAGTGAAGGGAGGATCAGACACGAGGGCCTGCAATTCACTTACGCGTCTAGCGGAAGTGAGGGCTATCAGGAATAAGGTTTTCCACGAAAGAAAACGCAGAGAACAGGTAGCCATCGGTTCAAAAGGCGGACAGGTGATCCGCTGTAAAACCACATTCAGATCCCAGTCAGGTGCTGGCGGGCGCAGAGGTGGTTTTAGTAGAAGGAGACCTCGGAGAAACCGAGCTACAAGAGGGTCGCTGGAAAGAGGTCTGCCGTCCACCGGCACATGGTGTGCTGAAAGAGCACTGAGGTGGACCTTGACGGAATTGGACTTAAGTCCCAGATTAGAGAGGTAGAGCAGGTACTGCAAGATCACCGACACCAAGCAGGAGAAGGGATCCTGAGACTGCTGTACACACCAAACGGAAAAGCGACGCCATTTAAGGGCGTAGCATTTGCGGGTAGAAGGTCGCCGAGAAGCTAGGACGACCTCTTCCACCTCTGCCGGCAGGAGAAGGGGAGCAAGGACTACCCTTTCAGCCGCCAGGCCATCAGATTGAGAGATCTGAGGTTGGGGTGAAGCAGAGACCCCTGATCCTGTGTTAGGAGATCCGGTTGAAACCCCAGAGGGAACGGATCCTCTACCGCTAATTGCAACAGAAGTGGAAACCACGGCTGTCTGGGCCAGCGAGGAGCCACCAGGATCATGGACGCTTTGTCCCGGAGAACCTTGAACAGAGTTCGGGAGACCAGCGGGATGGGAGGAAAAGCATAGAGGAGGTTTTCCAACCATGAGAGCAGAAATGCATCTGCCGCTACCCGAAGGGGATGTGGCTGACGCGAGCAGAAGCGAGGAAGTTGCCGGTTGAGAGGACTGCCAAAGAGATCCATCGTGGGGAGGCCCCACTTCAGAAAGAGTTTCTGGACTACCAAGGGATCCAGACGCCACTCGTGCGGCTGGAGTATCCTGCTGAGTTTGTCCGCCAGGAAATTCTCCTGGCCTGGGAGATAAACTGCTTTGAGAAGAATGCCGTGACTGACGGCCCAAGAGCAGAGCTTTTGAGCTTCTCGGCAGAGAAGGAAGGAGCCCGTGCCGCCCTGTTTGTTCACGTAGAACATGGCAACTTGATTGTCCGTCTGGACAAGGACGGACTGGTGAGAAGTCAGGTGGGAGAAAGCCTTGAGCGCCAGACGAATAGCTCTGAGCTCCAGGAAGTTGATCTGTTGAGCAGATTCCCACGCGGTCCAGAGACCTTGAGTACATGCCCCCTGGCAGTGAGCTCCCCAGCCCAGGAGGGAAGCATCGGTCGTCAGCACTTGAGTCGGCTGAGGCGACTGAAAAGGCATTCCGAGCACTAGGTTCGGCCGATGAAGCCACCACTGTAGGGAAGAAGTCAGCGGACTGGAGAGGCGCACTAAGTCGGCTAGGCCGCCGGTGGCTTGTTGCAACTGTTTGCGAAGGCACCATTGAGCCGGCCGCATATTCAGGCGAGCATTGGGGGTCACGTCGATGGTGGAAGCCATGTGGCCGAGCAATCTCAGGAAGCGCCTGGCGGAGACCAGGGACTGGCTGCGAAAATGGCCGGCTAGGTCCATGAGCCGTTGAGCCCTGTCGAGAGGCAGGAAAGCTCGAGCCTGAAGAGTGTACAGTCTTGCGCCGATGAACTCGAGATCCTGTGAGGGGAGCAAAGTGGACTTTGCGAAGTTTATGACAAAGCCCAAGTACTGCAGAAGAGTCACCGTGCGGTGTGTGGCATTGGTGACTGCCGGAGGGGACGACGCTCTTATGAGCCAGTCGTCGAAGTACGGAAAAACATAGAGGCCGTGAAGCCTGAGATAGGCCGCCACCACCGCGAGACATTTTGTGAAGACTCGCGGTGCGGAGGACAGGCCAAAGGGCAGTACTCTGTACTGGTAGTGATTTCCGGCCACCACAAACCTTAGGTATTGGCGGTGGCTTGGGTGGATGAGGATGTGTGTGTAGCCATCCTTTAGATCCAAGGAGCATAGCCAATCTCCCTGCTGGAGGTAGGGCAGAAGGATTCCAAGGGTAAGCATCTTGAACTTTTCCCGCACAAGGAACTTGAGGTTGCGCAAGTCCAGGATGGGTCTTAGGCCTCCTGTCCTTTTTGGTATTAGGAAATACCTGGAATAAAAGCCTTGACCTCTCAGGTGGTGGGGCACCGGTTCCACAGCCTGGTCCTGAAGAAGACTTGCTAACTCCTGAAGGAGTAAGTCCCTGTGCAGAGGGAGTCGCGGAGGTTCTCCCGGAAAATAAGAGGGAGGGACCTGATGGAAGTGGAGAAGATATCCTTCTCGCACGACTTGAAGCACCCATGCATCTGAAGTGATGTTGGACCACCTGTGGGCGAAGTGAACCAGCCGGCCTCCGGTGCTGGGAGGGACCAGCTGAGGGGGAGAGGCTATGCTGAGGAAGTCAAAAACCCCCACCCTGCTGAGCAGGGGCTGGTGGTGCAGGCTTGGGGGCTTGCTGCCTACGGGACCCGTTACCCCGTCCCTTGGCCTGCTGACCCTGTTGGGGAGCTGGAGGGGCCTGATATTGGGGGTAGTGTTTGTAGGCAGCCGCCTTTCTCGGGTAAAAGGACTTTTTTTCCCAAGCCCTTCTTTTTCTGGGAAGGGGCGGAGGTCTTCCTGGAAAGCCTGGTCCTGGTGAGAGTCTCCGTCTCGATTTGTGCAGCCTTTTCAGCCATGGGCTTGCCAAAGAGGTTTTCACCTCTGCAGGGGACATCGACCAACTTGTCCTGCACCCAAGGCTCAAGGTCAGACGACTGAAGCCAAGCCTGTCGGCGGGCACCGATGCCGGCTGCGGCCACACGAGCCGATGCTTCAAAGCCATCATAGGCTGCTCGGGACATGAATTTGGAGCATTCCCAAATACCAGATGTTAAGGCTAGGAACCTCCGCAAAGGTTCCTCGGACAGTCCAGCAGAGAATCCGGCTAGCTCTTTAGCCAGGTCTCGGAGATACATGCCCATGTATAGCTGGTAGGTCTGGACACGACAAGCCAGCATAGAGCCCTGGAAACACTTTTTACCAAGGCCATCCAGGTTACGGGCCTCCCTGCCAGGGGGCACCGAGGAGTGCATCTTCTGGCTCTTCAGCCGATGCATGGCCGATTCCACTACCATGGAATGGTGTGGTAGCTGTGCCTTTTGGAAGCCAGGACTCTTGCGGACTCGATAGATGGAATCGACCCGCTTGCTCAATACCGGCGACGAGGCCGGACTCTCCCACATGCGGAAGAGTAGTCGTTCCAGCATGGGAGGCACCGGTACAGTAAAGTGCTCCCGGGCGGGAGAGTCGTACTGAAGGGCGTCGAGCTCTTCGGCTCGAGGCTCCTCCTCGGGATCCGCCGGGAAGGCCAAAGCCTTGGCCATATCCCTGACAAAGTCCGAGAACCGGGCATCCTCCGGAGGGGACTGTTTCCGAGGTTCGGACTCAGGTGAGTCCGAGGGGACACACCGAGTCCGAAAGGAATCAGGTGACTCCTCCTCTTCAGACTCCCAGACCGACTCCGAGGAGGAATCAGTGGGGTCGGCTCGGGCAGGCGGAGGCGTCGGCCGCCCCGACGCCAAGGGAGTCGGCGGCGACGACCTCGGTCCCGAACGGGAGGCCGAGGGTGACCTCGACCGAGGATCGACTCGAGTTCGCATGGACTCGAGGATCGGCTCGGTCTCCGGGGTCGACTTAGACGTCGACGTCCCGGCGGTCGGGGCAGCGGCGCCAGCGAGGCTAGCGATCAGTGCCCGCTGCTGGTCCATGAAGGCAGATAGTCTGCTCTCCAAGGCCGTCAACCTGAGTCCGACCTCAGGTGACCCAGCAGTCCCCGACTCGGGCCCCGACGGCGTCGGGCCCGACGTCGGACCTCTCGGAGGCGAGTCCAGGAGGACCACAGGACTTACCCGAGCAGGCAACTCCGACTCCAGGCGAGGTCGCTTCGAGAGGTGCTCCTTCTCCAAAGACCCGGGACGGCCGTCGGGGCTATGCGACCTGGCCCTCGCGGAGCCAGGAGCGTCCACCGACGCCGCCCTCGCGGGTGTTTTCTCTTCCGTCGATGGTCTCCGGAGGGAGAACCCCTGTCGGAGGAGCTTCGGCGATGTTCAGAGCTGGAGCCTCTGGACGCCGAGGCTTCCGACGAGGTCCGGGTACGGCTGGGGTCAGCGAAGATCCTATCCCGCTGATGCCGCCGACTCCTCAACGCTTTGGAGGACATTTTGCCACAGGCTCCACAGATCATTTCTTCATGATCCGGGCCCAGGCAGCGGAGGCAATTATCGTGTGTGTCAGTGAGTGACATATTCCTGTCACACTGACCACACCGCTTGAAACCACTGGCAGCCATCGGGGGAAAAAGGGCCCCTGCAAGGTCAAAGGACCGGGCTGCCAGGGAAAAATCGAAAATGAAACTGACTAAAATCAGAAAAACCGAAAAATAAGGGAAGGACTCGCAACGGCGTCACGAGTCCGGGCAGGAAAACGACCGGCGTCGAACCGAATTGAAAAACGAGTAAAACTCACGAAAATCAACTTTTTTAGCGGGGACACGACGGGTACGTCTGTAGGGCTCCGCGGAAAAAAGAAGACTGGCTAAGATGGCTCCCTTGGGCGGGAAGGCGACCGCGCATGCGCGCTGCAATTCCCAAAGGCTTTCTGTGAAAGCTGGAGAAAATTGCTCCGCGAGGGCTCCGTCGGCGCCGACTTCACCCATATGTGAGGACTGACTTCCTGCTTGGTCCTGGAGAACCTCTGATCCATGGACGCTGCAAATGCCTGGAAGTCGGTACCGGTGGAGGCCACCGGTACCCCAGAGCATGGCACCAGGAGATCGGTTGAGGCCACACCATCTAGATCGTCCTGGAACCTTGATGATGATGCTTTAGAAGCCGAAGCCTCCCGCCGGGGTAATTTTGCCGGTGCAGAATCCTCGAGGGCAAGGCCAGAGGCATCTCGATGCTTAGAAGGAGATTTGCCCTTCGAGGACCAGCTGGATTTATGTTTAGTTACCTGAGATCCATGTGAGGAAGAAGCAGCCCTGGAAGACGTTGATGCCACCGAAGCTGCATCAGAGGGAAACAGGGTACTGAACTTGGCAGTTCGGTTCTGTCGACCTCTCTTAGACATCATGGAACAGGACATACGATCTTTGATGGAATGGTCAGGGCCTAAACATTTGAGACACCAGTCATGGGTGTCGGTGACGGATATAGTACCACCACATTTTGTGCACTTCTTAAAACCTGAGGCAGGTTTTTCCATATTTGAGGAAAAAGGCTTTGGGCCTAAGGCCCAAAACTGAAGTACACCTGAAGAAAAAATAGGTGGTCTTTTTTTTTTTTTTTTTTTAAGAAAAGAATAAGAACCGGCGGTACCGGTATAGCATCGAGGAAGGCAGACGCGACAGAAAAGAAATAAAGAAAAAAATAAGGAAATTCTTCTGCGATGACAGGAACACGACCTGCTGGCTCCGCGGAAAAAGAACAACTGAGGAGAGACAGTTGGAAAGGCGGGAAGGCAGCACGCAGGTGCTGTGGGATGCTCCCAAAAGCTTTCTGATTGGACGCTGGGGAGCGTTCCCGCGCAGGCTCTGTCGGTACCGACGTACCCATATGTGAAGACTCATTCCTGCTTGTTCATGGAGATCAGCTTTTACTACATCCTCTGGTAACAAACTCCAGAGTTTGATTACACATGGAGTGAAAAAATATTCTCTTATTAGTCTTAAACAGGTTACCCTGTATCTTCATTACATGTCCCCTAGTCTTTCTATATTCTGATGACGTAAACAATCCATCTATGTTTACCCATTCCACTCCATTCATTAATTTATAGACCTCTAACATATCTCCCCTCAGCCGTCTCTTTTCCAGGTTGAAGAGCCCTAACCTTTTTAGCCTCTGTTCATAGAAAGCGTAGTTACTCATCTATAACAGGTGTTCTCCAGGAGCAGCAGGAATCAGTCCTCACTTATGGGTGACGTCGGCGCCGACGGAGCCCTCGCGGAGCAATTTTCCCCAGCTTTCAAAGAAAGCCTTTGGGAATTGCAGCGCGCATGCGCGGTCGTCTTCCCGCCCGAGGGTGCCATCTTAGCCAGTCAGATGACATAGCTAAAAAAGACAGCATAAAAATTTGCAAAAAGAACATAAGCAGACGATTGCAACTCCAAGGGGAGGAGGGAGGGTAGTGAGGACTGATTCCTGCTGCTCCTGGAGAACACCAGTTACAGGTGAGTAACTACGCTTTCTCCAGGACCAAGCAGGAAGTCAGTCCTCACTTATGGGACTCCCAAGCTCAAGGCTACCGGAGACCCTAAGCACAAAAATGAGCTCCCTCTAGCTCAGCAGCACAGAAGGATAGAATCTTCGCTGAATTATCACCCACCGGTAGCCCACATCCGGGATGGAGGGTAGGAGTTGCTCAGACCTCAAAGAGATTACGGAGGACTGCCTGTCCGAAAGCACTGTCCCTACGGGACTCCCTCTCGAGACAGTAATGGACCGCAAAAGTCTGGCTCGAAGACCAAGTAGCGGCCCGGCAGATGTCTGCCAGCGGAACAGAGCGGAGGTAAGCCACTGACGTAGCCTTTGCCCGAACGCAATGAGCCGTGACTCGACTTTCTAAGGAGAGTCCGGCTGCCCCATAAGCCCAAGAGATACAGTCCGCCACCCAGATGGACAGAGTACGCTTGGAGACCGGGAGCCCCAATTTATTGGGGTCAAAAGACACAAAAAGCTGAGCAGCTTTACGGTGCTCCCGCGTACGGTCAAGGTAGAAGTTCAAGGCCCTTCTACAGTCCAGGGTATGGAGGACCGTTTCAGCACGGCTGGAGTGCGGTCTGGGAAAGAAGGTTGGAAGTACCACCTCCTGATTGATGTGAAAAGGGGAGACCACTTTAGGCAGAAATTTTGGGTGAGTCCGTAGGACTACCCTATTCTTGTAGAACCTAGTGTAAGGGGGATCAGACACGAGGGCCTGCAATTCACTTACGCGTCTAGCGGAAGTGAGGGCTATCAAGAACAGTGTTTTCCAAGACAGAAAACGGAGAGAACAGGTAGCCATAGGTTCAAAAGGCGGACAGGTGATCCGCTGCAAAACCACATTCAGGTCCCAGTCAGGCGCTGGCGGGCGCAGAGGTGGTTTAAGTAGAAGGAGACCTCGGAGAAACCTCGCTACGAGAGGGTCGTTTGAGAGAGGTCTGCCGTCCACCGGCACATGATGTGCTGAAAGAGCACTGAGGTGAACTTTGACGGAATTGGACTTAAGTCCCAGATTAGAGAGGTGCAGCAAGTACTGCAAGATCACCGACACCGGGCAGGAGAAGGGATCCTGAGACTGTTGGGTACACCAGACTGCAAAGCGACGCCATTTAAGGGCGTAGCATTTGCGGGTAGAGGGCCGTCGCGAAGCCAAGACGACCTCCTCCACCTCCGCCGGCAGGAGAAGGGGAGCAAGGACTACCCTCTCAGCAGCCAGGCCATGAGGTTGAGAGACCTGAGGTTGGGGTGCAGTAGGGACCCCTGATCCTGAGTGAGGAGATCCGGTTGTACCCCCAGAGGGATTGGATCCTCCACCGCCAGTTGTAGCAGGTGCGGAAACCACGGCTGCCTGGGCCAGCGAGGGGCCACCAGGATCATGAAGGCTTTGTCTCGGAGAACCTTGAAAAGAGTCCGAGAGACTAGCGGGATGGGAGGGAAAGCGTACAGAAGGCTCCCCGACCATGAGATCAGAAAGGCGTCCGCCGCAACCCGAAGGGGGTGTGGCTGACGAGAGCAGAAGCGCGGAAGCTGCCGGTTGTGAGGACTGGCAAAGAGATCCACCGTGGGGAGGCCCCACTGGAGGAAGAGCTTCTGAACTACCAAGGGATCCAGACGCCACTCGTGCGGCTGGAGGACCCTGCTGAGTTTGTCTGCAAGGCAATTTTCCTGGCCCGGGAGATAAACTGCCTTGAGGAGAATGCCGTGACTGACGGCCCAAGAGCAGAGCTTCTGTGCCTCCCGGCAGAGGAGGAAGGAGCCCGTGCCCCCCTGTTTGTTCACGTAGAACATGGCAACTTGATTGTCCGTCTGGACAAGGACGGACTGTTGGGAAGTCAGGTGGGAGAAGGCCTTGAGAGCTAGGCGGATCGCCCTGAGCTCCAGGAAGTTGATCTGCTGAGCAGACTCCCACGTGGTCCAGAGGCCCTGAGTACGTGCCTCTTGGCAATGTGCTCCCCAGCCCAGGAGGGATGCATCGGTGGTCAGCACCCGGGTCGGCTGAGGTGACTGGAAAGGCATTCCGAATATCAGGTTCGGCAGCCGGAGCCACCACCGGAGAGACGAGATCAGCGGTTCGGAGACGCGCACTAGGTCTGCTAGGCCGCCCGTGGCCTGTCGCCACTGCTGGCGGAGACACCATTGAGCAGACCGCATATTCAGGCGGGCATTGGGGGTCACATGGACGGTGGAAGCCATATGGCCGAGCAGTCTCAGGAAGCGCCTGGCGGAGACCAGGGGCTGGCTGCGAAAGCGGTCGGCTAGGTCCATGAGCCGTTGAGCCCTGTCGAGCGGTAGGTATGCTCGCGCCTGAGGGGTGTGCAGCCTTGCGCCGATGAACTCGAGATCCTGGGAGGGGAGCAAAGTGGACTTTGCGAAGTTTATAACAAAGCCCAAGTGCTGCAGCAGAGTCACCGTGCGGCACGTGGCGTTGGTGACCTCCTGAGCGGACGCTGCTCTGATGAGCCAGTCGTCGAGGTACGGAAAGACATAGAGGCCGTGAAGCCGGAGATGGGCCGCCACAACCGCGAGACATTTTGTGAAGACTCGCGGTGTGGAGGACAGGCCAAAGGGCAGTACCCTGTACTGGTAATGATTTCCTGCCACCACAAACCTTAGGTATTGGCGGTGGCTTGGGTGGATGAGGATGTGCGTGTAGGCATCCTTTAGATCCAAGGAGCATAGCCAATCTCCCTGCTGGAGGTAGGGCAGAAGGATTCCAAGGGTAAGCATTTTGAACTTCTCCCGCACAAGGAACTTGTTGAGGTTGCGCAAGTCCAGGATGGGTCTGAGGCCCCCTGTTCTCTTTGGTATCAGAAAATACCTGGAATAAAAGCCTTGACCTCTCAGGTGGTGGGGCACCGGTTCCACCGCCTGTTCCTGCAGAAGACCTGCTAACTCCTGAAGGAGTAATTCCCTGTGCAGAGGGGGTCGCGGAGGTTCTCCCGGAAAATAGGAGGGAGGGACCTGATGGAAGTGGAGAAGATAGCCTTCTCGCACGACCTGAAGCACCCAGGCATCTGCGGTGATGCTGGACCACCTGTGGGCGAAGTGAACCAGCCGGCCTCCGGTGCTGGGAGGAACCAGCGGGGGGGAGAGGCTATGCTTAGCGAGTCAAAAACCCCCACCCTGCTGAGCAGGGGCTGGTGGTGCAGGCTTGGGGGCTTGCTGCCTACGGGACCCGTTACCCCGTCCCTTGGCCTGCTGGCCCTGTTGGGGAGCTGCAGGGGCCTGATAATGGGGGTATTGTTTGTAGGCAGCCGCCTTCCTCGGGTAAAAGGACTTTGTCCCCCGAGCCCTTCTTTTTCTGGGAAGGGGCGGAGGTCTTCCTAGAAAGCCTGGTCCGGGTGAGAGTCTCAGTCTCAATCTGCGCAGCCTTTTCCGCCATGGGCTTGCCAAAGAGGTTTTCGCCTCGGCAGGGGACATCGACCAACTTGTCCTGCACCCAGGGTTCAAGGTCTGACGACTGAAGCCAAGCCTGTCGGCGGGCACCGATGCCGGCTGCGGCCACTCGAGCCGAGGCTTCAAAGCCATCATAGGCTGCTCGGGACATGAACTTTGAGCATTCCCGAATGCCAGTGGACAAGGCTAGGAACCTCCGCAAGGGCTCCTCGGAGAGACCAGCGGAGAATCCGGCCAGTTCTTTAGCCAGATCCCGGAGATACATGCCCATGTATAGCTGGTAAGTCTGGACACGACATGCGAGCATAGAGCCCTGGAAACACTTCTTGCCAAGGCCATCCAGGTTACGGGCCTCCCTTCCAGGAGGCACCGAGGAGTGCATCTTCTGGCTCTTAAGACGATGCATGGCCGATTCCACTACCATGGAATGGTGTGGTAGCTGTGCCTTTTGAAAGCCAGGGCTCTTGCGGACTCGATAGATAGAATCGACCCGCTTGCTCAGGACCGGCGAGGAGGCCGGACTCTCCCACATGCGGAAGAGTAGTCGTTCCAGCATAGGAGGAACCGGCACAGTAAAGTGTTCCCTCGCGGGAGAGTCATACTGGAGGGCGTCGAGCTCTTCGGCTCGAGGCTCCTCCTCGGGATCCGCAGGGAAGGCCAAAGCCTTGGCCATATCCCTAACGAAGTCCGAGAACCGGGCATCCTCCGGGGGGGACTGCTTCCGAGGCTCGGACTCCGGTGAGTCCGATGGGACACACCGAGTCCGGAAAGAATCAGGTGACTCTTCCTCCTCAGACTCCCAGACCGACTCCGACGAGGACTCGGTGGGGTCGGCCCGGGCAGGGTGCGGCGCCAGCCGCCCCGACGCCGAGGGAGTCGGCGTCGGCGACCTCGGTCCCGAACGGGAGGCCGAGGGTGACCTCGACCGAGGATCGACTCGAGTTCTCATTGACTCGAGGATCGGCTCGGTCTCCGGGGTCGACTTGGACGTCGACGTCCCGGCGGTCGGGGCAGCGGCGCCAGCAAGGCCAGCGAGCAGTGCCCTCTGCTGGTCCATGAAGGCAGACAGTCTGCTCTCCAAGGCCGTCAACCTGAGTCCGACCTCAGGTGACCCAGCAGCCCCCGACTCGGGCCCCGACGGCGTTGGGCCCGACGTCGGCTGTCGCGGAGGCGAGTCCAGAAGGACCACAGGACTTACCCGGGCAGGCATCTCCGACTCCAGGCGAGGTCGCTTCGGGATGTGTTCCTTCTCCAAGGACCCGGGGCGGCTGTCGGGGCTATGCGACCTGGCCCTCGCGGAACCAGGAGCGTCCACCGACGCCACCCTCGCGGGTTTCACCTTCCGACGATGGTCCCCGGAGGGAGAACCCCGGTCGGAGGAGCTCCGGCGACGGTCCGAACTGGAGCCTTTCGACGCGGAGGCCTCCGACGAGGTCCGGGTACGGCTGGGGTCAGCGAAGATTCTCTCGCGCTGATGCCGCCGACTTCTCAACGCCTTTGAGGACAGTTTGCTGCAGGGCCCACAGATCAGTTCCTCATGATCTGGGCCCAGGCAGCGGAGGCAAAAGTCGTGTGTGTCGGTTAGTGACATATTTCGGTCACACCGACCACACCGCTTAAAGCCGCTGGCAGCCATCGGGGGAAAAAGGGCCCCTGCGAGGTCAAAGGACCGGGCTGCCAGGGAAACCGAAAACGAAAGCTGACTAAGTCAGAAAAACCGAAAAAAGGAAGAGGACTCGTGACCGGCGTCGCGAGTCCGGGCGGGAAAAAGATCGGCGTCGAACCGAAGGAAAAAAGGATAAAATAAAGAAGAAAATCAACTTTTTACGCGGGGACAAGACGGGGACGTCTGTAGGGCTCCGCGGAAAAAAGAAGACTGGCTAAGATGGCACCCTCGGGCGGGAAGATGACCGCGCATGCGCGCTGCAATTCCCAAAGACTTTCTTTGAAAGCTGGGGAAAATTGCTCCGCGAGGGCTCCGTCGGCGCCGACGTCACCCATAAGTGAGGACTGACTTCCTGCTTGGTCCTGGAGAAGTATCCTTTCAACTCCTTTACCATTTTGGTGGCTCTTTTCTGTACCTTTTCTAATAGCGCTATATCCTTTTTAAGATATGGCGACCAGAATTGCACACAAAGTTCAAGGTGGGGGTCACACCATGGAATGATACAGAGGCATTATAAAATACTTTGTTTTATTTTCCATTCCTTTCCTTATGATACTTAGCATTCTATTTGCTGTCTTGGCCGCCGCTGAACACTGGGCAGAGGGTTTTAGCACGTTATCCACGATTACGCCTAATCTTTTTCCTGGGTGGTGGTTCCCAATCTGGAACCTTTCATCGTGTAATCAATCAGTTTGTGTTTTTCTTTCCTAGGTGCATAACTTTGCACTTGTCCACATTAAATTTCATCTGCCATTTGGATGCCCAGTCTTCCAATTTATCAAGATCCTCTTGCAATTTTCCACAATCCTCAAGGGTTTCAACAACATTAAATAGCTTTGTGTCATCTGCAAATTTGATAACCTTACCAGTTATTCCCTTTTCCAGGCCATTTATGAATATGTCAAAAAGCAGCTGACCCAGCACAGATCCCTGGGGTACTCCACTATTCACCCTTCTCCATTAGGAATATTGGCCATTTAGACCTACCCTCTGCTTTCTATCTTTTAACCAGTTCCTGATCCACAGTCATACACTGCTTCCTATCCCATGACCTTTTAGTTTTGCCAAAAGTCTCTGATGAGGGACCTTGTCAAAGGCTTTCTGAAAGTCCAGATACACTATATCAACTGACTCACCTTTGTCTACCTGTTTATTCACACCTTCAAACAACATAAGAGATTAGTAAGACAAGATCTTCCTTATCTAAAGCCATGTTGGCTGTCTCCCATTAAGCCATGACTATCTACATGTTCAGTAATTTTGTTCTTTATAATGGTTTCTAACATTTTTCTCGGTACTGACGTCCGGCTCACTGGTCTGTAGTTTCCCGGATCACCCCTGGAAGTCTTTTTAAAAATTTGCGTTACATTGGCCATCTTCCAGTCTTCAGGTATTACAGATGATTTTAATGATAGTTCACAGATTACAAATAGCAGGTCTGCAATCTCATATTTCAGTTCTTTCAACACTCTTGGATGTATACCATCCGGTCCAGGTGATCTGCTATTCTTCAGTTTATCAAATAGTTGTAATACATCTTCCCGGTGTATCGATATTTCTTTCAATACTTCTGCAGTATCACTTTTAAATACCACTTCAGTCATGGGTAACATCCCTACATCTTCCTCAGTAAAAATTGAAGCAAAGAATTCATTCAGTCTCTCCACTATGGCCTTGTTCCCTTTTAGTGCCCCCTTTACCCCTCTATCATCTAATAGTCCGACTGAAAATACTTGAAGAAGTCTTTATTATGCGTTTTTGCTTCTACAGCAAGCTTCTTCTCAAATTCTCTCTTTGCCTCCCTTATCAATGCCTTGCATTTAACTTGCAAGTGCTTGTGCTATTTCTAGGTTTCGTCATTTGGCTCTTTTTTTCCATTTCCTGAAAGATGCTTTTTTGGCAACAGCATCTCTGACCTCACCTTTAAACCATGCTGGCAGTTTTATAGACTTCCTTCCACTTTTCTTAAAGTGTGGAATACAGCTGGTCTGGGCTTCCAAGATAGTATTTTTAAACAACACCCAAGCCTGATGTAAGTCTTTAACCTTTGCAACTGCTCCTTTTAGTTTTTTCTTAATATTATTCTCATTTTATCATAGTCTCCCTTTCGAAAGTTAAAAAGTAGTACTGTGGATTTCCTTGCCATCACTCCTCCATTTATTAAATCAAATGCGATCATGCTATGATCATTATTGCCAAGTGGCCCCAACACCCTTATCTCTTGCAACAGATCTGGTGTTCCACTAAGGATTAGGCCCAAAATGGCTTCCCCTCTGGTCAGTTCATGAACCAGCTGCTCCAAGAAGCAGGTCATTTATTTCATCTAGACTATCTCCCTAGCATGTCCTGCCATGACACTGACCCAGTCAATACCGGGGTAACTGAAATCACCCATTATTATTATTGTGCTGTAACTTTTGTTAGCTTCCCTGATTTCTTTGAGCATTTCATTATCCTTTTGTTCATTCTGACAGACGGTTGCCAGTACACCCCCACTGCCATCGCCTTCCCCTTTTTACATAGACTTTCAATCCATAGAGATTCTACAGCAAAATTTGTTTCTCGCAAAACTTTAATCCTTTGTGACTCAATGCCCTCTCTAAAAGAGCGCAACCCCGCCATCAATTTGATCAGCACTATCATTGCGATATAGTTCGCACCCAGGTATCAGTGTCCCACTGATTGGTATATGAGACATGGTGGAAGGAAGTCAATCATATCTAACTTCTCATTTAGTGCTATATATTCTAACTCTCCCATCTTATTTTTTAGACTTCTAGCATTTGCATACAAGCATTTTAGAGACTGTATTTTATTCATATTAATCTGGCTATCAGTAGGCAGGGGTAATTTTGAATCTTTAAGCTCTGCCTGCTCCGTACTCAAGGGCATTTGAGCTACTTTTGTCTTTATTGTAACCTCTCTGCTGATATGCTCTAACTTCATTCTTTTGGTAGTATCCATCAAGGATACATTGTTCCGAACCATGCGCTTTTGGGCGACCTTTGTCTCTCCCCTATTATCTAGTTTAAAAGCTGCTCTATCTCCTTTTTAAAAGTTAATGCCAGCAGTTTGGTTCCATCTCGGTTAAGGTGAAGCCTATCCCTTCGGAAGAGCCCCTCCTTTCCCCAGAATGTTCCCCAGTTCCTAACAAATCCAAAACCCTCATCCTTGCACCATTGTCACATCCACACATTAGGACTCTGGAGCTCTGGCTGCCTTTTGGTTCCTGTGCGTGGAACGGGAAGCATTTCGAAGAATGCTACCCTGAAAGTTCTGAATTTCAACTTCCTACCTAAAAGCCTAAATTTAGCCTCCAGAACCTCGCTACCACATTTTCCTATGTCATTGGTACTGACATGTAACAAGACAGCAGACTCCTCCCCAGCACTATATAGGTGGCTCATGAAATCTGCTACCTTCGCACCAGACAGACATGTTACCAGGTGATCCTCACGTCCACCGGTCACCCAGTTATCTACATACCTAATGACTGAATCACCAACTATAATGGCTGTTCTACCCCTTCCCTCATTGGCACATGGCCCTGGAGAACTTCCTCGGTGTGAGAGGATTTTACATCACCTGGAGGACAAGTCCTAGCTACAGGATCACTTCCTGCCACACCAGGGTGATGCTCTCCTGTCACGTGACATCTCACCTCCATGGCAACAGGGATGCTGCCAGACTGGAGGTGGGACTTCAGGACTATATCCCTGTAGGTCTCGTATATGTACCTCTGTCTTCCTTATGTCTTCAAAGTCTGCTACTCTAGCATCCCAGAGATCGGACTTGTTCCCTGAGAGCAAAGAGCTCCTTGCACCTAGTGCACATGTAAGACCCTTTACCAACTGGGAGAAAATCATACATGTGACACTCAGTGCAAAAGACTGGAAAGCCCTCATCTCACTGCTGGACTGCTGTCTGCATCTTAGTTTTAAGGTTGTGTTTAGATATTCAAGTTCTTTACTTACTAAGGGCTGCTGGGGATACTTATACTAATAAAACTATACCTAATATGTTTAATGTACTTTATTCACCTGAAGCTTAATTAATCTCAGGTCTTTAAAGTATGCTGATGAGAATAAACAGCTGCACCTGAGAGTGAATATGGTACCTCCTTTCTTTTAAGAGATTTAAGCACCTATAAAGCTATGATTATCCCAGGAGTGGGTGGGTGTTGGGGAGGGAGGGAGGGAGGGAAAGAAAGATGATTTATTAAAAGCTTGCTGCTACACAGTACCCTGTCCTGTGCTTCTAAGGTAATCTGTGACCAATCTCCAGGGGGAGTACCACAGCCCTTGCTTGGATAGAGGGAGTCTTGGGGTCTAAATTTAACCAGAAAGCTCTCTGCTGTGTTTTAAATCTAAACTGAAAGCTTTTTGCTGCTACTAGGCCCTGACTGATTTAACAAATACACTGGGTTCACAGATTAATCAGCTTTAATCTAAAGAATTCCTTTTTCCCCAAGATTTACAACAATTCCTAGAAGTAAATTCTTACAATTGCAGATCTCTCTCCAGAACTAGCAGTTCCCTTTTGTAGTCTTTCAAGTTATGGGTACCTGGAAGTTGGGGAGGAGTTCCAGATACTGTTGAAGACAAAAAAGGAACTGGATGTGGGGGAGGAGTAGGAGCCCCGGAGCTAAAAGACTCTCCATCAGGGGAGGGCGCAACAGTCTGCTGGGGTACCAAATGTCTGTCAAGAGGACCAACAATTTTACCAATTGGTGAAGGAACAGCTGCTGATTTCATACCCCCTTTAATCTTGCGTTTCCCCATATTCAACACTCACCGCACACCTCAGAGCCCCCATAATGCTGAAGGGGCACCGAAGGGGCATACTCCGCCTCTTTGGTCATGCCCCTTCAGCACACGACCTGCAGCTGCGAGGCTGCCGCAAGTTTGCAGAACAAGCAGCAGGACTCTCAGCCCTGAAAAGCCATCCAAGGATGTGCCAGTAAGTTAGGAAAAGTCGGTAGCAAGTTGCAAGTAAGAGAACCCGGGAACAGATCATATGCCCCCTTCCTCCAAGCAATCAAAAAATTCTAACTTCCAGAGTGAACTAGAACTCAAGGTCAGCAATAAAAAAATCACTCCACTAATTTACAGGCTCAACTGCATATCTTATATCATTTCATTCACAGGTAATAAGAGGAGAAAAAGGCCTCAGAATACAAGGGATATGGCCAGGACATATAACAAGCCCGTGCCTACTCACATCACATCAATGGCCAGGAAAAAACTCTCCTTCATTTATCAATCAACATACCTGGAACTGCTGAGTATGCTGTGCTACATGGGACACTGCTGAAGCATTATGTTTCTGCTTAGAACCCCTTGACAAAGCACTAAGCAAAATGCTCAGTAGACATAGTGGCTGGTGTCGGGGTGTCAGATGACTACATGGATTTGATTGCTACATTGCTTCAGTTAAGTGATTAGAGGCATGCTCTAGAGGAGAGTGATGTTTCATTATGAGAATTGACTTTTAAATTAAAATTAAAAATTAAATGATGAATTTATGAATATAGCGTAGTTACTCACCTGTAACAGGTGTTCTCCAGGAGCAGCAGGAATCAGTCCTCACTTATGGGTGACGTCGGCGCCGACGGAGCCCTCGCGGAGCAATTTTCCCCAGCTTTCAAAGAAAGCCTTTGGGAATTGCAGCGCGCGCATGCGCGGTCGTCTTCCCGCCCGAGGGTGCCATCTTAGCCAGTCAGATGACATAGCTAAAAAAGACAGCATAAAATTTTGCAAAAAGAACATAAGCAGACGATTGCAACTCCAAGGGGAGGAGGGAGGGTAGTGAGGACTGATTCCTGCTGCTCCTGGAGAACACCTGTTACAGGTGAGTAACTACGCTTTCTCCAGGACCAAGCAGGAAGTCAGTCCTCACTTATGGGACTCCCAAGCTCAAGGCTACCGGAGACCCTAAGCACAAAAATGAGCTCCCTCTAGCTCAGCAGCACAGAAGGAAAGAATCTTCGCTGAATTATCACCCACCGGTAGCCCACATCCGGGATGGAGGGTAGGAGTTGCTCAGACCTCAAAGAGATTACGGAGGACTGCCTGTCCGAAAGCACTGTCCCTGCGGGACTCCCTCTCGAGACAGTAATGGACCGCAAAAGTCTGGCTCGAAGACCAAGTAGCGGCCCGGCAGATGTCTGCCAGCGGAACAGAGCGGAGGTAAGCCACTGACGTAGCCTTTGCCCGAACGCAATGAGCCGTGACTCGACTTTCTAAGGAGAGTCCGGCTGCCCCATAAGCCCAAGAGATACAGTCCGCAACCCAGATGGACAGAGTACGCTTGGAGACCGGGAGCCCCAATTTATTGGGGTCAAAAGACACAAAAAGCTGAGCAGCTTTACGGTGCTCCCGCGTACGGTCAAGGTAGAAGTTCAATGCCCTTCTACAGTCCAGGGTATGGAGGACCGTTTCAGCTCGGCTGGAGTGTGGTCTGGGAAAGAAGGTTGGAAGTACCACCTCCTGATTGATGTGAAAAGGGGAGACCACTTTAGGCAGAAATTTTGGGTGAGTCCGTAGGACTACCCTATTCTTGTAGAACCTAGTGTAAGGGGGATCAGACACAAGGGCCTGCAATTCACTTACGCGCCTAGCGGAAGTGAGGGCTATCAAGAACAGTGTTTTCCAAGAAAGAAAACGGAGAGCACAGGTAGCCATAGGTTCAAAAGGCGGACAGGTGATCCGCTGCAAAACCACATTCAGGTCCCAGTCAGGCGCTGGCGGGCGCAGAGGTGGTTTAAGTAGAAGGAGACCTCGGAGAAACCTCGCTACGAGAGGGTCATTGGAGAGAGGTCTGCCGTCCACTGGCACATGATGTGCTGAAAGAGCACTGAGGTGAACTTTGACGGAGTTGGACTTAAGTCCCAGATTAGAGAGGTGCAGCAAGTACTGCAAGATCACCGACACCGGGCAGGAGAAGGGATCCTGAGACTGTTGGGTACACCAGACGGCAAAGCGACGCCATTTAAGGGCGTAGCATTTGCGGGTAGAAGGCCGTCGCGAAGCTAAGACGACCTCCTCCACCTCCGCCGGCAGGAGAAGGGGAGCAAGGACTACCCTCTCAGCAGCCAGGCCATGAGGTTGAGAGACCTGAGGTTGGGGTGCAGAAGGGACCCCTGATCCTGAGTGAGGAGATCCGGTTGTACCCCCAGAGGGATTGGATCCTCCACCGCCAGTTGCAGCAGGAGCGGAAACCACGGCTGCCTGGGCCAGCGAGGGGCCACCAGGATCACGAAGGCTTTGTCTCGGAGAACCTTGAAAAGAGTCCGAGAGACCAGCGGGATGGGAGGGAAAGCGTACAGAAGGCTCCCCGACCACGAGATCAGAAAGGCGTCCGCCGCCACCCGAAGGGGGTGTGGCTGACGAGAGCAGAAGCGAGGAAGCTGCCGGTTGTGAGGACTGGCAAAGAGATCCACCGTGGGGAGACCCCACTTGAGGAAGAGCTTCTGAACTACCAAGGGATCCAGACGCCACTCGTGCGGCTGGAGGACCCTGCTGAGTTTGTCTGCAAGGCAATTTTCTTGGCCCGGGAGATAAACTGCCTTGAGGAGAATGCCGTGACTGACGGCCCAAGAGCAGAGCTTCAGTGCCTCCCGGCAGAGGAGGAAAGGAGCCCGTGCCCCCCTGCTTGTTCACGTAGAACATGGCAACTTGATTGTCCGTCTGGACAAGGACGGACTGTTGGGAAGTCAGGTGGGAGAAGGCATTGAGAGCTAGGCGGATCGCCCTGAGCTCCAGGAAGTTGATCTGCTGAGCAGATTCCCACGTGGTCCAGAGGCCCTGAGTACGTGCCTCTTGGCAATGCGCTCCCCAGCCCAGGAGGGATGCATCGGTGGTCAGCACCCGGGTCGGCTGAGGTGACTGGAAAGGCATTCCGAATATCAGGTTCGGCTGCCGGAGCCACCACCGGAGAGACGAGAGCAGCGGCTCGGAGACGCGCACCAGGTCCGCCAGGCCGCCTGTGGCTTGTCGCCACTGCTGGCGGAGACACCATTGAGCAGACCGCATGTTCAGGCGGGCATTGGGGGTCACATGGACGGTGGAAGCCATATGGCCGAGCAGTCTCAGGAAGCGCCTGGCGGAGACCAGGGGCTGGCTGCGAAAGCGGTCGGCTAGGTCCATGAGCCGTTGCGCCCTGTCGAGCGGTAGGTACGCTCGTGCCCGAGGAGTGTGCAGCCTTGCGCCGATGAACTCGAGATCCCGTGAGGGGAGCAAAGTGGACTTTGCGAAGTTTATGACAAAGCCCAAGTGCTGCAGCAGAGTCACCGTGCGGCGCGTGGCGTTGGCGACCTCCTGAGCGGACGCTGCTCTGATGAGCCAGTCGTCGAGGTACGGAAAGACATAGAGGCCGTGAAGCCGGAGATGGGCCGCCACGACCGCGAGACATTTTGTGAAGACTCGCGGTGCGGAGGATAGGCCAAAGGGTAGTACTCTGTACTGGTAATGATTTCCTGCCACCACAAACCTTAGGTATTGGCGGTGGCTTGGGTGGATGAGGATGTGCGTGTAGGCATCCTTTAGATCCAAGGAGCATAGCCAATCTCCCTGCTGGAGGTAGGGCAGAAGGATTCCAAGGGTAAGCATTTTGAACTTCTCCCGCACAAGGAACTTGTTGAGGTTGCGCAAGTCCAGGATGGGTCGGAGGCCCCCTGTTCTCTTTGGTATCAGAAAATACCTTGAATAAAAGCCTTGACCTCTCAGGTGGTGGGGCACCGGTTCCACCGCCTGTTCCTGCAGAAGACCTGCTAACTCCTGAAGGAGCAACTCCCTGTGCAGAGGGGGGCGCGAAGGTTCTCCCGGAAAATAGGAGGGAGGGACCTGATGGAAGTGGAGAAGGTAGCCTTCTCGCACGACCTGAAGTACCCAGGCATCTGCGGTGATGCTGGACCACCTGTGGCCGAAGTGAACCAGCCGGCCTCCGGTGCTGGGAGGAACCAGCGGGGGGGAGAGGCTATGCTGAGCGAGTCAAAAACCCCCACCCTGCTGAGCAGGGGCTGGTGGTGCAGGCTTGGGGGCTTGCTGCCTACGGGACCCGTTACCCCGTCCCTTGGCCTGCTGGCCCTGTTGGGGAGCTGCAGGGGCCTGATAATGGGGGTACTGTTTGTAGGCAGCCGCCTTCCTCGGGTAAAAGGACTTCTTTCCCGAGCCCTTCTTTTTCTGGGAAGGGGCGGAGGTCTTCCTAGAAAGCCTGGTCCTGGTGAGAGTCTCAGTCTCAATTTGTGCAGCCTTTTCCGCCATGGGCTTGCCAAAGAGGTTTTCGCCTCGGCAGGGGACATCGACCAACTTGTCCTGTACCCAGGGCTCAAGGTCCGACGACTGAAGCCAAGCCTGTCGGCGGGCACCGATGCCGGCTGCGGCCACTCTAGCCGAGGCCTCAAAGCCATCATAGGCTGCTCGGGACATGAACTTTGAGCATTCCCGAATGCCCGTGGACAAGGCTAGGAACCTCCGCAAGGGCTCCTCGGAGAGACCAGCGGAGAATCCGGCTAGCTCTTTAGCCAGATCCCGGAGATACATGCCCATGTAGAGCTGGTAAGTCTGGACACGACATGCGAGCATAGAGCCCTGGAAGCACTTCTTGCCAAGGCCATCCAGGTTACGGGCCTCCCTTCCAGGAGGCACCGAGGAGTGCATCTTCTGGCTCTTAAGACGATGCATGGCCGATTCCACTACCATGGAATGGTGTGGCAGCTGTGCCTTCTGAAAGCCAGGGCTCTTGCGGACCCGATAGATAGAATCGACCCGCTTGCTCAGGACCGGCGAGGAGGCCGGACTCTCCCACATGCGGAAGAGTAGTCGTTCCAGCATAGGAGGAACCGGCACAGTAAAGTGCTCCCTCGCGGGAGAGTCATACTGGAGGGCGTCGAGCTCTTCGGCTCGAGGCTCCTCCTCGGGATCCGCAGGGAAGGCCAAAGCCTTGGCCATATCCCTAACGAAGTCCGAGAACCGGGCATCCTCCGGGGGGGACTGCTTCCGAGGCTCGGACCCCGGTGAGTCCGATGGGACACACCGAGTCCGGAAAGAATCAGGTGACTCTTCCTCCTCAGACTCCCAGACCGACTCCGACGAGGACTCGGTGGGGTCGGCCCGGGCAGGGTGCGGCGCCAGCCGTCCCGACGTCGAGGGAGTCGGCGTCGGCGACCTCGGTCCCGAACGGGAGGCCGAGGGTGACCTCGACCGAGGATCGACTCGAGTTCTCATTGACTCGAGGATCGGCTCGGTCTCCGGGGTCGACTTGGACGTCGACGTCCCGGCGGTCGGGGCAGCGGCGCCAGCGAGGCCAGCGAGCAGCGCCCGCTGCTGGTCCATGAAGGCAGACAGTCTGCTCTCCAAGGCCGTCAACCTGAGTCCGAGCTCAGGTGACCCAGCAGCCCCCGACTCGGGCCCCGACGGCGTCGGGCCCGACGTCGGCTGTCGCGGAGGCGAGTCCAGAAGGACTACAGGACTTACCCGGGCAGGCATCTCCGACTCCAGGCGAGGTCGCTTCGGGAGATGTTCCTTCTCCAAGGACCCGGGGCGGCTGTCGGGGCTATGCGACCTGGCCCTCGCGGAGCCAGGAGCGTCCACCGACGCCGCCCTCGCGGGTCTTTCCTTCCGACGATGGTCCCCGGAGGGAGAACCCCGGTCGGAGGAGCTCCGGCGACGGTCCGAGCTGGAGCCCTTTGACACGGAGGCCTCCGACGAGGTCCGGGTACGGCTGGGGTCAGCGAAGATTCTCTCGCGCTGATGCCGCCGACTTCTCAACGCCTTCGAGGACAGTTTGCTGCAGGGCCCACAGATCAGTTCCTCATGATCCGGGCCCAAGCAGCGGAGGCAAAAGTCGTGTGTGTCGGTTAGTGACATATTTCGGTCACACCGACCACACAGCTTAAAGCCACTGGCAGCCATCGGGGGAAAAAGGGCCCCTGCGAGGTCAAAGGACCGGGCTGCCAGGGAAAACGAAAATGAAAGCTGACTAAGTCAGAAAAACCGAAAAAACGCTAGAGGACTCGAGACCGGCGTCGCGAGTCCGGGCGGGAAAACGATCGGCGTCGAACCGAAAGAAAAAAGTATAAAATAAAGAGGAAAATCAACTTTTTCGCGGGGACAAGACGGGGACGTCTGCAGGGCTCCGCGGAAAAAAGAAGACTGGCTAAGATGGCACCCTCGGGCGGGAAGACGACCGCGCATGCGCGCTGCAATTCCCAAAGGCTTTCTTTGAAAGCTGGGGAAAATTGCTCCGCGAGGGCTCCGTCGGCGCCGACGTCACCCATAAGTGAGGACTGACTTCCTGCTTGGTCCGGGAGAAATATATATATATATATATATATATATATATATTATATATATATATATAATCTATAAATCTATATATTCTGAGGACAACCATGGATATGAAGGACTTTAAAAGGCAATTAAAAACATTCCTTTTCATCGATCATTTCAATGAACTCACCTAACACCATATTAGCTAGACATCTACTATACTCTGTAGTAATGCAGTTTCATTTGTATATAAGTTATACTGCAAAGCACCCCATGTATGACACCCTACCCTGAATTCTACATTAAGTTCTCTGTACATGTGTGAATATAAGTTCTCTGTAACTGAGAGTTATAATGTAAACCGCTTTGATTCCACAATAAGGCGGTATATTTATTTATTTATTTATATTTCTTATATACCGCACTATTTGCAATCAGCGCGGCTCACATGGAACAGAAACATCCGACAACTTAAATATGTCTGGTCATTACATTAAACAGGAAATGCAACTTGGAAAAAGGGTACACTATATACATATGAGGTGTACTGAGAAAGGATAATATTTGGTGTTTACACTGTAGGGGACGCCTGTTGCGAGGGCTTGCCTAGTTGACTACTATTATTGTTGAGGTGCTCGTTATTCGAGTGGGACTGAGGATCGGAGATGTCAGTGAGATATTTGGTGAAGAGGAAATGTTTAAGGGCCTTTCTAAACTGGCTCAAGTTTGGGATTGCTCTGATATGTGCTGGTAAGGTATTCCATAGACTTCAGGCACAGAGTTGGAAGGCTCTGTTAGCTGTTGTTTTGGTGCATTTAGTTGCTTCTTTTGGAATTATATAATATATAAAAATTGTTAAATAAATAAATAAAATATGAATGAATTTATGGTGATAGATAAATGAAGGGGAGTTTTTTTCTGGCCATTGATGTGATGAGAGTAGGCACAGGCTTGTTATATGTCCTGGCCATATCCCTTGCATTCTGAGGCCTTTTTCTCCACTTATTACCTGTGAATGAAATTATATAAGATAGCGGTTGAGCCCTTCCTCCACACGAGACACAGTCCAGCTCAATTCCCCCCTCCAACTTCTGATCCTACTGATCCCAGGGAACAGCCCCATCCTCCACCGGGATTTTTATATGCTCAGTCACTGCTGTTACCTCAGCATCGGACTTTGGAAAACTGAGCCATTTGTCTAAGATCCCCTGTGGCCAACCAATATCTTGGCACTCTTGAGCACTGCTGCCAAGCAGCCCATTCCCTGCAACTCCAGTGGAAAAGGGTCTAGTGGGCTTCCTGGTACCGGCCACAAAAGGGTCAGACTGTGATGAACGTTGCTTCCCTTCTGAGATGTTGGGAATGCATAAAGAGTAGTTACTCACCTGTAACAGGTGTTCTCCAGGAGCAGTAGGAATCAGTCCTCACATATGGGTGATATCGACGCCGATGAAGCCCTTGTGGAGCATTTCCCCAGCTTTCCATGAAAGCCTTTGGGAATGCAGGCACGAATGCACAGTTCCATTCCCACCTAAAGGTGCCATCTTGCTGAGTCAAATGACATAGCTAAAACAGCACACAAAAATGTAAAAATAAACTATGTACAACTGCAACTCCCAGGGGAGGAGGGAGAGTTGTGAGGACTTATCCCTGCTGCTCCTGGAGAACACCTGTTACAGGTGAGTAACTACTCTTTCTCCAGGACCAAGCAGGAAGTCACATATGGGTCACATATGGGTGACTCCCTAGCTCTGGGTTACCAAGGAACCCAGGCTGAACAAGAGAACTCCCTCTACTCCCAGCATCATAGAAAGGCTTTTCACTGACAGAACCTCCACCGGTAGCCCAACAGAGAGCTGGAGGGCAGGAGTTGCCTAAACCTCAAAGAGATTCTGGAGTACTGCCTGGCCAAAAGCACTGTCCCTACAGGACTCCCTCTCCAGACAGTAATGGGCCGCAAACATCTGGCTTGAGGACCAAATTGCAGCCCTGCAGATGTCCATCAACGGTACAGAGCGGAAGTGAGCCACTGAGGCAGCCATTGCCCTGACACGATGGGCCGTGGCCCGACCCTGCAAAGGAAGGTCAGCCACCCTGTAAGCCCAGGTGATAAAGTCAGCCACCCAGGTGGACAAGGTACGCTTGGACACAGCTAACCCCAAGTTATTAGGGTCAAAAGATATGAAGAGCTGAGTAGCCCTTCTATACCCCTGCGTACGGTCAAGGTAGAAGGATAAGGCCCTTATACAGTCCAGGGTATGCAGAACTGCTTCAGCCTGGCTTGCATGAGGCCTAGGGAAGAATGTTGGAAGAACCACTTCTTGGTTAAGGTGGAAGGAGGAGACAACTTTTGGGAGGAACTTTGGGTGAGTCCTAAGGACTACCCTGTTCCTATAGAGCGGGTGTAAGGCCTGTCACAGACCAGAGCCTGAAGCTCACTCACTCGCCTGGCCGAGGTTAGAGCTATCAAGAAGAGTGTCTTCCAGGACAGGAAGCGTAGAGGGCAAGTAGCCATCGGCTCAAAAGGTGGGCGAGTCAGTTGCTGCAAGACCACATTCAGCTCCCACTCAGGAGCAGGACGACGGATTGGAGGCTTGAGCAAAAGCAAACCCCTGAGAAAGCGGGACACCAAGGGGTGAACCGACAGAGAATGTCCTTCCACCAGTGAGTGGTGAACTGCTAGAGCTGAGAGGTGGACCCGAACAGAATTGGACTTAAGTCCCTGATTTGATAGGTGCAGTAAGTACTACTGGTAAAGTACAGGAGAAAGGATCCTCTGTACGTAGCTGACACCACACAGAAAACCTTTTCCATTTGAGAGCATAGGTTTTCCTAGTGGACTGTTTCCTAGAGGCTAGGACAACCTTTTCAACTTCCTGAGGAAGGCCCCAGGGAGCCAAAACTACCCTTGCAGCCTCCAGGCCATCAAATTGAGAGCTTTGAGATTGGGGTGCAGAAGGGAACCCTGATCCTGAGAAAAGGTCAGGTTGCAAACCCAGAGGCAGTGGGGGATCCACTGCCAGCTGAAGCAGAAGTGGAAATCAAGGCTGTCTCGGCCACCTGGGAGCCACCAGCAGGACCGAGGCCTTGTCCTGAAGAATCTTGAACAGGGTTCGGGCCACCAAGGGCATGGGAGGAAAAGCATACAGGAGGCCCTGAGACCATGGGATCAGAAAAGCATCTGCTGCTATCCACAGAGGATGCGGTTGTCTGGAGCAGAACTTTGGCAGCTGTTTGTTCAGTGGACTGGCAAACAGATCTATGGATGGAAGTCCCCATTTCAGGAAAATCCTCTGAACCACCAAAGGATGGAGTTGCCACTCGTGGGGCTGCAGAATCCTGCTCAACCTGTCGGCCAGGTAGCTTTCCTGGCCAGGGAGGTACACAGCCTTGAGAAGCATGTTGTGCTTGAGGGCAAACAAGGAAAGGTCCTGTGCTTCCTGACAAAGGAGCCTGGATCCCGTTCCGCCCTGCTTGTTCACAGAAAACAAGGCTACCTGGTTGTCTGTTTGAACTAGGACAGACTGATGAGCCAGGGTAAGAGAGAAAGTTTTGAGGGCTAACCGAATAGCTATGAGTTCCAGTAGATTGATCAGCTGTGCGGCTTCCCAGGGAGACCACAGGCCCTGGGTGCACTTGCCTAGACAATGAGCTCCCCAGCCCTGCAGGGAGGCGTCCGTGGTCAACACCACTGTGAAACCAGGAATCTGAAAAGGTACCCCCCTTGCAGCAGATTGGGTGGGTGCAGCCACCAGCTGAGGGAGTTCAGAAATTGTCTGGACACCCTTATCCTGTCTCTGAGGCTGCCTGTGGCCTGTGACCACTGAGTCCGAAGGCACCTCTGTGCAGGCCTCATATGGAGCCTGGCATTGGGGTTCACATGTACTGTCGAAGCCATGTGGCCAAGAAGCCTCAGGCAGAGTCTGGCGGAGACCAGTGACCTGCTGAGAAACTGGTTTGCTAAGTTTATCAGTCTTTGGGCTCTGTCTTCTGGCAAGAATGCCTTTGCCAGGAGAGAATCCAACCTTGCCCCTATGAACTCCAAGTTCTGGGAGGGGAGCAAAGTGGACTTTGCGAAGTTTATTACAAACCCCAAGCTTTGAAGAATAATAGTTCTGAGCATGGCCTGTCGGGCCTCCTGGCAAGTCTGACCCCTTATGAGCCAGTCCTCCAGATAGGGGAAGACAAAGATTCCCTGATTTCTCAAGTAGGCCGCCACCACTGCTAGGCATTTGGTAAAGACCCTGGAAGCAGAGGTGAGGCCAAAAGGCAGTACCCTGTACTGATAATGGTTTCCTCCCACAATGAACCTGAGGTACTTTCTGTGGTCTGGATGAATGAGGATGTGAGTGTATGCATCCTTTAGATCTAATGAGCATAGCCAATCTCCCTGCTGGAGGTAGGGCAGAAGTGTTTCAAGAGTAAGCATCTTGAACCTTTCCTTTTCTAGGAATTTGTTGAGATTTCTGAGGTCTAGAATAGGCCGAAGGCCACTGGTTCTTTTGGGTACCAGGAAATATCTGGAGTAGAACCCTTGACCTTGTAAGTGGGGAGGCACAGGCTCCACCGCCCTGTCCACCAACAGACCTTGGAGCTCCTGAAGGAGACGATCTGTGTGCAGGGGAGGCTCCCCTGGAAAGTATGGAGGAGGCAGTTGTTGGAAGTGTAGCAGATAGCCCTTGTGGACTATGCTTAACAACCAACTGTCTCCAGTAATGAGTGGCCACTTGTGGGCAAACAGGGCGAGGCGACCTCCTGTGCAGGGCTGGGAGAGCAGGGACGGAAAGGCTATGCCTAAGGAGTCAAAAACCCCCACCCTGCTGAGTGGGAGCAGGGGCCGGAGGCTTGTGAGTCCTCTGCCTACGGGGCCCATTACCCTGTCCCTTGGCTTGCTGACCATGAGGGGCAGCTTGGGCGGCCTGGTACTGTGGGTACTGTTTGTAGGCAGTGCCCTTCCTCGGGTAAAAGGGCTTTTTACCCGAGCCCTTCTTTTTGTGAGAAGGGGCAGAAGTCTTGTCCTCGTGAGGTGCTCGGTTTCGAGCTGTGCGGCCTTCTCGGTCATGGGCTTGCCAAAAAGGTTCTCACCTCGGCAAGGGACATTGACCAACTTGTCCTGAACCCATGGCTCGAGGTCCGATGACTGCAGCCATGCCTGGCGTCGTGCCTCGATGCCGGCTGCCGCAACACGGGCCGAAGCCTCGAAGCCATCGTAGGCGGCGCGGGACATAAACTTGGAGCATTCCCGTATCCCCGAAGACAAGGACTTGAACCTCTGCAAGGGTTCCCCGGAGAGACCAGCAGAGAACCCGGCCAGCTCCTTAGCCAGGTCTCGCAAGTACATGCCCATGTACAGCTGGTAACAGTCCAACACAGGGCAGAATATCACGTAAAACAGGCACACAGTACAAAACGTGATATGGTGGAAAAACAATTTATTTGAATATCAGACCTAGCAACCCGACACAGGCCGTGTTTCGATGACCTTCATCAGGGGTTGTCTAAATAGGTACTACAAACATAAAAACAAACAATATTAAAAAACAACTTAAAAGTGAAAGAACAAATGGACATGAACATGCTCTAATTAAAGAAGGAAAAATAATAAATAATAATAATAATAATTACAATAATAATAATAATAGTAATATAAATAATTACTAATAAATCTCTCATAATAAATAATTAAAAAGTATTTGTCATAGAATAGAACAATAAAACTATAGTGCTAGAAATGCGATACTCAAATAAAAATAAACCATAAAAAATGATATAATAAAATAGACCACAACTAAGTATAAAAACACAAGCTAATGCAATCCTTCTAGGAGGTGACAAGCATATAATTGTAGTGTCATTACAAAGAAGTATCGCATTTCTAGCACTATAGTTTTATTGTTCTATTCTATGACAAATACTTTTTAATTATTTATTATGAGAGATTTATTAGTAATTATTTATATTACTATTATTATTATTATTGTAATTATTATTATTATTATTTATTATTTTTACTTCTTTAATTAGAGCATGTTCATGTCCATTTGTTCTTTCACTTTGAAGTTGTTTTTTAATATTGTTTGTTTTTATGTTTGTAGTACCTATTTAGACAACCCCTGATGAAGGTCATCGAAACACGGCCTGTGTCGGGTTGCTAGGTCTGATATTCAAATAAATTGTTTTTCCACCATATCACGTCATGTACAGCTGGTAAGACTGGACACGGCAAGCAAGCATCGAGCCCTGGAAGCACTTTCTACCAAAACCATCGAGGTTACGGGCCTCCCTGCCAGGGGGCACCGCGGAGTGCATCTTCTGACTTTTCAGGCGATGCATGGTCGATTCCACCGCCATAGACTGGTGTGGTAACTGCGCCTTCTGAAAGCCATGGCTCTTCCGGAGTCGATAGATAGAATCGACCCGCTTGCTTAGAACCGGCGCCGAGGCCGGTGCCTCCCACATCCGGAAGAGGAGCCGTTCCAGCATTGGAGGAACCGGAACAGTAAAGGCCTCCTTCGGAGGAGAGTCGTACTGTAGGACCTCGAGCTCCTCGGCTCGAGGCTCCTCCTCGGGGTCCGCAGGGATAGCCAACGCGGTGGCCATATCCCGGACGAACTACGAGAACTGGGCATCCTCCGGGAGGGGGGGGGGGATCTACTCCGGGGCTCGGACTGCGGTGAGTCCGACGGGACACACAAAGTCCGGAAGGTGTCGGGGTACTCCTCGTCCTCCGTCTCCCTGGTGGACTCGTCCGATGATTAATCGGGGTCCAACCGCGCGGGACCTGTGAGCACCCGCCCCGACGCCGAAGGCACCGGCGTCGACGACACCCTCGGTCCTGAACGGGAGGTCGAGGGAGACCGCGACCGAGGTCGACCTCGAGCCTTTATGGTCTCGAGTATCTGCTCGGTCTCCGGGGTCGACTTCGATGTCGATGTCCCGGTGGTCGGGGCAGATGCGCCAGACAGGCTGGCCATCAGTGCCCGCTGCTGTTCCATGAAGGCAGACAGTCTGCTCTCCAAGGCTGTCAGCCTGAGACCCAGCTCAGGCGACTCAGCAGCCCCCGACTGGGGCCCCGGCAGCACCGGGCCCAACGTCGGCTCTCTGGGAGGAGAGTCCATGAGGACTACAGGACTTACGTGTCCAGCAGACTCCGGCTCCACTCGAGGTACTTTGGGAGGCTTCTCCTGTTCCATGGGCCCGGGGCGACGGTCGGGGTTCTGAGACCTAGCTCTCGAGGAGGCAGGGACCTCTTCCGACGATGCCCTCGCAAGCCGCTTCTTCCTCTTTCGTTCCCGGTTGGGGAATCCCCTGCCCGAGGAGCCCCGACGGTGCTCGGGATCCGATTCCCGAGATGTCGAGGCCTCAGACGAGGTCCGGGCCCGGCCGGAGGCCGAGTCGGAGAAAAGCCTTTCTTTTTGGTGCTGATGACTTTGAAGCGCCTTGGAAGACATTTTTCCACATGGTCCACATGTCTTAGGATCGTGGTCAGGACCGAGGCACCGAAGGCAACAGTCGTGTGTGTCGGTGAGAGACATTATCTTCTTGCACCGATCACACGTTTTGAACCCACTGGAAGCCATCGGGGAAAAAAGAGTCCCCGCGAGGCCAAAGGACCGGCCTTCCAGGGAAAAAGAAAAAAAGGGCGCGAACGCCAGCCACGAAGGGCAAAAACCGAAAAAAGAAGATCGGGCTCGATACCGGTGTACCGAACCCGGCGGGAGGGGATCCGGCGTCGAACCGGAGAAAAAATAGCGAAGGAATCTCGAAAAAATCTAACTATTTTCCGGGAGGACTAGGTCACACGTCCGGTGGGCTTCACGGAAAAAGAGAGACTGAGCAAGATGGCACCTTTTGGCGGGAAGGGAACCGTGCATGCGTGCCTGCATTCCCAAAGACTTTCTTGGAAAGCTGGGGAAATGCTCCGCAAGGGCTTCATCGGCGTCGATGTCACCCATATGTGAGGACTGACTTCCTGCTTGGTCCTGGAGAAAGCAGTTGCAGCCTTTTTCACCTGGGAGTCCCCCATCATCCTCAGGAGGGGACACTTCACCATCCTCCCGGATTGGAATCGCTCGTAAACAAATCGTCGTCAACTTCCTTGTCCACACCCACCATGGACAAGAAATTCTCCTCTCGAAGACTCCAGGCCATCTCCTTGGGGCCACTCCTCCCAACGCAGCCACTATCCTATGAGTAAAATTGCTTCCTACCTGCCCTAGCAGGTCTTGGTGCAGAAGCGTGCTGTGAAGCTCCAGAGGACCAGACAGGAGACTGAACCCTCCTGTCCTACTTTCACAAAGGCTCATGCATGCTAGGAAAGTGTGACAAACTCTGCAATGGCAGTGTTCATTATAGCTGGCATGGGGCAGGGGAGAGGCTGAGAAAGAAGAAAAGGAGAACCAGACTCTGCAGGTAGAAACTTGGAGGCCTGTGAAGTCGAGCTAGGCCCCAGGGAGGGAGAGGCAATGGGACTGGGGAAGAAGCATCATCCGAAATTACGTTGGAAGGCCTCCTGAGATCGGCTGTGCAAACGGTGCACATGCTGCCATTAAGAAATGGTGCCGCTTGCCGCAGCCAAGATAACAAGGTAGAGTTGCAGGCATTGGTCTTCCCCCAGAAGCAGGTCCGAAATCAGACCACAGCGGCAGGCTCCATGGCAAGTAACAGGCTGCGCAACGAAAGACGACTGCAGTGACAGCTGCTCCGGCCTCCTTGTACTGCGGCAAAAGTGCAATGGCTGCTGAATGCACTCACTCAAACGAAACAGACCACAGCCGCAAATCTGTATACTCTGCCGGCCCTATGTTGGGAAGGAATGCTGATTGCCACTCCAGACGCACGTGCAGAGCCAGTACCACAGCAGGAAGCAGGCTGCAGCTGCAAACCTTTGTGCTCTGCCAGCCTCACAACGGGAAGGAACACTGATTGCCACTCTGGACACCCTGAAGCCTTGAGGTACTTGCAGCCCGTAGCTACAGCAACCAGCAGCTTCATTCCTCAGGGGAAAGGGGATATTTCAGCCAAGAGCCCTACTAAATAAAAGCCACTCAAAAAAAAAAAACAAAGTTAATGTAAACAAACCCTAAAAGACCCCCCAGAGTACCCCTTAAAGGATCCACTTGACCTGGGCTACACCTTGGCATTCAACTGCTCCTCCTGACCAGGAGGTAAGGACTCCCTGTATCAGAAGGATGAACCAGAGGGGTATCTCTAATAAGCATTAAGGTCTCCATCAACGAAAGCCCACAGACAGGTATCCTCAAGAAGGCTGGCAGGAGCCTTCAGTACAAAATAGCAACCACCATGTGCTGGAGACAGAAAAAGAAATACTGGCGTGTGCCCCTGGCTGCACTGGTATTTATACCAGTGATGATGTCACAGCAGTTCTGGTGTTTTCTCTGTCTCCATCATCTGCCGGTAGAGAGAGATAACCCACTAGACTAGTCTGGACTGGTCTAGTAGGATACTCTGGAATGTAGTTCTTCTCACTTCCCACTGCAATCAGCTTTCTGCATGTGCGCGGTGAAGGAAGCATGTGCTGATTTCGCAGTTTCAAGTTCCGTGGCGTGAGGTGTCATGGCAAAAAGAAAGAGACAGAGGGTGAAGGCAAAGTGCAGTAGCATAAGAGACCTTTTTGGTATCACATATCACCAGGACATGGTGATAAATGAATCAAAAAAGGAAGCTGCCTCAGATGCAGCTATAAAGGGTCGCTGGGGATGGCAGGAGGGGGAGGAGGAAGAGAGGGTCCATTGCCTTCTGTTGGCACTGTGCAAGGTTAAATTAGACTTACCTGCTAATTGCAGTTCCTGGAGTAGATCCAGTCTAGTCTCGAATCATAGAGTTGTGTACCTCCTCCCGCAGCTAGGAGACTGAGCATGTCACTCTTTTAGTTACTCCAGTATAAGTAGTCCCGGGTCCGCCCCCTGAACTCAGTATGCTATTGTCAAAGCCGACTCACCAGAACAAAAACCAGGAACCTCTGTAACCAACAAATAAATCTTAACTCCCTAACAGCAGAGCTCCAAAATTAGTACAGTAAAAAACTATGCTGGAACAGAAGGAGCCGCCCGTTCTCCCCAGCCCCCCCTTCCGAGAAGCTGGACCCTCGCCAGAGAAGCGGGCAACCCCCCCCCCATACGGACTCTGTAACTGCTAAGCCAATTCCGCACCCCCACTGTTTACACTGCTCACCATGTGCTCAGGCTATCCCCTGGCAGCAGTCCATAGGGTGGGCAGCGGGACTAGACTGGATCTACTCCAGGAACTACAATTAGCAGGTAAGTCTAATTTAACCTTCCTGATCGTAGCTCCAGTCTAGTCCCGAATCATAGAGATGTAGAAGAGCAGTGAATGTACTCAATGGGAGGGACCTGCCAGACCAGCCTGAAGCACTGCCGATCCAAACCGCACATCCCTCTCCGCTTGCACATCAATCCGATAATGCTTGACAAAGGAATGCAACGACGACCAGGTAGCCGCCCTGCAAATCTCTGCCACAGGAACCAAGCCACACTCCGCCCAGGAAGCCGCATGGTATCTCGTGGAATGAGCCCGCAGACCCTGCGGCACCGGCCTGCCTTTCAACAGATAAGCCGACGCAATGGCCTCCTTAATCCATCGAGCAATCGAAGCCTTCGCGGCCAGCTCTCCTTGACGCGAGCACCCAAACAGGACAAACAATCTATCGGACTTGCGCAAAGACTCCGTCCGCTGTAAATACACTTTGAGGACCCTACCTACGTCCAACTTATGCAAACTGTCGCTCCCTTGTCCGCTAACCTGGAAAAGACTGGCAAAGCCACCACCTGATTCACATGGAAGGCGGAGACTACCTTAGGCAGAAAGGACGGCACTGTCCGCAGCACCACTTTCTCCTTAGAAAAGACCAAGAACGGCTCTCTACACGACAAAGCCTGCAACTCCGATATCCTCCTCGCCGAAGTAATAGCCACCAAAAACACTGCCTTTAGCGTGAGATCTTTCAAGGTAGCCCTTGCCAACGGCTCAAAGGGCTCCCTCACCAGCGCCTCCAAAACTACATTGAGATCCCAACCGGGCACTGTTCGCCTGCACGGCGGCCTCAACAAGGAAGCCGCCTTCAAAAATCTCTTCACATCCCGATGAACACCTAGTGGCTTCCCTTGCATGTTTCCCCGATAACAGGAAAGCGCCGCCAACTGTACCCGTAGAGAAGACGCTGCTAAGCCCTTTTTCAACCCATCCTGCAAAAAGGACAATACAGTCGCTACCGTGGCCCTCAAAGCTCACAACTGCCGTTCCGCACACCAAGCCTCAAACAACCTCCACACTCTGACATATGCCAAAGACGTGGACCGACGCCTCGATCTCAATAAGGTAGCAATCACCGCAGACGAGTAACCTCTAGCCATCAGCCTCGCCCTTTCAATAGCCAGGCCGTAAGCGAAAATCGATGTACCTGAGGCATGTTTAGCGGTCCCTGCACCAGCAGATCCAGTCTGTCCGGAAGCCTCCATGGCGGTTCCGCCAGTAGACGCATCAGATCCGCATACCAAGATCTTCTCGGCCAATCCGGCGCTACCAGCAGAACCAGCCCCCTGTGCCGCTCTATGCGTTGGAGAACCCTGCCGATAAGTACCCACGGCGGAAACACGTACAGCAGGCCGCTCTCCGGCCAACTCTGAATCAGAGCATCTAGCCCCTCTGACATTTGTTCCCTTCTTCTGCTGAAAAACCTGGCGGCCTTCGCTGACTCGAACGTTGCCATGAGATCCATCACTGGCCGACCCCAACGCCGAACCAGTGCCTCGAAAACTTCCTGGTTCAAGCACCATTCTCCCGGATCCACTCGCACGCGGCTCAGGAAGTCCGCCGTCACATTGTCCACTCCTGCCACATGAGCCGCCGACAAGGCCTCGAGATTCTGCTCGGCCCATTCCAGCAATCCATCCGCTTCTACTTCCAACTGCACACTGCCGGTTCCTCCCTGCCGGTTTATGTAAGCCACCGCCGTGGCATTGTCGGACAACACTCTGACCGCCTTTCCCTGCAGCAGCCCCTGCAATGCCCGAAGCGCCAAAAACACTGCTCTCAATTCCAACCGGTTGATGGACCATCCCCTCTCAGGATCGGTAAACTGTCCCTGAGCAAAATGCCCCTCGAAGTGCGCCCCCCAACCGAACAGACTCGCATCTGTCGCCAAGGGCTTCCACTCTGGCGTCTCCAAGGACATGCCCTTCTCCAGACCCCCCGGCCACGACCACCACTGCAGCGACCTGCGAGTCTCCCTGGGGCACACCAACATCTTGGACAAGGGATCGGACTGGTGCGACCACCTCCAGAGCAACGCCCTCTGCAGGGGTCGCATATGCGCTCTGGCCCACGGCACTACCTCTATCGTGGCCGCCATCGTCCCCAGCAGCTGCAAGTACTTCCACGACGATGGCGCTAGGAGCCCTAGGAAGGCCCGAATCAAGCCTCTCAACTTTTGCACCCGCTGCAACTGTAGGAACACTCTCCCTTTGGACATGTCGAAATGGGCCCCGAGATACTCCAACTCCTGGACAGGTGTCAACTTGCTCTTTGCCACATTGACCACCAACCCCAGATTCTGCAAGAAGTCCACCACCCGAGCCGTCGCTTGCTGACTCTCCTCCCGCGACTTCGCCCGAATCAACCAGTCATCTAGATATGGGTGCACCAACACTCCCTCCCTTCGCAACGCCGCTGCTGCCACCACCATAATCTTGGTGAAGGTTCCGGCGCCGTTGCAAGGCCAAACGACATCGCCTGGAATTGAAAATGCCCCATAGGGACTGCAAAGCGAAGGAATCGTTGGTGCTCCCGTCTGATTGGAATGTGCAGATAAGCCTTTGACAAGTCCACCGACGTTAGATATTCTCCCTGCCGCACTGCCCCGATAACCGATCGCAAGGTCTCCATGCGGAAGTGCGACACCCGGAGACACCGGTTCACCCTCTTTAGATCCAGAATAGGACGCATGGTACCCTCCTTTTTTGGTACCACGAAATAAATCGAGTATCGACCGCTGCCTTGTTCGGCCAGCGGAACCGGTACCACTGCGTCCAGCTCTATCAATCTTTCCAAAGTCTGACGAACCGCCTCGTGCTTGGCCTTCGTTCTGCACGGAGACTGCACAAACGCGTCTCTCACCGGATGTTGGAACTCGAGAGCATACCCCCGCTGCACGATCTCCAACACCCACTGATCTGACATAATTTGGGCCCAGGCAGGAAGGAAACCTCGTAACCGCCCTCCTACTGGCACCGTTCCCACCTGGGCCCCCCTCACTTCATTGCGGCTTTTTGGATCCCGGGGACGTGAAGGCAGCAAATCCCCTGCCTGCTCCTCTGAACCCCCGAAACCCTTGCGCCCGATAGGAAAAACTTCCTCTTTGCGCCGGGGCAAACCTGGAGGGTCGAAAACGCCTGAACTCTCTACGCTGACTCCTGGACGGACCCTCTGTCTGACTCTGCTTCAGCTTGTCCTCCGGCAACCGACCTCCTTTCGACTCCCCCAAATCCTTGACCAACCTCTCCAACTCCTCCCCAAACAGGAGCTTACCCCTGAACAGGAGCTTGGCTAGCTGTGCCTTGGAGGCCCCATCCGCAGCCCAATTCCGCAGCCACAGGTACCTCCTGGCTGCCACCACTGAAGCCATACTCTTAGCTAGCCCTCTAATCAAATCATACTGACTATCCGCCAGGTACGCTGTCCCTGACTCAATGCATGTAGCTTCCTCCGAAACGTCGTCCGATAGAGCCCCTTTCCATTTCTGGGACCACTGCAGACACGCCCGTGCCACCCAGGCCCCACAAATCGAGGCCTGTAGGGACAAGGCATTCACTTCAAACACCTGTTTCAACAAAGAATCTAATCTCCTATCCTGTACATCTTTAAGCGCTGCACTCCCTTCTACCGGAATAGTCGTCTTCTTAGTCACAGCAGCTACCGCTGCATCCACCTTTGGCGGCTTAAACATATCTTTATCCGGTTCCAGAGGATAAAGCCTAGCCATAACTCTAGCCCCTCTGACACCGGCTTCAGGAGTATCCCATTCCTCCTGAATCATCTCCTTAAAAATCCTATGAATGGGGAAGGATCTCTGGGACTTCCTGACGGCCTGCAAAAGAGGATCTTCCAGCCCCGTCTCCTCTGCAGAATCCGAAACCAGGACATTTAAAGTCTTTAAGGTCTCGGCAATCAGGGCCGACAGCTCCTCTCTACGGAACACCCGTACAATTCTAGCCTGCTCCTCCATTTCCGGAAGCTCACCTTCCTCCAAATCCTGTTCTCCATCCGAATACTCCCAGAGCGCTGACTCTCCCAAATCCTGCTCTTCTCCCTCCAAGCGCAGTTTGGGTCTTTTTCCGGCTTCCTCCTCCAAACTATCCCCCGGCTTCTTAGACCCCCTAGGTTCAACTGCCGAGGTCCCCGGTACCACAGCAGCCGACCCTCCAAGCGCCTGCTGCAGGAGAGTTAAAAACTGCGGCGAAAAAAATCGCCCCCAGACCTCCCTGTAAAGGTACCTGGGGTAGGGGCCCCTCCAACGCCGAGGAAGGCCCCGGCTTGGGGTCCTGCCGTGGTTCCTGGGGCGGAGAAATATCCTTCAGCACCCCCTCCCCAGGAGCCTCAGGCCCCTCTGGCTCCCTATCTGCCATGGAGGCTTCAAAACTACAGCCTCTGCACAAACCAGCCTCAGAGACTGAACTCTTCCGTGCCCCACACAAGAGGCACCTAGGCCTACCCGGCATGAATCACACAGTTCAGTTCCGGGACCCCCAAAAGGCCTCGAGACCAAATAAACCTGATCCCTTATGTTGCAGTCTTAAGTTACCTCTTTGTTTCTGTTCTTTTATTTTTTGTAACTGGCAAACACCGAACTCAAAGAAAAAAAAACAACCTGAACCCACTAAGGTTCCCTGAAGCGCTTCCCGCTCAATTCGCAGCTCCCGCGCTTTGCCACACGGTCCGGGCCTGTGCCACACGAACTGAGCCGCCTACACCTGGCCCCGCTCTGAAAGCACGCCACTGAAACTGCCGGCGCAACTCTCGTACCCCCGCAGTGTCTCTTACCCCGTGCCGTCTTCGTCTTGCTGTCCGGCACTTTCTCCCGCTGCCGGATCACTGCCTCTGGATCGCGGCCGGGGCGCGCGCGCGGTACCGTCCTCAACGCCCGCTTCCCCGCCTCGGGGGAAAGCAGGACAGAGGACCCCTGCACAATCCCCCACACACTCTCCTGGACGGTCTGCACCCCAGAGAGAGGGGGGAGAAGGGGGGAAGCTCACAATCTATTTCCAGCCACAATTAGAAAGGCCAATGCAAACGCCAATTTAAAGGGGCACAACCTCTAGTCTGTAGAGATTCCAATTATCTGCCGGTCTCATATCTTTTTATTTTTTTTTTTTTAAAGGCTAATGCTAAATTCCCTATTCTTTGCTCTAGTGAGTCCCGAATCACTGGGATCGGAACCTCCTTCCACTGCAAGAAGACTGAGCAAAACTGAGTTCAGGGGGCGGACCCGGGACTACTTATACTGGAGTCACTAAAAGAGTGACATGCTCAGTCTCCTAGCTGCGGGAGGAGGTACACAACTCTATGATTCGGGACTAGACTGGAGCTACGATCAGGAATGGCATGTTAAGGCCCTGATTTATTAAGCCTTCTTTTCTCACAGAAAATGGAAAAGCAGTAAATCAGACTAAAAAAGGACCTCCATGGCAGACTCCTAAATATTTAGGCTGGCTCCTAGATTATAAGAAAATTTGTCAAGGCTTGTGTTACATAAAAAAATGAATCTCATTTTGATCATTCTGCCTCTCCCCAGTCTGAGCCTTCTTTTGCCATGCCTCCATGAAGCAATAGACTACGTCCCACACAGTCCTGTACTCACCCCTTCCTCCTCCACTTTCCCCACATTGTCTGTCATCAGCTGTGTTGTGTCTGTCTCTTTGCCCTTTCTATCCTTCTCCTTCTGCCTTTACTATAACTTTCCTATAAATTAATGGTGTTCTTTTCCTCTCTGTCTCATTCTGGTAGCCATAACTTTTATTGTACACCGCTCTGACGCTCCAGCAAGGGTGGTCTATCAAGTTGTGCAAATAAAGATAAAGATAAAGATCTTACCAGAAGGCTTGTCCAATTCTTGCAACATTATATAAATGCAGTGATCAAAGAAGAGCTCCAACACGCCTGAAGATTTCTCCAGCAGAGCCTTGATAACAACCTTTAGTTCTTTGCTCACAAGACTATAGGGATAATCTGCAGCCAAAATAAGTTAAAGTTACAGTAAAATATCATATCTGCAACCTGATAATTACTGAAGCTTTTGGTCACTGTTGAGCTACTGAATGAATCCTCGAGGGGCTGCTACAGCAGCATGACACTAATGTTATGTATATAGCAAAAATCAATCCATATCCCCCACCTATGGGCCAATGCAGAAAGACCAATGCGTCTTTTGCATGAAGATAACGCAACTTATAAGCACAAGTTCTGACACGCTAAATGCAGAAAAGGGATTGACACGCGCATAAACAGCAAAGGAAAAGCAAGCACACACAGTATTTAAGTTATAGGCAAATGAGGAGTGCACATTAAAATGGCATGCTAATACGGTCTGTGCCCATTGCAGATAAGCTTGCAGAGGATATTGTAACCAGCCGAAGCGCCAGTTCTCTACACCCAGGTCTGAGGTGGCTTAACTATGTTGCACGTGCCCCTGACAGTATTTTGATGGCATCGGGGGCTTTCCCAGATGCCTAGATCATCTGAGGGGAAGTTTGACACTTCCCTCAGATGGTCCAGGCATCAAGGAATGCCCCCCATGCAATCAAAATATTGTCGGAGCACATATGGAAATTAGCCATGCCATGCACCTGTTTCTCTGGGAGAGCATGCCAAACTTGCATCGACTTTTGTGCGCATGTTTGGCTTGCTCTCCCAGTTTAACACTGTCATTTGCGCCAGTTTAATGCTTGGCTAATTTGCATAGGCTCCCTTTTCTGCATGCTGGCGCTGAAGTTGTGTGCTATTGATGCACTGTACAGAGGTGTACAGAGTTGATAGCATGCCTTCAGAGACGGCTATCTGGATCAGCCTGCTAGATCTCAAGATACTATAGATGCACACAAACAAACACTTCCTTTCAGCTGCAGTCCCCTTGCAGCTCAGAGTAAACGGCACATTCAAACATGCTTAGAGCATTGCTTTCTATAATCAACCTTTGTTCCTAACTCTAGATCTGTTTTCTTTTATCTCACTATATTTTATTTCCAAATTATTGTATGTATCCTTTATTGGTTTCTGGACTGTGCTGAAAGAGTAGTTACTCACCTGTAACAGGTGTTCTCCAGGAGCAGCAGGAAATAGTCCTCACATATGGGTGACATCGAAGTCGATGGAGCCCTTGCGGAGCATTTCCCCAGCTTTCCATGAAAGCCTTTGGGAATGCAGGCACGCATGCGCGGTTCCCTTCCCGCCTAAAGGTGCCATCTTGCTTCAGTCAAATGACATAGCTAACAGCAGCACACAAAAATGTAAAACAAACTATGTACAACTGCAACTCCCAGGGGAGGAGGGAGGGTTGTGAGGACTGATTCCTGCTGCTCCTGGAGAACACCTGTTACAGGTGAGTAACAACTCTTTCTCCAGGACCAAGCAGGAAGTCAGTCCTCACATATGGGTGACTCCCTAGCTCTGGACTACCAAGGAACCCAGGCTGAACAAGAGAACTCCCTCTAGTCCCAGCATCAAAGAAAAACATTTCACTGACAGAACCTCCACCGGTAGCCCAACGGAGGGCTGGAGGGCAGGAGTTGCCTAAACCTCAAAGAGATTCCGGAGTACTGCCCGGCCAAAAACACTGTCCCTACGGGACTCCCTCTCCAGACAGTAATGGGCCGCAAACGTCTGGCTTGAGGACCAAGTTGCAGCCCTGCAGATGTCCACCAACAGTACAGAGCGGAGGTGAGCATTGAGGCAGCCATTGCCCTGACACGATGGGCCGTGACCCGACCCTGCGAAGGAAGGTCAGCCGCCCTGTAAGCCAAGGTGATGCAGTCAGCTACCCAGGTGGACAAGGTACGCTTGGACACAGCTAACCCCAAATTATTAGGGTCAAAAGATATGAAGAGCTGAGTAGCTCTTCTATGTCCCTGCGTACGGTCAAGGAAGAAGGATAAGGCCCTCCTACAGTCCAGGGTATGCAGAACTGCTTCAGCCTGGCTTGCATGAGGCTTAGGGAAGAAGGTTGGAAGAACCACCTCCTGGTTGAGGTGAAAAGAGGAGACAACCTTGGGGAGGAACTTTGGATGAGTCCTGAGGACTACCCTGTTCCTATAAAATCTGGTGTAAGGCCTGTCACAGACCAAGGCCTGAAGCTCACTCACTCGCCTAGCCGAGGTAAGGGCTATCAAGAAGAGTGTCTCTTCAAGGACAGGAAGCGTAGTGGACAAGTAGCCATCGGCTCAAAAGGTGGGTGAGTCAGTTGCTGCAAGACCACATTCAACTCCCACTCAGGGGCAGGACGACGGATTGGAGGCTTGAACAAGAGCAAACCTCTGAAAAACCGGGACACCAAGGGGAGAACTGACAGAGAATGTCCCTCCACCAGAGACTGGTGAGCTGCTAGAGCTGAGAGGTGGACCCGAATTGGACTTAAGCCCCTGATTGGATAAGTGCAGTAAGTACTGAAGCACTACTGGTACAGTACAGAAGAAAGGATCCTCTGTACGTAACTGACACCACACGGAAAACCTTTCCCATTTAAGAGCATAGGTTTTCCTAGTGGACTGTTTCCTAGAGGCTAGGACAACCTCCTCAACTTCCTGAGGTAGGCCCCAGGGAGCTAAAACTACCCTTGAAGCCTCCAGGCCATCAAATTGAGAGCTTTGAGATTGGGGTGCAGAAGGGAACCCTGATCCTGAGAGAGAAAGTCGGGTTGCAACCCCAAAGGCAGAGGGGGATCCACTGCCAACTGAAGCAGAAGTGGGAATCAAGTCTGTCTGGGCCACCTGGGAGCCACCAGCAGGACTGAGGCCTTGTCCTGAAGAATCTTGAACAGAGTTCGGGCCACCAAGGGCGTGGGAGGAAACGCATACAGGAGTTCCTGAGACCATGGAATCAGAAAAGCATCTGCTGCTATCCGCAGAGGATGCGGTTGCCTGGAGCAGAACTTTGGCAGCTGTTTGTTCAGAGGACTGGCAAACAGGTCTATGGATGGAAGTCCCCATTTCAGGAAAATCTTTTGAACTACCAAAGGATGGAGCTGCCACGCGTGGGGCTGCAGAATCCTGCTCAACCTGTCCGCCAGGTAGTTCTCCTGGCCAGGTAGATACACTGCCTTGAGGAGCATGTTGTGTCTGAGAGCAAACAAGCAAAGGTCCTGTGCCTCCTGACAATGGAGCCTGGACCCAGTTACGCCCTGCTTGTTCACATAAAACATGGCTACCTGGTTGTCTGTTTGAACTAGGACTGATGAGCCAGGGTTTGAGAAAAAGTCTTGAGGACTAACCGAATAGCCCTGAGTTCCAGGAGATTGATTTGCTGTGCGGCTTCCCAGGGAGACCACAGACCCTGGGTGCACGTGCCTAGACAATGAGCCCCCCAGCCTTGCAGGGAGGCATCCGTGGTCAACACCACTGTGAACCCAGGACTCTGAAAAGGTACCCCTTGTAGCAGATTGGGCGGGTGCAGCCACCAGCTGAGGGATTTCAGAAATTGTCTGGACACCCTTATCCTGTCTCTGACGCTGCCTGTGGCCTGTGACCACTGAGTCCGAAGGCACCACTGTGCAGGCCTCATATGGAGCCTGGCATTGGGGTTCACATGTACTGTCGACGCCATGTGGCCTAGAAGCCTCAGGCAGAGTCTGGCGGAGACCAGTGACCGGCTAAGAAACTGGTTTGATAAGTTGATCAGTCTTTGGGCTCTGTCTTCTGGCAAGAATGCCTTTGCAAGCAGAGTGTCCAACCTCGCCCCTATGAACTCCAAGTTCTGGGAGGGGAGCAAAGTGGACTTTGCAAAGTTTATGACGAACCCCAAGCTTTGAAGAAGAGTAATAGTTCTGAGAGTAGCTTGTCGGGACTCCTGGCACGTCTGACCTCTTATGAGCCAGTCGTCCAGATATGGGAAGACAAAGACTCCCTGATTTCGCAGGTAGGCCGCCACCCAGGCACTTGGTAAAGACCCTGGGAGCGGAGGTGAGGCCAAAAGGCAGTACTTTGTACTGATAATGGTTTCCTCCCACAATGAACCTGAGGTACTTTCTGTGGTCTGGATGAATGAGGATGTGAGTATACGCATCCTTTAGATCTAAGGAGCATAGCCAATCTCCCTGCTGGAGGTAGGGCAGAAGTGTTCCAAGAGTAAGCATCTTGAACTTTTCCTTCTCCAGGAACTTGTTGAGGTTTCGGAGATCTAGAATAGGTCGAAGGCCACCGGTTCATTTGGGTACCAGGAAATACCTGAAGTAGAACCCTCGGCCGTGCAAGTGGGGAGGCACAGGCTCCACCACCCTGTCCACCAACAGACCTTGTAGCTCCTGAAGGAGAAGATCTGTGTGCAGGGGAGGCCTTGGAGGCTCCCCTGGAAAGTATGGAGGAGGCAGTTGATGGAAGTGTAGTGCATAGCCCCTGTGGACTATGCTTAACACCCAACTGTCTCCTGTGATGAGTGGCCACTGGTGGGCAAACAGGGTGAGGTGACCTCCTGTGCAGGGTTGGGGCTATGCCTAAGGAGTCAAAAGCCCCCACCCTACTGAGTGGGAGCAGGGGCCAGAGGCTTGGGGGTCCTCTGCCTACGGGGCCCATTGCCCTGCCCCTTGGATTGCTGACCCTGAGGGGCAGCTTGGGCAGCCTGATATTGTGGGTACTGTTTGTAGGCAGTGCCCTTCCTTGGGTAAAAGGGCTTTTTACACGAGCCCTTCTTCCTGTGAGAAGGGGCAGAAGTCTTTCTAGACAGCCTTGTCCTTGTGAGGTGCTCGGTTTCGAGCTGTGCGGCCTTCTCGGTCATGGGCTTGCCAAAAAGGTTCTCACCTCAGCAAGGGACATCGACCAACTTGTCCTGAACCCATGGCTCGAGGTCCAATGACTGCAGCCATGCCTGGCGTCGAGTCACGATGCCGGCTGACGCAACACGGGCCGAAGCCTCGAAGCCATCGTAGGCAGCACGGGACATAAATTTGGAGCATTCCCGGATCCCCAAGGACAAGGACTTGAACCTCTGCAAGGGTTCCCCGGAGAGACCAGCAGAGAACTCGGCCAGCTCCTTGGCCAGGTCTCGCAAGTACATGCCCATGTACAGCTGGTAAGACTGGACAAGGCAAGTAAGCATCGAGCCCTGGAAGCACTTTCTACCAAAACCATCGAGGTTTCGAGCCTCCCTGCCAGGGGGCACCGCGGAGTGCATCTTCTGACTTTTCAGGCGATGCATGTTTGATTCCACCACCATGGAATGGTGTGGTAGCTGCACCTTTTGAAAGCCAGGACTCTTCCGGAGTCGATAGATGGAATCGACCCACTTGCTTAGAACCGGCACCGAGGCCGGTGCCTCTCACATCCGGAAGAGGAGTCGTTCCAGCATCGGAGGAACAGGGACAGTAAAGGCCTCCTTCGGAGGAGAGTCGTACTGCAAGGCATCGAGCTCCTCGGCTTGAGGCTCCTCCTCGGGGTCCGCAGGGATAGCCAACGCGGTGGCCATATCCCGGATGAACACCGAGAACCGGGTATCCTCCAGAGGGGATCTACTCCGGGGTTCAGACTGCGGTGAGTCCGATGGGACGCGCCGAGTCCTGAAGGTGTCGGGGGACTCCTCGTCCTCCGTCTCCCAGGCGGACTCGTCTGATGAGGAATCGGGGTCCGACCTCGCGGGGCCTGTGAGCACTCGCCCCAACGCCGTAGGCACTGGCGTCAACGCCCTCGGTCCCAAACGGGAGGTCAAGGGAGACCGCGACCGAGGTTGACCTCGAGTCTCAGGGGTCAACTTCGATGTCGATGTTCCAGTGGTCGGGGCAGATGCGCCAGACAGGCTGGCCATCAGTGCCCGCTGCTGTTCCATGAAGGCAGATAGTCTGCTCTCCAAGGCTGTCAACCTGAGACCCAGCTCAAGAGACTCAGCAACCCCCGACTCTCGGCTCTCTGGGAGGAGAGTCCACGAGGACTACAGGACTTGCGTATCCAGCAGACTCCAGCTCCACTCAAGGAACTTTGGAAGGCTTCTCCTGTTCCACGGGCCCGGGGCGACGGTCGGGGGTCTGAGACCTAGCCCTCGAGGAGCCAGGGACCTCTTCCGACGACGCCCTCGCGAGCCTCTTCTTCCTCTTTCGTTCCCGGTCGGGGGACCCCCTGTCCGAGGAGCCACGACGGTGCTCGGGATCGGATTCCCGAGATGTCGAGGCCTCAGACGAGGTCCGGGCCTGGCCGGAGGCCAAGTCAGAAAAAAGCCTTTCCTTTTGGTGCTGACGATTTCGCAGTGCCTTGGAAGACATTTTCCCACATGGTCCACACGTCTTAGGGTCGTGATCAGGACCGAGGCACCAAAGGCAGCAGTCGTGTGTGTCGGTGAGAGACATCAGCTTCTTGCACCGATCACACTTTTTAAAACCACTGGAAGCCATCGGGGAAAAAAGAGTCGCCGGCAAGGTCAAAGGACCGGCCTTCCAGGGAAAAAGAAAAAAAGGGCGCGAACGCCAGCCACGAAGGGAAAAAAACGAAAAAAGAAGATCGGGCTCGATACCGGTGTACCGAACCCGGCGGGAGGGGAACCGGAGTCGAACCGGAGAAGAAAAATAGCGAAGGATCGCCAAAAATCGAACTATTTTCCGGGATGACTAGGACACATGTCCGGTGGGCTTCACGGAAAAAGAGAGACTGAAGCAAGATGGCACCTTTAGGCGGGAAGGGAACCGTGCATGCGTGCCTGCATTCCCAAAGGATTTCATGGAAAGCTGGGGAAATGCTCCGCCAGGGCTCCATCGACGTCAATGTCACCCATATGTGAGGACTGACTTCCTGCTTGGTCCTGGAGAACACTTTTACCTTTTATTCTATTAGGAAAGGCGTATTCGATTGTATAGGTCTCTGAGTGCACACCTCTTTGTAATTTAGAAACAGCTTTAGGTTGGGGGTATGCAAGTTAAAGGTGTGCAGAGGCTTAGGCAAGAACGTGACCTTTTGCAACTTAGATGGCAGAGATAAATGACAGAGGTTCGCATGTGACAAAAATGCTTGCACAAGAAAATGAAACGAACACTATGAAAAGATTCAAAAATCAAGGCCTAGTGTCTGGTAGATTTAATCGGCTTATTAATGATGTTTTCATAGCTGGGCTGTAACGTATCATTCTTTTTATCTTTTACTGCTTTGATGGCTTTCATTAAATTTCTTTATAGATCTTTTATCCGTGCACTTTAATTTTATTAGTTTGTAATGGAACGTTACAATGTATTGATTTGTTATACGTGTTTTAGTGTATCTTCCTTATTGTTGCTCATCTTCAATGCTTGACAAGGCAAGTCACAAATAAAATATATACATATTTATATAAAAAAAACATGAATGTATATACATATGTTCTTGATGCAGACTTAAAAGTATTATAGGTCATACAGACCAAGAGTTCTTGGAATTCCTCACCTGTCTGCAACAGGTTGAGAAATTCTATCTGTTCGGGTTCAGAAAAAACTGGATGAATTCCCAGGCCCTTTCCAAAATGATGTGAAAGTATAGCATAGTGTGATGCCCTAGCTTGGGCCCGAGGGCTTACAAGCATAGAACAGCCTTATAAATGTCCTTTTTGAATAAAGCTTCCCTTGTTTGTCCCCAGGGATTCTGGGACTTGTAGTTGGCTTACTTATATAAGGACAAATGTAGTTGTGAGTCCGGTGGTTTAAGGCAGCAAGAAAATTTATTTTTTTGTAGGATTCCCAAGGCATTAAAGCTCAAAACACAAATGCAAAAAGGATGCTTCTCCAACATAAGAGTAAATCAGGATAACAGAGAAAAATGCAACAAAAGGCTTCTTTCACTGAGCAGCAGCTTTCATCCAAATAAACTTTCAGCGAGCACAGCTCCTGGTGGTCATTCAACATAACAAGGTAAACGTTTCACAGCTGCTGTTTTCCTTTCCAAACCAAACTTTTACTAACGTCAGCTCCTGGGCTTCAGAAGCACACATACTTGGTAAAACACATTCTTGGCTTTTCTCAACTCTTAGCAGTCATAAGAATTAGAAGCTATATTGTTTCACAGTCTTTCAGCCCTGTTTATTTATTTTATTTATTTATTTATTAACATTTCTTATATACCGCATTATTCGACATCAGCGTGGTTTACATGGAACAGAAACATCCAACAAGTTGCATATGTCTGGTCATTACAATTAACAGGATATGGAACTTGGATAACAGGGTAAACTATATACATAAGAAGTGTAGCGAGAAAAGGATACTGTTTGGTGTTTTACATTGTTGGGGACCCATGTTGCGAGGGCTTGCCTGGTTGACTACTACTATTGCTGAAGTTCTCTCTATTCAAGTGGGACTGAGGTTCGGTGTTGTCAGTGAGATATTTGATGAAGAAGAAATGTTTAAGGGCCTTCCTGAACTGGCTCAAGTTGGGGATTGCCCCGATATGTGCCGGTAAGGTATTCCATAGTCTTGGGGCACAGAGTCGGAAAGCTCTGTTAGCTGTTGTTTTGGTGCATCTTGTCATTTCTTTTGGGATTGTTAGCATGTTTGACTCTGCGGTTCTTCTTGGTCTGTTAGGTGCAAGTGGTTGGATGAGTTCAGATAGGGAGGAGGAGGAGAGCCCCTTGCCAGCTTTGAAGGTCATCAGCAAGGTCTTAAAACTGATCCTGGCTTGAATGGGGAGCCAGTGTAACTGTTTCAGGAGGGGTGTTACATGGTCTCTCCTGAATGCCCCAAAGAGTACACGCGCTGCACTGTTCATAGCAAGTTGCAGGGGGTTCAAGGTGGATTGGGGGAGCCCTTGTAGTATGGAGTTTGCATAATCGAAATGAGGAATGATCAGGGCTTGGTAAATGGTGCGGAAATCATCTGGATCGAGTAACGGGCGTAGGTGTCTGAGGGATCTGATCTTGAAATAGATTGCTCTTACGGTATTGGCAATGTGTTTCTTCATGTCGAGGTTTTGATCCAGCGTCACTCCAAGGTAACGTATAGCGGGTTTCACTTGTAGCTCGGCATCATTTACCTTCACACAGTTGGGTGGTATGAAGTTTGGATTCCTCGAGATGAAGAGAAGCTCCGTCTTCCTGTGTTGAATTCGCAGATTTTGTGAGAGGAGCCACTCCGATATGGTGTTGAAGCAGTTAGTCAGAGGGGCGAGGTCTAGTTTATCCAATGATACTGGCATGTATAACAGAACATCGTCGGCATATATCATACAACTGACATTGAATGTTCTAATGATGTTGCAGATGGGTTTGATGTATATATTAAACATCAAGGATGATACGGAGGATCCTTGTGGCACTCCTTGACCTTGTTGAAATGGTTCCGATGTAGCCCCGTCTGCTCGAACATGCTGCCATCTTCCGGACAGGTAGGATCTGCACCATTCGAGCGCCGTTCCGCTGATACCTTTCTCTCTTAGCCGGCAAAGAAGAATCTCATGGCATACTGAGTCGAAAGCTGATGCTAAATCTAAAAAAATGAGTGCGTATCCCTGTCAGATGTTGTCAACGCCAGAAATTATATTGTTGAAAAGGGCTGTGAGTAGTGTTTTCACTCCGAGTGACTCTCTGAATCCATGTTGGGATGGATCTAGTGGGGCAGCAGAGTCAATATGATCTTGTAATTGCCTATGCACTACTTTTTCAATGATTTTTGCGAGCATAGGTATACTAGATATGGGCCTGTAAGACTCTACCTTTTGGGGGTCTAACTTGGTGTTTTTTAAAAGAGGTCTGACAGAGGTCTGCTTGAGAGTAGAGGGGAAAGACCCAGTGTTAAAGGATCGGTTTATGATGTTGGCTATAATTGGAGAGAGGTCACATCACAGATCTTTTATCCAGAACGCCGGACAAGGATCTGTGTGTGCGGTGGTAGTGTTTAGGGCTAAGATGGTATCTTCGATAAGTTTCTTTGATGGTGTAGAGAAGGATGTTAGCGATGCTGGGTACTCTTGATCGTCGGGGGGGTCCACAATGTTCCACAATGCTTAATTCTCCTTGAGACAAAAAGAGCAATCCATTGGTGATATTTCTGAGTCAGACTCTGGCATACAAGAATCCACCTGCATATCTTCTATGGATACCGGGTACTTCTCTCTTTCACCAGTTTTATAAACTTTCCCAGACTTCCTGTCTTCTAAAAACTCTTGGAACTGTTTCCACAGCAAATCACCCTGAGAAGGCACACTGATATTGGGAGGGTAAAGCTTCCTTTCTGTAAACACTTTTCTTAATGCTTCTAGTGTTAAAAGCTCAGTCTCTCTGCTCTTATCTGGGTTTCTGTTTTCTCCATGCATAAAACTATCCACCCACCTCTTAGCAGATGAAGACGTTAGGTCAGGCTCCTGGACACTAGCTGTAGCAAACTGTTTTCCTGCAAGCTGTTGAGCTCTGCACGTGTTGGCTTTACCTTGGGACGGGGGTCTCTCAGACAACTACTGATTCCTTTCCTCCTGATATCTTTCACGCCATGGAACTCAGCCTTCTGGTGTCTTTCTCCACTGCTTCCCAGATAGTCACTCTCTTGAAAGTTTCCTTGGAACCTTTCTCCCTTTCCAGGATCTCTCAGAGTTTCTCCTTCTGGCTCTCTCTGCTGCGTCTCCTGTGTGTGTGTCTCCCTTCTCTCGTGTCCATGTGCTTCTCTCTCTCTCTCTGCTCTGAATGTGCTTTTAAAAGCCGTTTGCTGCCAGGCACTCCCTTGCCTTTGCACAGGTGTGACCAATCACTGAGCAAGCTTGGCTCCCTGTCCGAACTAGGGCGTGGCCTGGCCTTAGCAAAGAGCTGAGTTTTTTTCTTGCAAGCACTGTGCACAAGTGAACTATCACTTGTTTTAAAGGGGAAAACGGAGTTTTCCTCCACTTCCATCTCTTCCTGGGAGCTCTCCTCACCACAATAGTTACTCACCTGTAACAGGTGATCTCCAGGAACAGCAGGAATTTAGTATTCACATATGGAATGTAGTCTTCACATATGGGTATCGTCGGTATCGAAGGAGCCTGCGCGGGGACGCTCCCCAGCGTCCAATAGGAAAGCTTTTGGGAGTATCCCACAGTGCCTGCGTGCTGCCTTCCTGCCTTTCCCAACTGTCCCTCTCCAGTTGAGACAAAAGAGAGAGGGAAAGAGAGAAAGAGAGAGAGATAGAGAGATACAACTCCTAGGGGAGGTGGGTGGGTAGTGAAGACTAAATTCCTGCTGTTCCCGGAGATCACCTGTTACAGGTGAGTAACTATGCTATCTCCAGGAACAAGCAGGAATGTAGTTTTCACATATGGGGACTCCCTAGCTGCAGATGCCAGGGAGATGGCCCCTGAAAGTTTTGTGCCCTTGTGAAAGAGCTCCACTTTCCCCCATGGATCTCTGGCATCCTACCAGGGATGGTGGGTAGGAATTGATTAAGTGTGGAACAGGTGTTGAAGAACAGCCTGACCAAACAAGGCATCCCGGCGGGAGTCCTTGTCTAAAGCAGTAAAGGGCTGTGAAGGTATGAACCGAAGTCCAAGTAGCTGCTCGACAGATGTCGTCGATAAACACAGTGAAGAAGAGCCATTGAGGCTACCATGGCTCTCACATTGTGAGCTGTGACATGGCCTTCAAGAGGAAAGTTCTTACACTCATAGGCAAAAGATACACACTGTGCAATCCATCTGGACAGTGTCCTTTTGGAGACTGGAAGTCCCAAATGACTAGGATCAAAAGCAACAAAGAGTTGAAAGGATTTTCTATGTTGCTGTGTCCTTTGCAAGTAAAAGGCCAAAACTCTTTTACAGTCCAAAGTATGAAGCTTCCTTTCTGCATTAGAGGCACGAGGCCTGGGAAAGAATACAGGAAGGTAAACCGCTTGGTTCAAATGAAAGGGCGAGACCACCTTTGGCATAAAGTGTGGATGAGTCCTAAGGACTACCTTATCATGATGGAACCTTGTATAAGGAGGATCAGCAACCAATGCTTGCAATTCACTGATGTGACGTGCTGATGTGATTGCAATGAGAAAGATAACTTTCCAGGAAAGGAATTTCAAAGAGGTAGTGGCTAATGGTTCAAAGGGCGGTTTCATGAGCTGCCCAAGTACCAGATTCAAGTCCCATGCCACTGGTGGTGGCTTAATGGGAGGCTTCGATAAAAGAAGGCCTCTCATAAATCTCACTATGAGAGGACGACAGGAAATAGGTTGTCCATTGAGAGGCTTGAAAGAAGCTGCAATAGCACTCAAATGGACTCTCACTGAATTGGTCTTAAGCCCTGCATTTGATAAATGAAGGAGGTACTCCAGTAATGATTCCAGAGGTATCGCAAGAGGGTTAAGACCCTTCTGCGAGCACCATATGGTAAACCTTTTCCACTTGAATGCAAAAGAGCGTCTTGTGGAAGGTTTCCTGGAAGCATGAAGGATATCCTTCACCTGCTGGGAAAGGTTAAGATTGTGAATTTCTAGCCTTTCAGCAACCAGACCCTGAGATGCAGAGACTGGGGACTGGGATGCCACTGCATTCCGTCCCCTTAAGAAAGGAGATCTGGTGCAGATCCTAACTCCAGAAGCGGAGCTTGAGAGAGATGTAGGAGCAGAGGGTACCACATTTGCCGTGGCCAACTTGGAGCTATGAGGATCATATGACCTCTGTCTCTCTGAAGCTTGAACAGGGTTTTGGGAATTAGGGGAATGGGTGGAAAGGCATACAGGACGTCCTGACCCCAATGGAGGAGGAAAGCATCCCTGGCCTGACAACCTCGAGCCGGAATTCTGGAACAGAACCGGGGAAGTTTGGCATTCAGCGGACTTGCAAAGAGGTCTATGTCCGGGGTTACCTAAATTTGAAAAATTTTGGCCACCTGGTCTGCATGGAGAGACCATTCGTGTGGAAGCAGAACTCGACTGAGTCTGTCTGCCGAAGAGTTTTGAATGCCTAGAAGATACACAGCAAGGAGATGAATCTGATGCTCTCTGGCGAGGGCCCATAGTCGCAAAGCTTCGTTGAAGAGCAACAGAGAGCCTGTTCCGCCCTGCTTGATCACATAGAACATGGCTACCTGATTGTCCGTTTGAACTAGGACGGTCTTGTAGCTGAGCATGGTGTGAAATACTCGAAGAGCAAGGAAGACTGCTCTGAGCTCCAGGAGACAGATATGGAGATAGGCCTCCTGTGGCGTCCAGGTACCCTGGGTAGAGAGGCCTTGCAGGTGGGCTCCCCAACCCACCTGTGAAGCATCTGTTGTTAAAGTGGCTTGCTGAAAAGGAGACCCCACCAAAAGGTTTATGGGTGACTGCCACCATTGGAGGGACAAAATAAGGCAATCTGAGTTTGCTATTTTGTCTGACAGGCAACCTGACACCTGAGTCCACTGAGGGGATAAGGTCCACTGGGCTGCCCTCATATAGAGGAGAGCATAAGGAACCACATGCATGGTGGATGCCATGTGGCCTAGCAACTGTAACATTTCCCGAGCAGTGAGGTGAGGTTTTAGCACTGCTTGGGAAGCCAACTGCACAATGCGAAGGCAGCAGGGCTGTAGAAGGAAGGCCCTTGTCTGTCTGGTGTCCAGAAGAGCTCCTATAAACTCTAGGGATTGAGTGGGAGCAATGTTGGACTTTGGGAAGTTTATGACAAGCCCCAAATACTGAAGGATGCGCATTTTGCGAGACAGAGCAACCCTGGCCTCTGGCTCTGAAGGGGCTCGAATGGTCTGGACTTGGATCGAGATTTGAAGATCACTGGAGTTCTCCCTTATGTTCAGGGAATTCACCATGTTTCCAAGTTATTAAAACAATTTTGGCCAGTGCTGAGTGTGCATGCATGTTTTCGGGAAAAAACTCTACAGGTAGCTTACTCTAGAGGCTCAAATCTTAGAGATCTCCTTATGAAGACCACGGATCCTCAAGATCGCCCAGAGACTGGTCACATTGATACCGGTCATTTTTTATGTGGCTCTTGTATTTACTGTGCGTTATCTATTGTGGGATCTGAGTGGTTGGACGTCCACACTGCTCGAGTTTACTCTACAAAATGGCACCCGGATTGTTCATCGCGGTATGTGGTGTATTTGATCATTTGTCCTTGCACTTTTTACTATGTGGGACGCACCACACGTGCCATTCGCCTCCGTTTGTCTGAGCATGCATCGCGACTACGGACAAAATCCCTTTCAGCTCCAATAGTGGACCATTGCTTGTCTTTTGGTCACTTATTTGAATCATTGCGGTGGAGGATATTGGATCATGCTCCACATGACCCTCGGGGAGGAGATCGAGAACAAAAACTACAAACTTTGGAACAACGCTGGATTTATAAATTAAATTCCGTCTCCCCCGGGGGCTTGAATCAACAGATTGACTGGCATACCATAATCTAATGAGCATACCCGTTGATTCCCTGTTGGTGGGTATTCCCTCTTAAATAAAGGGTCTATGATCATTGGTGGTTCAGTTCCTATACGTGATGATGACGTCAGATGTTGAAGATTTAAATGGCTGACTACATTTCCGATTTGTTAGCTAAACACATCGTTGCCATTGTTGGTACATGGACGTACCTGAAGCAGGGTTTCTCAATAGTGGAATGCTGGCAATTGGTCTATATGATTCCACCATCTGGGGGTCCAACTTGCTGTTCTTTAGCAGGGGTCTGACTGATGTGTGTTTGAGATTTAGGGGGAAAGTGCCTGAAGTGAAGGACGAGTCCTTGAGTTTGGCTATGAATGGGCTAAATTCTGACCGGAGTTCCTTTATCCAAAAGGCTGGGCAGGGTCGGTCTGGGTGGTAGTGGTGTTGATTGTAGAAATGGTGTCAATGATTTGCTTGTTAGATGGGGTGGTGAATATTGTCAGCGTCGTTGTGTTTGATGGATCTGTGATAATGGAGGGTGGGTAAGTCTTGTCGGTTTGGCATAATTTTGATTGGAGGAAATCGGCATAGTCTTGGGCGGAGATCTGAGGTATTTGCTCAGGGCCTGGTTCTTTCGTTAGGTTTCTGACAAGGTTAAATAGGTCATGAGGTTTTTGGCGTGATCGCATTAGTGTGTCTGTGTGGGCTTGTCTCATTTTCTCGGTTATTGCCTCGCGGTGTCTTGTGAGTTGGAGGTTGTAGGCTTCCAGATTTTCAGTCGATTGTGATCGCCTCCATCTCCTTTCAAGTTTTCTGAGTTGGAGGAGAGAGGATCGTAGTTCGTTAGAGTACCAGGGTGCGGGATCTTTTTTCCTTGGGGTTTTGTTGTGTCCTGTGTAAAGTGCATTGGCACTAAGGTTGTCATTCCAAATGGAGACTAGCTTATCTGGGCAGGTTGTTGTCGTACTGAGGAGAGGTTGTGCATTGTGCAGGATGGTAGTCTTGTTGAAAGATTTGAATCGTCGTGGGGGTAGGTTCGTGGGTTTTGCCTTGTTCCCGTGGTGTTTCTGGAGTGGATCGTTTGAGGGAATTTGAACAGTAATTAGTTTATGATCGGACCAAGGTACTGCGGTATAGGTGGGCGGAGTAAAACTGGAGGCATCATGGATAGTTAGTGGGGCGAAGATCAGGTCCAGCTTGTTTCCCTTTGTGTGAGTTGGTCTGTCGATTAGTTGTAGGTAATCTAGATCTTTAAGTGCTTCTTGGAGCGCTGATGCTTGCGAGTCATGAAGAGATGGGAGATTGAAATCTCCTAGTATCCAGTTTGGGGTGCATAGGTTAGGGGGGTTGCAGGCTAGCTCGATTATAGTGGCCAGGTCATCAGGGGAAGGTGACGGGGCTCTGTATATTAGATTGATGGAGCATATATCATTTGATATGACTACAATGTCAAGGTTGGTTGTGTTGGTGCTGTTGGAGAGGTGGAATTTGAGGTTGGTTTTTGTGAGTATGAGAACTCCTCCGCCTCTTTTGTTGACTCTGTGGCAACTGTGTAGAGTGAAGTTGTGGGGTAGAAGGTGGTTGATGAGGACAGTGTCATCGTTAGATAACCATGTCTCTGTGATGAAAAGGATGTCTAGGTCATAGAGGGCTAGTAAGTCTATGATGACAGGCCATTTGTTGTGGACTGAACGCACGTTTATGAGGGCAGCTTTTAAATCCTGGGGGGACAAGCTATCCTTCCTTTCCCTTAGGGAGTGTTGGATTGCAATGTGTAGTAGATGTTGGTAGGTTGGTTGTGTGTCTTCTATAGCCTTATGGGCGGGGTCTCTTGACCACATCCTCCCATAGTTGTATAGGATAGGTATGTGTTTGTGGCTGCTAGTTAGTGCTAGTGAGCTACTGATTAATTCTAAGAGAAGGTAGCTACAAATTATGGATGTAGTGGAAAGGGCCATTTTGAGTGAGTGTTGGGTTAGGTCAATTTAGAAGGTTGCGCAGTAGGGTGGATAGAGACCACGCAATAGTTATAGTAGGTTAGTGGCAACAGTAGCAGTGGGTCAAAATTGTAACAGATCTAAACGATTACTGGCAACAGTAGCAGTGGGTCAAAATTGTAACAGATAAAAACGACTACTGGCAACAGTAGCAGTGGGTCAAAATTGTAACAGATATAAACGATTACTGGAAACAGTAGTAGATGTTAGGTAGATTACTGGCAATAGATCACTGGCAACAGTAGCAGGGGTCAAATAGCAACAGATACAGTAGATTACTGGTGACGGTGGGGGCTGGTCGAAATGGCAACAGTTACAGCTGATTACTTGGTAGCAAATTACCTGGTAGTGGAGGGCAGCTTCTGGGGACAGTAATGGGGACAATCGTAATGATTATGGCAGATTACTGGCAATAGTAGAGGAAGGTTAGGCTAGTAGTCGTTGAGGCCAGTTAATTGGTAACAGTAGAGGTTATCGAGCATGATACTGGTAATAGTGTTAATGTCAGGGTACTTGCGAATGGAAGGCAGTTCTTCTGGTCAGGCATGGTGGGAGACACAAAAGAACGGCTTTGTGATTTGTCACGGGTGGAGTTGTTCGTCAGATGAATCTTCGGATTTCGGGAGCAGCGGGCAGTGAGGCAGATGGCGATCCTGTTGGCGAATTAGGACTGCTGGTTATTCTGGAGGCGAAGGATGTGATTAATGCAGCTTTGGAGGGGAGGGTCTCACGTTGGCCCGTCCCGTTGAGTTACCTGAGATCCATGGGAGGAAGATGAAGCTCTGGAAGACGTCGATGCCACGGAGGCTGCATCGGAGGGAAAAAGGATGCTAAGTTTAGCAGCTCGGTTTGGCCGGCCCCTTTTCAACATCATCGCACAGGCAACACACTCTGAAATAGAGTGGTCAGGACCTAAACATTTGAGGCACCACTCATGGGTGTCGGTGACGGAAATGGTACCGCCACACTTAGAACGCTTTTTAAAACCCGAAGCGGGTTTTTCCATTTTGAGTGAAAAAATATCTTGCCTAGTGCCCAAAATGGTGCGTGGCACCCGAGAAGAAATTTATTGGAGGAAGACTCCAGAAACAACAAGTTTTTTGGGGTTTTTTTTAGAAAAAAGAAAAGAAGAACTGGCGGTACCGGTATAGCGTCAAGGGAAGGCAGACGCGACCACAAAAAAGAAGAATAAAAAGGGAAATTTTTTGCGGTGACAGGCAATGTTCCCTCTAATTTTCTGTAAGCTGTGTGCGCATAAAATATCAGCTGTGCAGCTTTTGAAGGAAAGTAAAAATTTTTGTGCGCCACATAACGACACTTGGAGTTATATACTTTAAAATTTGACTACACATTAGAATACAGTATGTACACCACATTGATTTTAATCAAATTAAATGAAAATAGACCATTACTAAATGAAGCGGAAAATTTCTAGTAATTACAATCACAAATGTGGTATTATTTCAGTTAATTTTTATTGAAAGCCATTGTTATTCCATGTAAATAATTTATGTATGGAAGAAGAGTTCATTCTCAAAATTTTTCTCTTCGATCTTTCAAATGTACCCAGTCTGAATACATTTTATCAAGGTCTACTGATCCGCCATCTTGAAGATGACTCTTAACACGCATCAGCATTTCCAAATGTTCTAAATGTAAGCGATTCCTTATTTTGGTTTTTAAACTGTTCATCAAGCTGAAACCACGCTCACAATCTGCACTAGAAGCCAAAAATGTTCCACCAATATCCATTAATTTCGCTAAATCTGCAAAGTGAGGATTCTGAAACGCCAAGTCACCATATCCGGAAAACTGTTTATCAGTTTGCTTTTGATTTTTTCTGCGACTAAAGACTTGAAGTCATTGATTGTACTGCTGAACAACAATATGTTCCTCCATAAGAAATTGTTTGTACTTTAAGCAGAGTGATCGGACGTTTTCAATTCCAAATTCATAAATCACACTGTGCTATTGCTGTCAAGTCAAAAGCAGACTATTCCTCAATTTCATTTTCAGGAAATCTTTCCTCTAAATGCAGACACAGCATATTAATGATGTGGAACCAGTATCCACTGAAACGTCTCCAAGTATCTTGTCGAGAAGATTTTTAACATTATCACTCCATTTTACTGTGTTACCCAAGTATTGCATTTGGATTTTGTTCAGCTTACCCTGTGCAAGATGATATGCTTCCAGTGGTGTTAGCCCACGTTTCTGAAATGCCATTGTTAATGAAGCTAGTTCAGATAAAACATCATTCAAAATTTGCAGTGTTATATGGAATTGATGGCTGTTTAGCTTTTTATAACAGTACTTTGCAATGGGATCATTATCCTTCTCTTCTTCAAAGTATTTTAATAATGGATCATAATTTTGAATAACTGCTTGAAGAGCAAAATGTCTAGATAACCACCGCACTTCGTTCAGAGGTCTAAAAGCAATTGACTCGCATTCAGAAGCATCTGCTAATTCTTTAAACTGTGACCTTTTAGTAGAAGATCGACAAAAGGTTGTGTAAACAGTTCACATGAAAGTTTCAACTTCTTTCATCAACTTTACTTCCTTCCATGATTCAGAGATCCCCAAATCTTCACGATGGGCAACACAATGCTGCTGCACTAAATGTGAAACGTTTTGTTTTAGCTGCGCAGCAAAACCATTTATTCTGCCTGACATGACAGAGGCACCATCCGAAGTAAACATGACCATTTTGTTAAGGTCAAGCTTGTATTTCCCATAGAATTCCCGGCGTGCACTGACTATTGATGCAGCATCACATGCTTCCAACTGTAGCATCCCACCAAATGAAGTTTTATACAGACATGAATTTACTGGCCGATATTTGAAGTACAGTATTAAGTATGTGTTGACAGAAATGTCTGTGCTTTCATGTATGATACGCTGCTGATGCAAGATCTGCTATGAGCTTATCTTGGACATTCATATTTATAATTTCAAGAAATTCAAACAAATAGTTTTTGCTTCTCCAGCTTTCAGGTATGGTTATGTACTTGGACATGTGTTCATTAATACCTTGAACAGAGAGCATGGAAATATTTATCCGAACAGCCAGCAAAACACTATCAATTAGAATTTTAATTTCTTCTGGTGTAGAACGCTTCCGTTCATTTCTAATTTGCCTTTTCGCTTTTTCAGCAGTGCTCTCAAGCAACAAGTTAAATAATCCTCCTCTTAAATTTGGATTTTTAGCTCTAAGTTTCTTAACACTTTCAGTATGAGTCTTACTAGACAGATGTCGTTTCAAAAAGTCCAGTTTCCACACATCATCCCAAAATTTGCCATTCGAAAACTCTCCGATGGTTTTTGCATCTCGGCAGTATAAACAGACTACTCCGTCATCCTCTTCGTAAGTGAATATTTCACGCAGTTGAACGCATTTTTTATTCCGAGATTTCGGTGTCTCCGTTTCAACAATTTCTTCAAGCCATTCAGGCTTAAAAGCTCTGGCCGTTCTCTTACGTTTTGCACCTCTCATTGCTATTGGCTTCGACATTTTAAAAGTGGTTTGGTGGTCACAGGCACAGCAGGTGCTTTATTATTCAAAATAAATGCCCTAACGCATTTCATCCAAAGCCTTCATCAGAGGGCTTGGAAGTTGGAACCGCAAGCAATATAACAATATTGTTATAGTGGTAACAAAGAGAAAAAGAACCATAAGTATACATAGTAAAAAGGCGGCACAGTATTACTTACATGGATTAGCAGTTTAACACAAATCCAGAAAAGTGACTTAATTTTAAAACTATGGATTTCCATTTCCATCCAGTCCCACCGAGCCTTCTTCACCTCTATCCACCCCCCCTCCTCCTCCAAGGCACCCACCACAGTTATCATTCCACCCTAAACAAATGGAACTCCTCCTGTTGTGGCAGGAACTGTTACTTCACCGTACAGAACTGTGCACAGAACAGCTCCCCCATGGTTTCAACAGAAGAACTTACTTTGCCTCTAGCAACTTCAAAAGAAGAAAAAGCCGGCATCTACATTTATTGTTAACCCATTCCCCAACAGAGGGCTTTGTAAGCATAACTATTTGAACTACAAAGTTCAAAAGTAGGCATGACCAAAGCATCATAAGGGCTAGAGTGATAAAATCAAGATGGAAGACACCATGCATGATAAATTAGTAGTTCAAATAGTTATGCTTACAAAGTCCTCTGTTGGGGAATGGGTTAACAATACATGTAGATGCCGGCTTTTTCATTGATAATCACATATACACAGAATTATTTGGTTCACACCACATGGATTCTTGGAGTTACACTGTGCTCCCTCTTTTACCTCCAGATTCACGTGAAGGCAAATCAGTGACAAAAAAAAAAAAAGAATTGGTCCTCACTCCACTATCGAAGAAATTTCAAGTACCCACTCACTGCAGTTCACACATAGTTATTGCACTCGGGGCAGCTTCCAGAGAGCACACGTGGGAGCCAGCCCCTCTAAATCTAGTCCAGGCACTGCAGGGTGCAGTAATAGCAGTGAGCCACCTGACTGTGATTGCCTAGCAGTGCTAAGACCCAGTTCTGATCCGAGACTGAGTGTATTGTCTTGAGAGAGAGAAAGCGCATTTTTTAAAGAAAATGAGGTGAACGGACCGCCCTCTCCTCTTGCCGGCTCTCAGAGCGGCACACTTGGCGCTTTGCCTTTTTTCCTCCCCTTCCGGTGAGAAGCGGCAGCGGCGGCGCTTCGGTCCGTCGGTGAGGACGGAGGAGGGGAGGGTCGAGAGAGAGAGGCTGCCCTTTGTCTCCGCACCTCTTTCACGGGGTATCTCGTGCTGAGTTTTTTTCTTTCTATCCCCCCCCCCTTCCTTTCTCCTCCTCCGGCGCCAGCCTTCCCGACTCTCCAGACGGAGGCTGAGACCGCGCACGGCGCTGCCACCATCCTCGTTTCCCGGGAAACGTCCTCAGCACTCACCTGCTCCGCTGCCGATAGCCCGTCCCCGTAGCCCCGCACAATCTTCAGGCAGCAGTCCCGGAGCACTGGTCTCCTCTTCTTCGCCGGTGCGGTGTGTTGCTCTCCCTTCTCCGCATTCAAGGCGGCACGTGGCACTGGAGGCTGGCTGAGGGAGAGATCAAAGGAGGCGCGTGGCTGGCAGGCAGGCATAAGAGCAGAGAGAGGCTGGCTAGCTGTCTGCCCCTCCCTTTTATTTCCCTCTTTAGCCTGTGTCATGATTCGTCAATAATCGGTCACATGTGAGAGGAGTGAGGACTCAGAGCAGAGAGGAGAGATTCAGAAGTGATGTCACGAGTCTCGGAATTACCCGGAAATTACAGAATGGCAGTAGATCGGCGGCGCAACCACGGCCTTAAAAAACCCAAGGTTTTAATTTGAAAACCCAAGAACTCTGTAATTTTTGTGTGCTGCTTTTTAAGTTGTGTGCGCTCACTCGGCGAGGTGTGTGTGCGCGCACAGCTTAGAAGGAATAGTGGTGACAGGATGTGCGACCTGTCGGCTCCACGGAAAACGAAGAACTGGAGAGGGACAGTTGGGAAAGGCGGGAAGGTAGCACGCAGGTGCTGTGGAATGTTCCCAAAAGCTTTCCTATTGGACGCTGGGAGCGTTCCCACGCAGGCTCCGTCAGTACCGACGATACCCATTATGTGAAGACTACATTCCTGCTTGTTCCTGGAGATTACACTTTACACTGCTACTAATCATTTGTATAGTGCTACAAGGCATATGCAGCACTGTACATATACACACGAAAGACAGCCCCTTTTCAATAGAGCTTACAATTTAGCAAGACTAACACAACAAACAGGGAGCAAGAGAGTTTTAGATTTGGAATGCAGTTATGCAGGATGGGTGCATAGTATTCTGGGTAATTCTCCTTTCCAAAATGGTCTGAGGAACTGAGATTCCGATCTTGGGAGAATCAAATGTCAAGATCCAGATTTCCTGGCCATTTTCAAGGTGAATTCAAAGACACGAAAATACTTTGGCTGCCTGAATATAGCACTCGTTATCTGCCTTTTAATCAAGTCTTTTCAGCCTCTTCAATCTACAACTCAAAAGAAATGGCCTAATCATGTTTGTAGTGCTACCACATATGCAATGTTTTTTAAATGCATAAAACAGACAGCCCAGAGGAAAGATCAGAAGAGCATTCTTCAAATCAGAACCCTTTACATGCTTAAGGTGACCCTAAGGAATCTTCAGATTCTCACAAGGAGAGGATTATCAGAATATGGACCCTGATGCTGTAAATACATGAGTCTAAAGTTTTTCTTAAAGCACCGCTACCAATTAGATTTGTAGAGCAGGAGGGGAAAAAAGACCATTGTAAAATCTCTCCTGGCTTTGAATGGGTGTAGATGGTACCAAAGTAACGCTCTGACCATCAGACCTGGATTAGTATGGACATATTTGGCACAGAGAGCAATGCTCCAAGGAGTGGAATTCTCAATATACCAACAGGAGTTCAAATGCAATGCAATGCGGACCTTTGAGTCAATGCTGACTCCTGGCGACCCAGCAGCTCCTGGGTTTTCTTGGCAGTGTGACTGGAAGTAGATTGCCAGGCCTTTTTTCCCCGAGGCAATGGAGGGTTGTGACTTGCCCAAGGCCACAAGGAGTGCTAGTGGGAATCAAACCCTGGTCTCTTGGTTACCAAGCCAGTGCTCTAACCATTAGGCGGCTGCTCTACTCTAGATGAACTGAATTAGAGCACTTAATTTACAGAGTGAGTACTGCCTCAATCTACCTCTCTAGCTCTAACTCAAATACTAAGATAAAAATACGGGGGGGGGGGGGGGGTCAGCTTAATAGGGGAAAAACAAACTCCGCCAAGATGGGACAATACGTCAAGGAGTCGTTAACAGGATGGGAACAGCTGGGAGATATAGAAAAGCAGAGGGTGAAAATGAAAAGGGATATTTTAAGGGCCAAAATGAGAAAGGATAAGGCAGCTACTCACCTATAGCAGGTGTTCTCTGTAGATAGCAGAAATAAGATCTCAAATATGGGTGATGTCATCCGACGGAGCCCATGCAGGAATGCTCCCAAGCTACTTTTGGAAGGTTCCATTGCACCTGCGCACCCTCTTCCCACCTGCCGCCGTGGTGCCATCTTGAACTAATCTATTACTACAGCTATAGTGGAATACAACTCCCAAGGGAGGTGGGAGGGTTGTGAGGACTTATTCCTGCTGTCCATGGAAAACACCTGCTTCAGGTGAGCAACTACCTTTTCTCCATGGACAAGTAGGAATGAAGGCCTCATGTATGGGACGCCCTAGCTACAGGCTACCGAAAGCTAATGAAAATTTTCAGAGAAACCCAACAGGGGCAACAGTTTGTCTGCTCAATGGCAACAGACCTTAGTAAATCAGATACAGAAGTATGTACAATAGAAATCGTTCTCTTTCCTTTTTTTTCAGGTAGCCTGAACAGAACAGAATGGGCCGGGGAGGGGGGGATGGAGTGGTATTCTAATCCCCAAACATATTCTGTAGTACAGAATGGCCGAAGTTGCTGTCATGTCGGGAATCCCCATCCAGACTACTGTGAGAAGTGAATGTGTGGACAGAAGACCACATTGCAGCTCTGCAGATGTCTTCCATGGAGACCCAGCACAAGTTAGCTGATGCAGCCATGGCTCTGACATTCTGAGCTGTGACATAACCATCAAGGCTCATGTTTTCCTAGGCATAAGCAAAAGAGATGCAAGTCTGCTAGCCAAATTGAAAGTGAGCGTTTGGAAAAAGCAGCCCCTAGCTTGCTGAGGTCAAAAGAAACAAAAATCTGGATAGACTTTCTATGGGCTTATGTCCGGTCCAGGTAGAAGGCTAAGGCTCATTTGCAGTCTAACATGTGCAATGCAGCTTCCCCTTTGTAAGCATGAGGACTTGGAAAAAATGTTGGTAGAACAGGTGACTGATTAAGATGGAAATCAGAAACCACTTTTGGAAGGAATTTAGGATAAGTACAGAGGACTACTCTATTAGGATGGAATTTGGTGCAAGGTGAATGAACTACGAGAGCCTGAAGCTCGCTCACTCTGTGTGCTGAAGTGACCGCCACCAAAAACAATACCTTCCAGGGTCAAGAACTTTAGAAGGCAGGAATTGAATGGATCAAAAGGAGCTTTCATTAGCTGCACAAGAAACACACTGAGGTTCCAAGACACTGCAGGAGGTCTGTAGGGAGGCTTCAAGAGAGCCCTGCAGGAAGCGAAGAACTAAAGGCTGTGGTGAGATAAGACACCTCTTCCATACCTCGATAAGTTCCAGTTGCACTGAAGTGGACCCTGATAGAGTTGGACTTGTCTAGATTCAGGAAAAGGTAGAAGATACTCAAGCAGTTTTTGTGTTGGACAGACAAAAGGATCTAGGGCTTGGCCCTCACACCACACAGCAAAACTACTCTACTTAAAGGAATAAGACTCTCTCATGAGGCCCTCCTGGAGGCCAAAGGACATCTGTCACACCAGTGGGCAAGTTGAGCTCAGACAACACTAGCCTCTCAACATCCACACCATAAGGGCCAAGAACTGTATGTTGGGGTGCAACATCATCTCGTCTTCCGGCAAAAATCAGACCCGGCACATGGTCCATCCAGAGAAACTCCTGACTGGAGAGCTGTACCAGGAGAGGAATCAACAGCTGTTTGGGCCAGTAGGAAGCGATGAAAATCATCGTGCCTGTCTGTTCTGAGCTTCAGAATTGTCTTTGCAATGAGAGGGATTGGAGGATATGCATACAGAAGATCCTCCCCCCAACATAGGAGGAAAGCATCCGAGGCTAGTCTGCTGTATGATCTTACCCTGAACAGAACTGATTCACTTGGGCATTCTTCAGGGTGACGAAAAGATCTATCAAGGGGGTGCCCCACTCCTAAAAGATACAGGTCGCCACCTCCCTGTCCAGCATTCACTCATATGATTGGAGGACTCGACTCAGTCTGTTTGCTAGGGTGTTTTCTTCACTTGGCAGGTACATGGCTCTCAAGTCCATCCCATGTGCGACTTCAAACTTCCAGAACCTGACTGCTTCCATCATAGGAGATATAAGCCTATTCCTCCCTGCTTGTTGATGCAGAACATTGCAATTTGTTTGTTGGTCTGAATCAGAACAATTTTAGTTGGCCAGTCAATCTTTGAAAGTGCCTTCAGAGCATTTGCTATGGCTCTTAATTCTAAGAATTTGATCTGGTGGAGACTTTCTTGGAGGGACCAATCACCTTGAGTGTGAAACCCATTGAGATGAGCTCGCCAACCCAGCTTGGATGCGTTTGTCATCGAACCTTTCTAAGGTGGAGCAATTAGGAAGGGGAGACCTCTGAGCAAATTGTCGTGGACTGTCCACCATTATAATGATTGAACGAGAGGGGCTGTGAGACACAGAGAATCCCTGAGTTGACCCATGGCCTGGATCCACTGAGTAACCAGATTCCACTGAGCCTGCTTCATATGGAGATGTCTCAAGGGTGCGATATGCGCAGTAAAGACCATGTGGCCTAGTACAGTTAACATCCTGTGAGCTGTTATCTGCTGACTCTCCCACACAATTGCTATCAGTCTGTTAAGTTGGTCATGCAGGAGGACTCAAATTCCAAGTGTTGGGTGGGTTCAAGGTGGGATTTGGGGTAATTTATAACAAACCCTAGTAGTTCCAACACCTAAATGATCAACCGTGTTGATTCCTGAACCCCCTTCCTGAGTGGTACTGTTGATCAGACAATCATCCAAATAGGGGAAAGCATAGTTACTCACCTGTAACAGGTGATCTCCGGGAACAGCAGGAATTTAGTCCTCACATATGGGTATCGTCGGTACCGACGGAGCCTGCACAGGAACGCTCCCCAGCATCCAATTAGAAAGCTTTTGGGAGCATCCCACAGCGCCTGTGTGCTGCCTTTCCACCTTTCCCAACTGCATCTCTCCAATTGAGTTTTAAGCTGAGACAAAGAGAGAGAGAGGGAAAGAGAAAGAGATAGAGAGATACAACTCATAGGGGAGGTGGGTGGGTTGTGAGGACTAAATTCCTGCTGTTCCTGGAGATCACCTGTTACAGGTGAGTAACTATGCTATCTCCAGGAACAAACAGAAATGTAGTCATCACATATGGGGACTCCCTAGCCAGGGAGAGGCCCCAGAAGTTGTGTGTCCCTGAGAAGGGCTCCACTTCCCCCCATGGATCTCTGGCATCCTACCAGGGATGGTGGGTAGGAGTTGATTAGGTATTGTCACAGCCCCTCCTGGTGGCAGCGTGCTAAAGGGTCAGGGCGGACATTTATTGTTTGTTGAAGCCGTAAACTTTAACTTAGATCAGGTGCATTATGGTCCTTGTAGCTCCCTTCTTTATAAAGAATAGTTGTGTGAGCCTTATGCAGGGTTAAATATAAGGTTTTATTCCCTTGATTCCCTAAGGTTCTCCAAGAAGACAACAGAATTCACCTTAATTCAGGGTTTCTACCAAAGTATTTACAAAGTCCAAACTGTTATAAGAGCTTCACAGTCTCTTCCATTCAAACAGGATTTTTCAATATAAACAGGTTAAATAAACACAAAAAGCTTCTTCTTTTCAGCTCAACAAAGCAATGACATTTTAGAGCATGTCTTATGCTATGACTCTGTGAGAGATTCTATACTCTCAGCTACACAGAGAGTACAGTCCATAGGGTATTCAGGTAGCAATGGTTCTGGTTCTACAAGGTCAGTTTGCATATCCTCTTGTTCAGATATGGTGTCTGCCAAGCCTGAGCTTTCCCTAGGCAAAACTGGTTGTACTTCAGGAGTTCTCTCCAAGACTTTCCAGCCTGGCTGGACATAGTCTGGCAAACAATATGGCTTTTATCTAGGACCTTCTGCACAGGTTTTCAAAGCTTTCCCCAGCTTTGTTTCTCATAGCTATAGCTCTCGGGTTTACAAGCCTTTCTAGCACCTGGCACACATTCAGGAAAGGAGGTGTGAATGTACCTTTGTTCTCTGAGACGTGTGTTGCTGGTATTCCCTTTACCAGGCACTCTCCTTCTTACTCTGTCTTCCCTGGAGACGTCTTTCTGGAGCTTTTCAGCATGGGCTTGTCCTTCCTGGGAGTTGTCCATTCCTTGTAAGGACTGCAAGCTTAACTGCCTTTCCTTCCGTAGTTGGAGCTTTCCCCTTTCTCTCTCCTTAGTAGCAGGGGTTTCTGTTGCTCTCTGTATTTGTGGTCCTCTCTGCTCCTGTGGTCGTCTCTGCATTTGTGGTCCTCTCTGTATTTGTCTGACCAAGCACTGCTTATAAAGCCGTTTCTCTAGTGAGCTTTCTGGCCCTCTACTCAGGTGTGTTTGATTAGCTATTGCATCATTACAATCTGGGTGTGTCAGCCTACCTTCTGCAGCCTCATGCCTACTCCCTCTAGCTGCACTTCTTGGTAACTGCACTCTCTGTAAATCAGTTTCTCTAAAAGAAACAGAGTTTTCCCCTAACTCCACAGCTTCAGTAGTGTCAGCTTCATCACAGTAAGGAAAAGGTGTTGGAGAACAGCCTGACCAAACAAGACATCCCGGCGGGAGTCCTTGTCCAAGCATTAATGGGCTGTGAAGGTATGAACCGAGGCCCAGGTGGCTGCTCGACAGATGTCGTCGATAGACACAGAGTGCAGATGAGCCATTGAGGCTGCCATGGCTCTCATATTGTGAGCTGTGACATGGCCCTCCAGAGAAAGGTTCTTACTCTGATAGGCGAAGGAAATACAATGAGCAATCCAGTTAGAAAGTGTTCTCTTGGAGACTGGAAGTCCCAAATGAGAAGGATCAAAAGCAACAAAGAGTAGAGAGGACTTTCTATGTTGCTGTGTTCTTTGTAAGTAAAAAGCTAAAGCTCTTTTACAGTCCAAGGTATGAAGATTCCTCTCTGCATTTGATGCATGGGGCCTTGGAAAAACAAAGGTAGGTAGACCGCTTGGTTCAGATGAAAAGGCGAGAACATCTTTGGCATAAAGTGTGGATGAGTCCTAAGGACTACCTTGTCATGATGGAACCTTGTATAAGGTGGATTAGCTACTAGCGCTTGCAACTCACTGATGCGACGTGCTGATGTGATTGCAATGAGAAAGATAACCTTCCAAGAAAGGAACTTCAAGGAGGTAGTAGCTAAAGGTTCGAAAGGTGGCTTCATGAGCTGCCCAAGACCCAGGTTTAAGTCACATGCCACCGGTGGTGGACTAATGGGAGGCTTAGTTAGAAGAAGGCCTCTCATAAATCTTGCTATAAGAGGATGAGAAGAAATAGGCTGTCCATTTATGGGCTTAAAGGAAGCTGCAATAGCACTCAAATGGACTCTTACTGAGTAAGTCTTAAGTCCTGCATTGGATAAAGGAAGGAGATACTCAAGCAATGATTCCAGAGGTATCGCAAGAGGGTTAAGACCCTTCTGCGAACACCATATGGTAAACCTTTTCCACTTGAAAGCATAAGAGCATCTAGTGGAAGGTTTTCTGGAAGCAAAAAGAATATCTCTTACTTGCTGAGGGAGATTAAGACTATGAAGGTCTAGGCCTTCAGCAACCAAGCCCTGAGATGCAGAGACTGGGGATTGGGATGCCATAACAGTCCATCCTCCTGAGATAGGAGATCTGGAGCAGACCCTAACTCCAGGGAGGGAGCTTGAGAAAGATGTAGAAGCAGAGGGTACCACACTTGCCGTGGCCAATGTGGAGCTATGAGAATCATATGGCCTCTGTCTCTCTGAAGCTTGAACAGGGTTTTGGGAATTAGGGGAATGGGTGGAAAGGCATACAGGAAGTCTTGACCCCAGTAAAGGAGGAAAGCATCCCTGGCCTGAGCCCCCTGAGCCGGAATTCTGGAACAGAACCGGGGAAGTTTGGCATTCCATGGACTTGCAAAGAGGTCTATGTCTGGGGTTCCCCAAATTTGAAAAATCTTGGTCATCTGGTCTGCATGCAGAGACCACTCGTGTGGAAGCAGAACTCGACTGAGTCTGTCTGCCCAAGAGTTTTGTTTGCCTGGAAGATACACTGCCAGGAGATGAATCTGATGCTCTCTGGCGAGGGCCCATAGTCGCAAAGCTTCGTTGCAAAGCGACAGAGAGCCTGTTCCCCCCTGCTTGTTCACAAAGAACATGGCTACTTGATTGTCCGTATGAATGAGGACTGTCTTGTAGCTGAGCAGGGTGAGGAACACTCAAAGAGCAAGGAAGATTGCTCTGAGTTCCAAGAGATTGATATGTAGATGAGTCTCTTGTGGAGACCAGGTGCCTTGGGTGGAGAGGTCTAGCAGATGAGCTCCCCAACCCATCGGAGAAACATCTGTTGTGAGAGTTGCTTGGGGTAAGGGTTGTTGAAAAGGGGACCCCAGTAACAGGTTTTGAGTGGACTTCCACCACTGGAGGGACAAAATAAGGCGACTTGTGTTTGCTATTTTGTCTGACAGGCATCCTGATGCCTGGGTCCATTGAGTGGATAAGGTCCACTGGGCTGCCCTCATATGGAAGCGAGCATAGGGAACCACATGCACGGTGGATGCCATGTGGCCTAGTAGTTGTAACATTTCTCGAGCAGTGAGATGAGACTTTAGCACTGCTTGAGAAGCTAACTGCACCATGCGAAGGCAGCGGGCCTGGGGTAGATAGGCCCTTGCCTTTCTGGTATCCAGCAAAGCTCCTATGAACTCTAAAGACTGAGTGGGAGTTAGACTGGATTTTGGGATGTTTATGACCAGACCTAAATACTGAAGGATACGCATTGTGCAGGCTAGAGAAGTCCTGGTCTCTGACTCTGTTGGGGCTCGAATGAGCCAGTCGTCTAAGTAGGGGAAGACGAATATCCCTAGAGTGCGGAGAAAGCACAGTTACTTACCTGTAACAGGTGATCTCTGGGAACAGCAGGAATGTCTTCACATATGGGTACGTTGGTACCAACGGAGTCTGCGTGGGAACGCTTCCCAGCGTCCAATCAGAACGCTTTTGGAAGCATCCCAACACGCCTGCGTGCTGCCTTCCCGCCTTTCCCAACTGCCTCTCCTCAGTTAAGTTTTAAAGCTGAGGCAAAGAGAGAGAGAGAGAGAGCAAGGAAGGGAAAGATAGAGATAGAGAAATGCAACTCTTAGGGGAGGTGGGTAGGTTGTGAAGACTTATTCCTGCTGTTCCCAGAGATCACCTGTTACAGGTAAGTAACTGTGCTATCTCCAGGAACAAGCAGGAATGAGTCTTCACATATGGGGACTCCCAAGCTGAGATGCCCAGAGGGAGTCCTAGCATGTTGCGAATCTAGAAAGAGCCATGCTACTCCTCAGAACCTCAGGCATCCTGGGTATGGAGGGTAGGAGTTGAATACAGAAAAGGTGCTGTGGAACAGCTGGACTAGAACAGGACTTCTATAGAGGAAGACCCTGTATAGAGGGCATTTAGTAGTAAAATATTGTAACATGGGCCTCCCTTGTTGGCATTGCAAAAGTCTACTGAGGTTCATATGGATCTGTTAGAAGAGCCAGTGAAAAACCTCAAGGAGTACCTCACTGAGAAGTAGAGGTAATAAAAATAGAAAAAACAAGTGGAGGTCAGAACCCTTCAGGGTGAGAAATAGCCCCAGGGGAAAACTGGGGTAGTATAAAGAAGTAGGGCTTCAGCGGAAGACGCAGAAGGTACTATTAGACAAAGCTTAAGCTGTTTTGGTCCAAGAACAGTACAATCCTAGGACCAAAAGAAAAATGAGTCTGACCCATCTGGACTGGCAATGGAATTAGTCCATGTAGGAGAGAAAGGGTATGGAGACCCCTGTATCTGATAAGAAAGTAAGGACAGACTTAGGAAGCGCTAAGCTTTAGATTAACTGAAGTTCCACAATGTCTTTCCTAAATGGGGTCAATTAGGAAAGGAAAAGGTACATGGAGAGCTTCAGAGGTACCTAACCCTGAAAGGTTATGGTAAGGAAAAAGTTTGTTAATTACCACAGGAAGTGGTTATATGTGTAGAACCCTAAGTATGCTAGCACAGCATTGATAGGGGTAGTGCCCATCTGTCAGGATCATATAGGAATGTATTGGTATCTGAACCTACACAGACAGATAGATAGGTATGTGGATACATATCTACCTAAAAGATATATCTCACTAGAGATATATATATATATGTGTATATATATATACATATAGTGAGATATATCTTTTAGGTAGATATGTATCCACATACTTATCTGTCTGTTCAGGTTCAGATACCAATACATTCCTATATGATCCTGACAGATGGGCACTACCCCTATCAATGCTATATATATATATCTATGCATATAGGTGTGTGTGTGTGTATGTATATATATATATATATATATATATATATTTATATATATATATATATATATATATATATATATATATATATATATATAGATAGATAGATAGATAGATATAGATATATATGTAGGCATATAGACACATGTCTCCAGGTATGTGGATGGAGAGATGCCTATAGAACTAGATCCCCCTAGGAATATGGGGAGAGAGAAAGATTCATCTAATAGCAAGAAGGGTGATACCTGCTTGAATAGATGCATAGAGAATCTTCTTTCCCTGGTTATGACTGACAAGAGTCAGAGGAATGGTTTCCCTGACAAGAAGGAATCTAGATTCCTTTCAGAAATCGAGTTCTTGAATAACCAGGATGGCCTACGTGAAAAATGCAGAGGATAACTTCAGTCTGCAGGCAGCAAGTCCAGATCTCTCCAGAACTGCAGTATGGTGATTGGATAGAGGGCGCCAGTGGAATAAGATACCATAGTGACCTGCCTATAAGGGCAAGGATGGGTATCAGGCGTCCTTGAGCTGCCACTGAAAGAAAACTATCTCTGGCGAGAGTCCAAAGGAAATATGGGCCAAGCCAGGGAATTGGCCATTCTTTAGGTTTTCACGTAATGAAAGGCCTGTGTCTTATGTCTCAAAAGAGATTTTAGATGAGATGGTAAGGGTAGGGAACACCTACCAGCCATGAGAACATGACTGGGGGAACCCCTCCTAACCATCTGGGGTTATCTGCTAGGCAGAATATTAATGCTCTCTAGCAAGGGCCCATAGTGCAAAGCTACTCTGTAGAGTTGCAGAGAGCATACTGCAGGTTGGTTAGAAGAAAAAAATGATAATTACACTTACCTGGTAATTGTAGTTCCTTGAGTGATGACAGTTCAGACCTCTACCTCTGGGTTGTCAATCTCCTCCTGCAGCTTGGAGACTGGTATGTCAGAATGATGACATCACTAGATATTGCCTGCTGCACACCCACTTCCATTCCAGTGTGAACTATTAACAAAGCAGACTCAAAGGAGCAAGAAATAAGTAGCAAACAACAAAAAAGTTTTTGGGTTTTTTTTTAAACTAGAGAAATTAGCGAAACACCTACCCTCTCCAGCAAGGTTTTCTTTCTCCCTGCCCTGCCAACACGAAAGGGAAATTTCCGCCAAAAAGAAAAGAAGCAGACCTACCTGTAACACCCTTCTGCCAGCAAGCAAATCTGGATCCATCGAGAAAGAATGGGCGGGAAGGAGGACTGAACTGTCGTCACTCAAGGAACTACAATTACCAGGTAAGTGTAATTATCATTTCCTTATCAATCCTCCAGTTCAGTCCTCTACCTCTGGGATGTACCAGGGCAGTAATCATTGGGAGGGACCTTTCCAGCCGGCAGACAAAACCGCCGACCTGAAACGGGCATCAGCAGCTGCCGCCACGTCTAGCCGGTAATGTTTACTAAACGTATGCAGAGACGACCACGTTGCCGCCCTACAAATGTCTCCTGGCGGAACCAAACACTGCTTCGCCCAGGAACAAGCTTGCGCTCTGGTTGAATGCGCCCGCAAACCCACGGGCACCGGGTAATGCTGAAGTAAGCAAGCAGAAGCAATCGTCTCCCGGATCCACCGCGCAATGGAAGCCTTAGCCGCTGCTTCCCCTTTGCGCACACCTCCGAACAAGACAAACAAGCGATCCGACCTACGGAAGGACTCCGTCACTTGCAGATACTGACGCAACACTCTCTTCACGTCCAGACAACGCAGACTGCAATTCGATTCCTCGCCCTCCAGAACCCCCAGAACAGGCAAAGTTACCGCCTGATTCACAGAAAAGGGGGACACCACCTTAGGTAAGAAGGACAGCACGGTACGCAAAACCACCTTCTCCTTGGAAAAAGACAGAAACGGTTCGCGACACGACAAAGCCTGCAACTCAGATATGCGCCTGGCCGAACAAATGGCCACCAGAAACACCATCTTGAGCGTCAAGTCCTTTATCGAAGCTCGCCGCAATGGCTCAAAGGGAGGCCTAGACAACGCCCCCAAAACGAGGCTGAGATCCCACGGGGGAACCACACCCTGCGCGCAGGCCGCAGCTTAGACACCGCCGTCAGAAACCGCCTCACATCAGGGTGAGACCCTAACGACACTCCGTTGACCTTACCGCGATAACAGGAAAGCGCCGCCAACTGAACCCGCAAAGAACTAGCTGCAAGACCCTTAAAGCCGTCCTGCAGAAATTCCAAAATCGCAGGAATAGTAACTGAGGCCGCGCGCACCAATCCTCAAATATCCTCCAAACGCGCAAATACACCAAAGAAGTCGACCGCTTGCGAGCTTTAAGCATCGTCGACACTACCGCCGATGAATAGCCTTTCCTTCGCAGTTTATCCCTCTCAAGGGCCATACCGTGAGAATCGATCCACCTGGGGCATGAAAAGAGGCCCCTGAACCAACAGATCTGCTCTCTCCGGGAGCCGCCAAGGCCGCCCGTCTAGGAGACGCACCAGGTCGGCGTACCAAGGACGCCTTGGCCAATCGGGCGCCACCAACAGCACTTTTCCCGGATGAGCGCCGATCTTTTGAACCACTCGGCCTATCAACGCCCACGGAGGAAACACATACAGAAGACCTTCCGACGGCCATCGATGTAACAGCGCGTCTATGCCTTCCGACATCCATTCCCGTCTTCTGCTGTAAAACAGACTGACCTTTGCCGAACGGAATGTCGCCATCAGATCCATTATCGGAGTTCCCCATCGCGCCATTATCAGCTCGAAAACGTCGGGATGCAACTCCCATTCTCCTGCATCCACGTGTACTCTGCTGAGGAAGTCCGCCGCAACATTGTCTTTTCCTGCAATGTGCGCAGCTGAGATCGCGTACAACCTGACTTCGACCCAAGCAAACAACTCGTCTGCCTCTTCCTCCATGGCGGCACTTTCCGTGCCGCCCTGTCGGTTGATGTACGCTACAGTCGCCGAATTGTCTGAGAAAATCCGTACGGGTCGACCCTGGACCACGCTTTCGAACGCCTGAAGGGCCAGACGAACAGCACGAAGTTCCAGACGGTTTATCGACCAAGAGACCTCCCAGGGGGACCAAAGGCCCTGTGCAAAGCGACTCTCGCAGTGAGCTCCCCAGCCCACCAGGCTGGTGTCTGTCAACAAGGGCAGCCACTCCAGCTGTTCCAGGGGCATGCCGGCTGCGAGCGACGACCGGAGCAACCACCAGCGAAGAGATTGCCTGACCTTGAGCAGGCAGGGGAGGCGCTTGCTCAGAGGGTCGGACTGATGGGACCAGCGGCGGAGCAGCGCTCTTTGCAGGGGCCGCATATGCACCTTGGCCCAAGGCACCGCTTTTAACGTCGCCACCATGGTACCCAGCACTTGGAGATAATGCCAGGCTGACGGCACCACCACCGATTTGAACTTCCACACCAGAGATCGCAAGGCCTCGGCTCGTTTGAGCGGCAAAAACACCTGCCCCGACCTTGTGTCGAAGTGAACCCCGAGATATTCGAGGTCCTGCGTGGGCTCCAAATGACTCTTCGTCGGGTTGACCACCCAACCCAGACTCTGCAAAAACCGTACCACCCTGTCCGTCACTCGCAAACTCTCCTCTTTGGACTTGGCGCGAATCAGCCAATCGTCTAGATAAGGATGGACTAGAATTCCTTCCTTGCGCAACGCCGCCGCCACCACCACCATGATTTTGGCGAAGGGCCGCAGCGCTGTCGCCAGATCGAAAGGTAAGGCTTGGAATTGATAGTGTCCCCAAGGGAGAGCGAATCTTAGAAATTTCTGGTGAACCTCCCGAATGGGAATATGCAAGTACGCTTCGGAAAGATCCAGAGAAGTCAAGAATTCTCCGCGACGCACCGCCACTATGACCGATCGCAATGTTTCCATCCGGAAATGCGAGACCCACAAACAACAGTTGACTGCTTTAAGATCCAAGATAGGCCGCAAAGTTCCGCCCCTTTTTGGCACCACGAAAGAGTACCGACCCATGCCGCATTCTGCTTTGGGCACCTCTACCACGGCTCCCAAGTGAAGCAGTCTGTCTAAAGTTGCGCAAACCGCCGCCGTTTCCTTGGGTCCCCTGCACGGAGACATCACAAAGGAGTCCCGCACGGGACGAGCGAACTCCAGAGCATAGCCGTGCTGAATAATCTCTAGCACCCACTGGTCTGAGGTGATGTGGGTCCAAGCAGAAAGAAACTCCCGAAGCCGACGGCCTATGGGAGGTCCCTCCGCAGGGACCCGCCTCACTTTATTGTGGCTTACGCGAAGCTGGCGCAGTGTTTGAGGAGAACCCCTTATTGCCCCCTCGAAACCCCCGAAAGCCCTGGGTTCGGGACTGAAACCGGCCTCTCTGGAAACCACCAAATCGGGGCAAACGAAATCTACGGAAATCGCGAAACTGGCCTCGAAAGCCCAGGCTGGACCTTACCGGTTTCGGCTTATCTTCCGGCAGCCTACCCGCCTTGAACTCCCCCAGGTCCTTTACCAACTTATCCAAATCGTCCCCGAACAATAAACCCACTTTAAAGGGGAGCTTGTTAAGACGGGATTTAGAAGGTCCGTCCGCCGCCCAATTACGCAACCACACCGACCGACGGACAGCCACCACCGACGCCGTGCTATTAGCCAGTGCTCTGATCAAGTCGTAATGCACGTCTGCTAAATATGCCGCACCGGACTCCAGACGATCGAGCTCCTTCAAATCCTCGCCATCCATGCGGGAAGACAGACGCAGTCGCTGGGTCCAGCGCAGGCACGCTCTGGCTACCCACGCTCCACATATGGAGGCCTGCAGAGAAAGGGAATCCGCTTCGAAAGTCTGCTTCAGCAAACCGTCAACCTTACAGTCTTGGGCATCCCTTCAAGGCCGCACCCCCTTCCACAGGAATGGTGGCCTTTTTGGTAACCGCCGACACCACCGCGTCCACCCACGGTGCCCGGAACCGGTCTTTATCTTTATCAGCCATAGGATATAGCCTATTCAGTGTCCGTACGCCTCGGAGACCTGCTTCAGGCTTATCCCACTCCTCCTGAATCATTTTTTCGACAACTCTGTGCAGCGGAAACACCACCTGCGTCTGGCGTACCGCCTGAATGACGGGGTCTTCGACCTCGTCCTCCACCGTTACATTCGTAGCCAGATTCAACATCTGCAATGTCTCTGTGATTAGCACAGGTAATTCCTCTCTGCGGAAAACCCTAATGATTTTAGCCTCATCCTCGGGATCTCTCCTTCCTCCAGATCCGGAGAAACCAGTTCCGGATCCCAGTCCGGATCTTGGACACCTGTCCATTCGGTTTCTGCCACTGCTGGATCCTTCGTCCGAGCTCGTTTAGGCGCCAGAGGCTGCGGAGCTGAAAATCCCATTGCCCCAGAAATCGACCCCTTGCCCTGGTGTCTCAGGCAAAAGCCTGATGCATAAGCAAAGCGAACTCAGGGCTGAATTCCCAGAGATCCGAAGCGTGGCCCCCCAAACAAGTACCCGAAGGCCCCGCTAGTTCCTCCAACACTGTCCCATGCACCAGCGGACGCGGAGAAACCGCCCTATCCTCTGTGGACGGCCCCTGCACTTCTGGGGCTTCTGTAGGCTCCATCTCCTGCACCACAGCGGACGAAAGAGAGGCACAGCTCTGGCACACCCCAGTATCCGCTACAGTGCCCCTTTTTGTACCACAGACAAGACACTGTGGTCTGGTAGCCATAATCCAGCCGAGCGCAAAGACTGTAAAGCTGCTCTCTCTTTCTCAGTTTCCTTTTTTTTTTTTTTTTTTAAAATATAAACCACGGTCTCCTAACACCTCTACAACCTACCAGCAGATTGGAAAGCTACCTGCCCCCGTTCCGCTTCCGCAGAAACCAAGCCCCCTCAGCCCTCCCCCTTCCCTAAGGAGCGGCTGCAGGGGATACCGAAAATAACAAATTAAAACAACAAAACAAATAAAGGAAAACAAATAAAAGAAAACACGGAGGCCAAGCAAAGAAGAATAAAAGAGAGCCTTACCGCGCTCCAATAGCTGGCTCACGGACCGCACGGTGCCCACGCGGCTTTCCCGCAGCAGTCAAAATGGCCGCCGCAAAGCTAAGAAGTACCCCAAAAAGGGCGCCAAAGCAAGCCGCTGCTGTACGCGGCCTAGACGACAAAGGACCGTCGTCTACACAAACAGCCTGACCAGGTGAAAAGCCTACCGGCCAGGACTGCTGCTCCGGTGCACAAAACGTCTGCGCGTTTGCAAGGACCCCGGCTCCCGGAGATCCAGAGAACTGATGTGCCCTTGTCCCCGCAGCCGCGTCACAGCTATGGGACACCTGAAGGCAAGGCAATAAAATGAAGGGCTCTCCCCCGTAGCATCCGGGGGGAGAGAACTTCGGCACCAGCGTTAATCGACTCACCCCTCTGAGCAAGAACCCCATATAGAAAATATGTGAGAGAATTCTTGCAGAAAGCATGGATGCCTGGAAGGTTTGGCGTCCAAAGGCATCTAAAGTCTTAGACTCACGACCTGGCGGATAAGAAGAGTGCTTTTTAGTACTCTTCACCCGCCTCATTGCTGATTCTACAACAATGGAATGATGAGGAATTTGAGTCCTTTGAAAACCTGGAGAGGGGGGCACCTGATATAGAAGATCAGTTGCCCTAGAAGGTGGGGGTACCGTTAAAGGAGCTTCCCACATTCTCCCAAAAAATATACAGGGATTCTGTATTCCCTTGTGTAGGATCCTGTCCAGGTATAGAAATGGCAAGTGATTTTGCCATATCCAGGAGAAAAGCTTGAAAAGAAAAATCCCCAGAGGGAAATCCTTTTGGACAGGGTAGATCTGTTGAACTAGCATTGGCACCCAGGGATCTATCCAACTTTATAGGAATATAAGATCCTGAATGGTGGAGTATGGGATCCTTAGAGGATGGTTGCCGGTACCGTAGGAGGTCGGGACCAGCAACAGTCGGTAGCATATCGTCCATGCCAGGAATCGATTACAGACTCGGTATCGAGGGAAGCGAGCCTGATGAAAGAAGCATGGAAGGTACCGACAACGATGGTAAAAAGGATACCGGTACAGACTCCGGTACCGTATCCAATACCGGTGGAAGGCCAGCCGGTGACGACTAACGGTATCGAAAGAACCGTCAATGCCGAACATGGATCATCAGAACCGTGCCTTCGGTACTGTCTGGTGTCGGTACCCAGTCCTCCAGACTGGAGATCGATTCCAGACTCGGCATCGAAGGAAGCGAGTCTATCGATGCACATCTGGAGGGTACCGACGTCGGTACTGGTACCGGTACCGGTACCGACGTCGGTACTGGTACCGGTACCGGGATCGATACCGATACTGGAAGGTCGGTCTGCAGCATATCCAACGGCCCCGTAGGTACCGAGGACACCAGACTACGATCCTTGGTGAGGAATGTTTCATCCAACACCATTGCCAATGCCGGGGTATCGGTACCGCTCGAAGCGGATGCCACCACCGAGCATGGCTCTGGTATGTTCTGTGAGAAGTGAACCTCAGGAACAACCTGAAACCCCACACAGGCTTTAGAGGCCGAAGACTCCCACCGGGGTTTTAAAGCCAGTGTGTTCTCGAGGGCAAGGCCAGAGGCATCTCTATGCTGTGCATGAGATCTACCACTCGAGGACTGGCTAGTCTTAAAAGACTGTTTTTGGGGGGGGGCGCTAGTGAGCCCGCTACAGAATGGCTGCTTCTTGATGTAGCTCCGTTCCAGGCTTACCCATTTCTATAGCAAACACTTGCGTTACGATTGATTTGGCCTCCTAGAGCCCCTGAATTAGTGCGCGGAGAGCTAGGGCAACTTAACTGTGCCCTTCGGCGAAATCGGGACTGTCCTGCCGAGATCTACAGCCGGCTCCCGGCCCCTTCACTGACCGGCGCTACCGCTTTCCTCCTATCTCCTGCTGGGGCCCAGGTGAGCTTCGTGCCCGCTGGAAACTGAAAGCCGGGTTCCTTACCCATTGCAGAGTGGATCGCTGCTTCCTCCCTGGTTTGCACATTGCAACAGTGTTCCCTGGAGGCCGTGGGTGAATCCCGTGGCTGGGTGCTGAATCGCGGAGGAGACTGGTGCCCCGACGCTGCTGCTGCCCTGTGCGCTCGTGCTTCCTCCCATTGCGACTGTAACGCTTCGGTGTTGAAGAGGAGCTGCTGACATTCGAGTCCTGGCCCGGAGGAGCTGGACAAGACTCCAAGAAAAGGTAGACCTTCGAGGCAGCCATAACCGCGTGGTGTTGGAACGCACGGGGCTCTCTGCGTTCCAACCACAGTTCCGGGTTGCATCGACCACGTGGGCTCCCTCTAGCGAATCGCCTGCGTTCTCCACGAGCGGCAGCAACCCCGGATTTTGCCACTGTACTTAGATTTTCCCGCCTCAATTCCTGCTTCGGCGACCCTGATATCTATCCATATTGCTTTTGGGGCACTTGAGTTGTCTACAATCCGTCTCTGCTATTGCTTGCCTCCTCATTGCTGCAAAACTCCCATTGGGCTTCCTTCATCTCTACATTCCCTGTGCTTTATTATCTTGTGTGAGGCTGGGGCTCCCTCTGCTGCCCAAAAGTGGGATTAATTAGCATTCTCATCCTGCTTACAGCAGCTCCCTGCCTTTCCTGTAGCTGCGCTCTGCCTACTCTTGGACTGCTGGACTGTTCTTTGCCTCATGGCTGCTAAGGCTAAAAATTCCGAGGCCCGGGAGGGCACCCGCGCATCCCAGCGGTTACAGGGCAAGGGTGGCGCTCCGGCGAGCCCCTCCAACAAACATCTTTTGGAGGGCTCCGATGATGAGACTGTGAGCGAAAATGATTTGGAATCCAACAGGTTGTCCTCGCACGCCTTGCTACAACAAGAACTTCGTAGAGGCTTTGCGGAGTTGGCCGGCGAATTTCGCTCCATGCGTGAGGAAGTGATGAGCACCATTGCGGAACTCCGGGGTGACATGAAAGACCTAGGGGTGCGTGTGGAGGAGGTTGAGACCAAAATTGAGGATCACGATGGTGCTGTGGTGGATCTACAATGTGCTCTCGATAGACAACAGGCACAAGTAACGGAACTGACTTATAAACTTGATGATATTGAAAATCGCTCCCGGCGTAATAATGTGCGTTTTCGGGGAATCCCGGAGGCAGAGGGGGGTGGTGAAGACCTGCAGGTGGTGCTCAAAAACTTGATTGCTGCACTGCTTCCGGTGGATGAGCTGACTGCCCGTGGGTCTGGCATGGAAATTGAGCGAGTGCACCGGGCCTTGGGCAAGCCTCCTAATAACCAGCCTAGGGATGTCATTGCGCGCTTTTTGCGCTATACTGATGCCGAGCTCCTCATACGCCGGGGTCGGGAAAAAAAAGCAATCCGATTCCAGGACGCCGCGGTAACTGTATATCAGGACCTTTCGGTGTTTACACTGGCCCGACGGAGGGAGATGAAACCAGTCACGATGGTTTTGAACAACAAAGGGATCCGCTATTCCTGGGCCTTTCCGTTCCGGATTAACTTTCTCTTGGGTAATAAACGGATCTCAGCAAAAGATCATACTGAGGCCTGGAGAGCTTTGCGCCAGGCGGGTCTGGTTGAAGATAATGCATTGCCGCAACTCCCGACGCCCAAGCCTCAACACTCGAAGTGGACTCGGGTGGGCAAGCCTGCCTAAGTTAATTGGGCCCTTGAGTCCTGCTCTGGGGGGAGTTCCTGATGTATGTTATGTCAGGACCCCTGCCTTTTTCTTGTTGCCTTATCTAGAGTTTTTTCTTGTTACACTAACTTAAGCTTTGTAACTACCTCTTTTGAGATTTCTATACTAAATGTAACTCGCTATTTTGGGGATTCTGTTGAATGTGGTTTACTTTACGCAGGGTGGGTGGGGGGAATGTTTGGGGCAGTGGCTCCATGATTTGCTACCTGCGGGGGTGAATTGATGCTAACTGTTGTTGTGCTACTTAATCTGCGGGGGGGCCTGGTTGGAGCTAGACCTGGGATCAGTTTTACCGTGCCCCGCCGTACGTGTGGGCTGGTGGTACTGATGGGTTGGGGGGGGGGGAGGGATGTGGGTGGTAGGGGAGGGGGGGGGAAGAAGGGATTGGGGGGGGAGGGCTTATATTAATTTAGGGGGTGAGGTGCCGTTAGAACTTAGGAGTGCTTATATGACTGACCCATGGGGGAGGTTGGGCAGGAGCTTACTGCTGGGTTTTCTACCCGGCGGAGATGTGAGTTTGGGGGGTTTCAAGACCATCTGGAGAGGGGGAGAGCGCAGGGCAGTGGGGGTAGGGTAGTTCTTTATCAATGCTGAAAGTAGTATCTTTTAATGTGAAGGGTCTCAACTCTCCGGGAAAGCGCTCCTTGCTGTATAATGAGCTACGCTCCCTGCAAGGGGACATTGTGTTTCTGCAGGAGACCCATCTCCGGAGCAGCAATCAGGGATGGCTAAAAAGAAGGCCATACTCTGAGGTGTGGGTGGCGTCTGACTCACAGGGCCGGAAAAAACGTGGGGTGGCAATGCTGTTCCACCAGGGGTTATCTTTGCGGGTGGAGGATGTTAAGAAGGATGCCTTGGGGAGGTGGCTTTTTATGAATGTCCGCTTGGAAGGCCGTCTTATAACGTTAGCTAACATTTATGCCCCCAATACTGGCCAGGGGACCTTTTTTGCCCGGTTAAAGGGTCTGTTGGCTGAGTTTGCGAAGGGCCCTATTGTCTTGGGCGGTGACTGTAATGCACATATGGTACCCCATCTGGATTCGACGGGTCGAGCTGGACCGGCGACCAATGGCGCTAGCCGAGCATTACGGAGGCTTATGATTGATCTGGGCTTGCGAGATATTTGGAGAGATATGCATATTGGGGATCCGAGTTATACCTATTATTCCCATGTTCATGGGGTGCATACCCGTATAGACTATTTTTTGTTAGATCAACGATTGGTGGAGGGGAGGGTGGAGGCTGGGCATGGGACACTGACCTGGTCAGATCACGCCCCCTGTTGGATCACTCTCCCTGCGGGGGTCTGTGGGGCACGATGCCAGCAGTGGCATTTAGATAGCCGCTTTTTTCGGCGGCAACATGCTGTTCAGGACCATGGCCATTTTATCAGCGATTTCTTTGCTATAAATGATAATGGGGAGGTCCCGTTGTCCACAGTCTGGGATGCATTTAAAGCGACGGCTCGTGGCCGCTTGATTGCTGAGGCGGCTCGCACTCGGAAGGCCTGGACACAAGAATCCCATCACCTTACGGAGGAAAGTCGGCGTCTTCAATTGGAACACGCCCGGACAGGTTCTAAGAGGGTTTGGCGTCAATGGCGAGAGGTGCGGGCCAAACTGGATGCGTGTGTGCAGCGAGACCTGGTGCATATGCGTAGGAAGCTGCGGCAAACTTCTTACGAGCAGGGGAATAGGGTTGGGCGCTGCCTTGCTTTGCGACTTCGTCAACAACATACCTCAAGGGTGGTACGTGAGCTTAGGGATTCTGGGGGCCGTCTGCGGGTGGTCTCTCGAGAGATTCGTGAGTTATTTGCTACTTTCTTTGAACAGTTATATAAAGCTGAGCCTTTTGACTTGCACAGTGCCCGGGCCTACCTTAGTGCCCTTACTTTACCCCGGCTGGCGGATTCTGTTAGAGATCAATTGGAGGCAGAACTTACAGTGGAAGAGGTAGCCCTGGCCATTCGACGTTTAAAGGCGGGGAGGGCGCCGGGAGCGGACGGGTTTCCAGTGGAATATTATAAAAAATATAGCGCCCAGCTGGCTCCAACCCTGGTGCTGCTTTTCAATGAGGTCTTGCGAGGGGGGCCTCTGCCTCCTTCCCAATGTGAGGCCCTTATCGCGGTTATTCCTAAGCCGGGTAAGCCCCTGCAGGAAGCGGCTTCGTATCGTCCTATTTCCCTGCTGAATGCCGACGTGAAAATACTGGCGTCGGTGCTGGCGGCACGACTAAACCATGCACTTCCGACTTTGGTACACCCAGACCAGGTTGGGTTTGTTCCGGGCCGCCAGGCGGCCGATAACATTAGGCGAATGCTGCAGGTGATTCACGTGTCCCGGCAGGATCCTCAACCTGCCCTATTAGTGGGAATTGATGCCGAAAAGGCATTTGACCGGGTCAGTTGGGGTTTTCTCTGATGTGTGCTGCAGGAGATGGGGTTTGGGCCCAATTTTGTGCGTTGGGTTCGCTGTCTTTACCGCAGCCCTACCGCCGCCGTTCGGGTTAATGGGGGTCAATCTGGATGGTTTGCGCTGGAAAGGGGAACTCGGCAGGGGTGCCCGCTGTTTTTTGCGCTGGTGATGGAGCCCCTGGCACAGAGCTTTCGTGAACACCCTGATATTCATGGCGTTCGGGTGGGTACCTCTGAGTATAGAATAGCGCTTTTTGCGGACGATATCATTCTGTCACTGGTGGATCCGGTTATCTCCCTCCCGACCGCCATGCGGA